>JAWMRA010000162.1:15286249-15325441 GCA_035584735.1 Pseudotriccus pelzelni
CTCTTCTCTTCTCTTCTCTTC
Organism: Pseudotriccus pelzelni; assembly: GCA_035584735.1. Classification (NCBI taxonomy): domain Eukaryota; kingdom Metazoa; phylum Chordata; class Aves; order Passeriformes; family Tyrannidae; genus Pseudotriccus; species Pseudotriccus pelzelni. The sequence continues at coordinate 15,286,271 of JAWMRA010000162.1, forward strand.
TCTTCTCTTCTCTTCTCTTCTCTTCTCTTCTCTTCTCTTCTCTTCTCTTCTCTTTTTCTTTTTTCTTCTCTCCTCCTTCTTTCCTTTCCTCTCCATTTTACTCTACCCTCCTTCCCCTATTCTTTTGCCTATTCTGATTTCACTCTTGCTTTTTACCTTCAACAAGTAATCTCAGGAAGATTTCTCTTTCTCTTTTTTCTTAAACTGCTGTGGAAGATTGCAATTTGAATAGCATGATAATTTCTCTGTTGCGAGGATTCGTATAAATAGTTATGTGCTTTAGCCTTTGATGATGAGGAAAGTATGAAAAAGAGAAGAAGGAGGCGAGCAGCAGGTCCCAGAGGGCCTTACTTGCCCGCTGCTTCAAAGCACAAGGCAGTTCAGAGCAGCTTTCTAGGGAAGTTGTACATGGATGCTAATGCTAAGTCAGGACCAAGAGCTGATGGAGTTAGAGCCAAGACTGTCTACTTTATATTTTGTCTGACAGTATTTGCTAGCCCAGACTCATGAGTTGGTGCTTTCCTGGTACTCTGCTGTCAGAAGGGGCTGCGCAGACCCTCCCTTTGGATGGTGTAGCTCCCTCGCTGTTAGTTCCTGATGCCAGAAATCTGCCCGCGAGTCATCCAGGGACCAGAGTTTACATATTCTGCACTTGACTAAGATTCTGTGGTGCTGCTCTTCCTCCCTGTGAATTTACTAACAAAATACCACGAAGTGAGGTTTCGTAGCTTGTAGCAGGGATACTTGTAGCAACCTCCCTTATTTCCTCCATTGTGAACAACCCTCAGAGACATATGCATGCAGATTTGTAAGTGGAGTGGATAGATGTTCAGGGACTATGGCTTGTTTCCATCATGGGGAGCAGGTCTTTGAGGGCAAGTCTATGACTGCCCTGAAGAGCACTAAAACACAAAAACCTGGGTACTACTTCAATCTTGGTTCAGCAGGGTGGAATCACTCTGTCAGGAAAGTTTTGTGGAGAGTCTTCACTTTGCAAATGCAAGTACAAAGAGTGAGCCATTTTTTCAGCATTGATTTTGCTGTTCCCAGTTTTCTGGGTGCAAAGGAGAGGAATAGACTGTGCATCCAAATGGGGTGATCTCAAACTACAGAAGTCCTCTTGCTGAAATCCCAAAGCAGCAGCATGTGCTATGGAATGTCTGCAAATTTTGAGTGCTTCCTGGAAGGATGACTGCTCTGAGAATCAACACCTTATTTTCAGCATAGGGTGGGAGAGCTCTTTCTGCTGTGCTTATTGATACAGTATGGAATGATGTCTCTTGCCACAATTGTGCAGCCTAGCCTGGTTTTGGGAGGCATTTGCAGCCCTCAGGAAAACTAGTAAACTTTTAGCTAAGCTCCTGTCCCCCACTGCAGGTGACGTTCCCATTGAACGAACTCTTTGTTGTAAAATGGTCAGACGCGAGATTCTGAGAGGACTGAGCAGCTTCCATCATCTCTTGAGCTAACACCATCCCCTGGCACTAGCTGCAGCTCTCCTCTCCCCTCCTGTCCTCTCCCTCTTCTGCAGGGCATAATTTTTTACCTCTTTCTTGAGAATGTAGGGCCAGACAAGCTGTTACACAATTTTTGACAAATTATTAGATGGTTGTTCATCTGCACTATCATGCTGGGAAAAAGACAATAGGAGTAAGGAAAAGGATGAATTGAAAGAAAACTGAAATTAGGCTAAGGTTTAGGTATGTGGAGCTTTTTTCTGTGCAAGGTTAGTGCTGATTTCTGTCACTTCAACACTGATTCAAGGCAAGTCCATACTTTCCTTAGGGCAGCTGAGTTTGGTTTTACTATTGAATCTTGTTCAGTGCCTGTTTTCCATGCACACAAAGACAGAGAACACAACATTCCTCCCTGAGGCTTTACTGACCGCTGGGCTGGCAGAGCAGGTAGAAAATTATTATCCCACATGCCAGTGTCCAAAGTGCTGTTGCCTAAGCAAGCCTGTCTAAGTGGATTCCTTCTGGCCTGGCTGGTCAGTTGTGTGGGTCTAGGATTCTTGGTCGGGAGCAAATACTTGTCTTCCTTGCTGGGCACGGGGCACAGGGAAGGGACTCCAGCTAGGGTGAAAGCATGCCTCTTTTGCCTCCTGTGGTGGCAGGGCTGCCGCAGAGCAGTGAACAGCCCTTACACACAAGGCTGCTGCACAACACTGACTGTAGCTGACAGTGCAGGGCTCAGATCAGGAGAAGCCTGTCTATGCCTGCAGAGCACGTCTCCTGTTGCACACATGCATGGTGCTTACAGTAGCAGCGGCTGCTTCCTGAACTCTCAGGGCCAGAGAGATTACTTGTTTCTGGGAATCCTCTATATGGTAAGAGGAAGGTCTACAGAAAGCAGGGCTCCACCTTCAGGGTGATAAGTAAATGGAAAAAATTCTCAGGCACTGTAAAAATGCCTGGGACTCTTAGCCACCTGCTTCAGAAATAGGAAATCCCAGGGGATTTCCTCCCAGTGAGAGGAGTTCCCTCCCCACACCTGCATTTACTTGTACTGTATTTTCAGGGAAAGAGATAACTGCTCCTGGGTTTCTATGGACAGTTCCTAAAGACACTATCATCAGCAAAAGTAGGAAATCAAAAGAAGGGTGGGGGATTCCTCCTATGGGCGCCTATAGCCATACCACTGTCCACCTTTGCCCGTCCAGCCCTTTGCTGAGCTGAGATTGCCTCTTCCTATCTCTTTCAGAGCTCCACCGCCACGAGAGCATCCAGGAGAAGAACGTAAAAGAAGCCAAAACCAAGTGCAGAACCATTGCATCCCTGCTGACAGATGCACCCAACCCCCACTCCAAAGGGGTGCTGATGTTTAAGAAGCGCAGGCAGAGGGCTAAGAAGTATACATTGGTAAGCTTTGGGAGTGTTGACGAAGACCGCTCCTACGAGGAGGAAGACGGAGTTTTTCCAACTAGTGAATCTGAATTTGATGAGGAAGGTTTCTCTGATGCCCGAAGCCTAACTAATCACTCAGATTGGGACACTTACCTAGACATTGAGAAGTCCAAGTCTGACACTGAACAGAAGGAAGAAAAGCAAAAAGGTTTGAGTGAGGCCTCAGGTAAAGGAGCACGATTGTTTGAGCAGCAGAGGGAACGGGCTGGGAAGCACACAGTTGAGAAAGCTCCAGTGCAGAAGAGCTCTCAGCTTGCCCCAGCTGCCCAGCCAAAGCAGGGCACAGTGAACGGAGATATGCCTGTGCCAGAGGAGAAGGCAGACAGCATGCCCCTCAGCATCCACCTGGAAAGCGTGCAAGTGTCCAGCAAGCAGCCAGCCACCCTCCCTACTCAGATCCAGGCTGCTCCTAGCCCCACTTTCTTCCCACCTCCCCCAAGCACCCCCGATCCTTTCTCTGCAAGCTCAACAAGCATGTTCAACAGGTCTGCACGGCCCTTTACTCCTGGCTTTTCTGGCCAACGCCCAGCAACATCCTCTGTCATCTTCAGGCCATCTGCACCCAAAAAACCCAGTGAAAATCTGAGTGGGCAAAACACAGTGGTTCCCCCTTTCTTATTTCCGGCTCCTGCCAGTGCAGCAGTGCCAACACACCGTGGTGCAGTCAGCTCCTCCACGTCTCTGTATATCCCTGCACCAGGAAGGCCAACATCACCACTGGAGTCACAGCCAAAAGGAGGAAGTTCTCCAGAAACTAAGCCTCCTGCCAACACTGCCCGAACATCCACCACTTCTATCTTTCTGTCAACTCCCTCAAAGCCAGGAGGGGATGTGGCCTCTGCAGCATCCCAGCCGCAAGTCCATGGAACAGCCTCTTCTTCTTTGTATATTAGTCCAGCACCATCACAGCACATGAGAAGCAGTTCCCCTGTGCCAAAGCAGCCTTCTCCTGCCATCACTCCAGCAATGCCACGACCTCCTTCGGAGCCCTTAACCTCCAGGGAGCAGAGGATTGCTGTGCCAGCTCCCCGCACAGGCATCCTGCAGGAGGCTCGCCGGCGGGGCAACAAGAAACCCATGTTCAGTAAGATTGAGGAGAAGAAGAAGAATTCACCCAATCCTGAGCTCTTGTCTCTGGTGCAGAACCTGGATGAGAAGCCAAAAGGTGACCACCCAGGGGCAGGCTTTGAGTCTGGGCCTGAGGAAGACTTCCTCAGCCTGGGTGCTGAGGCCTGCAACTTCATGCAGTCCTCAGGCCGTAAGTTCAAGACCCCACCTCCAGTGGCTCCTAAGCCAGATGCTGGACTTGTAAATGGGGCCCAGGACATGCCTCAGCTTAAAGGCAAGGGGGCAGAGCTCTTTGCCAAACGCCAGAGCCGCATGGACAAATTTGTGGTGGAGACAACACCGAAGCCAGAGCCCAAGCCCAGGACCCCCTCTCCTTCCCCTTCTCTACCCTCATCCTGGAAATATTCACCCAACATTCGGGCTCCCCCTCCAATAGCTTACAACCCGATGCATTCCCCTTTCTATCCCCTGGCAGCCAGCAAATCTCAGGCTAGCAAAGCAGAGAGCAAAGTGAAAAAGGCACCCGGCCAGAAATCAGGGATCAAGGTCATTGATATAATGCGCCACCAGCCCTATCAATTAAAGTCAGCCATGTTCTGTTTTGGGGATCCCCCAAGCCCCAGCACTCAGAATTCTGGTCAGCCAGCCCCACAGGCTAGCTCATCCTTCATGGCAGCCAAGCAGGTGCCTGTGAAAACAGCCAAGACCCAGGAGATTCGTCGCTTCTCCACTCCAGCTCCCATGCCAGCCTCAAGCAGCCTGGCGCCCACCGTGCTTATGCCCCGCTCAGCCACCACACTGGATGAGCCGTTGTGGAGAACAGAAATGGCCTCTTCTGCCCCTGCTACCCTGGCACCCTTCAAGGTGGAGCTCAGCCAGTCCCCAAAACCATATCAGAGCTCTCCAGAGCCTGGTCAGGTGAGCCAGGGCCTTTCTCCAAATGCAGCCTCTGCCTCTCGGTTTCAGGTGGCCAGGCCCAAATTCTCAGCAGCAAGAACAGGGATGCAGGCCAATGTGTGGAGGCCAAGTTTTGGCCACCACTGAGGCAGGTACCCCTCCCATCCTATCTGTGGCCCCGCAGAGATAGTGCTTGTTTTGTCTTTCATGTCAGCTCAGTACATTGGGATGAGTGACACAAAATGAAGAAAAAAATCCCAACCAAATTACTCCCCTTCTGCACCATCCTCTCCCCCAGCCTCCCCTTGGTCTCAGATGGGAAACTTCATGGAAAGGCTTACTGGCTGTGGCTATAGTAGGAGGAAGAATGTGGAGAAAGGGCACATGTGTGGTACACAGAGACTGGGAACTTGTACACAGCAGCAAACCCCACCTCTGGAGGGGGTGAATGGCAGGGGTTGTATCACATAAGGACACACAGGAGGCAGTGGTTTTCCTTGCCCAAGGGCTTTGGAGTTATCCCTAAATGGACGGATACTGGGGGGCAAGAGCTTTCCCCAAAAAAATGGCGAGATGTGGGATTACAGAATCGAAGTCCTAGCTTTCCCGCTAGACTGCTCCTCTCCCAGCCTGTCAGTCTGTACACATGCACCTGTGTGTGCACACACACATGGACACACTCAGCAGGAAGTGAAAGTAAAAGTGGGGCTTCACCTTAGACATTTCTCCCAGACTTCCCTCTGGAAGGGCATGGGAAGGAAGGCAAGAGAGCAGAGTGAGTGGTGGTGTTTGCCCATGCATATGTGGGCAGTGTGCCCTGTGCAGGAGAGTGACTGTGTGTGCCCATTCCTCCAGTCACCAGGGCTGGGGGTAAAACGGAGAGTCATCCCAGCTGGCACAAAACATGACTTAGGTGCAGTTTGCCAAAGAGGGCCTTTGAGTGGGTTTGGTGGGGCTATCACCAGCTGTGGAAACTACAAAAGGAAGTATCGATTTTTGAGGATACACAATATCAAAGCTAAGCTCGGGCAGTGTCTTTGGCACAAAGACAGGCTCTGCAGCATTAGTCCCACTGGAACAGGATATGGATGTTGTAAGTACAAAGGTGGATTGCATGGGAGAAAGTACAGGTGACTTTAAAAGGAGGCAGAATTGAAAATGCATTTGCACATGATTTTTTTGTTTAGGATGGAAGTGTGGCTAGATTAGAAATGGGTCATGACATAATACTTGATGAAAACTTTGTGATGAGCTGGAAAACAGAGGCCCTTTACAGACATTCTCTGTATGGAAGTGGAGGTCAGGAAAACAGAAAGTCACAACTGAAATTTCATACCAAATGATTTATGTGTCCTTGGGGTCTATTTGGTAAAAACTGAAGTGCTCTGAGAATCCCAGAAGATCTGCACTCACACACACATACAGAGCTCAGTTTGCTGGTGATACTGGGGTAAGAGTAATGGTTATTCCTTGAATGTCCCAGGCTAGTCTCTGACTTAATCTCTACACTAAAGGCATACAAGAAGAAAGCATTCCGTTTCCCAAGGAAGAATTCAGCATATTAATAGGGACTGTGCATGTGTATGTGCATGTCTTCTGTACTCTGGTTTACATACACCCCTGCCATTTACTTTCTGCCTGTGTTCCTCCTTTTCCACCAACCACTTTTACAGTGTGATACCACAAGCACACCAAGAAAGCATTGCTCCTGCAGCACTGGCTCCAAACACAGCAGACGTCCCTGTTGCAGGGAAGGGGCTTGTCACCTCTTCCTGGGTCAGGGTTGCCCAGCCTTTTGCTAAACCCTTAGGAATATGTATGGGAGGCAGAACGAGAGTCTCATAGCCCGCTTGAAACAGGTCTCCATCTCATTAGACTCACTCCTCTCCTTCAAGCAGTAGCTGTTCTCTGACTGGACTGTGCACAAACTTTGGATATACAAAACTGGAGGTTCTTGGGAGATAAAAAGGAGTGCAAGTGGGGCTGATGCAGTGTGTAAGCAGTGCAGCTAGTGTGGTTTCACACTAAGTCCAAGCCAACCTTCCTCTGCACAGCAGGAGCTTATGATGTGTAGCTCTTTTCATGAAAGCTGGGTCTGTACTTTTTCTTGGAGGCTCTAAAGTCCTTCTGTGTGAGCACCTTGAAACTTTTCATATGTGCTCTCCCATGAAGAAAAAGAAGGCTGGAGAACCTAGCTAGCAGCTCTAATCCTGGACAAGCTTGGGAGGGAGAGAATGAGAGAAAAGGAGAAGTTGTATTACAATCCTGCCTTTGAATCCTTTGCTCTGGCTGGACTTGTTCTGCAGGCCTGTGTTTGCAGTGCACATTCCTGGGAGCCTTCAAACATAGGATGAGCGTGCTGGGGAGAGAGAAGGACTGCACTTACACTTGGCACACTATGAGCCATAGAAGAGGATTGTAAGAAAACCTTCGGGAACACCTTGAGTTAATGGATAAAGGTGTGGCTGAGTCAGAATAGATACTGCGCCTGGTTGTATGACATAGGAACAGCCAACCTGAATTGTTGAGGAGATTGTTTGTGTCCCTGAAAAGCCCCAGAGAGGACGTCTCAGGAGAAATCCTCACCACGGAGTTAATTCAGATCACCAGAATCCACTTAGCTCCAGTGTAGGGGAGCAGCCATGCTACAAAACTTACCTTGGATATTGCTTTCTCACTCATCCTCTGCTGCATTACATTGCCAGCATTTCTGGGAAAAAAACATCCTGTGTGCTATAGTAAACTGAATATCTGTGATTATTCCCAAACATGGAAGGAGGAGTCTTCTGTTTTATCTAGGAAAGCTGTGGGAAGGAACTCCAGGACTAGCAGTGCTCCAAAAGCTTTGTCTCTCATCTGCCTGTGGAGTGCTATCTGTCACTAGCTAGTGATTTAAGCCACTAGCCTTAGACAGACAAGCTAGCCCAGCCTGAAAGCATTACTGAACTCAGGTGTAGAGAGGGGTTGTGTGGACAAGAGAAAGGGTGCTCAAGATAATTTTGCAGTGAAGAAGTAACCTCAGAAAGTCTGAATCTTACTCCAGTGTCCCTTCCCCTCAGGCCCTAAAGTTAACTTCCCTCAAGGCCTGAGTGTCTCAGGAACTTCATTTTGCCACTGGACAAATAGAGAGGTCTGGCCTTAGTATGTAAGGGAGATTGCATGTGGTTAGTATTTCAGTGATCCCACTCCAGATTTCTGGGAGACAATACCTGCCAAGGAGTGATGGCCAAACACTGCTCAGTGTTAGATGTCCTGATCCAAGTGAGTGGAATAACTGCACTCACCCCATTATTTCTGATAATGTAATGGGCGGGAGATGAAAAAAAGTTAGGTTTGATTGGAAAACAAATATTAAACACAAGAGGAAGGGAAAGAACCAGAAGGCTGGGAATCTTGCATTTTACTTACATCCTTGGTTCAAAGCTATGTTTAGAAGCAAAACCAAATTAATGCAATGGATCTCAGCCCTTTACAAACTTTTCTGGATCCTATGCTGACACAGGACTTGATCTGCAGAAGCAGAGAGTGTTGCAAATGAGGCCTACACTGCTTGTGGTGTGTCCCAAAGAAGGTCTGTAGCTGCAAGTAGGATGAGATGAGAAATAATACTGAGATGCATCTATTAAGTTATAAGGAAGAAACCTGAATTACTGCTGGCTTTGAAGAAACCTGGATTACTGCTGGCTTTAAGCAGCTCTGCTAGTGTCTGCTCTTGAAAATATTGGGGCTGGCCTGTTAGAAAGGTCACAGGGGATATTACAAGGAATATTTTTGAACCATATAAGCATGTTTTGAGCCTCTCCAAATGTCTAATTCCTCAGCTGTTGAACAAGCACAGACAAAACCAGTTGTTTGACAAGTTTTATGCCCCACCTGATATGTTATAAGCTGCAGTGGTAGGCCAAACCTCAGTGTCCCCTTTGAAGATGTCTGCATGGGCTCTGATTTAAAACTGTCTATCATCCCTCCTCTCTGGCATGCTGCAGGTTACACATTGCAGCTATGGCAGTTCTGGGGTTTTATCTTTGCTTCAGAAGTAACAGTCCCTTCCCTATGAATTTATGGGAACTCTTACCAGAGATAACCTCAAGATCCTGCAGCAGCTGAGAGGAAGAATCTCAGAAGACACTGCGTGTGGTGAGGAGTCACTGATCACCGGACACGAGCACAGTGCATGACAAGATTGTCCCTCGTAAAGAATATGCTCCCTTTCTGCTGGAATATCCTGCACCTTCTACCAGACCCATCTAGATCCAAGAAGAGACCCATCAGTACTCTGAAAATGGGAGCCCTGCAGTAGTGCTCTCTCTGGTGCAAGATGTGACTCCAGAAGACCAGAGCTGGCATCTTTGTTTATGGAAATCCTATTTTTCCTTTTCTGTTTTGTCCTTTTTTTTTTTTTCCAATTTAAAATCACTTTATATTTGTTTGTGCAGAAAAATAAACTTGTGATATGCACTTTACAGGTGGCATTTTTTCACTTTCTTTGCTAGGCATCTATGAGGAAATGCTATGTGTACAGCACATGTAGTTAGCACTATCATCAAATTTCTAAGGCCAAGAGAATACAAGGAGTCCAAAAAAAGGATGGGATATCTCAGGGATAAAAACACCTAGGTTGGACTTAAAGCCCCTATACATTAAAAAAGCCCATGCAAGCAAAAACTTAAGTGAGATCCAAAACTTTGGTACTACAGTCTATAAAACACTCACTGATAGAGTGAAAAAATTCATGGCCCAGCCCAAGCTGACTGCCCCATCACTGCCCCTCAGCCTGTTCTAACCTACCTGCTTGTAAATCTGATATCAATGGAAGTTTGTCAGCTCTGTTAAATCCAATTATAAACTCATACTGAATGATTCAACTTAATACTAACCAAAAGATCAGAAAACCAAAATCAGCCAGAAAATCAAATATATCCCACCGTATCCTCAGGCTCCAAGTCTAATCCTAGCACTAACCTTAACTCAATTCATGTTAATGTCTACGCAGTTTCTGGTTCCCAATAGTTTTATTGTGTTCAGCTTAGGACAAGCAGTAGGAGGTTGCCTTTTCCAGATGCGTCTCACAAACAGCAATTCCTGAGCATTGCTGGAATCAGCTGCTGGATTAGACTGCAGTCTCTGGACATTTGTCCAGGTATAATTTTGAGAATGTTTTTCAGATTAACTGCAAGGAGACGTTCCTTATGCAGTGGTCTGGAGATGAATCTTGGAATTATCTGGCATATTTCTGATTGACCTGCCGACAGGAAATTCAGGAAGGGGCAGCAATGTTTGCTGATGCCAGATCTGAGCTTCTGTCCAACCAGAAGCACAGCTCACAAAGAAATAAGTCTACAGATGCACAGGCTGCAGATTAGGACTGCATCTTGTTTTGCTTAATAAAGCTGACATAGTAGGATTACGACTCCAGATGGTTTGACACATTGCAGGACGCTTGCTGTATCCAGGGCTCTGATTAAATTCCCTATTAACCTCTACAACCTTCTCAAGTGAGAGTCATTTCCTCTCACAGCAGATCATGTCAGAAGGAGCCAGACAAACAGACTTTGAAAGACGGAACAAAAGCCTGCCAAGCCAAATGATTACTAAGCAGCTACGCAGCAGGCAAGGGATGAACTTGGCCTTCAGTACGCACCTCAGGGAGAAGTTGTAAAACCAGAAAAGAGTAAGGTGCCTAGTGGGGATATCTACTCCCAAACAGTCATACCCGATGGAAGGAGAATGTCCAGCAAAGCGCACAACAGGGCAAGCATGCGGCACGTAGGAAAGATAAAGGGTATTCCCCGACAGTACAGACCTATAGCTTCAACGGCCACTAGGTGTTGCCACTGTTCTTCTCTGACTTACCTCGGGTTTTGGCTTTCTCCTGATGTGGTGTTAAGTCTGGAGGGTTTAAAACCTTAGGAAATCCTTTCGTCCTAATCTATCCTCTTTTGACGTTTACATATGGTGTTGCTCAGTCCCACATACCAGAGGAGAAGGTCAGCCTCATACCAGGGAGTTTTGGCAGCGAAGGGCTTGCTGCAGCTTGGAGGGGATTCCTGGGTGGTAGCATGCGGATCATGCAGGCAAACAGGCAGCCCAGCAAGTAACACACCATGGGCACGCCAGCTATTTCAACACACACTCCAGCTCTGTGATCAAATCCTACACATTTCTGCCCCAGACCTACATCTCATTGTGTATTAAGCTCACTTAATGGCAACAGGAAGCCTGGCATTTCTCCTGTTTTGGTGCTACAAAGTGCTGACAAGTCTTTCTGATGTCTGTGTAAAAGTGGAAGAGATTACGCATATATTAAATATTATAAAATAACAAACATGGTATTTATTTGAAAATAATAATAGTAAAAACAACTGGGGAAAAAAAAAGCGCCAAATCAAGAGTTGTGCAACTTTTTTTCAGAACAGATTGAATTGTTGAAATCTGCTGCTTATAAGTACCTTCAGCACAGATCGGTCCTGGGCAGCAGGGAAAAAGGGGAGCAGGGAAAGGGTTTAATTCTTTGTCTTTGGAAAATTAAAATGGTGAAGACTGATGCTGTTTGCCTGACTTAGATGTGATCAAAATGTGCTCAGGAGACAGCCCTGCTTATGACGACTGTCTGAACTACTGCTTATGTCCATGTAGCAGAGTGTAATGAGGCAGATCTCATGCACTGTTCTTGAAATGGTTTTGTAGACATCAGTGACTTGAAATTAGACCATTTGAAATTAGATGCACAAGAATGCAGAGCAAAAATAAATTAATTTTGAAGAAACGTGACAGAGAAGGCAAAGCTTTGTTAAGGCTGTTCATAAGGCCACTTAAGCAAAGGGTATATTTGGAAAGAGGGAGGTGAGATACACAGTTTCTTGTATGATTAAAAACAGCTCCCTGAAGTGCTGAAATGGCCTACAGGCAGCACATGTACTACCTCACTGGCATAGATGGAAATTCTGTGTACTTAAGCGAAGATTGAAATTAGCCACCACACTCCACGTAAGCCACCCACCTCACCCCCATGAAAACTACACTAGCTCATCAAGCAAGGCTTGCAGAGATTTAAAGCCCTCAGCACTGAGTAGCATGAGTGGGTAAGATAACAGTAAAAAACCAGATACCTTCTTCTCTATGCTGAGTTCATTGCATTGCTTATGGCAGAGAGAGCAGATTGCTGCAACATTCCCAGTGCAAAAAGCCAATGAGCTGCTGAACCCAGCACCGTAGCAGGACACAACTGAAGTTTCTGCTAGACCCACAACTGACATTTCTAGACTAGTGAACTAGACATTCCTGTCTCTCAGGAGAAACTGTGTCTAGAGAGAAGAAAGGGGCAGGACTCAGTTCTCAGTCTGGTAACTGAAAATGAAGACATTATTTGAAGGTAGAGTAGGAGGTAAGAATCTTAGTTAAAGATGTGTCTTGGTACACAAGCGTCAGATACAAGACTGCTTTATCCAAATCACCCTATAAATCCCGGTGCCATACTAATAGGATCAACACTCTCACGTTCCTTCTACGCTTAAGGTTCAGGCTCTGTGCAGCACACTCCAGATGTACTCCTAGGTTCCGTGTCTCACCTGGTGTATGTACATGCAGATGAAAACATCGGATCAGACTTGCAAGGACAGAACAGACCTTCAGAGAGCACTGAATGAGCATTATGGATCATCTTTCAAAATGGAGCTGGCCAAGGTCTCTTCAGAATTTGAGGCTGATGACAGACACTCAAAAGCCTGGCTAAGAGACTGGTCTAAATCTTGGATTTTGCTACAGGAGTTTCTCAGGAGTCTGATGATTGGTCTAGGAACCAAAATACTACCCATCACCATGTAGGAAATAAAAAATCTCCCCACTTGATCATTTCAGCTTTCAGGTACTATTTCTGAGTCCTGGATAAAGCTCCTGCCCTATATTCTCTACTCCCAGCTTACTTCCCTTCAGATGCCTGCTCTATCTGTCTTGTTTCCAGTTCCTTGCGCCCCCAGCCTACTTCTCACATGAGATCTTGACTAGGCAAACAAATGCTTTGTTCTCATCAGACCACAGTTCCCATCACTCCCTGAAGCTGGACTTCAGAGCCCTTGGCCTTGCCCCAGCCCTGCTTGCCTCTTGCCCTTCAGGCTGTGATCAACAGAGGGAAGATTCTTGTCGCCTGGAGTTGGCTCACCCTGAACTGCTGTCACTGCCTTGTTCCTGGTCCTAACTGAAGGGCATGCTTGCTCATATCCTGATTGACATCCTTGCATACCATGCTAGACATGCCTTCTCTTCACCTTGCTATTGCTTTTTCTTAGTCTCTCGAGTTTCATAAGAGGGCTCACATCCGTTTCTTGCTCACTTCCAACTAACAGCCAGCGATGGGGCAGTGCGCTCACTTCCAGCCTGCTCAGCTCCTCTTTCCCTGCCTGGAGTGGCAGGAAGTAGAGGAGCATCAGGTCATGTTTGTGGCAGGGAAGAGCAAGCACATACTTCCCTGCTACCTCATCTTTTGGAGCTACAAAAGATTTATCTCAAAATCCAGCAGGTTACCACATGATATTCAGCTGGCACAAACTGTTCCCTAAGGTATAATCTGTGCTCAGAAGAGCACAGGAGATGACTGGAGAAATATTACAGCAGCTACAAATTGGTCTGAAAACAGCTGTTGGAAGCCAGTAGAGAGGAGATAGAGTTTAGCATCGATGTAGTTACTGCAAGAAGATGCCATATAATGGTATCTACATTTCTCAGCTTTTCACCCAATAATATAAATCACATTAATTTCTTAAATTTTTCTCAAAATCTATCTAGAAACTTCTTAAAATGAAGAGGCATCTGTAACTCATGCTGTTTGGAAAGGAGAGGCAAAGGGCTGCTGATTTTAAACAATACAGCAGCACATTGTGTCTGTCCTCACTATGTTCCCCCACATGTCATCACCTTATGACAGGCATTGTCTCCCTTAAAGAGTAGGGTTTAGACCACAGGGAACTTGAATAGGAGAGCAGCATCTCAAAGAGCACAACTGCATGTCACAGCAAGCACTGGGCACTCTGGCCAAATGCCCAGCATGGTGCTAAATCAATCTAAGAGAGAATGTGGACAAAAAGTACTCCTCCTTGTACAACCTTAGCAGGGCTTGGCCAACAGTTAGAGACCTGCTCCTGTATGGCCTCGTGGACTTGTGCAGAGTGGGTGTGATGTCTGGACAGATGGTCAGTTGTGAGGGTAGCATTTGACACCCTCTAGCTCTGTGCAGATGTAAATGCCTTCACCGGGCATGAAGCTCTGTGATGGTGCCCAGAGCAGTGGGTATTCACAATTCAATTGTGCTATCCCCTGCACCTGTTTTACACTGGCACTGCTCCAGGGATTTACTCCCAAATCACCAGCATGGGAGTGTGAGGGCAGGATCCGTGCTGGACATCATTCTGGTGTATCAGCTGGGCTCAGTGAAGGACACAGCACTCTTTTGGATAGTGGAAAGCTTACATCATGCTGTTACAGTAGATATGAATGAGTGAGAATGAGAGCTATGAAGTAGGCACAATGTAAAGTATTCATAGTGGTTACATGGATGTAAGCAAGAGGAAAATGGGAAACTTTGGGCCAGGAGATTGCCATATGTGCCCTGACTCCAAGTAGGGTATGAAGACTGATTATGCCCCATAGGTATGTTACAGCAGCCTTCTACAGGACCTTCAAAACAGTACTGGGGGTTAACACTTTGAGCTTTCCATACACTTATCACAGTGGGAAGTTTTATATGCATTTGGTGCAGGCAAAACCAACAGCAAAATCTAGGGGAAAAGGAAAGCGGCTGTCTCCTGATTTCCTTTATACCAGCTTTGCCTGCAATCCTCTGTGCATATGATTTTCTACTACAATCACAACTGTGTTTTGATTCCTATACACACACACACTAGACTCTAGGATTATTCAGTGGACGACCTGATTTTAATCCAATGGGAATCCAATCTTTCAGTGTGAAATAGGAAGACAATGTTTTCTAGAGGATTTCTGCTTTATTCAGAAGATGAAAAACATGTGCATCTTTGAGCAATCCAGTGAAATGTGATACATTACTTTCATCCTAAAACCAGAATGCAACTGGGTAGGGGGGAAAAGAGAGAGAGTCACCTCATAATGAACAGGAGCTAAGGAGGGTCATTTGCACATACAAAGCTGCACCAAATGCCGGCAATGAACCCTATTTCTGTCATTAATCAGGAAATTAGTTTTCTTGCTATTTGATTAAGCTCAGTTTCCCATGCATATTACATAGCTACTTCCTAGAACTCTGTAAACAGCTTTCTAGACATTGTGGTTTTCCTATTACTTCTTGTTTCATGCATACAATTAATTTGCTTCTGTATTTACTGATGCATTTTAGGAATAATGTATGACGGCCTAGAGGACACTGGGCTGAATGATTGAGGAAGGGGCAGAAGGAAGGCATAAAACAGAGCAAGACCCAAGATAGCTTTTGAGGCACTACTGACAAACAGGATATTGAGAAGGTTTTATGAATTGCATTAAAAAGCAACAGAAGCAGGAAGGGGAGCAGCATGTTGATTGGAACAGAGAAGAGGAAGAAGTGAGGCACCTACAGAGAGCCTGGTCTTCCTGTGCACTGAGACGGTGACTGCAGGAGACCTGAGGAGCAACCTTTTCCTTTCCCTTCTCCTCAGGGATGGCAGTGGTGCTATCTGAGACTCTGCCCTCTGGGCCATTGGCTATTAATAACTGCAGGATGCCTGTGCGAGCAGCCCTCAGGAGTCAAATTCACATCACTTCGCATCAGCACTTTGTGCTGGGCAGAGCTTGCCTGCACCCAGGCAACCTGGGAGAGAGGGGCTGCTGGACTAGCCTCCCCAGCAACACCCAGGGACAGGCTGGGAGGAAGCAGCTCACTGCCGAGCTCTGGGACAGAGCTGGTCTGAGCCTGGCACTGCAAACCTGAGGTGAGTTGACTGGGCAGCAAAATAGTGTAGAGCAGCTGCTGGAGAGGGTAAAGAGTGGTTTGGTTTGCAGCCAAAACAAGGAAATTACTTCTGCAGAGGCCAATGCGGAAAAAGACAGAGGAATTGGAGCAAGGGATAGAGCTCAAGGAGAAAAGGATAATTGTGGCCCTGATTTTATGTATGGGATAGTGGGGAGGATGGGGACTGAGGCTCCAGCAGCCTCCCTCTGGTGTGAGGGCTGAAAGAGCAGGAGTATCAGTGTAGCTCTGGACGCTGTCCATAGAGAGAGACTGCTGCCCCTTTTCTTATGCTAGACCAGTTGCATCCAGCAGGTTTCTCACTCCTTAGTCCTTCTGGATTAGTAAAGAAGGATAGCAGAATGGGATGGACTTGTCCTCATTGCTCCTTGGGAATGGGTGTATTAGGGGAGCACAGTTCCCCACCAGGGCCAGCCATTTCTGCCTTGTTCCAGGGAGTCTACGTTTGGGGCATACAGATGATTTCCCTCTGTTTTGCCAGTCCTGGGACCCATCAGATGGACTGTAACCTCCCACCTCTGCTGTCTCCTGGCAGCATTGCTGGTTTCCTGTCAAGCAGGGCCTGATTCTTTTATATAGCCAAGCAGATGTCTGGCTGCTCGAGGAGAATGTGCAGCACGTGCTTTATGGCTGCACCTGCTCACGCTTGCTTTGGGAATACCCCAGGATGGGCTCATTTATGATGTGAACTGCATAGGCAGCATCAGTATAAGGAAAAGCTTGCAAATCTGAAAGAAAAACTAATCCAAGGGAGTATCTGCCAATGTGATTGGAGCTGTTTTGTTGTGACTGGTCTTTCTTTAGCAGTTATCACCACCTCATCACAAGAAAATCATGTTGTAAAAGAAGTAATGGTGGAATGCAACTGCAGAATACACAGGAGATAAAAATGTCTTGATCACAACAAGGGTGGTGTACAAACTCCTAGTTCCAGCTGTTTGCTTGGTAGTTTTAAAATACAACTCAAAGTTCAATGTTTTCAGTTCTGAAATTTTAAGCAACTAGAGTACAAAGAATCACAATGGCAGAGGTGGTCAGTTATTGCTGTTGCTGAAGCCAGTGGGTCTTTGCTCTTTTTTCTGGTACTGTATTGCCTCATATTAGGTGAGGATCTGTCCCTTATATGCTGGTGTTTGGGTATGGACAGTGTTGAAGTGAAGGCAAGATATTTGTCTTACTTAAATTACATGTGATAACCCCGAAGAAGGACTCTGAGGAGCTGCCTGAAATGGAATTGCTGAGATTTCTCCTGATTTTCCCTGACTTTGCATACAGATCTCTCATCCCATCTAGGGATGGGGAACATTGTACCAGGAAAAAATCTGCCTCTTCTCCTCTTTCCCCCTTCAAAATGATATGGCATAAGATCCATACATAAAAGTGCAAGTGACTTCAAACAAATTGGGTGAATAAATTTTCCTTTAACAAGTTTTCCTGTGCCTTCTTACTGTAGCCCTTCTGTAACAAAAGAGTAGCAGTCATAAAAGACAGAAGTACTTAGAATTTTGGTTTGTTTCTTTCTTTTTTTTTCTGTTCCAAACCGGCAGTTTAGAGGCTTCCTGAATACCTATTCTAATTCTAATAGGACTATTTAAATATCCAAACCACACTTGCACGTTATTCAAAGTGCTCCCAATAACCCATGGACAGGCCTGAAATCTTTATACAAAAATAAATATTACCATCTAATGATAGCTGCCTGGTATTACAACATTGTATTTCAAAGTGACAGTCTGTTACTGCAGCACAAAACGGTAACAGAGTACCCTGATGGCACACGTGGATTCTGGGAGACTGCCACGTTGCAATTAAAATGCATCTTTTGGATGACAATGCTATATGGCACTTTGGCAATGCTTCTGCTGCGATCTGCTATCATAATTTGTGTCATCATGCTAAGTCTCCAGAGAACACCACAACAGCCTGCAGATAATATTCTGTAGGGGAGGATACCATTCACTAGCTCCATCATGTGGAAGGGATAGAAAAGAACCTGTGTGTGAAATGAAGGCTGTGTATCTTTTTCCTGTAGATGGCAACTAAAAGAAAGGCAAGAAATACCTTTCCAGTGTTTCATTCTCCATTTCCTTGTGTGTTTAGAGCAAAGCAGAGAACTCTTTGTGGGAATGCCCCTTGCAGGGACTCCTGCTCCTCTTAAAAGGAAAAAGTCCACTAAACTCATTGGGAAGCTGATACACGAAGGTAAGATATGCAAAACTGCACAAGTAAGAATTGTTTGGATTTCAACCTGAATTTCAGCCTTTAAAATTTCACATCTTGTTTCACTGAATTCCCAAAGCAAGACATGCAGTGAACATACCAGCAGGCAGAGCCACAAATATTTCTAAAGCCCAGCCTTCAACCACATCACAATTTCTGTCTTACAGTTGAAAACCATTGCACACACTCAGGTCAAATGCTGATCTACACCACACTGTGTAAACCCATATTCACCTGTAGCATTCATTTGGATGCACATCAGTGTGAAAGCGAAGAGAACATGATATTTTATAGGTATCAATATTGCAGTGCCTAGTTATACTCTTTGTCTCTCTCTTATAACCTTTGTCTCTTATTTTTGATTATGCAAGAGAATTCCTTTTATTCTAGCATCCACTCGCTGAAATAGACAAGGTCTCTTAGAAAGGTTAATAGAGCAAAAAAATTTAACCTGGGATATTTTTCTTTCTACAGAATACATGTGGATTGGGAAAAGTGACTTTTAAATAACTGTAATATCCTTATCTTCTCTTTGTTTTTGACAGCATGGGGAAGATTTTTAGAGGTTAAAAAAGTAGTAATTCAATGCTGTTCTTTCTTCAGCCCCCAAAAATGGCTGTAGAAACTTCTCTGGTAGGGTACAGGTATATATTTTTCTGTTTGCCCTAATCCTTTATTCAAGTAAACAAGCAAGTAAAAATCCAATTTTCAGTTAAAGGGCATTTCTTCTGTGCTATGAAATAGTGCAGTATAAAACTGGCTTTAAAAAAATAAAATACTTCAGAGAATGTCTAATAAAATGAATGGAATTTATGCAAATTTTATAGCAGTTTAAGGATGGAGATTCATTCTGTGTTGTCAATGAGAAGTGGTCTTAAAAAAAAACCACAAAAACCACAAAACCTAGGAAAAATTGCATGTTTCTGAATGAAGAACTTTAACTGCATTTCTGCAAGATTTTTACACTGAAAGTGTTTAAATTCATTGCTTTGATGGTGAATTGGTGGTACCAAATTAAATGGAAAAGTACTTATCGAGCAACCAGCATATTAAGACTTGAAGAGAATTTCAACTACTTTCCCCTTTAAAAATTCTCCCTAAAACAAACAAACAAAAAGGTACAATAACATCGAATCTTGCCATGGCTCCAGGATAATGTTTAAACCAAAGCATGCCAGAGTTTACTTTATTATATGTCAGCCCAATCTGAAGAGCTGACTGCCACTCATTTAATTGCGAGGGGGGAGGTGAGTGTAAGACAGCAACCACACAAGACAGCGGTGCATTTTGAGGCAGTACTAAGGAATCCTGCTGCACTGACTGAGATGCTTCAGATGTGGGACACATGGAACATGCAGTTCATCTATGAGATTTGCCTTGATTACAATTCAGAGGAAATCCCAAACATCTATACCCAAAGCGTCATCAGTGTAAAACCTTGGTGCACAGTTCATTTCCTAAAAACTGAACTTAGAAGAGAATTTGGGTGCTCTGAAGTCACTACTGATGCTAGGAAGCAACAGAGAAGAGACGTGGACAGAGCACTTGCTAAAGTGTCCCATTGCATATGTTTTGTAGACATGCCACAAGAGGTGTCCAAGCTGAACTTGGGGAAGAAGATCAGCATCCCCAGAGATGTGATGCTCGAAGAGCTTTCTCTCCTCACTAACAGAGGATCCAAGATGTTCAAATTACGTCAGCTGAGAGTGGAGAAGTTCATTTATGAGAATAACCCTGATGCCTTCACTGACAATTCTGTGGTAGGTTGGAGATTAAAACTAAAAAGCTGCTCTATACACATGGGGGAAACAGGAATGGAGTGTGCACAAGCTCTCCTCTGTATGTGCATGGGCCAGGGGGGATCTACTAGCAAAGAAGTGAAGGAAAAAGCTGAAATTGTATAAACACACAAGTTTTATTTCCTTTTGGCAACAGCATTAGTTTCCTCCAGTAAATATCTTGTATCATATATGCAGAAGCATGAAAAAATTCAGTACTGAGTGATGAAGGAGGACTGCATGTTTGGCACGTGTTCAGACCTCAGGGTCTGAATTAGGCTAATTAGTTTTGTACCTATTCCATTTCTTCCATTTCTTCTTTGCATGATGGCAGTGATTCATCCAGGTCTAACTTCAGCTCCAGTAGGTGCAGTTATATTTTTAATCTAGGATACTTTTATACTTTCTGCTGGACAGAGTCCTCTGCTCATTTCTGCAAGTTCCACAAGTGAAATTTCTGCCAGAAACCTCTAACCTGACTCTGCAATATCTTCAGTTAATTTGCTAGAAGCCAAGTTTGTTTTCTTCTAGAATATTTTCCTTTCAGATATGATGGATGAATGTAAACATTCTTTTTTTTCCCCTTTCCCATGAGTTAGTACTGTTATTTAATCTTTGAACTTCTGTCTACATTAGCTGTTGGTGTAAAGTCTTCTAAAGGTACCTAAACTTTTACAAATTAAACTTTCCTATCACATGATGGTCAGGAGTTCAGTAAAACAAATGGAAAATGTTTCAGGTTTATATGCATTTTGATGTAGCACCTCATCTTCTGATGTTCTTTAAAATTCATTTGGTGTCATTTTACCCCTTTATGGCATCTATTTTCTAGTCCAAGGAAAATAATAAAAGTCAAGCTGAAGAAAATGTTTTGTGAAACAGAAACACATTGGTTTTTAGCCCTCTCATGTTTTCAAAAGCAGCAATAAGTAAATATCTGTAGTTCACTCTTAAAAATGACAATTTGGAAATCAGGATGTGGAAAGATCCCTGATTAAAAACCCAAGTCATTAAAATTACAACAGTAGGTCAGAGTACAGATGAGTGATGACAGGCCAGAGATACAGCAAGTATATCTGGTGACATTAGACTTTGGGCAGCTTCTTCATCTCTTTATGCTTTAGGCAGTTTACCTCTTTGGGAAGTTATTTCCTAGAAACGGGTGAGAATGAACGGTGTGTTGAACTTTGGATTCTTCAGATCAATATTCTAGAGAAGTGCATGCTGTTTTTATAAATACCCAGCAATCTCAGAGCTCCTAAAACATATGAAGGCCAAGTTCATATGTCAGAATCTGCTGCAGTGAAGTGAGAAAATAAGAAAGTGACAGAATAAAAAGACTGAAGTCCAAGCTCTTAAAAATGTGAGGGTGTCACTAAAGAATGTCCAATTAGGACAATACAAAGCAAATGAGGTGTGACAAACTGACTCAAAACTGGGTATGTACAGAGTCCCTACATGACTAACATTACAAAGGCTGATGACGATTGCCTCTTTTTTGTTAGCTGTTTTTCCTACTCTATTCATCTGTGTCTGACTTTTATTCCATACCTTTTCTGTAGTAAATCTCTCCCTCTCTTCTGTAGGAACATCCCTGTTCCCAAGCTCTTTGAGCATGACTGTAAGATCCTGTGCCATGGAAAAATGTCTTCAGTGGTTAGAAAGGACCCTAACAAGCCTAGTATTTTCTTTATGGCTTTGCTGTATGAGAACCATGGCATGGTCTCCAAACCGCAGCTGGCACTCCACTTTAAAATCCTCCATGTTTCACCTTCAGGGCTATCTTCTCTCCACATTCATGGTACAGATAAAAAAATCTCCATTTAGTCAGCACAGGAAGACTTTGATCTGCCCTACAGCCCTCACTTGGGCCCAGCTTAGCAGGATCACAAACATAATTGTTACCATTTTCTGGCTGCCCCATGTGCTCTGTGCAAGGACTCTGGCAAGTTGCATCCACTGCCTCTGAGGGCGACTATTCTCACCACCACAGCCAGCACAAGTTAGCACCTTGCTCACAGTCAAAGCAGTGAGAAGAAAACCTGAGCAGATGCAGCAACTGAGTCATTCTCTCAGAGAGCTGGTTGTTCTTGGACAGGTAAAAGGCAACAGATCTGTGGCCTGTTATCTTTCAAACCATCAGTGCCTGACCTTAGCAACAAATAACTTTCATCAGGAAGGCCTTTTGATTGCTATACCTGATTAGCTTTCTGTTCCTTTTCTTTCTTGCTCCTGTATCTGCTCAAAGGCAAGATGCAAAAAAGAAAGCCTAAACACAAGGGAACTGTGTGAAGAAGATAATGGCAGAGTAAAGAAGTCCTACTGCTACATCTGGTTGCTTCCCTCTCTCAATTAATTTCCATGTTCTTTGCTCCCCATCCCAAAGATGTCCTTGTGTCTTTATGGCTGTGGGGCAGTGAAGGGTTTTGAAGCTGGGGGTGGGTTTTCTGCTTTTATATCATAGATTTCTTACTTGTCTTAAAATATTCTTGGGACACACTTAGCAAAGCAGAGCAAGACAGGTCTGGCATGAAGTATGGATTGTTTCTTTCCCACAAAAAACGTTTAACAGCAAGGTAATGTAATATTAAAAAACAATCAAACAAAAAAAAATTCCAAAAAACTAAGAGAAAGGTTATTAAAAAGAAATCCAAAAATCCAAACCATATAAGGGATTCCAGAATAGCCTGTGCTGTAGCCATAAACATTCCACATAAGGGAGAAGATCTCAGCAGTCATGTGTTGTTGATCCACCCTCTTGCTTCTCTCCTCCTCCTCCTCCTCCAGCCAAACAACCACACTGGACAATCAGATCACTATCCTTATTTTTAGCAGAGAAAACATACATTGTGTGAGCCGGAATGTCAGACACCTCCATGCAAAGGTGAAAACCTGCCACTCTATCACTGCTGCAGCTCTACCTATCCAGTTAAAGGCAAATAGGAGCTAAATCCACAGCTGAAAGGACTGACCATCTCCAACATGAGCAAAATGACATGCCCTACCCACTGTATAGCTGTTTTCAATACTGAGACCCTCTTCTCTTGCAAATACACAGTACAAGGGGAGGTTTTTAAGGAGGGCTGTTTGACACTGATATCCTGGCAAACAGGGAGAGTTCAGGCAACATCCTTTGTGTTTGGTGCTGTGCTAGAGAAGCTGGGCTCTTTTGAATCCTGTCTAGTAAATCAGAAGAAGGATTTCTTCTCCCCACCCCAGGCTGTGCCACCCTGTTGCAGAAACTGTGGTTCTTTCCATGTCTCAGATGATATTATCAACTTCATTGTGGAGCTGCATGATGCAATTTACTATTGACTTCAAACCATGATGAAACCCCATCTTGCTCTGTGCTCTATTACTGTAGCATCTGGCCAACCATAGCATGAAGGAAATTACTACATTTATTTTTTAACTGTGAAACTGAACCAGGGGGTAGATGAACGGGCCACACAAAGTCATAGAGAGGGTCTCAGTCTTACCTTTCGGTCTTCTAAATCACACTTCACTGTTCAGCAATTAACAGATCAGCAGTTCACAGACCGTTCCTTCATAATGCTAAATTTGTTTGGCCTCAAGCACATTGAGATCATGTGAAAGGATGTGTCTCAGCCTCACAGCCTTTATTGCCTTACCTCCTTCCAAGGTCTCACCTCTGCTTTGGAAACCTCTGTGTAACATCTTCTTGCTATCATCCAGGGGAAACTGTCTAACGTCTTTGTGTTAATCCTAAAGTGGAAACTGAAAATAAAACCATAGTATTTTGGATGTTGCTGTCTGTCTTCCAGTGAGGATCCTTAAATATTTGTTTCTGCTAGTCAAAACCTGTGGCCTGATTTGGGTTACGTGCAGAAAACCTTTTTCTTTTCCCCTGCTTTTCATGCTTTACTATCTTAAAACCATTACCAAGGTGAAATAACCAATATTTGAATAGACAATTACCAGCAGTGGTACATCAAAAAACACCCAGACCCACAAGCAAATAACCCCACCTTCATACTTTCTTAGACTCACCCACAAGTTACAATAAATGGAGTCTCCAATATTATACCATTCAACTTCTTCTTTGCTTGTACAATCTGAGCATATGTTGGCAATTTCTGCTGGACTTCAGGTCAAGAGGTCTCTTCAGATAAGCTGACACGAACTGTGGAACAAAATACAGGAAGTGAAAAAGGTTTAAAGAATTGGATGCACAATGGCGGGAGTTACTTGGTACTGCCCTTGTTGCTGAAAAAGAACTCAGAGCAGGCAGAGGTAGTAGAATGGAAGAAGTTATGTTAAAATGACAAAAGTGATGCTTCACAGCAGATAGCAGTATACAATCAACCTGCCTCAGAGATCTTAGATGTTAAATAGCCAGACATGATACAGGGTGTGAAGGAAAACATAAGGATGGAGAAATAAAGATGTTACTGTGCAGTTACTTTGTTTATTGCACAAACAAGCAGTAATGGTTCTGTTTGCCACTTAAGGTACTTAGAAGAACACCAATCAAGACTGGTGGAGGTAAGGTTAAATGGAAAACAGTAGGAAAAGCATTTTTTCTAGGGATTCTGTTCTGCAGGGAATATTTAGCGTCTTGAACAAATGTTACAGGATACTTGCAAACTGAGGTTTGCAAGTCTCAGGTTATGACCTAAGTGGGCTGAGCTGGGTGCGATGTAACTTCTCTAACAAAATGAGCCTTGCTGCGCTGGAGTTGGATTGGTGCAGACAACCTAGAGGTCCCAACTATATCCAAAGCTGTGTAAGAGTGAATATGGAGTTCAATGTGTTCTTATTCAAGAAGTGATGGTGTAGAAAAAGCAGAACAACAGAAAAAAAAAGATCCTTTTATTTTCCACAGCAGCTTGTTGGAGCACTGTGAGAAAACTTTGGACCAAAATTCTGAAACTCAATTTCTTTCATCCACAAAGAAAATGTGGCAAAGATATTATAAAATATACAAATAAGATATATCTAAATTTGGGTAGCATTAGATAAAAATTCCCATTATTTAGACAGGTAAATTCAGGCACAGAGCCAAAAAATAAGATTAAACAACAAGTCAGAAGTAGACATGGAAACAGCAAAAGCTCAACCTGCTGTACCTCTTGGGATAGCAAGTTTTTAAAAAAATAGCCTAAGTATTTTAACAGCTTCTTATTTTTATCCCTCTTTTTAAAAGCGAATCATAGGTTTAAGGCTACGC
Source organism: Pseudotriccus pelzelni (assembly GCA_035584735.1). Taxonomy (NCBI): domain Eukaryota; kingdom Metazoa; phylum Chordata; class Aves; order Passeriformes; family Tyrannidae; genus Pseudotriccus; species Pseudotriccus pelzelni. The sequence goes on from JAWMRA010000162.1 coordinate 15,311,303, forward strand.
AATTCCAAATGAAGGACTGAGGCACAGACTGATAAAAACAGCAGGCAGTCTGTGCGACTCTCCAAGTGTCTGATTTTTAAATCTCCCATCCTACCATTAAGGAGCATTTGAGTGGCTGCCACTAAGAGAACGCAGACCAGTAACTTCAGAAGTGTTAGTAACCACATAGGTATCAAACATTTGGGGAGCTCTTTATCAGTGAGGTGGAAATAGAAACACATTTGGTGGCCTCAATCATTTTCTTTAGGGCACAGCAAGGAGCTGTAGGGGAGCACATAGTGTCTCCTCCTGGGGACTGCCTGGAGTGACATCAGGGCCTTGAGATACTTAGAGATCTCAGCTCAGTTGGATCATCTTTCATTATCTAGTTTTTATTAGGCACATGCTCCAGAGAATTCAGAATTTGTCCATCTAAGCACTCAGCCGGCAGGCTTAGACTCTTGCTAGAACTAAGGATTTCAAAGACATGAGCCCAATTTGTTGAGCCAACCCAGGGGACTACATGTCACCCGAACTTGTGACAATTGTTTTCTCGTGAGATTGGATTTGGGGATGCACAGGCACTGATAATATCCACTACCTCTAGCAGCACACCGACAGGGCAGAACCTACAGTGGAAAAACTGTGTGATCTGTCCCCAGAGCCAACAGGAGAAGGCTATTAGCCTTCTCAACTGACATTCACGGGCTTTTCTCCTGGGACTTCCACCAACAGGGTCAATCAACCCTAACTGAGAGGCTGGTTTTATGATGGGAATATGCATATACGGAAAAGCTCCACATTGCTCCACAAGCAGTGGCCTAAGACTTGCATTCTCTCCAACTGTAAGCTGTATTTCACTTCAAAATTCTGACCAGAGGTGTGCTCTACATAGCAGAGACAAAGCTGCACCTACCCAGCTTTGACTGTGTTGAGACTCCTGCTTGAGGCTGCCATTCCTGAGCTCTGCTCTCAGAAAATCTTTCAAAAAGACTAATTTCCCTTTGCCTCCTGTTAATTTGAGCTAAGATAAACTATTGTGGTGGCCAAAACTGAAGAAAATTATATGTTTTTTCCAGCAGATGAGTAGACTGGGGTATTGCATGGAAAATGTGTCTTTCCTATCTGAATGAAGATGCCTGCTTTCAGCAGATCAGTTTTCCCAGCAGGTCCAGGAAGAATCATGAACTAGCCTAAGCCAATCAAACTAATTTAATTTGTAGCTAAATAAGATTTAGATGTGGCTCTCCAGATGCAGACCTTCTGTTTCAGAGAAACTTCATTCCTATCAGTGATAATACTGCAATTTAAAATAACACCAGATGACACTGATGCCCCTCCCTGGTCACATCAAATACTGCCCTCTACAGAATCAAAACAGCCCATGTTACTGCGGCTCATGTTATGCTGGCGTTTTGTGATTTTTTTTTCTTTTTTTTTTCAGGAGGGCACATGTAAGTAACCAGAGAAAAAGAGAAATAAGCATTTAATTCTCAGGAAAGGCACAAAGCATGAGTGACACTTGAAGGAAAACATATGCAAATCCTGTTTTGAAAGTACTAAGCAAATCAGTAGAAGCATTAACCTTGCATATATATTAACATTTTGAGAATAACCTCATTCTGACCCCTAGCCTTCAAAATACCCTTTTTTCAGTTTGCCTTTTTACAGCTACATAGTTCCAACGCATAATTGAGCAGACTGCCCTGCTAGCTCCTGTGTACAGCTTAATGCTCACAATCCTCTCCGCTGTCAGTGCTTCCTGACATTCAAGGGAACATTTTCTCCTCTGTGCCTAAAAAGGGAATTCCCTACAGCTAGGAGAAGGACAGACAGTCCCTAAAGGCCCTGGGCGCACCAGCTCTGCCACTTCAGCCTGCAGCTGGCTGCCTGCCTGGGTTGCAGCCTGGTGACCTGCTGTGAAACCCTGGACACTGTTGCAGGAGACACAGGGAGCGGAGGGTTAGCTAATTCTGCCTTGAGCCTTGTGGGTTTTCACTTGTCATCTATTTTTAGCTGACTGAACAGCTGGCCTTGGAAGCCTGTTTACAGCCTGGAAAGCTTCTTTTTTCTAAACTGTGCTAGGTGTAAGAGCCCTGAGAAAGCCTTAACCCTTTGAGAGCCAGCTCTGAAGTTGGCACTCTGATTTCCCATTGACTGCCTGAGACTAATTTATGAAAGTAGAATTGCAGCATGAGGAACCACAGATTCGTTCCATTTAATTTATTTGTATTTGTTGCATCTTTGTGCATCTAACAGCCAGTCTCCTAGTCCAATGGGAAAGACCATATGTGATATATAACTCAGGTGACTTGTATTCCACAGCTGTGTGGGCTGTAATATACAAGAGATACCATTTTATGTCTGATAGGAGTCAAATTTTTATGTCACTTATGACTGATATGTAAAACATTTTTGTGAACATATTATATCAGTTTCTATTCTACAAAAATATTTATGAAAATTTCTGTGTGCAAAGACAGGACATTGTGCTGACACCACAGGGTTTATAAATCCTGCATGGACTGTTTCTCTTTCACTATGCACTGCAGAGGTTGTGCCTTCTAGCCTGGACTGGGGAGAACGGATGGCCTGCAAAATAAGACCAACCTAGTTTTACTGATGGATACAACGTTCTTTTTTGCCTTGTTGCTGTCTAAATTTGGTTCATTAATGCACATATTGCTACAAACAAAATTCTTCCTTTTTGTCATTTTTCCCTTTTCGTCTCCAGAAAGTATTTTCTGTTTTTCCAGGTTGCTATCTCTTCAGTCTTTCTCAACATGTAAATACTTCTTCCCATTCAGACCTTCACATATATGGAAAACAGGCACACAGGCAGACTTCTCCCTGGCTTTTTTGTTGTCACGGGGGCCCTGTAACACTTAGCTCCCACTACAGTCAAGCTGACTTTGTTGGGTTATCTTAACTTTGACATGAAAACACTTCCTATTTTTTGCCCAGCTTACTTTCCCACAGGTTAGCCAACATATCTCTGTCTGGACCTTTACCTGCTCTGGCAAAGCTAAATTTCCTTTCCCTTCCTCCCCTATTTCATACTGATCACTGTTGGAGACAATATACAGATCTCTCTCTTCTCACCCTATTCATATAAAATGACTATGAGGTATGTGTGCTTCCATGGCCCTTGCTGCTGTTCCACAACTGCTCCTATACTGGATAGAGAGAAGTTACACTGAGTTTTGCCACCGGTTTTGTAACTGAGACACAAAAACTGCTCAGATCACAGAAACTCGTGAGTTCATGTTCTGGGACCCAATCTTGCAAAAATGAATCGGTCATGTCCTGTAACAAGGATAATAAGCTCTTTTCTCCTGCCTTAGGATCACTTTCAGAAGTTCATCCCACCGGGAGGACATTATGGGGAAGACGCTCATGGCTATGCCCAAGGGCGGATGGTAGGAGGAGTGACAGCTGGGCAGCTTGGCTCCAGCAAGCAGCAGCATCCTGGTGTCCCTCCTAGGCCTGGAAGCAAAGGAGGCCCTGGAGACAGCGAAGGGGAGCATGCAGGGAAATCGTCTGGAGATGGTGGAGAAGGAGGTGATGGTACTGAGAAAGGCAAGTATCTCTCTGCAAGAACAGGAAACAGCTAAAGCTATCAGAGCTCATGCCAAACTTACTCATAAGGACAAGCAAATTAATCTGTCTAAAACCTAAATTCTTCCAAACTAAGTTCCATTGCAAAGTCTAGTTGGACTGCCTGTAGCTTGACAGTTTTGTTTGCATGCTTCTGTGTTGCTCAGTCACAATCCTTCCTTGACTGGATCGAAGAAATTACAGAAAATTTAACTCCAGAGCTCCTGCAGGTGATACAGCAGCATTGCCAGCATGGCTATGCCCTCTTTCCTTTCGAGGGTTTCACACTGACCACTACTGGAGACAGTAGTATTAGCTCTTTAGCTTAGTAGTCTGATCTGACACACCAGTCTTGAGTATCTCAGCCCTGATTTCAAACCAAAGCTTCCACCTAAACAAAGAACACTGTTTGGATCATCTTCAGAAAGGAACAGTAATATTTCTAAAAGTTATCTAGTAATCACCACTGGTCCACTGAAGCAATATCTTTTCGAGTAAAAGTAGTTTTATTTCAATTTAGTCTTTGCCTAATTTTAACCTCAGTTCAGTTTGGCCAGAAATCTCTAGAACCAAATACCTTGTATGAGAATTAGCAGGTGAAATCATTATTTTAACAACCCCTAGAGTTTTTTACAACAAAAATCAAATTTGCTTGGGAACCAGGAACAACTGCCTTAAGAGACCAAATGAATGACTTGTAAAATTCAAGGGTTTTAATTTACATTCTGGGAGAATGAGCATTTTATATCAAAACCAGTTTTTACATTTCTGGGCATCCCTGTGAAAAAGAAATCTGTGTAGACTCTTATAGTCTTCTTATAGGAGATTCTTCTGCATTATTATCCTTCTTCCGTGTGCAGGGAGAAGGAGGATTAATATCATCCCATAGCTTTCCCCGCAGAGATAGATCCCAGCTGCTTTTATCCTTCATCCCTAGTGATCATTTTTCTTGTAAACTGCTTAGTTTAAATACTTCACAAATAAAGAGGGGAGTAGTAGTTTTTATTTTTTTAGTGAAAATTAGATTCTTGTACATGTCTGAAATTCTTTGAAAGCAAGAAAGCTCAGGATTTGACAAGGTTTGAAGAAAATAAGTAAGACAAAGAAAGAAGGTGTGATAAAAAGAAGAAAGATTCAGATAACAGTGTTCCTTCTTTGCCACTTACTTCATAAGGATTTGTTTCCTACACAGAATGCGGTACCATGAAAGCACCAGAATGGCTAACTCCATTAACCTATTACTGTTGTCTGCTCTAATCAAGCTAAGCAGAAGTCCTTGCTCAGGAGTTTTAAGGTTTATGAAGGATGAAAATCTTAAGTGTGCTACATGTCAATACACAACTGATGCTCTTATTACATGGCTGGGAGAAAGGAGAGGGGGAAAGGGAAGGGAAGGGAAGGCAAGGCGAGGCAAGGGAAGGCAAGGCAAGGGAGTGGCACACAGAATGAAAACCCTTGTCTAAGCTCGTTTGCTTAACTGAGCAGCTAGAAACTAATCTAAAATTTCTGTCAATCAAGTATCCAGCTTAACAACAAAGTGCAGTTCTTGTCACGGATAGGATTTTAACTTCCAGTGAGATACCCCATCATATTTACAAATTGCTTTTAGCCATCCTAAGGTGTTTGAGCCACACTTGTCTCTAACATCCTTGTTCAGAAGCAGGAAAAGATGAATATCTGTTCATGTAATTACAAAGAAAATGCCATGTTATGTCTGCTATGATCTGGCAGGAAAAAAGTAAATTAAGAAATTAGATAGCACCTTGCCTTATAAAAAGCTTCCCCCCAGTTAATGAAAAAGATGATGAGGTAAAAACTTCATTTCTTTCTATAGGTGCAATCAGAGAGAAGAATGAAAAATTAGCTTTCAAATAAATATATGCTTCAATGCAAACTCCTGGATGAGTGGATCTTAGACTATGTTTTTATGGATAAAGACAGAAGTGGTGTATGACCACTATTTTAAAGAGAACTCTAACTACTAAAACTCAGATTGATCTAGGATTTACAGAATCTGGAAACAAAGCTGGTGTCTCAACTTCAATAGCAGACTACAGGAAGGAAATGCATTTAGAATAAGTGTCATCTAACTTGAGTGCTTTACCTTCCTCTGTTTATAGATGGAAAGTCAGGAGGCAAAAAAGTAACTATCTTTAAAACTTACATCTCCCCTTGGGAACGAGCGATGGGTATCAGCCCCGAGGACAAAAGTCAGTTCACCACGGACTTACTGTCATACAGTCCCAAAGCTGATTTCCCCCATTACAAGTCCTTTAACAGGTAAGTCTTCTTAGATACTCAATTCAGTTTATTTAGCAAAAGAAAACACAGTAACTCTAACCATAGCCTCCTGTCTTGTGTACTGTAAAGTTGCACATCATTTTGCTTAGCACAGTCTCCTGTGGATGAAATGTTTGGAAGACTACAAAGAGAAAATATATCAAGAGCTAGAGATTTTAATTCAACTTATGGTCAGAAAACATATGCAGCTGGATAAGAGGACTTTAATCCTATTTCCCTTTCTTTCTCACCCCATTTGACTGGGGAGATTTAGCTTGTCACTGTTTATTACTGCAGCCCTTTAAAGTTCAAGAGTTCAGGAAAAATGCTTACGATTGGAGGCCACATACTTCACAGTACTTCAGATAAGAATCAGGATCTTCCTGCTGCTTCTGATAAGAACTGAAAGTTTTACAAATAATTCCAAGGTAGCAACAATTTTTTGGAAACGTCTTGATACAATTTTGCCACCCACTTCCATAGCCTCAGGATACACCAGTACCGAGGATAAACCACGTGCCATTAAATTTCTGCAATAACGCAGCCTCTCCCTTCTACACATAGAGTGCCAACAGGTGTGAAAGGTGTATGGTTTGATGGAGATTGATGCAACAAAGGTGGAGGAAGCGCACAAGAGTGTGTGTGTATTTACATCTTTGTTTTTAGGACATGGACAATGGATACACGTATGTTCTTGTGAAGGATTTGTTGGCCAGTCAGCTATGGCAAAACTTAAGATTTTGATAACTTTGATAATTTATTTTCTAAATCCTATTGTTTACCTATGCTCTGTTCACTAACTCCATGTATTCCCCTATGCCAGGACTGCCATGCCTTATGGGGGTTACGAGAAAGCAGCCAAAAGGATGACCTTCAAAGTGCCTCAGTTTGATATCTGCCCTTTGCTCCCAGAATCTCTCATGATATATAATCAAAATTTCAGCAAAAGACCCTCATTCAACAGAACCCCAATACCTTGGATGCCTTCAGGAGACTCCTCAGAGTACCATACTGAGATCAACGTGCCAATAAGTGGTGAAACAGAAGAGCTATAAATCCCCACTGCCAAGACCTTCCCTTTTTTTCTCAGCCCTTTCTATCTGCAAATTGATAGTAAGAGGCTGAAAAGCGCAACTCTAGTTGTGTCAGCCCTTCCTTTCTTTTGCCCTTAGCCAAGACAAGTTCCTAGCAGGTTCTAAACTTCCCTTCAACATGGTGTTAATCCATATCAGAAACAGTGTGAGGGAAAGGAGCTTTTTATTCACCAGGACATAAGAGGCCAAGACTAGGAAGTGTCTTCCTGTTTAGCAATGCTAAATGCTGCCTGTCTGATTGACAATAAATCTGTTTTGTCATATATTAACTAAAAATAAAACACCAAGATGAAAAACAGCCATTATGTTTTCTCTTTTAAAAATGTCACTGAATCAATCTGGGGATTAGCAATAACAAAAGTTTCAATCTCACAACTAGACTTTTAGCCTGGGAAGGAAGATCAGGGACTGACAGGGATGGTCATAAGATAGGTATACATGAAGGGTCTCGGATAAATACTGCAAAAGCGATGGTGAAGAATGATAACTATGAGAGGAAATTATAGCAACATCAGATATAAAACAGCAAGTCAGCCTGTCAGTGTAACAAACAGCTTAAGGTATTTCACTGTCCCCTAAGATTCCCCCAGTTCTCCAGAGAATAAACTAGGTGACAGCTTAAGCAGTTTTTGATTTTCTTTCCACGAAGACCATAAAATCAATAGGTTGGGAAGGAACAGAGGCACACCCAAGTGAGATGGCTTGCCCACAGTTACAGAGGAACAAAGGAAATGCTTTAGTTATAACAGAAATAATGTGACACCCACCACAGTGCATTATTTATTGAAATACACAGCATCAAAGTCTATTTCACTTCCTGTAACAGCTTTAGCAATGCCACACATATAGGAAGAAAGGCAGGTGCTGTGGGAAACCAATAAAGAGCTCCTACATGGAGACTGGTTTGGAATTCTGTTCTGCTGTCTCAACATTTCCTCTTATAAACAGTGCTAAACAACTTGTTCATGGGGACAGCTTCCAGCGAAGTACTTTTAATTTAGGAGTTTTTCCTCCTTGTCTAGAAATCCCTGCAACCATGTATTTGATTTTTATTCTGTTGGGATAGGTACAAGGTTGGCTTTATTAAACTCCTCTAGAAAGCTACTGACAGGGCTACCCTAAGACCTCTTTAAAATTGTGCTAAGAACAGGCTGCAAAAGTAATGAATGAGTGGTTTCCTAATCTTTCTGCTGCAATGGCTATGTCCTATTAAATGATTAAGAAGTATCCATTACTACGTTCTGTGACTAAACTTAAAAATGCTACGGTGATACTTTGATCTCAAGAATGTTTCAACAAAATTGAAAAAGGTTGTCTTTGTTGACATGTTCCTACAAAGTAGCTGCAGTTTGAGTTGAAAACAAATCCTCAGAAAAACTTACTCTGTTTCTTTGGATAAAATAGATCCAGTAATTAGTTGAAAAGACATTTCCCACATTGATTAACTTCTTTAATGCCTACACAAATACATGCAAATTTCACTGGTGAAAGACATTTAAATAGGAAATTCTCACATTTTACCAAACTATTAGTTTATTTCATATTTGATCTGTCTGGAGATAAGGTTGCTGTGTTTTCCAATATTTTAAAAAAGGAGGCTCTCTACAGCTACGTGAAAGGAGGTTTTAGAGAGGTGAGGGTCAGTTTCTTCTGCCAGGTAACAAGTGACAGGACAGGAGGTAACAAGTGACAAGGGAGGGTTAGATTAGATATTAGGAAAAACTTCTTCACTGTAAGTGTTGTCAAGCATTGAAACAGGCCATCCAGGGAAGTGGTGGAGTCACCATCCCTGGAAATGATCACAGAGCATGTGGATGTGGCTCTTGAGGACATGGTTTAATGATGAATGTGGTGGTGGCGCTGGGTCGACAGTTGGACCTGATGATCATAGAGGATTTTTCCAACCTTAACAATTCTATGATTCTGTGAATCACACCTTTGGCTGGACCCAAGCTACAGTCTGTGTCCAAAGTTCATCTAGGAGACAAGCTAGTTCCCGCACAGGTCTCAGCCCCACCCAGGAGACAAGAGTGCAGGTCAGCCCTCCTCCCTACAGCAGTGCTTAGACAAGGACCCCAGGCCCAGGTCTGAACTTAAATGGGATTTCTCAGCCATAAGTGGGGTGAAGGTCCCATATGAGGCTGGTCAGGGCAATTAAGGACCATTGGTGCACACAGCAAAATGTTTGGGAATTCCAGTAGAATCACAACCCCAATTTGAGTTTTATTTTATCACAGAAAAAAAAGACTGAATAAAATAGGTCCTTAAATATGCAGGGAAAGGTAAGGAACACTACACAAATAGCACAGTGCTCTCTGGTGGTGTTGTTTCAAAGCTGTAATGTAGAGGAAAGGCAGCAAAAACCTGCAAGTACATAAAGGACTGGGTATCCAGAGCTTTCTCCGGTTCATAATGTACTGTTGGACAAGAGTTTTTATCTACACACTTCATTATCCCAAAACCTAGATGGGCACGAAAAGCTGCAACGTCCTTGGAATTAGTATTGTATCACTGCAAGTATTAGTAATATTGCTATAATTCATGCTTGTAAGCTAAGAGGATGCTTCAGTTTTGGGAAATTTGCTTCATGAGGCATATAGCTCTTCTTTTGCCAATACACTTTCAATCTCAAATTCTGTCAAACAGGATTTATGTGCTTTTGTTTCTAGCAAAAAAAGAGAAATATAATGCCACACGTTATAGAACAATTCAAACAACTATTGTTTTGTTGTTTACACAGCTAAATTACATGGTAGTTTAGTCATTATTCAAAGTAACATTACAAGTGAGAAAAAAATCAGTCATCTAAATTCTGTCTCAAAAATAATTAATTTGAGTAAGGCCTGAAGCTACTGTAATCAGGGCAGAAGTTTGTCCAAAATGATCAAATATTTAAGAGGAAGTAAGAAACCACTCCTGCTCTTTGTTTTCCTTGGGCTATGAGGTAGACTCAGGGGAATTGCCTGTGTCAGAGAAATGTTTATATTGGGAATTAGAGGATTTTATAAGATTTAATTACAGTGGATTTTCCCTCACACAGTAGAAGCTACAGAATGGAAAGTCAGTCATCTGCTTTTAAGCAGGATCATCACAGTAAGGGATAAAAAGGCATAAATTGTTGAGCCCATTCTCTTGAAAAGGCAGGCTACAATTCCCTCATAGAGGATATAGTGGATATTAAGCTTATACTCCATTGAACAGCAGCTAAAAATCCATTTAATAGAGAGGGGCTGACCCATGAAAAACAGATTAGATAGGATTTTGTGGCATTCAGATCGTTCATTCAGAACAAAAAGTTCTCACATTTTTACTTACTTACAGTGTCATTTTCAGAAATGCAATTTTATGGTTTCCAAGCTTTGAAGTGTGTCTCTCATGAAGACTTGTATGATAAGTATACAAGCCAGGATGAAAATGCATTAAAAAATAGTGCCCACATTTTAAAATAAAAGATGCTTAACAAAATCTCAGCAATACTATCCATAAATAGGGACTTGTATGTTTTTAAAACTAGCCTGAAGTTATAGCTGATGGCATAAATATTTGGCAGGTGGTAATACAGTTAGTATGCTTCTCTGTATTGTGGAATGCAGAAAATCTTCCCTTTCACTGCAATGCATTCCCTAATCAAAGGGGTTGCATCTCATAATTGCCTCCCTCATGCGATGAACTTGCCATTAGTGATGATGACGGAATAATTCATACAAATAACATGTGAGAATTACATTTTACGTTGTTACTGATAGATCATTTAGAAGAGATGGCTTTGGCATCAGACCTAGTCTCTCAGAAATAAAATCTGGAATAGTTTCAGGCTGTTAGGATAACATAGGCTTTGTCTTTTTGACTTTTTTTAAATAAAATCATATTGTGAATACATAAAATGCATTAATTTCTTTTACACAAGATGGCAGGCACCAGGCAGCCAAGAGCTTGAACATGTTCTCTCTGTTATGGAGCAGAGGTCTGCCCTTGGCCAGGAAGTGCAGACTTGTGGCACAAGGCTTGAACATTCACTGCACTGAGGTTTTTTTCCTAACTAACCGCTCTGCAAAATATATGTTCTCTTCTGAAGAAGACTGCCACAGGTGTGATCATCTGGAAAACATCCCACTTTCAAAGGACTGCCCTTTGGCACAACAAGCTGCTGTTAACACTGCTCTTGCAACTTACAGAGTCTACTGCTGCCCATCAGCAGCACATACATTAGTGTCTCTTGACTGAATATTAGAAAAGTTTGCAAGCCATCCTGCTGGCTCACAGCACATTAATATGTTTATATGCAATTTCATCTATGACCAAACTGCAGGTTACAAACTAGTTTAGACAAGTTGCCTATTCTATCTTGGGCATGTGCCTGACCAGGGCTACAGATAACCCAACAAGAATTTGCAGGCAGACACAGAAGCAAGACTGCATACATTTTGGGGAACGCTACAACTTTTGTGAACTGATGAGTATGCGGGATTTGAAATATTGTTAATTTTATTAATTGTAATAATATTTCTACTAGTAAAAGTCTCTTCAGTTAATGTCATTAATTAGCAGTGCTTTTATTCTGTACCTCTTGCTCCCTATGTATTTAACACACAGTAACTGTCATCTTCTCTCTGATAATCATCCTCTGCTTGCAGTACAGCTTACAGGAAGCTTTAATGAGTGCAAGTACTTGATCAGATATATATTGTGTTAATTAACACACCCAGTAAAGGGAAGAGAACTACATAAACCACTCTGAAGCAGTGCTCTTAAAATGCAATCTAAATTTCAGTCAGTTTATTAAACAATTTCTCAAATAGAAACTCTTCCTTTGATTTTCACTTATACTTTTTAGAAACATTATTTATATCAAAACTTTTAAGGCATATTTTTGAACTATTCTTAAGAAAACCTGCAGGCTTCTTTGTTTGTTTTGATCTTTTGATTAACAATAAAAGAAACACAAAATGCTTTGTGCAAAGCATTTTAATTTTAAAAGTCTGGTTTTCATTTAAAGAAAACGTCTTCTGATGTATTTTCAGGGAAATAAATTTGCAGACAAGGACCGCTACCCTTAACAAAAAATTAGAAGAAGTTATAGCTATAGCTCTAGCCAGGTGGTAACGAACATCTGACTTTCAAAAAATCTACCATGAGCAAATAAATGTAGAAGATGAGATTAATTTATCGTTATAAGTTCTTCTTCAGGTGCCAAAGCAAAATAGTTATTCTCCTTAGTTATTATAACAAGGCTTATTGGGAACAATATTCTTCTGGAAATTCAGTCAGGGATGGCACAGCCGTACAACAGAAGGCTGACAAGGATCTCAGCTCCTCCCAGGCTCAGACATAAGCCAAGGGCAGCACCACTGTTTTACTCCAAGTCCCTGCATTTGTAGCTAGGGAGGAAAAAACTATACAGGGAGGACACAAAGCACAGTGGAAAAGGCCAGCCACTAAGCAATGCCGCATTTGTGCTCCAAAACATCCCTCTACACAAAGGGGTAAATAAGGACTCTGCAGACTTCCCATTCTGACTGGGAGAAGTTCCTGCTTTGAGCAACAACCTCATTATGCATCGTTCACTGCAGGGAAAACAAAGTGGCCCCTGGAAGGAGGGACAAACAAATGAGAAACTTTCTGCTGGCCAGCCTAAGGACACCCTATGGGCCTTGTGGCACAGGACCTCTCCTGCTCACAGATGCTGTACAAATTCAATTACACTGAAAAGTGCTTCAGTCAAACTCCACAGTGCCCAGCTCAGATGTGTAATTACTTCAATATTCTATTATAAAAACAGCCGTACTGTCATGGGCCTGAAGCTAGCATGTATTCAGGGCTTCATTATATATACTATCTCTAAATGTTTCTCCTAATTATCTTTGGTCCCTAAGAGAGGCTTGAGGCCTTCCTCATTTGCTCTCTCTTCCAGTATGGTTGGCTTGATTCCCAAAGCAAAAGACTGAAATGGGATGGGAAATCACAAGTAAACAAGTATTCTTCCAAATGCATACACTTTTATTTGTATTACATTAGCGGTGTTAGAAGTGCCATATTAACAACAGCAGCACAAAGAGGATTGCAGACACGGGTATATACAAAGAGAGTGCTTTGAGAGTTTGCTCAAAGGACAGCTCAAAGGCAGCACAAAGGACAGTCCCAGTCCCCCAGTCACACTCCGTGCATCTGGTACACCACTGACAGGATACCTGATTATCAGAAGCTGGTAATTTTGGCATAGAGAACTCATCTTTTATACATAGAACATTATGCATCAACTCACTTCTCTTACGTAAAAATGGACTCAACAACTGAATAAAAAGAACTTTCTGCACACTTACCAAGGTGGTGACACTTCTCTTAGGGTTGTTACAAAAGCTGTCCCTCTCAGATGTTGGGAACACTGAAAATACATGGGCAGAAAAGAAAATGCATTAGCCCTCATGCCTTTGTGTTTCAGTCTGAGTACCAGCTAATATTTTTACCCAGGTAGCACAGAGATATCAACTCCTCATGGAAATGATGGTCCCTGCAGTCATCCTGAGACTCTCTGTCTATGCATGACCCTGAATTCATAGGAAAGGACCGATTTATTTCAGTGGGCTTGAAATGTTTTCCTTGGATACCACCAAGAATACTATCACACCAGAGTTAGTATTACCAGCAGTCTGCGCTGGTGACAGACTGCAATGCTGAAGCTGATGCAGTTCAGGGAATGAGAGTTTAATATTGATTTTACATGTTACCCAGGATTCAGAAAATCACAGTACAAATTTCTAGAAGACCTTACTCCAATTTTCCCAGCCCCTGAGACCGTCTAACTCACACCTTAAGTATGCGTGCTGCTGAACACACAATGTTTGGGCTCCAACCTGTGAGCAAACCCAGCTCACACCAACTACGAGCAAACTTCTGCTAGACGAGAACGCGCCTGAACGTTTCCCCTGGCTCCAGCCGCATCTCTCAGCTACAGCTGCCCACGCTGTGCAGTTGTTGGCGACGGTAGGCGTCCCGCAGGGCCAGCCCAGTGCCTTTGGGGCCAGCCCAGCGCCTTTCGGGCCAGCCCAGCGCCTTTCGGGCCAGCCCAGCCCCTTTCGGGCCAGCCCAGCCCCTTTCGGGCCAGCCCAGCCCCTTTCGGGCCAGCCCAGTCCCTTTCGGGCCAGCACCGCCTCCCTCCCTCCCGCCCGCCCGCGGCGGCTCCGGCGCCCCC
>JAWMRA010000162.1:15325541-15358631 GCA_035584735.1 Pseudotriccus pelzelni
CGCCCGCGGCGGCTCCGGCGCCCCCTCCCGGCTCTGCCCGGGGCTCCCTCGGTCCCCTCGGCCCCCTCGCCACAGGAGGCGCCCGCGGGCGCGGCCCGCGCCTCTCGCGGGAAGATGGCGGCTCTCGCGAGAGGCGCGCGGCGCGGCTGCCCGTAGCTATGGCAGCGGGGGATGAGCGCGCCCGGCGGGACCGCGCCGGGACAGGTGGGGATTGAACCGCTCCCGGGGGCGCTCGGCATTCCTCTCCTCCCGCGCCGCACCCTCGGGGGAAACCACAACCAGACCCGGCCGTTCTGCGGCGCCGTGTGCCCTGTGCCCGGAGCCCCGCCGGTGGCGACCCCCGCCCTGTGGCGCGGCGCAGTCCCCGCACAGCGGCCGGGCCGCGGCGGGATCCGTGCGGGGCTCGACCGGGCCGGGCCCGGGACCCCTGCCCTGCACGCCCGCGGCTGGTCAGCTTGAGAAGAGGAAAGGAGTGGCAGGTACGAGAGAAAGAGTGTACTGGATGCTGAGGAGGTCTCTTATCTCAGGGATTCTTGAAATTAAATATTGGGGGCGTTGCATTATCTTGGTTAGTAACTCAGCCGTGATCGGTTGCTGTCAAAAGTTAAACTTGCATAGGAGCTGTCGGTTAGGAGAAGGTGTTCGGTATTTAATTCACTATGTCGGTCTAAGGTAGGCAAAACCCATGTGCTTTTTTTTTCCCTTTTCTCTCCCTTAAAAGAAAGCAGAGGCTGTTTGCTTTTCCAGGGTCTGATTTCGCTTGAAACCATTCGTTCAGTGGAAGGATTGTGAGTGGACAGTTGTGAGGATTACAGCCATAAATAGAAAGCATGACAATATACACCTTCTCCTTTCGAAAAGTTGCAGACATTCTGGTCAGTTACGTGAACTTGTGGGTATTGTAGTGGCTCATTGTGCGTGTGAAAAGAATTTGAAGAGCTTTTCAGATTTCAGAACAAATTCTGAGTGTTTTAATCATGGAAAAGGGAGGGAAAGTGGTTGTATATTTCTCATGCGGTTTGAAAGAAAGATGTATGTACCGAGAATAAACCTCTCTAAGCTAGTGCTACTCTTCAGACTTGAAAAAAAATAAGCTACCACTGAAAGGTATTCTGCTCCAACATACTTGACACTGAATAGCAATTTTGGAAAACAATAGCTACATAAATAGGCTTATGTTTGTTTCCAGAGGGAAAGAAAGTACTGCTGTGCTGAGAACTAAACTGATGAGGCAACACATAACTTGAATATGACAGCTTTTAAAAATAATTACCAAAAAAGTATTATGGGCTAAAAAAAATACTTAAATCAGCCTGCTGAAAGCTGTTCTCATATAGGAAGTGGTAGAAAGAATGACAATTTAACTAGATAGGATACTCTTTAAGTTGTATTCCACCACCTAATCAAGACTAATCAAGCGTGCTGAATATCAATCAGACTGAATTAAATAGGAGCTTTGGTTTTTTGCCTGTTTGTTTCCCCCTCACCTAGGTGATGTCACTTTGGGAGCCTTTTGCCACAATGTTCTTGGGGTGGGATGAGGAGTAAGAGTGTGCTTGATTTGTCCAATGCAGACAAACTTACTTACAGTTATCCCAGAGAATTTAGAAATTGGAGGGGGAAGAGGGTGTGTGTTTATGCTAGTAATAGCTGTAAAGGCATTTCGTTTCTTTCAGGCATTGCAGGTAAAAAATATGTCAGTTCTGTCATTTCTGGGTTAACAGTCTATTTTGAGAATGTAGTCACAAGTTCGTTAAAAAGGATAATGGGAATTTAAATCCTTCTCTATCCAGTCTCAGAGATGTTATTAGGCATTAAGCCTTCTTAGGAGAGTTTTCATGGAGAGTATGTAGAAGAGAAAGTGTGTTTATTTTCCAGTTTGTGGAGCTTCAAAAAGTTTGTTACCTTGAGAGGCTCAGTGTTGGAGCGCTCTATAAACATACCCATATAAAGAACAGTTGTGATTGGCCAGAACAGTTTTTGGTGCAACTGCGCAAAATGCAGCAGGTGATGTAAATAAGGAAACTGAGATAAGAGGATGAAAGAATAATAAAAAGTCATAGCTATTTTTTTTTTTAAATCTGCTTACCTAACTTCAGAACCAGTAAGTGTCTTATAATAAACATGCCTGTATAACTTACTAGTCTATCATTTTTTCTGCTGCAGCCTTTTGAAATCTAAATACGTTGCACATCCTTCAGTTTCCTAACATGTGTTCCACCCACATTTAATCAAACAGTTTAATTTTTTCTCTGAAATACTTTGCTTCTTTTCTTTGTCTAAACTTTGCTTTTTAATTTATTTTTTGTCAGTAGTGGCTGCAGTCACAATTCTGAAGTTATCCTGGATTTCTGTCACTGCAGGTCATTCCCTAGCAGCGATATATATTGCTTGATGACATAGAGGAGCAGCAAGAAATCTTATTACTGAATGTCAAAGAATTTTGATTGACTTGCACTGGTCTCTCTACTGGTCCTGTTAACTGCAAGTCAAGCCATAGGCAATCCCCAGTCCTTAAGATTCTGCCTTCATCTATTGGCAGCCCCCTTCCCTTGGCTTGTACTCTGTGTGAGACTGCTCAGAGGAGCCATCTCCTTAGTGTAGTCTGGACACTTTCTAAGATAAGTGATGCAATGTAGTGGGTCTCTTGTTGTGTCTCTTGACGTGCAAGTTTAGTGGCCAGTTTATTCCTTTTTTTTTTTCTCTTATGTCACTTGATGCATGGGGTTTCCTGTTCTGTGACCTGGGAAAGTTGGGTTTGAGTGCA
The DNA here is from genome assembly GCA_035584735.1 of Pseudotriccus pelzelni. Classification (NCBI taxonomy): domain Eukaryota; kingdom Metazoa; phylum Chordata; class Aves; order Passeriformes; family Tyrannidae; genus Pseudotriccus; species Pseudotriccus pelzelni. The sequence goes on from JAWMRA010000162.1 coordinate 15,328,309, forward strand.
TCTCACTGGCCACTGTCTATGGGACATGGGTCTGTGTTTGGCCAACCCCGAGGATGACTTGGCTATATTACTCTGATTTTACAGCAACAGACAACATGCCAGCACAATCACTCAGCTTGCAGAACTTATGTACAATCATTTGGTTGGGAAGTTAACCTGGTTTGCCTTTCCTAAAGTTACAGGAAGTGTTCTATTTCTGTAGTTATTGGAAAACATACTACATACTGAAGTTTTTCCTTCCTTTATCAGCACCTTAGTTAAAACCAAGGAACCTGCAAGGAAGGCAGGAGGCTCTTACTTGTTTTTTTGATACTTCCCAAGATTTGCGAGTTGTATGTATTCTGTTGTAGCCTGAAATGTTAGGAGTAACTTTTCATGTTTATTTCCTGTAAAACTCATCAGTGAATTTTGTTGTCTAGTGCCCCAAGTTTGAGAAGTAAAGGTGATCTTAAAGGTCCTGTGTTAAAACTTGGTGTCTTTATTCATTCCTATAGCAGTTATGGCTTAGTAAAATGGAGAACTGTGGTATCTGTTGAGTATTTAATGTGATTGTTCCCAAACTATTGAGAAGCAAGGGAAAGGGCTAGACATGGTTTTGGGGCTTTATGTTCAAATTATGAAGGCATGTAAAAAATTATATACCATTATGGCATAATCCATACTTCTTCTGTCTAATAATTTTGAAGAAATATTGTAAAAATATGACTTCTCTAGTATAATTAATAATAATTTAGAAATAAATCTGTTTCTGAATTAAACCTATCTGCAGGAAATAGAATTCTTGCTGCTACAAATGTTGTTTAAACATTTTGTCTACAAATGGAAATTTTGGAAACAAATTTGATATTTCTGTATAGAGTACTGTGACTATTTTCTTCAAACCTTCAGCCTTAAGAAAAGCATCTTTGAACAAGATACCCAAAGAGATCTTTAAGCAGCACTGTGAAATTTCAGCTTTAAAACCTTCATATTGGTGTCTCTTCTGTCTTGTCTTTCTTTATTAATATAACTCCTGAAAGCTTTGTACTGGTACAGAGGAAATTATTAGTGGGTATTTGAGAGTCAGAAATAACCTTTATCCACAGAATAATGTGCTGTGCTACTAGTGGTGTAACTTCCACTGTTCCTCTGGTAGTCTCCTGAGACCCTGGTCTGGAGACAGTGTCTGAGGAGGAAGAGATTACTTCTGCTTGTTCAGTTTTTTGTTACGTTCCTGGGGTGAAGTTGTTGTCAGAAATGCAAATTGTAATGTTGAATTTTAAGTTTGATGGGAACTGGACTGAGCCTGACAAATCAATTTGCAAAGGCCAGAGTTGTCAGATGATAATAGCTTGTCTTCGTTACTGACCAGTTTAGATTTGAACCTATGACCTAGAGGTGAAAAGCTCCCTATTGCGTTATGAATCCTCTGATCTATCCATATGTTCTCTTGTTTAAAGTCCCTGTAGTCCTCTTAATCAGAACATGCAGTAAATATTGAGCATCATTTTGCACTTGTAAATATTAGAACAGTGTCCATTCCAGTTGTCTGTTGTGCGTGTGAGGACACTGCAGTTAAATATAGCAACGATTTCTTACACTCTCTGGCTTTTCATGAGAAACCCTCATACAAATCCAACCATATGGCAAACCCCAGCATTATCATAAAACCATTAACAAAGAACCTTTTGCTACCATTAACAGGAAAATGAATCTGCAGCTCTAAGCAGCATACTGGGAGTTATTAATAAACATTAGGCTGCTGCTAAGAAAATGAACTTAAATATCATTAGGAGCTGAGTCATCCCACCAACACTTCTGCATGTTGTATCCAGATTTGTATTTATCTATGAAAGCCTTTTCAGAATATATTATCATTATTACATGTCTATTTTGTTCTTCATTGAGTATCTTTTAATGCTGTAGAAAAGCATAATGGAAAATCATTTGCGTGGATTTCATAAAATAGATTCAAGAAAATATTTGAAATGGTGCGTATAGGAGCTCCTGATCTATTTTCCCATTCATTCTGAGGTAAGATGTTCCTAGGCAACCTACTGAACAGGATGAGGTCAACAAGTGTAAATGCTTCGCCAAGTGATTCTCAGTTTGTAAGGCTATGAAAACAAGTTACTGTCTGCAAGTCATAGTTTCTGTGAGCTACAGAAATAATAAAATTAACATTTGTATATATTTGAATTGTCTTTTTATCTCCTTATCCCTTCTTCTCCAATCCTTAATCTCATTCTACTGTGTAACAACAGACACTGCTGTGTCTGTACTGATTGACTTGCTGCCAAATCTAATATAAAGAGGTGAATTTTCCTACTTTCCCCTCACTGTGAGAGAAAATTAGGTCTTTTTCCTCTGCCTGACCAACTGATTTGAAAGGTGTTGGAAGGATACTCATTTTGATCAGATGCTTCTGTGAGCAATAAAAATAATTTGCTACCTAGTTACTAATGAAACAATGCTGTCTGATGTATCCTTGATCCCATTTGTTTTGTCCCTCTTTTTCAGTTGGAGCATCTCTCTTGGAGCAGTATTTTCCTGTCTTGCCTAGCATTTCTGGTATATGGGATGTGATCCATATCTGTTTTGTCATTTTTTCCCCCCTCTCCTTTGATGGCACTGCACTCATCTTCCAGAAATTCTGTCATTGAACCCAAAATATCTGAATTCTTGAGGGTTTTTGAGAATTGGAGAAATCAAGTTTTTAAACCTCGTAGATAGAAATTGTGAATGCTTCCTTCTTTTGAATATCTTTCCAAACCTGAAAGTATGCCATTTTATGTGTTTGGATGTGGGTTTTTTTTGTTTGTGTTTTTTTTATGTGTGTATTTTTGTTTGTTTGTTTGGGTTTTTTTTTTGTGGGTTTTTTTATGCAGATGAGACTTCACTGAATTGTGGTTGTCTGTAAGAGTGTGAGAGGACATGAACCCTGGTAATCTTTTAATTATTTTGCAATAGGCTCTGGCTTGTTACATTCTACCATAATTGATTTGATGTGTGCATTTGATCAAGCATGCAGCCCTTGAATTTGAAGGCTGGAAGCCTGGCTTTTGGAATTACTTTCCCCTTTTGTCTTTCACAGCACTGAAAATTCTGACAGTTAAACCTCAGCTGCTTTCCCATCCTGTTTAAATAGAACCAGTGAATGTGAGTTTGTTGTAGATAACTATTTTTAGAATGTAATCAAGCTTACTAAATGGTATGAACACTGGAACAAAAGTGGGTGTTTGGATATGCACATTGCAGATAAGCAGTGAGTAATTGCTGGTTCGAAGGTAGAAGTAGGTAGGATGAACTGTAATAAAGAGTTGATCGCGTGTTAGCGTCTTGAACCCTCTTTTCATTATACAGTTTGGCTCAACAAAATTTACGCAGAAGTACACACTGTATGTTGTGTGTGTGGGGGGAACAGTTCTCCTGTGAGAAGCCTGCAGGGAATTGAGGGGAAATTAGCCTTTTTTCCTTTTTTTTTTCTTATCTGCATGAAACTCGTTTTGGCATTATGCATTCTTAGAACAGCTAGCTTGTTTATTTCTAATACTAGGTAAATGTAAATCAGTATTTGTAGTAGATAATGTTTGACGCATGTAGTTCTTATGGTTCCTTTTTTAAAAAATGGTATGATTTATTATATTTTGAATTTTGAAAATGATGAATGGACTAAAAGTGTGTAAGAGTGATTCAGACACAGGAGACTGTTTGAAGAGGAGGAATCTCCTGTATTTCCACAAAACATGAAAATAAATGTATTCTGGGAAATAGTGAATCAGTAAAGTGTGTCACAAAGCAGAGGATAGCAAAAGACTTTCTAATCCTCCAGCTTGTATTCCCAGTAGAATGAACTTATAAATGGATCAATAAACAACAGCTAATGCATCTCAGCACATCGGTGCATGAGCTGTTACTGTGACATGGAAACAGGTTAATGTCCTCACTAGGTCTGCATGTTATTCAAGAAAATAGGTCACGGTGGGGGAAAGGGAGGGGAAAAAAAAGTGATGATTATATACTCTGCTTGTTCCTTAAAACTTTTCCATTATACTGCATCTGAGGCACGCTAACAAATAGACAGCAAAACTTCATAAACCTTGTGATCGTAAACTGCAGCACTCTCCCTGATGTCTATTATGGACATTGTTATGCACAACAATCTGTGCAGTCCTTGTAAGAGATGATATCTAGGGAATTTAGGTAAGTACTTTTAAAGTATTTTAAAAAAGATGTTGCCAACAAAACCTCTTTAGGATCCTTTGATTATGGATGCTTGAAAAATTTTAAATACAGATTGATTTGTTTTTCTCAAAGTAAACCAGGAAAAAATGCTGTGGTGTGAGCTTGGCAGTGTTGCTGGATGACAACAGTTCTTAATAAAAGTCCAGTTTTTATGATGCTCCTAATTTGTTGAAATTCTCAAATTTTCAGGCAAGCTTTTTTAAAATTTCATTTTTGGTATTTCTCTTAAAATGCATTGCTTCAGGAGAGGATGAAGAAGGAGAGACTATATTTTGCCTGTTAGCAAAAACTAGCTAGGTTTAAGACTGTAGTTTTGTTAACAGAAATAGCCACTTTTTAAGAAGACAGACCCTCTGTTGTGCGAATGTGTTTTCTTAAAAGGCTCTTCTTTTTTGAGAGAGATAGAAAGGTAGTTTAATTTAGTAATGTATTTCTTCAATCAGTTCACTTACTATTGTTAGTAATCGTAGCAGTCATATTCAGCTATTGAATTATCACATAAATTAAGCTACTTACCACTTGCCCATTGTGTTTTCCTCTCTTCACTTTTTGCATGTGGGAGGTTCTCTTCTGCTTGTTTGTCTGATACTGCAGCTGCAGCCTGGAGAGGGACCTGGGCAATTCCACCGTATTTAATTCTGGCTTTGGTAGGAACTGGCAGCATTCACAGGCAGAAGATGGAGTCTTGTCACCTCCACTAGAACAGAGACCTTCTCAGGCTCAGGGATAAAGAGAGACATTTTCAAATTGAAGTTGCTTTTCCTGACTGCATAGCTCCAGGAATAGTTCTTTACAAAAGCAGCAGTACTAGGAAGATCTCATTTTTCAGGATTATTCTGCAAATGAGTACTTGAGGGTTTGGTAGGTTTTGGGAGAGAAAACGTGGAAAATGTATGACTGTTGCATTGTCATGCCCAACTCAATTGCTTAATTCTGCTCTGAAAAATAGTATGTCAAGTATCAGTTACAAATTTGTTTTGCCTTTTCCCTCTGATAAGGAGTGTATGCACTGTTTATCCAGGACTTCGGGTTCCTGTGCCATTTGTCAATAAATTTTAACCTTTGAGATACTTTATCTCTTGTATGCATAATAAATAAAAATTACTTGAAGTTATTTGAACAAGAACCCAAAGCCTAAAATAAGATTTCTAATTAATCCTAAAGTCTTAAAAAATGTTTGAAGTTTTTTTATTTGGATTTTTACAGCAGAAAACATTAAATATTAATTTGTATTAGTATTACTTCAAATTTAGCTGTCTCTGGTAGGTCTGAAAATGATTGTGTTAGCTGTAGTGCTTTTCTCATGTCTCTAACGTCCCACTTGATGGTATCAGTGCAGCAGTATTCCAGGTTGTTCCTTCGTTTCCTTTCCTTTTCTTATCCCAGTTTGTCAGGAATTAATTTGAGTCATGACATATATGCCAAATGCTGGGGCCCATATTGTTATCTAAAGATGTGACTAAATTATGATACTCATCTTGGCTGCAATTGCGAATGACCTTGATTATTAATAGCACTCAAATTTTGATAATTACTTTAATAAAACAATGGAAATGCTGTTCTTGAGGTGAACTCTGAGAATTTTCAATGGCAGTGCCTTGTTTTCTGCATACTAAAAGTTCAATCCTACTGTGTGATGCCAACCTATTGAGCTGATATGGGAACGCCCGTATGTCTCTGCTTTATATAGGACATAAAAATGTCTTGTCCAGTAAAACTAATGTTCTCATTTGGATTGTGAAAATCACTCACTAAGTTCCTCAGGAAACCTGTGAAGTATGTTATGAATTTACAGGCAAAAATTAAAATAAGAAAGGTTCCAACTGGTGGTAAGGCTGATTTATTTCTTTTCCCCCCTCCATTAGGACAGTCATGCCTTTGAATGAGAGTCTATACAGTCTCCATCCATAGAGGATTTTTAAGTCCCAACTGGAGAAAGCCCAGAGCAACCTGATCTGACCTTTTAGTCATGCTTTTACTGTGAGGTTAGACTAGAGATCTCCTCTGGGGTCCTTTCTAGCCTCAGTTATTCTGTGGTTCTGATTTACTTGTCAAACAGTCTCATTTTCAGTGTTCTTTTTTCTTAATTGCATGAGCTGTTCATTTGGAATGCTCAGTAAATCCCTCCAGTAAGAATGGCATCACATGAGAGTGGAGAATTGGAGGCACCAGCTCAAGAAGAAGAGTGCAGACAAATTGCTGTCCAGCTGTTGTGATAAGCAGCTGAGGCTGAGATTTTAACTCCTGCTTTGAAGAATATTTCTATGAAGATTTAGAATAGATGAAGCCATTTGCCTGAAAGGACATAACCAAACTATGAAATTCTATGTTCTTCTAAATTTTAAGAAATTATGGAGGAGCTTGACTAAGCAAAGATTATTTTTTGTACAAGAAACAGGGGATTCTGACACATATTACATAATATTCAGAACAAATTCTAGATGGTGGTAGGATGTAGCATAACTTAGATATAATGCAGGCAAGAAGACTTAGAGCAAGAGAACCAGCACATTCTTTCTCCTAATAAAACTGAAACAAAATTTCAGACCTACTAGAAGAGTTTAGCAGGGCTTTTAAGCAGGAAGTCACTAAGGCATGGTATATTGTGCCTGTTGCTAACATAGTTGCTTCATCTACAGTTGCTTGGCTTTTCTTTTTTTTTCCTTTTTTATTTTGTTACTGATATAAACAATGGAGGCCTAAAATTAATGTTGTTAAATTGCAATCAGCTGTTAAGCAGACTGAACTGCATAGATGTTTTTCAAGAAGAGCATTGTTGGTTACTTTTGCTTTGGTAAGAAGATTTAAAGAAGAATCTCTTTGGAAGAATTTTTTTCAGGCTTTAAAAAAAATCCTTTTTTCTTCAGATTCAGAGTTAGGTCATGAGAAAGGAAAAATTATAGAAACATAATTTATGCCTGTAGTATAATTCACATAGTTTTATGGAGAGGTTAATACTTCAAGTTACTGTGGGGAGGAAGAAGTCTTTAATTTCTTTATCTATTAGTAATATTTTCTTGGTAAAGCTGGTCCTAGACTTAACTGAGGTTGGCTCTGTTTTAAATACTCATTTTAGATTTCAGTGTTATCCTTTAGTGTGGGAGGATGATCAAATAGTTGATCTTCATGTACGTATTTTTAAGAGAGCTCCAGGTTCAGGAGCTGCAGCAGGGCTGCTGGTGCTGTGCAGTGATGCTCTGCACTGCCCCTCCAGTTTGCCAAATTGCTTTGATATGAAGTAGGTGATGGCAATTCTTTCCAGAGTGAATGCTGAAGTGAGATCCAGCTGCTTGTTTTGGACTACCCACAGGTGGTAAAAACCAAAAAACAGTTAAAAACCATCTTGCCCCTCACTTTCCCCAACAGTGATTTGATATGTGTTTTCCTGCATGATGATTGAAGGCAATAAATAGAATTTTAGCACATAAATTAGTGTTTGACTTTTCCTTTCTCTGCCCATTCCCATTGTTTAGGTGTGTGGTCATGCAGTTTTAATTCTGCCAACATTCTTTGCTCTTAAAAATTAAACAACCCCCCAAACAGCTACTGAATGCAGAGGAAAGTGGTGTCGAATGAAACAAAGGGTCTTCTATTTCCCCCCTTTTTAATGAATATCAACCTGACTGGTTTGTCTGGGATTTAAAATATGTTTATTTTCCTTTGTCAGGGTTGGAGGAAGTTGCCCTGGCTGCTTACCAAAGGAATTTTCCATTGACTGATAATATTACCACATTAGTGGGAAACAGTGGTAATGATTTTGACTCTGCTAAGGGCTGGTGTGGGTCAACTCTGGGCTGGTCTAAAGAGGTTGTGGAAAAATTCTTTATCTTGAAGAGGTTGATAAACCCTGAGTCCCTTTTATTGAAAGCCAGTATTTTTACCTTATCATCCCTAGGTGCTCTAGCTCAGGACAGCATGAAGGCTCACGGTGACTAGTTCTGTTGGTAATAGTGCTGTCCTTCACTCTTCGTCTCATAAGCAGTTTACCTCCTCAGAAGATATAGAAAAGGAAGCACAGTGTGCTTCTTGAACAAAAAGTATGTTTGCAACAGTAGCTCATGTGTAGGTCTTTCTATTACTCTAGGGAGGATTTGTCTGTTGATGTTCATGCACTTCTGGAAAACCTTTCTCCATAGTTTTCCAATCCACTTTTGCTGAGGATTTTATTACTGATCTTGTAAAAACATAATAATACTAATGGAACACTACACAGATCAGTCTAGACAAAGCTAATCACTTGAATTCTGGCTTTTGAAACACGGATACTTGTAACTTTTTGTACTGGTAGGAACTTCCTGAAAAAGCTGATGGTCAAACAGGTATACATGTAATTTTTTTTCTCATGTCTGGGCTTTACAAAATAAATGACACACCTGCTAAGTCTAATTACTTAATAGTTTCTTCAAGTGTTCAGCACTATTTGCAGGCTATAATTATCTGGGTGACTTTAGAGAGTGGAAAATATGTTCTTCTGCCTCAAAGGCAATCACTTAAATGTCTTAGTTTGTGAATTTGGGGGCAGAGAATGAAGCGTGTCCATGTGTTTGCTTGTCATCTGTGTATTCCTTGGGAAATGCAATGCCAAATCCAGTGCCTTCCTCTAAGCTTACTTGGACTTAATGTCACAACTTGTTTATCTTCTTGCCCTGTTGGCAGATTGAGATCTTTGAAATCATCATTTTGAAAACTGAAAGTTGGACTAAGAAAACTGTATCACTGCCAAAAATCCATTTGACATTTTTGTAAAGAAACCTACGCTGGAGGAGATTCTGGCATCTTCATGTACTTTCAAGGCAAAATTGCTTTGGAGATTCTTTAAAAGAGTCATTAGGGAACTTTTTCCTCTGTTTCATTGGGATTTTATAAATGCATACTGGTACTGCTGAAATTACTTGAAATTTAGACTAAGATAATGTAGAGTAGGATTTGTCTCCTTTTTAATGATGTCTGTTCTCCTTCCACAATTAGGGTAGCCTCTCTTTTGCAGACAGAAATTTCTCCAAGGAGAGAATTTCTGTGACTTCAGTGGCTGTTGCTGCCTTAGGCAGCAACCCAAGACTGGAATTACAGACATCTTTACAGCTAGAATAAGTCCTGTTTTCTTACGCTGTTTAAATTTCAGCCTTGTGAGCCTTTAACTCCCATTGAATGACGTAAGAGGAAAATATGTTTACTGGTACCTTCAGATTTCTGGATGCAGCCACGATGTCAACATTGAAAGCTTCATGTTATGAATGATACAGGATTTATATATCACTTGATTGCATATTTAGCTATGATTTAATCAGAAATATAACTCCGCCTAATAGAAAAGGTACTCAGGAAGAATTGCTAGGCAAAGTATTAGAATGCATGTTCAAAATGGTGTAAATTAGCAAGATGGACTAATGTAAGTAATTGGGAAATTTATGTACCTCTCATATTTACGCTTTATACAATTTCTGCCTCTTTTATAATAGTCCAATAACATTACTTGCTTACTCAGCTCTTTCAGATCCTTTGCAATAAGGAGAAGAAAAGCATAGAGGGCAATTCAAAGAGATTGATTCTGGTGTCTTGGATTCAGACATTCATGAGCCTTAATACTGAGTTTGCTCATTAAATTTCTTGCAACCAATTTTTAAGTTGCAAAGCTGTTGATCTATCAAGGGGGAAGTAGATGTAAAGGAGTGCAGGCTGCTGAGCTTGGTTTGTTAGTAGATACTTAAAAAAGGAATATGTACAATTTATTTGGTTCAATAATGTCTTTATGTTTAGCTTATCCATTCAAATATCAACTGTTGGTGGGTTGACACTATGGAAAAGATGATGGCACTTAAAACTTTAGAGGAATGAGAACTGGGCTGCTACAGCATTAATTTCAATTGGGTGTTACATCAGTGTCCATTCCAACCTTCCCTGTTAAATTGTATGGAGCTGTTTCCCAGATCTACATGTGTTGCAATCAGGGTCAGCTGCTTCATATGGCACCACTCCCTTGCTGCTTGTGATGGATGTCCAGAAACAAGGCCTCCTCTGACAAGCAAGAGGCTGAGGATTTATTTCTCGCCTTTGCCACATAAGCAGGCAGAATTCCTTTAACTGATGCAATTCCGAATTAATCTCGGTGGACTCAGTTCTGAGCATGTTTTTCACCTTTTCTTTTTTACCAGAATTTTGTTTTGAGTCTTTCAATCCAGAGATTTCAAATAAAATTAACTTTGACATGGTATCTGAAGTAGCCAGAACGGATGGGCACAGAGGCTTGGCTTGTCAGAAGATGTTAGTACAGAACTCGGAATAAAATTTGGGTGTTCTGGCTGTTCCTGTGCTGTCACATCCATAGTTCAGTGAGAAGAGGAACCAGATCTTGAACTGTCTGTCTTCTTACAGAAATAGTTCTAAAATCTGTTAAGTTCTACTTGGGGGAAGTTCTTGGAGGATGTGCAAAGTAGCATAATGAAGCATTACAATGAATTCTTATGAGTTAGTGGATGATTTTTCTAATGTAACTTAGGCGTATATCTGTACACAAGAGTTAGGAATTAGATTTAATTCAGAAGATCACCTTCATAGAACAGTCTTTCTCTGGACACAGATTAATCAGCAGTAATTATTTCTTGTTATGGGTCCTGACCATATAGACAGGATGCAACTGAGCTTGCAGCTAAGACTAAACATAAACTAGCATTGTGAAAACAGACTGTACTAACTGTTCAAATTCTGTTAGAGAATTATTAGACTAAATATGTGTTTGGATTGGACTCCTGGTGGTTGTGAATGGAGCGGACATGCTCTATATGTAGCAGACAGTGAACTTAATAGGAGGAGAGAGCTTTTACTTTACTCTTTCCAAGTTTAAAGGTAATAGTAGGACCCTGCATCGATGTGATTTTTTTTTTCTATCCATAGCTATGACATATATGAAACAACAGTACAAATCAAGTCTGCAAGGTGATATGCCTCTTATTATGCTAATTTTCCTTAACACATTAAGTTCTTGAGTTCTTAAGCTCTGAGTTGAAATGATTATGTTATTGGAGCACTAGTAATTAATCAACCTCATGTAAAAGAAAATCAAACGTAATTGTTATTTAATGTCAGTTCCAAAATATACTGAATGCCAACCCACTTCAAGTTGGCCAGTAAAATGCTATCTGATTAGTGATTAGTTGTGATTAATATTAATTAATACTGTTAGGAGGAAGAAAAAGAACAGTAACATTTGAAATATTTTTACTAGTTTCTAAAACATTAATCTTTTAATGTGCCTATAGCAAAAAGCAAACAAACCCCCCCCTCCACCCCAAATCCTGCCAGTTGAAGCCTGAATGTTTGTCCTTGTAAATTACTTTGTCTTATCGGGAAAAATGTGGTAAGGTGTAAATTCGTGACTGAGCAGTTGCAGTGTAAATTTGCTTTTGTTGTATATTTCCTGAAATTTCCCTGAGTATATATAGATAATTCACTAGTGGTTTATACTAACTTGTTTTGGTTCTCAGGGTAATTGGACTAGAAATGCATTAGTCAGTTAATGCAGTTCAGCTGATGGTCAGTATCTCATTAAGTCATGATAAATCAGTGTTTTAGCCTTTTCCTTCTGTGATGGACAAAGCTGGGTGTGTCTGGAATGGTACTTTTTTTTTTCTTCAAAAACATTAGTATTTGTACTTGTAACTAAATAAAGTCAGATACTCCCCAGAAGGTAAGTATTCATTTACTGTGTTAAACTACACAAATAGTATTTTTATTCCTTTTCTCCTAATGTTAAGCTTGTTAGATTTTGCTCCGCTATTTCTAAAGTATTGTCATAACATTATACAATGTCAGAGGAATTTTGGATAATCTTAGTGTAACTAATTAAAGATACTTTTGCATCCTAACTATCAATTTTTATTAATTTACAAGTGTGTTACAGTATCCTACTTCTTTTGGTCTCTGGTATTTATGGGAAGATTAAACTTTTCAATAAAGGGAAGGGCTAGAAGGCTATGAGTATGCTTAGTGTACTAGAAAGATAATGAACAGCTTTCAGTTTTATGTAATCATTGTATAACTCTTTTGAAAAGGAAATTTGGGTGCAAGGTGAATAACCTACAATACACTTAAGAAAACTTAGGTATTAGTTATCTTTAAACCCATGTCTTTAAACTTGTTTTTTCTTCTTGTGCTTTGTTGATATTTTAAAATAATAAAATCAAGCATTTTCATCTTAAACTGCCACATACACAGGTACTATAATAAGAATATTATTGTGTAGTTTAATTTTGGGCAGTGTCAGCAAGTTACTAATATTTCTAAATGTAATGGTGCCACCATGCAGGAACGTACAGAAGGGTTGCTGGTTTTCTAAGCTGTGCTATCAGAGCAAATACTCTGGAAGAGGCAGAATATCTGCAGGATCATCTGTGTCAGGCTTAATCCTGCTTATCTGCAATCGCTTATTCAGTATATGAGCATGAATATTGGGAACAAAGTACTCGTGTGTGTGTGTGTGTGTGTGTGTGTGTGTGTGTGTCCCGTCCAACCCAGCTCCATAGGTAGCTGGGTGCAGAGAGACAGATTTCGTAATTGACACACAAGTGACTCTAATATGTGGCAAATGATCTGGTAATTGGTCTCCCCTTGCTGGTGTGATTGTAGGTCTGGATTGCAGAACTCTGTTTCTGTGCCCCTTCCTGTCTTACTGCAGATCTGCTCTGCCATTGCACTAGAAGTGCCATCCCAGTGAGAAGTAGCTTTTCCTTCTGGCAGGGGTGCCCTACCCTGTCCTTGGGGCTGCACAGCTCAGCTGCTCTCACCGCAGTTGTACTTCTAGCAGCCATATATCCATGGCTCTGTAATGTGGGGGCTTTGATTGGCAGCACAGTTTTGTAAGCACTATGAAAATATCCTCAAAACATAGCAGAAGCGGAGTATAAATGAGCAGCAGTTAGCACAGGGAGGAAATAAAAAGCACAGAAGATGTATAAAATGGATGGCAAATTGGAAGCAAGCCTTTTCCATACTCTTTAGCACTTGGGTAGGTTATTTATTGGGTTGGACTCGATGACATTCATCCTTTGTTTGGTTAAAGAAGCTAGCTACCCTTTGAGATGCTGGGAGACCTGAAAATAAAAACAGAGTTGGGGCAAAGGAGCCAGGAAATTGTCGACCATTCCTCTCATGTTCCACATTTTGAATAAACTCTTGCAAAAAGTATAAGCCTCGGGGAGACATTAAGACCATGAGGCACAACCACCATGAATTTAAGAAGAGTAAATAGTCATGCCAGTTTAATTTTTTTCTGTAACATGACAATAAGGCCAATGAATTGACAAGAAAAGTGTGACTTACTGTTTTCATGTTAGTGAGTCCATCAGCACTCTTTCATGCTATAATATTGCAAACAAGTGAAGAAATGTGACCTGAAAGAAACTGTTGTAGAGTAGGAGCAAGACTTATTGGATGACTGTGCCTAGTAGGTGGTTATTAATGATTGTCTGTCAAAATGAAATGGTTGTATTGAATGTGGATCCACCACGGTCTGTTGGGTCTGTATTCATTCTGCTTCACTTCAATCTTTTCATTAATGACCTTGATGATAGAAAAGAGAGTGTGCTTACAAAATTGATTCACTAAAAATGCCCCCAGAACTTGGAGGGAATATATATACATAGGACACAAGTTTATGAGCACAGAGTTATTTTGAGAATCAAGAAAATCTTAGGAAATAAATAGGGACAGATTGAAATTCTGCACTTAACAGAAATCATGAAATACACAAATACAGTGTAGGGAACAAGTTATTAGGTAGTAATTCTCCAGAATTCCTGACATTATAAAAAGGGTTATATCAGGAGGGATAAAAATATAAGAGGTAAAGCATACAATGCAGGGTTTTTTTTTAAAATCTATAAGTAAGTTCTCTGTTGTTGTTGTGTTACATCTTGTTAGGGCAGATGCTCCCCAAAAATGCAGCTCAACTGAACAGAGACTGGAAGAAGAGTAATCAAATAATTTGAGGTCTAAAAAATGGAACCTGATCAGCAAGACTGAAATAATTTGAGCCAGGGAGAGGAGTGAGTGTGCGTGCCCCAAAAAGAGAATGAGAACGTGTAATGATGTGTGTATGTAGTAGGCTATTTCAGGAAGGTAGCAAGTTGTGAGGTGTAAGGCCCATGCATGAGAGAAAGGGCAAGATGGGTGATCTTAAACTGTAAAAAATGCAGATTGAGTCTCAGACAGGAACAAAGGACCAGTTTCTGAGATAAAATTCTTTATGAGAAAGAACAGTCAGTTATTTCTTTAGCTGTATTTTGAACAACAACATTATTTTAAGACTGAATAGTATATATAGAATTTTTGGAATGTTATTGATTTAAAAATGAACACTTTGTACATGTAGGCAATTTACCGAGACAGTATCCACTTGACAATGGTGAACCAGTCTCCATATTGCCAGTCCTTTCAATTCTAACATTCCCTAACTTAGTAACCTTCATCTTGCTTTTGTTGATACCTCACTACACAAGTAATAGATGTACCACACAAGATTTTCAGCTCACTTGTCCTATTCACAGGCCCTTGACAAGCTTGTCAGCAGTCAACTTTAATTTTTTTCTCATTTTCACAATGACTTCAGTTGTCAGTCCAGCACTTTAGGGACTCAACATATTATTATCATAAGAAAACAAGGAGTGTACTGTTGGTAATTGTTTTGTTTATAAAATCTTTCCCAATTTCCATTGTGTATTTCTCCACTGAGAAATGAGTGCAAGCCTCAGTTACCTGAGGCTGTAACATATGTTGTTATCATACTTTGAGTCTCTATTTGCATTGTTATACCCTAGAATACGTGTCTTTAATCATCGCAGTTGGAAATTACCTTACTTAGCAATTTTAGTTTCTGTTTTCCCTAAGAGATTTTATGAGTCAAAGCCAACAGCCTCTGTACAGCATAGCCAGCCAAACCTGAATTTCGCACCTGAGAATGGAATTTGTCACCACTCCAAGCACTTTTTAATAGGGCTTTTTGTTTAAGTAAATGTGAAGGAAATGCCATCATTTCAGTATTCCTTCTTTCTAATAAATTATTATGAGCTGCTTCCAATTTACATTTTTATCTAACATTCCCCCTTCTGCTGTGAGCAGCCTTTAAACACAGGGCAGATATCTGATGTGGAAGCACTAGGGGTCCACCATGCTGAAGGGAAGCACTCTGGAGCTTTTAAGAGGTGGAGGTTTTTGCATATTACGGAAAGGATCAGGGTGACTTGAAAAGACATATTTGTTACTGTTTTGGCTATGAGGGCATGATTTGAACTCCTCTCTCCTCTGCTGCTGCTCTTTTGCTTTTCCATCACACAGTGAATTTGGGCTAAATGCTGTGAATTCTAATGTTTCCTTCATCACATACCTTGCTTTGCTAGCTGGATGGTCATGTTCATATTATCTGCAAGGGAAGTTATTGCTGACATTGATTATTTAAATGTTGATCATTAGCTTTAAAATTTCCAGACAAATTTATGTGGACGACTCAGAGGTTTGTGCTTGTTCAGGCTCTGGTCACATTTAAATGGTATTATTTTTAACCATCAGAGCCAGAAATCTTTGCTCTTAAGTAGAAAATTTATGAGTCTAGCAGGTGGTATAGTTATTAAGAATAAATAGGAGGACCTTTACTGTAGTGGAATGCATGGTAACACAATTATTGCCCATGAATACTGGTGATAAAATAATCTTTGAAAAACATGCCCAAAATGCTGAGTTTTAGAGAGAATGCCAATAGCATGTGCCACTGAAACTGGAAGGATGAGACTACTATGTAGGAGGAATGTATAATAAAGATGTGCCACAGTATAGAAGTTGCAAGATGTTGCAGGCTCATCAACCAGCTCTAAGTGGTACTGATGCTTTTGGGTAAAGGAGGCCAAACCAGCCCCTGGTGTGAATCAAGTGATGGAGTTGAGAACGCCCGGGGTATGGGAGTGCTGCGGTGCTGCTGAGCCGAGTGCTGAGCTCCTGCCAGCCCTCTGGGTTACAACACCAGAGCTGCTTTTCCCCGCCTGGCTGGGGAGCAATGAAGTCTACAGCAGCAGAGAGCTGTTGGTCAGCAGATAACTTCATGTTGTATCTTACCTGTAATTTCTGAAAGGCATAGGTAGATCAGAAAACTCATGGCTTTGTTTTTTCTTGAAGAGCTGGAATGTGGATGCCTTAAATAATTTAGGTTCTCATAGAGTTGGGCTTCCTTTCTTAGCTGCACTTGCAAATCTACTAAGGAAGCACAGACCTGTCTTAACTGTTTATAGTGCATCATATTGTACTTTCTATGCTTGACTTAATGAAGATAATTAACTTACTCTTGACCAACAAAAATTACTTTTGCTTTGCTTTATTTGGTAAAGGAAGGATGCTGTTCACGGGAAATGCTGGATTAGGCTGTTGGATGTCCTTTTATAGTACCTAGTATTTGTCTGTCTGTAGAGTTAAAGTATTAAGACGCATAATAGAAGCTTTATTTATAAGCATAAACTGTGGTGTTATGGAGAATCTGTTAGCAGAATTACAATCAAAACTTGAAATTTAGAGAGACAGATGCATCCACTTTCACTGTAAAATGGAGTTTGAACTACCTTCTTGCAATAGAAGTAAATGGAGTTAATCTTACTTTAGAAACTTAGTAGCTAAGTGCTCTTACATGACACCAAATATATTTAGAGAACTAAAAGGCCACTGAATTTATTTAGTCTGCTGAAATGTGGAAAAAAATCCAGTGGTCTCTACATTAAAATAAAGCTTAGAATGATTTTATTGTGACTTCCCTGCGCAAAACAGAACTGAGCTGTAATTTTAATTATTAAGTCTTGCGTGATTAACATTGTTAGTGGGATGACTGTGGTGGATGGTAATATGTGTAAATATGTTGGTTTAATTTAATAGTTCTAGGGGAAGGCAACAGGAAAGCAACACAATAGTCTGGATAAGCAATAGCACTGCAAACATGCTACAGACAATAGTCAATCTGTCAGCTGTGAAGAGGTGACTTCCAGGCTCCAACTGAGGTTGCAGAGTCGTCTCCCTAAGGGTGGGAGCTCAGTGATCAAAAGGGCACCAAACAGGATGGATAGCAATCAAACACGGGATTATTTTTTTTAATATGACAATTTAAGTGATTAAAATTATTTTCATTGATGGAAAAGTGTATTTGAGTGTATTTAAATTCCACATTTATTATTATCAATAATTAAGATAATCTAAGTATACTTTAAAATAAAATCCCACTGCTTGTCTGCCACAAAAATTTTAGCAAATGAGATGCTGAATTGAAACTAGCACTAATGAACTGACAACCTGGCTTTTGACAAGAAGTGGGTTTTTTTAATTATAGTGTAGATATAACTGGTTTGATTGTTCTACAAACTTCCTCAGCTTAGAATAAAAGATAAAAAAGCCCCAGATTTTAAAGTTTAGTAATAACCAAGAGAGCTGAGAGGATGAGATCTCCTAAAGATGTTTAGCATTGGTGCTTACCTTCAGTATCCGTTTAATTCAGATTACTCCAAACCCTTTTTTTAAAAGTAGTCAAATAAAATAAGGTCACATAACTTCTGTCCACATGCAGTTTGAAATAAGTATGAAAGTGAAATTGTTTTAGAAAACATGCTGTATCGCATGTTTTTCATTTTCTGAAAAATAGTCCCGATTATTTAGTAATCATAGGTAACTAAGCTCAGTAAAGCAGAAACAGGGATCTTATAAATAGTCAGAAAATGAAAAAAAAAAGAGGCTAAATATAAAGAAAATGTTTTTGACATACAGATGCCTACAGATGTCGCAGGGAGGAAGTAATAATCTCTCTAAGGGAAGATGAGAGTTGAATGTAATTGAGGTATTTGATTAAATGTATCTTTATGGTATCTCTCTTATTAACAAAGCAAGAAGCAAGAGTTTGTGATGAGGCTGTAATATACTGTGTTAGAATATAACTCAGCCTGTTCCTATATGAATGCTGGAATGCTGTCTCTCCTCTGCTCTGAATGCTGCACCTCCAAAGGCCAACCCTGTTTTTGATGAATGCTGGTATAATTGATGGTGGAACTGATGCATAGAAACAAAGAAAAAGGGGAACTTTTGCAGAATCAAATCATTGTTTGGAAATATCTGTAGAAGGTTAAGTGTAACCTTTATGATATTAGTTGGACAGTGAGTGACACTTTATTATTTAATCTTTGATATCTAAAAGTAAGAACTATCACCGAAAGCTTGCGTGAGAATTAGGAAAATAAGTGTAATTTGTCGGTTTTACAGATGAGGAGTTCGAGCAGACGTTGATTTGCATGAAGCTGCCCTGAAAGTTGGAGGATGTGATTAATCCTGGGAGTTAGTCTAGATTGGTGGCTTTATGCCAGTGGTAGTGAAAGAAGTGAAACAATGCCTTGTACCTTGAGAACTCCCAGCAACCTCCTCAAGGTTAGGGCAAGCGTGATGTGCTTTCATGTCTGGCTATGTAAGAATACAATTTTTCTCTATAGATTCGAGAGATGGATATGGATGGATAGAAATAGGAAGGATGACAGTTTAGGAAGTGCCATGTTTCTGTTCAAAGGTGCTTCTTGACTAGGAAGTTTTAGTGTTTGTATCTTCCATTTCATTCTTCTCTCTTCCACATTTCATGTTATTTGCCTGTCTGAGTGGAAGTGATGCACATACTGATTTAAAGGTCTCTTGTCCTACAGCACATTTTCTTAGTAAGGGGATCATTGAGCTGGGTAAAAGAACAATTGATTCTGATTAGGGAAGAGGATAGTGGTAACAGTTTGATTTGTCCCAGTTACATTTTGAGTGTGTCTCATTTGCCAGGCACTGATGGTACAAAGTAAATGGTTATCAGTTTTGTGCCATGGGAAGTTGGTTTGTTCCCTCTGATGTTCTGTATCTGATTCTGAACGTAGCACTGAGAACGATCAAGCTGTCCTTTATCGATGGGCAAACTGGAGTTGCGGTTTTGGGGCGGAAGAGCCAAGTTGTGGCCTTCGGGTGCTTGAAAACTGCAGTCGTTTGATTTGTGCGTGGGAGGAGTGGCAAAGGCACATGCTGCTGTGGCCACGGCCGCCTCGTAAAAAGAGCTGTGGAAAGAAGGGGAAAGGACTTGAAGTGTGCTGCTAAAATCCACCAGGAGAGTGGTTTGCTTGTGCAAATTTATATAATCATCACCCTGGGGTAACTCCTTCCAGGGAGGGGGGCTGCAGGCATGCGAGGGCAGTGCGCGGCTGAAGGATCTCCTCGCGTTGCTAGGAGGTGTCAGAAGTGCTCGAAGGCCTCGGGCGGCGCGGCACGGCCGCGTGGGGGGCAGGTGAGTGTTACCTGGGCGCGGCCCTCGCCACCGGGCGCGGCCGCAGCGGCCCCTTTAAGGCGCGACCTGCCCGGGATCAGGTGCGCGGCCGGAGCGGTGACGTCACGGGGCGGGGCCGCGGCTCGCGCTGTCGCTGCCCGCGCCGCGGGACGGGGCGGCGGCGGCTGCGCACGTGCACCGGGGGCGCGCGGGGCCCGCGAGCGGGAGCGGGACGGGCGTGTCGGACACGGCGGGAGCCGGGACTCGGTGCGGGTCCCCTGCAGCAGGTGTCGGCTTGTGCTGCGTGGTGCTGCCTGCCCTAGGAGCAAACGACAGGTTTTCTCCTTCGGCTGACTGGGCTGGGAAAATGTGCGGGGTGTGCAATTATTTGCAAACTTAATTGTTAGCTTTGTTCTTTGTGCAGCCAAACGACGTGTTGTATGTTTCATTTGTATTTACTTGTTGAAACTGTTGCTGAGATAGTAACCGAACAGCAGATACTGCCGTAGTTGTTTCTGTTTTTCATGGTGGTGGATTGTGCTGTGTGCCTGCTGTCCTTGGTAGAAAATGCTGTGCTAAATTTAACCTGTCGTACTTCGGTAAATCAAGGCAGTTCCAAACACCCAAGTCTGGAGTACAGGAGAGGTGTAGGATGTCTTAGAGCTCCTCTTCCTCCCTTCCCAATGGAAGATTATATCCCACCTGTACGGAAAAGAGACCATAACCTTTGCCAGTTAGGTTGGGAATGTGCAAGCCCATGTGGAATTTACAGCACTTAAATATTTCTATGCACAGGATTGCATTTGTTAGTTCTGATGAGGAAAGTCAAAGTATCGATTGTGGCTTTGGTTGTGGCTTTTGTTTTTGTATTTTGTTTTGTTTGTTTTTTCTTAATAAGGGTAGAGGAGACATCAGAACCTTTCTTTGCACATTCATTTAATCTTCATGATAAATTGACTTCTGTGTTTGAAGTTCTAATTTCTGGTCTAATGTGTTTACTTTTCACCAGATAAGTTAAAATTGGCAGAAATAAGCATATGACATGAAGATAAAGTTGGCAGGAGGACCTCTGTAATTTTCTGGGTAGCAGAAGGATGTGGCAAAGTAAAACACAGGCTTTAGCAAGCTTGACTCTTGACTAGAGAAAGGTCTCTTTGGTATTCTTATGCTAAAAATGTAGGCTAAGGCTTCCCTTTGAAGTCCTGATTTGGAAAGGCCCATCTCTACCACATCTAATTTCTGCTTTAGATTCCAAAACAGATTTAGTCTCTTTTAATCTGCAGAGTAACTCTTTCTTAAAATGAAGAAAAATACTCCTGTGTGTGGCTCTTTGTGCTATTTTTAGCTTTGAATACACACCTATGAATCCATCGTTCTGCAGGTTTCTTTTTTTCTGTTGCCTTGATAGCATTTCAGTCTAATCAGTATGCAATGGATGATGTTTTTGCTCTCTAAATTTAGCTGCTGATGTTCATAACGCTACTTGGTATTCTGTATGGCTCTTTGTAGTGGGCATCCTGCGTAGATAGATGGGCCATAGTGGCTTGTGTCCTGGGAAGTGCATCGTCCCGCTTGATGTATTAACAGTGGGCTTTTTAGAGGGGTGAAGTATGTTAATCTAGCATGCTTTAAGACCAGTGGAGTCTTTAGGTGTATTTATGTATACTTGTTCTTTGTGTGTGCCTCACACCTTGCGGAAAGGAACCTCTCTGGGTGATTGTCACATTACTGTAGTATTTAATTACTACTTTTTTTGTCTTTATGCAGACAATACAGGTGTTCTGTCAGAAGCAGGTTTATAGTCCAGTGGGGTGTTGCAGCATTAGGACACCAGGCTAAGGTGGAGTAGTTAATCCAGGATATAGTATAGTAGGATTAGGCCACAGGGTGAAATCTGGTCAATTACTTTTCTACCTGAAAATCTCTTTAACTTCTAAGTATATTTTTAAATTACAGCACCTATTACTGTGACTTTCCATAGATTTTTGGCAAGTGGCTTATTGTTTCCTCTGGAAGTCATCAGCTATTTCTTACCCTCCATGTTCATATTTTAGCATCTTAAGCCAGTGTAATTTCATTGGGTTGTGAAACAAACAATAATGTGATTGTGTATACTGAGTATATATTGAAAAAGGGACTGGATTGTAAACAGCATTTGTAGGTACATGCAGTTTTAAGAAATGATGACTATTTTAATGAAATTATGAAAATATATTTCAAGATGGAAAGATAGATGACTTAAGAAATGCTGTTACTGCCCCTCTCTTATGGCAGATTTTCACAGAGGACTTACTTCCATGAATTGCAAATAAAAATTTGTTTTAAAATACTGATTCCCCCCCCAATGATTGGGATGATTACTGGAATCACATGCATCACTGACTTTTGTTTTCAGCTCTTCCGTATCATGGCACAGATTTAAATGTTCTAGGGAGTTCTGTGCTGTATGTACATCCTGACTGTGTATCGGTTTGCCAAGGTTCAGTCATGGGACAAAAATAAGGCACAACGGAAAATAATTAGTGCAGGATGTGAATTTGTGTAAGATAAAATTTTATGCGTCTCATTACCTTCACTATTACTGTGGCTTGTGATCTTGTTTTTTCTGTCATTAAATAAGTGATACAAAAATAAACTAATAAAGCCAAGAAATTAGAACAGGAAACGGGACAAATGGATATAGGTAGGAAGAACTTTCTTGTGAGCTTGCTTGGATTTTAGTTTCACATTGATGCAAGTTAGTTTCCAAAGAGATTCTTCCACCTCAATGTGTTATCTCCTTTTTTATGTCAGCATAAAAAGCGCTGGTTTTATTTGATGCAGGAAGGTGAAGCAATCTTCTGTAATCTCCTTTCCTAAGACTTCTTGCAAGCCTTTTGCCAAGCACCACAGTATTGCTAAGATTCAAATCTTACAGGTTGGGTGCTGTAATTTAGGGTCACAAAATGATCTAAGTTCTAGGGAAAGTGGATATGGATGTATCCCTCCAATTATGCTGGTCCAATGCCATGTGTGTGCTTTACATAGAAAAAGTTGTTTTCTGATTATTAACTTACTTGAACTATAAATTGATTCCTGAATATCCCAAGACAATATATAAAAAGCAGGAAATTCCTTTTTTTACAGGGAATCAATTTTTTACCTTGTGTTTTAGGGCATAAAACTGTGTGTGTGTGTCTCTTACCCACCTGCACAGGTGATGGTAGACTTGACTATGGCTTTGGACACAGCATGGCATCACACTTATTCAAAGAATGTGCTCATTCTTTGACCAAGAAATTTAATTTAGGGCTTTATTTGTTTAACAGGCTTCTATAGCCTGGTGTCTTACTTGTGGTAAAGAAGACCTTTTATCATCTCTTTTTGATAGTGTATTTATAAAACATTCTTTTGGCTTTGGTCCACTTACTGAGGTGGAAGTTACAAAAAGCAGGATGGATTAAATGCCGTGCACTATGTTTGGCAGTCACTGGGAATAAGTATGCAATATAATTGCTTTTCTTGCTTTTGTTATGGTTTTAGGAGTGTAGTAGCAACAAGAAATGTAGTTATTTGTGGTATTTGTGGTGTTACCTCTGTGGTAAAGAGTGGTATTTTGCTTCCTGCTTGTGTTTGTTAACCTTTAAAGGCTGGCTTTTGTAGTCTCCCAGACTTCCCAGTGCTACAGGTAAAACTAGTTCAAAGCACTTTGTCAGATTTCCTTGATGGAGTAAGTCAAATTGCTAGCAGGATATGTTCACAGTAATGTGCATAGATTTCTAATGCTTTGGTTTTCTCCCAGTAGTTATTTTTTTTGTTTTGAATCATATGCCAAAATAAAGACCGGTTTCAGCGAAGAGCGCTCTGCTCTGCCTTGTAGCACATACACGTAAGAAAGACAACAGCTTTTTTCAGTTAAGCGGAAAATATTGAGCGTGCGTGCCAACTTTCTACTCTTAAAGGTACAAATTAGCCAGATTCATTTGTCAAAGCATAAGGTTCAGAATGGAATTATGGCGATAGTACTCTTGATGGCCTAAGTCTGGACTTTATATACAAAGGAACCTTTTCCACTTCACTGCTCCAAAGCTGCTCTTTAAAGCAAGTTTAGATTTTAGTTTAGACCACATCTTCTCAAATAATTTAACTGGCACTACCACTGCAAGCCACTCTCCACAAAAAATACTTGCGGTGCTATGTAGGGATCGTTGAGGAACACAGACTTCAGACTGACTTTGCTTGGTTTTCACCTGGTTGCTGTTTACCCTGAACAGGTTGTTGTGTTGCCATGTTGGAAAGGACTGTGCAAGGATGAGAATGCACAGCTGGGAGACTGAAGAGAAGTGGAGCCCGTAAGAACTCTGGTCTCACATTAAAGGCTCATCTGAGAATCATGTGATTCTCTTTTGGTAACTACCAAAACAGCAATGCTTGGTTGTTATTTAGAAATACTG
The DNA here is from genome assembly GCA_035584735.1 of Pseudotriccus pelzelni. NCBI lineage: Eukaryota > Metazoa > Chordata > Aves > Passeriformes > Tyrannidae > Pseudotriccus > Pseudotriccus pelzelni. Next base: position 15,352,261 of record JAWMRA010000162.1, read on the forward strand.
AGAAATGTAAAAAAAAATTTTTTGCTCATCTTGTAATTTACAAGCTACTTGCATAGCTCCAGGTTACCTGATTTTAGTGAAAGAGTAGCTCAGAGGGGTAAGAGAGAAAACAGTATGAATTTTTATTAGTTTTTGTTATATGGGTGCATTTGGCTTTAAGGCAATGTCCACCCTACCACAGCAAACTGTGTAGACAAAGTAAAATCAAGATTTTGGTGTGCTTCCCTCCTCCCCAGACTATATTTGAACAGTTGTCTTGCCATGAGGAGAAGGTCAGCTCAGTACAGCACATGTATTTGCCCAGTATGTTTGAACACATTGCCCTAAAGTTTGTATGATTATTTTCTTTTTCATTGGCTTTTTTCCTCTCCTCTTGCAAATTGCACTGCTGATGTGGGAACATGAGCTTCTTTTTCTCAACCCGCCTTCTCCACCTTCCTTATCCCACAAAACACAAATTGTTGCTGGTCACCGCTTTGTATTCACATAACTTTTCTGACCTCAAGGGTTTTCAATTAAGGGAGTAAACATCTGTTTTCAGATTTCTTAAAGGTCCAGGAGATGCATACAGTAAGTTAAAAACCATTGTCCTAGAAGAATGTACTTACTTAAAGAGGCTAGAAAAGATTAAGCAGGGGGTTTAATTTGCAGCAGTTATTCTGAACTGATCTTTCCTGGAGTGCAGTGTGCTATTCACCTACAGCAGTTTCGCTCTGGCTGCTTCAGGGCAGGGTGGGTGGCTGGGTCTTGACTGAGTGTTCCTGCTGTCTCCGTGTTCAGCTGTGTGTTCTTAGCTGAAGTGGCTCTCGCAAACTGCTCGTAGTTCAGTGCAATGCTCGGAAGCAGTGGGAGCATGAGGCTGGGGAAAGTAAACAGACTGACAGAGTCTGGTGTTTCCCACAGTTAAATGAAACTGCACCTTTAGTCTGTGTTAGCGATTGCCGCGCAGGCATCGGAGTGCAGGTGGAGGGGCAGCTTTGTTATCTGGGTAGGAGGATCTAACTTCAGGCCACTGTCAAGAAGCATTGCTCACCAGGCCTGCTTTTCTGCATTCTGAGTGAGGTAGATGGTGGAAAAAAAAATTTCCATTGGTAGAATTGTTTTTTGCCAACTTACTGCCCTATAATAGGTCATTTTGCAGACTTACCAGTGTTAGCTTAAGGGGAGCAGAATGAGCATGTGACAGTGAACAGACCCTCCCTGGCAGCAGCTGTCACATTGGCACAGCTGTATCATAAAACATGCTGTAAGTTACCTGTGCAAGGAATTAATGGATCTGTTAGTACATCTACATGGTGTGTTGGCTTTGGTGGCAAAGCTCATAAAGAAGCTGCTGTAACTACTGTGTCTGTGCTCCTGTACCCTCTGTAGTTTGCTGCTCTGTGTTGTGCTAGTTCCAGTTGCATACTGCAGGACTGCTCTGTATTCTGAATAACTGAAATTATAAAAGTAGTCCACTTAATACTTTTATTTTCAGGTTGCTTTTTTTTTAACCCAGACGGTTTTCATGAGGCAATTTGTAATGTGGTCCTGCACAGGCTGCCATCTGCAGAACAGAGCATCAGATGAGAACAGGAAGAACTGATCTGTGAAAGGTGGGCAGGAACTTCTGCAAACAGCTTTTTTGTTGGCAGTGAAGAAACTACATCTTCACCATGTAGCATTTATTCCTGACAAACTTCTCCATGTAGACAAACTTATGGTATTTAAACTGTACTAAATGTGCTGACATTTACATCTCTGTGAGTAGGAGTGCTGTGGTGGAAAATTATTCGAAGGTGAAGGGAAGGGCTAACATAGCCTTTGCTGGATAAGAAGCTACATGATCTCCAACAGCAGAAGGAAGCTGAAATCACATGACTGGGAAAAGAACTGCTTTCAATATTAAGAGAATGGTTATTTCAGCTCTGTCATCTATACTTTGTTTCTTCAAATTTTTTCTAACTTATGCTTTTGTCATTTTCCTTGGCAATCTCTTTATCTTGCCAACCATGAATGTATGCTGTAGGCATATATGCTTCTAATAGATGTGCAAATACATTTGCTTCTCAGATTGCTGATCTCTGACCTAAAGCAGAAAAGCAAGGAAGGCAGAGAGATTTTGGGGTTGTCTCTGTTGCTTTAGTTTGCCTGGTTTTCCTGCCTCGTTTCAGTCTGAGATAGCTTTGTGGATGGCTGTGTAATTGCTAGCATTGTTGTCGGTCTCAGTAGCCCTAGGGGCTGCAGTACTTGACCAGAGCTCCTTGAGGGTTGTTGTGCTGTCCTAATTTAGATGAAATGTTAGAATAGTTGAAATGTCTTTTTTTTTTTTTTTTAAATTCTTCCTGTTCTGTGCAAAAATGTGGTAATTGCTCTGAATTCTTTCTTAGTTTGGTGGCAGTGAGTCATATTCTTAGCTGGTGTGTTTGGCAAAGTTCTCTTGAGTAAGTGCAGCAGTGCTGTTGTGCTTAGGTTGGGGATGTGTCCCCTTGCTTCTGTTCAGGGCACGGAGCCCTGCTTACTGTTTGAATTGCTTGACCCTCATCAGAGTGGAGCAAAATCTTATTTTCTGTCTGATGCAGAGGGATTTGTTTTAGTATCAAAACACTTAGCTGTCCTCTGCTGCTGTATGATTTTAAAAAGTTTTAATTTTAGGTGTGATGGAAGCAGAACTGATCTTTAAAGAGAGCATTTAGAAATAATTTTCATGCTTTCTTCGTGCACTGAAGTATTGAAGAAGTGGGCATTGTGTAGACTTGTAACTGTCTCCACTGTCCATGTGCTGAGGGACCGTGAAAAATTATGGTAAAGCAGGTGTTTAAAAATGTCCAGAATTTGATCCATATTTCTAGTAGTTACTCAAGTATGTGTGGTCACCTGAAGCATTTTATCAAAAGGCTGAGAAAGAGTTCTGAAATTATGGAAACTGAGGCTGAAGCAAATAGGAATTTATAAATATCAGTACTACAAAACTCTTGGTATTACTGATTCGGATGCTTCTGCCATTTCATGAGCATTGGCCCATATCACCTCAGCAAGGAAGTCAGTAGAGTCATGGGAAATCTTCGTGATCTTTGTGTCTGAGGAGGAAAGGCGAATGCTTTGTCCCTTGGAATGAGGAGGACTAAGGGAGCGCAGAGACCGGTGTTTTCTCTCCTAGGTCGCTTGCCAAACTTAGGTCATTGAGCCGTGGACATAATGCCACTCGAACAATGGGCTTACTAACTTGTGGTAAGGCTTGTACAGCTTTTTGAAAGAAAACCTGCAGATCCGAGTAATAACATGAGACACAAGGAAGCCTTGGTCACTGTTTTTCTATGCTAAAAATGATGATTGGCATATTGCTTTTGCCTGGAAAAAATCTGTGTTGGTGTTGCAAACTGTTTTTAAGTGTCTTGGCTTCCTTGAAACAAGCTGTTTGAGGAAAGAGCGCTACAGAGTTAACATGCTGTTTTAACCACACACAGCTGTGGAGACGTTTTGAGCCCAGCATGATGACTGAACATTGGACTGTTTTTCCTTCAAAATTTTGCCACTGTTAGTGCGCTTTAGAAATTATTTTATTTGAAATTTGCCACATACTAAATCTTAAAAAAAAAGCTATGTAGAAGCGTCCTGAGGTAAAACACTGCTTAGGGTATTGTGCCTTTGCTGTATTTTTCCTTTCTTGTTCTCCTATTTTTTCTCTGCAAGTCTATCATTATGGAAAGACATAGTTAAAACTTGGCTCAGCCCCTTCTGTTCTGTAACACCGAATTGTTCTTAAGGCAAACTGATTTAATTGTATTCCAACTGCTTCCTTTTTGCATTGTTTGTTCCTATTAGGTAAATGGTCCCGGTGGGGATAGTATCTTCAATACTTGTATGGTCCAAAGCGTTATATTTAAGTCTGATTCTGTTAGCATTATATTGTGCTAGAGCAGAAAGACAATGGTGTGTATTGGGTTTTTTTGTAACGTAACCAGAGTTTTCTTTAGAGTTATTTTGGTCTTGGACATACAGGAACTCTCCCTGTCAATGCCCTGAACATGACCACATTAAAAGAACAAATTGATGCTGAATGCGGATGGCACCAGTGTCCTGGAGCTGTGCTGTAAGAGCGTCTGGGAATAATTATGTAGAAATGCTGGAGATAGGAAGCCGTTTTTCTGAACAAACTTCTTTTTTCCTTGATCGGTATCAATGGCTTTGAACCACAGGGGATGGTTCCAGGAATTGTCTTGTGATAATTGTACTTTGAAAAGCTGCTTTTAAATTTGCATTGCAACTGCAGGGCTCTAAACTGAGGGATCAAAACTGAAGCCATCTTTTTAGTAATTTCCATTTTTTTTCTGTTAAACGGCTACATGTCACTCCTGGTTATCAATGCAGGAACATCTCCAGATCACTTGTCGCACTGGGGGGAACCCTGCCTTGCACAGGCAGCCTTGCAGGCTGCTGTAAAATGAAGTCATCCCTTACAACCCTATCTTCCCCCAGTCAGGTCTCTTTTATAAAAGGTTTTGGAAAACCTTCCTTCGTCTTGCCTGGCCCTGTTTCCAAAGGGAGTTGTCCTAAGCGGGGCAGGGCCTCGGGCCTTATCTCTTTTGTCAGAGCTGCCTGCCTGGTAGGTGGCAGCAGGGCAACACTTGTGGAATGAGACTTTCCTGTGCCGAGGGAGGCCCTTGTTTTTTGTTTTAACAGCTTCCTATTGTTTGAAACAGCAGGTTGTCCCCTCCCACGCTATTCTAGCTCTTTCCTCCTCCCTCAAATAATTTTTCCATGCAAGTAGTACTCAGAGCAGTTACTCCAGCAGTGAGTGCTCTGAGAGTTTTCCCAACTCACTCTGATATCCAGCTTTTGTTGCAGTACCAGTATGGAGTTCACACAGTAAACAGAAAGTATCTTCTGAAGGTAGGTCTTTCTGATTTTTCAATCTGTTGTTTTAATTCAGTGTCACCACTGCTGTGACATGGTTTTTTTTAATTGAATCCAAGTTGTCATAGGAATTGTCTCCTATATATGGTATTGAAAGGTAGAAATTTCTGGTTTTCAGTGTGGCTTGCCTTTATTTCTAAAATGCAAAGAAAGAGTATTGCTTCAGTTTGTTAATAGTTTTCTTTTCAATGTTCCAGTCCTGCTGTTAATTGGTGTTTCATATGTGCACATTTTATTTATGGTGTTCTACCTCTGTGCAGAGGCACCTTCTAAGCCATAAGCTGCCTCTGGTCCACCATACTGTAGGTCCTTCTATCTAATAGTAACCGTGATAAATCTGAAGATAAAGCGAGTCACAATCTCTTCTCACCTTAATGATTGTTGCAGCTGGAAGGGATGTTGGCAGCTCATTTCCCATCCCACTTACTTTACAGTGTAAGTATTACCTAGTCAGAGCTCTCTAGACTGCTTTTTTGGTAAGTTAGATGTGATTTTCCTTCCCACTATTTGCTGAATTCCGCGTTAGAAAATTGATAATGAAATGAGGTACTAAATGTAGGTAGAGCTTTTCTGTTATTTTAATGTTTTGATTTATAGAAGTCAACTTGCTTTAGCTGGTTTCATGATCCTCTGCCTTCTGTAAAGTGTCTTGTTTCTAAAATTAGTAATTATTTTGTGATTGTTGGAAGTCTGTCACTGTATTCCATACTTCTCACTGCTTTAGCATAGCAAGAAGTACATCTTTATTTAAATCTATAGATTTGGGGAAAAAAACACCAAACTTCATGCTATCTTGATACATTTGGTGACACTAAGCAGAGGTTTTAGTTCCACAAAATGATAAATACAGTTCTAGAGTTTGTCATCAGAGGAGGTGAGGGGGGACTAATATATGTATGTGTTCACTACTCATCATTCAGTGTAACATTCTGCCTGTTCAAATGCATTCTAGATTTTTTTAAGGAATAAATTCTCAGGCAGCTTAAAATAGACCAGGATTACAAAGATATTGATCATAGTCTGCAGAGGCAAGGTTTATCTGATCCATACCTGGTAGTCTCACTCTCCTTGCCCTAACTTCTTGATTAAGCTGATTCAGGTTACTCACCCAGTAGCAGATAAAGTAAGCCCCTCTCTTCCCCTCTTGCCATCCTTCCAAAAGTGCTAATTTTGTGGGCTGAATTTGCTTCTGTGAGCCAAAGTGTGACCTGCCCTCGCCAGAGCACTGGAATGGAGAGAGAAGTGCCCTCTTCACTACACTGGTGGCCCTGAGATTTTGGCTTCTTTTGGTTATTTAATAGGGTTACTCTCAGGTGTTGCTCATCTGAGATGACGTGTCCTCTATGTCCTTCTTCTTGGACATTTGAACTTTTTGGAGTTAGAGAAGCCCTAGGGTTCTGGGTTTTACTATTTTCCATTGTTATAATATTGTTAATAATGGTGGATTGATGTTATTTTTATTATTATTCTTAGAG
>JAWMRA010000162.1:15367266-15517939 GCA_035584735.1 Pseudotriccus pelzelni
GCCGCCGGAGCCCGGCAGCGCCCAGCGATGTCCGCCAAGGAGGGGAGCAAGGTGCTGCTGCTGACGCCCCACGCCACCAGCGAGCGCGCCGTCAAGGGTGAGCTTCACCCTGCCCAGCGGGGACGGGCCGCGACCCCCGCACGAGTGCCCGGGGAGGGAGAGGCGGCCCCGCCGCGGGGAGCGGTGCCCTCGGTGTGCGGGCCGGGCCGCCCTGCCCGCGGGTGGGGACGGGAGCGCTGCCCGGCGCCGTGCGGGGGCGTGTGATGCCCGCACGGGCGGGGGAGCACCGGGGTGGGCTCTGCTGCAGGCGGGGGACGAGCGGGGCGCGGGCGGGCCCGGCGGGAGCGGTGCCCGAGGCCTGCGGGCCTGGCGCGTCCCGCCCGGATGCGCTGCCCGGAGCGAGTGCGGGGCCGGCCGGGGGCACCGCCGGGCTCCGGCTCCGCGGGGCTTTTCCGCCGCCTGCGCGGGGCAGAGCCCGGTGATTGCAGGAGGTGACAGCGCCGGGGAAGAGCGAGTGGGAAGGTGCTGCCGCCCCTTCTATTGGCTGCTGTTCTCAGGTTCCAGTTCTGATGGAGAAAATTCACCTTGATCTGTTTCTTTGTGGCCTTCCTTGGTAATTTTGCTGGGGGCCTTTAAAAGTGAAACGTTATACTTCTCAGAAGAAAAAGTAAAACGTTTTAAATAAGCTACGAAAATGCTGTAAATTATTAAATTCTTTCCTCTGAATCCCATCAAATGTGTAATTGCAGTATTGGTGGGGAGAATAATCCTTGCAACCAAAGCGTCCTAAAATATGTATGTTAAACCTAAATTGTCAGTTAAGTGGTAGCATAGGTAGATCTTCAGAGAATTCCTAGGTTGTGTTTGTTCGAATTACAGATCATCTTATTTTGATCTCAGCGGTTTTCATGTTGAACTGTGTTTGGTGGTAGCAGCACAGGCGGTTGTGATGGCAGGCCTGGGCTGCTGGAATTCACGGCTGTGTGCAAGCACTCTGCTTTGAGGATTGATATTCCTAGGCATGCAGGGTCGCACTGAACGTGAATGAGTGGTGGTCTAGTCATTTATCTTTTTATAGGACAGGGGCCCTTCAGAGACGACAAGGATGTATTTTTCTTCAGCAGGTCTTAATTAAAGCCTTGGAATCCCATGGTATGTTTTGGAAATCGGCATGTTTTCCAGTAAGTTGGAAAGCTTTGCTCGCAATAAGTCATAACTCATTTTGAATTGCTTAACCTGTTGATTTTTTTTAACAAATTGCAGGGGTAAAAGTAGAAAATGTTAAAACTAGTCTATTGGAAACTTGTACTCGTTAGTGCTGCTTTAATGTGTGGTGTTGAGAATCACTGAATTTTTATACCTTTAGTGCAATTCGTGTTAAGAAATTAAGTTCTTTAAACAATGCAAAAGAATAATAAGCAATCAGATACTTCATACTGCAGTGGAAAGCCTGCCGATTTCTAATCACTTAATAATTCAGCTTGTTATATGTGACCTATGCATGTAGTTGTTTCAAGTTGTAGTTAGGACTTGCTTCATTCTAACACAGTTACTGCCTGAGGTTGCAGTATTTCTTTGAACCTGGGTGTGTAGGATGCAGAACTATTGTAAAGGTAATCAGGCTTAGATGGCTTCATCTGACATAATTACAACCAGTTAATACAGCATTTTCCTCTACCTTCAGCTGACCTGTCCTATCCATACCTATGATGCTGAATCATTGGCTTCTGGAGAAAGCCTGGCCAGTCGTGCCAAGCCATCTGTTTAATTGATACGAAGGACAGGGTGGTTTGGTTCTCCCCTCCTCCATTAGGTGCAGTGCAGTTGGAAATACTTATTTTAGACAGTGACCCCAGAGGTGCAAGATTGCAGGTTATGTCAGTCCTGCGTGGGAGTATCTGCAGTGTAAATGCATTTGTTGAAACCATAAATGTGACAACTGTGTCACATCCCTGTTCACAAACAGATGCATTCCCTCTCACGTACCAAGAAACGTTCACCATACTCTTGCTTATTGTACAATGAATAGGTCACTTATAATGTCTCAGGTTTTTGAGAAAAGTCACAGAGAAAAATGTAGTAATGTTATCTGGTGTACCTGTGTGTTGGTCCATATTTCAACTTCCATGCTTTCCATGTACTGGGTCTTTTGGGGAGGAGATGTGAATTCAGCACTTAAAGCTTGCTGTTACTTGCATTGTTTCTCTTGCTTTTATTTAAGCTTCATTTTCTTTCTCTATATTACTGAAAAAGCGGACAGAATCCATTACATTTCAGCTACTGTGAGAAATTAAATTCTTTACCGCTGATAATGTATGTTAGCAGAAATGGGCAAGAGGTGCACACCCAAGAAGAAATGGTTAAATTATTGTATCATCAGTAATTAACATTTTTTAATAAGTAGGACCCCCTTCATATTTTGACCTATATATTTAGCAATTGGTGGGAAGTATGTATATCGAGAAAAATATATGAAAGGTTATCAAGTGTAATATGTTCATATTAGACATATACATAATAAACACAATAATGGGTTTAAATATGCAGTCTGTACAGTCTAGCTGTATTGGTCTGACATACCTTTCCAAGTATGAATTATATCATCAAAGATCACTGGTTGCTTTTAAAGCATATAAAAAGCTCAAATTTTCTTTTTTCATGGCTTAGTTAAATTACCTAAATAATTTGTACTTGTAGAGTTTCATATAAATGAATGGTTAGCTATGGAATTGAAATGTCTAAGTCAGCTTTTGGCATTTGGTTCCCAAAAGATATCTTGTGATGAGGCTTTTGTTACTGATTTTTTTTCTTTCTTAATAGAGAAGATGTACCTGTCATCCTGATTCACTGTTTTCTAAGGCACCCTCTTCGTCTTCAAAGAATACTTAGTGTTTTACTGCCTTGTGAAAGATAGCAGTTTCCTCTATTATGTTCTGTCAAAATCCTTTTCTTTAAACTGCTGTTGATACCTAAGTGATGTATCTGGTTCATTTGGATTTGGGTTTGGATTTGCCTTTCTTGTTGGATGTCAATTGATTGAGTTCAGTTGTGGTGCTTGACCTTTCAGTGCATGTGGCTTTCAAACTGTAAATTTGTGGATGTATCTTTTCTACTGAAAGAACTGTTTCACTACCCCATACTAAAGTGCTTTTCACTTGTAGGGAGGAAGAAGTGCTTGTAAACTCAGATTGATAGAGAGGTCCTGGGCATGGCAGGGATGAGCCTTCATTGGCTTTTCTTTGAGGGCAAAGCACCACAGCTTCTCCGACCCACCTGTGGGTAACTGCACCCCAGAGTTGTACTTGGAAATTCTCCATCCTCCCCAGCACTGTGCTTTGTCCACTGTGTGGATGTTGGTAGACTGTGGGAAGCAGTCCACAGGACCTTGTCATGCTGACCTCATGCTAAATTTGGAGATTATGTGTGTTCTTCTGGAAATGGGAGGCTTCAGTATTCCTTTCTTCTGGATAAAAGTCATCGTACAGTCTGATTGGGAAACTGTCAGTTTGGATATTAAATGGAAGCTCACTGAAACAACTCTTCAGAGGAAACCATAGAGATGCAACCCTTGAGCAGGATCCTAAATTAAGGCACTAATAGCTGCTCTTGGACAATTATGTCCATGTAAGGAGAAAAAGAAATCATTGCAGTATTTAACTTTACAATTCAGAGTCTGGTTAAAAAAAAAAGGTAAAAGGTTAAAAGTTGACATGCAGCATGAAGCCTGTTTTAAAAACATTATAAGGCACTTACCCGTCTGGCCAGAAATTATTCTAAGATGATCCAGAAAAGCAGCAGTGTAAAGAGAGTATTAAAAGGTCATATTTTTAAAAGTCACGGTTTTGTTTTGGGGGAGAGGCAGTGGCATGGAACTGAATTCTGACGAGTAAGTGTTCAACTGGTCTTTTTTTGTTTTAGGGAATAGAGTGGATAAAACTTGAAGTAAGAGCAGCTAAACCCAAAAAACCCACCCAAAAATGGAAGCCTGCCTCAATTTCAGTAGGGCAAATTGGCAGTTGAGAGTTGGAAGATAAGGCCAGAGCACAAAAATCAGGCAGCTACTTACATGTGTGTTTATTGTGTAAGGAATTAAGGACTCTTTCGCACATGAGTCAGTTCATACTGCTGAATGGGACCAAAGAATTCTCTCATTGAAATGTAAGTGGTTTCAAAACATATCAACAAAAGAAATGTTCCAAAAAAAATATCCCAGGATCAGAAGATCTTTGTTTGGTGCTTCTAAAGGAATTCTTTGGTTTTTTGGGTGCAAAATTGTGGATTTATTTTCCATAGCCTGTGGCGTAACTCATCTTCTGAGTCAGAGACATGGAGCAGAGCATCATTTTTTAAAAAATTCTAGATTGAACTGGAGAGCTGTAGATCAATAAGTTTAATTTAAACAGATTCATGGCACTTGGAAGAAAGAGTGGACTAACTCTACCCCTGGGGAAATACAGTATTTAAGAGGAGTTGATACAGTTCTCATAGATGAAAATTAAGAGCAATTGTTAGAATATTTTGAAGGAGCCGGTAAGCTTGTTGATCCAGGCAAAACTATTCATCAGGTTCCTTCACTGAAGCCTTTAAAGTAAACAAAGGAAGAAATATCTTCTTTTGGATGAAAATTAGTTAGGAAAGAAAGGATGTCAATAGGTAGTAAAGTTCCATGGTAGAGGGAGGTTAACATCTGTCATCTGTGCTCCTTAAATGTGTTGGCAAGTTCTTTAGAAAACAGAGTGAATGGCATATAGTGACACTTATCCAGGATAGCAAACTTCCAGAGATGTTTCAGGAACCTCTTGTTAGTCTGAGAGCCTGGGTAAAGAAGATGCTGTTCAGTTAGAGCAGACTCTACAAAGAACAGAACAATTCTTGCTTAAGCGTAGAAGGTGATGAAATTGAGAAAGAAATATTAGGATCTGTATGGATAATATTCTGAAAATATTAGTGCAGTGGCAGTCAAACAGTCTGATAGGAATTCAGGGATTATTAGAGGATTGATTTACAAAAAAGAGATTGCACCATCATGCCATTTATGTGTGCATCTTGAGCAACAACATGTAATTTTGTTCCATCTTCCTGATCTACACAGACACAGAAAAGATGAATGAATGCATCTTGGCATACTAGTTATATAGTTTCATTTGAGATTTAAAATTCTGTGAAATTTATAATACTGGAAGTACATGATAAGTGAGGATGAAATGAATAGTGCCTGCAGTGCTGTTGTAGGTTTACAGGGTCATTTTTCTTGCTAATATAGCAAGAACCTTCCATTCAAAGAAACTTCTGGATAGTTTTTGTAAAGAAACTGACTTAGCTGAATCTGTGCTCTCTTGTTTGGGATGAATAGGGTAACGTGGTTTTTGTCAGCTACTGATTGTAGCTTTCTGATTCCAGTAGGCACTGCTGTGTATTCGTGCTTATCTAGTATTTTCAAGGTTGCATCACAGACCATCTGTGATGTCTTTATGCTATTTTTTTCAAATCTGTTCTGCCAAATGCAGAAGGATAATTGGATATATTCTGTCCTCATAGCAGTCATGGGTGCTACATCTTTTCCTTCTTTATAGATGTTGGCAGAGGTGTGAAAATGCCAGGGACAGACTGAAAGATGTGGTAGGTGTTAGGCTTTGTGATTCTTCTGAGTGACAATACATAGACAGCAATGTATTTATAAAACCAAAAGCCCACAAAACATGACTAAATCACAGAAAAACCACAGACAGCTCTGATATCATGGTAATAAACCTGTGGACAAAATGAAGGATGCTGGCCTTTCTCTTCACAGAACACCATGGTTGTATTGATATATGATATCACTTGGTGGAGACAAACATTATATATGCTGTTTCATGTATACCTATCACCAAAGCAATAAATTCTTTACAAAGAGAGTGTCTGTGTTTAGTAACCCCAGTAATGTGAGCTGAGACTTTATCTATGAAATCAAAAACATTCTTAAAACAGAAAATGCAATCTGGGACATGGAGCTTGGTATAACAGCCAACACTAAGTTCATGAAACATGTCACAGGCTTCTGATTATTGAGGAAAAATGGCTAATTTTCTTTCTCTGTCAGAGAACAAGAATTATTCAAATTTTACAGTCTTAAGAACAGAAATAGCTTTGCTTGTGGAAGTACAGTACCTTGTGGAGTTGACCCCTGATGCTTTTGCTTACATTAGTCCAGAGGCTTTGATCTTGTCTTGTTTCATGAGCCTGTTCCGACAGGGTGTGTGTGATACAAGCCAGATTTAACAGGTTATTACAATGGGCATATGTATCAGGATGGTTTAAATTTACAGTATCTACATGTAAGATTTTATTAGCAGCTACTGTTACTCAGTTACTAGGCAATGTGAGATCTGCTTTGGGTCTGGAAGTAGCGTGTTTGTGTTAGTTGCCATATTGCACCTCTCAGCAGGGATTATTATATTGGGTAAAGTGCCATGCTAATGTAGTTTTTGTACTTTGAACCTCTTTACTGGGAATGTATCCATTCAAATTGGTGCTAACCTTTGGATCTCCACTGCATACTTTATTGTAAGGTATAAATGTACCCAGAGGCTTGTAGAAAGTCAGCGTAGAAGATGTTCAGGGGTTTTGCTTTTGATATCTCTTAGTAATACTTCAGTGTAAAGAAAAGGTGACTTTTTTCCTCTCGCTGTTAATGCTTATACAAGTAATAGTAAATACATCAAAACATTTTATTAACAAATTCCCAAAACTACCTACTGCTTTTTTCCCCCAAAATTACTGTTTACATTTTTGGATCAATGTAGTTAAAATTGTATCATCCATACCTATGTATTTCTAAAGTGAAATTGATTAATTTTTACTAGTAAGCAATTGTTTGTTTCAGAAAAATCTTGTACATTGTTGTAGATCATGATGTGTTATGTTTGTTATTAACATCTATACTTTTACTAGTAGGATGTGTCTGCTATTTTGTACCGCAGTGTCTATTACTTTAGAGATTCATCTCTAAAGGCTTTTCTGGGAATGGTAGAAGGGAATCCCTTAATGCCCAACAGCATGTTATTTCCTTAGGGTAATTCCTCTTAATTACCATTCTGTTGCAGTCCCGAGAGCGCAGGTTGTGCGCGAAGACTTTGAAACATGGATTATATTTCTGTCTTGGAACACATCATACTGCAATTCTTTTTCCTTAGGCTATAACATTCTATGACTACTTCATCAAAGGTTTAATTAAACCCATTAGTTTGCAAAAATTGTCTACATGCTTCAAAAACTATTATCCTTAACCTATTAAAAGATGTTGTTTGTAATATTTTTCAAAGGTATGCACTCTGATACAGTGTTAACTGTTGCTGAGACAAAAATTGAAGTATAAAATGGAAAGAAACAGTTTTTATCGTAAGTGTTACTTTTTATTCACTGGGTGGTACAGATAAAATCTCTAGGCATGTTTTTTCCTGCCTTCTCTAAAGATTATTCTCAAAAAATCATTCTTGAGCAATGGGAAAATACATGTATTGTGTGAAAAGGATTTTGTTAAACTCTGAGGAACTAGTTTTTAAGACTTCATTTTTTCATGAGGCAAATATAACTTTAAAGGTGTTTAATTACTTCTCATAATACATATGTGGGTTTTGTGCATTATGGATAACCAAATTTAAATCTTCATAAGTGTATTAGTTCAAATAATGTGAAACAGATCTTGGCGCTGGATTGAAATGTAACTTGATAGACAAACTCAAAGCTGTAGTTTGTTAAAATAGAATTAATTTTTGTACTAATCTGATCTGAAATACATTAAGTAGACATAAGAACTTCATTAAGAGAAGCAAATTTCATTTACCATGTACTTAGAACTCTTGAAAAGTCTGAACTGTCATAAGGAAGAGGTCAACACCGTCTTGTTGAATCTGCAGCCATTGGTAGTCCTAAATCAGTATTGAAGAACAGGTGGTCACCTTAACAGAGCATTTTCTACCACACCTTGCTTCTACCAAAAAACCTCCAAAAAGGAAAAAAGTCATCTTTTACTTAAGTAGATTTTACCTAGGAATAATACTGGCACTAATGAAGCACAGTTTTTACAGAGCTTGGAGGTGATTGACTTAGGTTCTGGGAAGGCATGTGTGATCTCTGATGCTTTTGCGGCAATTATAGCAGGAGAAATCTACTTTGTGAATTGTCTGGTCTCTCATAAAAGGATGATCTCAACTTTGCATTGCTGAAGGCAGTTGTGGGCTCACAAATAATGTGTTAAAAAAAGTGGGGGAATAAAGGGCCTAAAGCTTATTTACGTACAGATTAATATAAACTTTGAAATAGTGCAAAAGTAACATTGAGATATGATGGTTGGAAAGTCAAGTTCAGAAAAACAGTGAATAGTGAAGTTTGGGCTTGCCCAATCATAATGAAGTGCTTCTAAAAATTAAATTTATTTTGTCAGAACAGTTAATTTCTCTTTTCAGAGCCAGATTTAGGTTTTTAAAGAATTTTACATGGAACAGAAGTAATTGTCCTTTGATTTCCTAACTCAGTTAAGTTTATTAACATTTGGACTACACAGAATTTTAACATTGCTGAGTGAAACTTCGATCACTACTAGAGGAGACTGAAGGAAACATATGTAATCTCTCTTTTGTTAATAAAACACTGTTTGTCTGAAAGTAAAGTGCCAAAGTTGTTCTGCACTGTGGAAAGTAAAGGCACATTTTTCAGCATCTTCCTATTTACAAACTTTTATAGGAAGAATAGTAGACAATTCTCAATTTTATTTTCTAGTCTAATTTAATTTCAGTGAATATATGTATGTGAATTATGCATCAGTGGATTTATTGATAGATTTTTATTATTCCATAAAAGAGAAGACTAGCAATGTGTTACTAGTAACTAGTAAGCTAGAAATCAATTGAAGTGAAGCCAGCGAATGTTTTAGTATTTAAGCATTTATTTTTGAATGTGAAGTTTAACTCTGGTGAGTAAGAAAATAAATAAGAATAATCTATATACAAGTATATTCATACTACTGGTTCTTATCTTTGAACAGATGTGCTTCTCCCATTTTTCTGTTTTAACATTTAAATGGAGAGAAACAGAATGGGTTTGATCCTCGTCTGGTTTGTTCTTTTCGACAGTGGTTGGCTTGAGGAAGGGACAGGGTCAGATTAGTTTTATTTCCTGTAAAATCCTGCATGAGTGAGATCATATCCTGACACAATGCTTAGTGGCAGTTTTGAAGTATCCTCTTTTGACATATCCAACATCCATATTTCATTTGTGCAGTAACTGAACTGCCATCGTTTGAATTCATGGCCATCACATGTTCTGTCTGGACAGTTGCTGAGCCTACTTTGGTCCCCAACCACCACTTATTATCTCCTTTTATTTCTTGTCTTTCAAACAATATTGTGTCCTTTTCTTGCTGGCTTTGGATTTGGTTTGGTGTGCTTTCTTGTTTGGTTGAGGTTTCTTGGTGGTTTTTTTCCCCTGAGGCTTTGATGATAGGATAATTTTTAAATGCTTTTGCAAGTCTGAGTGGATATTAAATGAATGTCTTGCATCACAAATACTTTGAGTCCTTCAGAGAATGGCAGTATATCGGAGAGAGATTATTTCCCCCTGCAAAGCCAGTTTTGACTCTTCCAAATTTTGTACGTATTATTGTGCCTTCTAACTGCGTTGTTATAGTTTCTACAGCCTTGCATATTATAGATGTTTATTTTTTTAAATATGTACACAGATAGCACTATTCTATCCAGATTTTAGTGATGTCATAAATTTGGGTGATTAAAAAAAAAAGTTTGCTACTTTGGATAGCAGCTATTCCATGATAGATCCAATCCTAGATGGACTGTGTTTTTAAAATAGCGTTGTCATCACTACATTTTCTTCTTTTTAAATTTTAGCTGTCCCTTTTCCACCAACGCATCGCTTAACGTCTGAAGAAGTGTTTGACACAGATGGAAGACCAAGGGTTGACATTTTGAAGAACCACTTGATAAAAGAAGGTCGAGTGGATGAAGAAATTGCACTTAGAATCATCAATGAGGGTGCTGCAATATTACGGAGGGAAAAAACTATGATAGAAGTTGAAGCTCCAATTACAGGTAATATTTCTAGATAATTTCACACATAATTAAATTTGGAAAAAAACCCCAGACTTTCTTAGTAGTAAATTTGTCTTAAAATTGCTTAAATAAAATTTCCATGTTAGTCTTATTAAATTATCCTTCACAACTGCATTTGCTTAACAGTCTGCACATTGTTTTGCAAAATGAAGGCATTACACCTATTGAAAAAGCCAATATGATTGATATTAAAATTGGTTAAAAAATGAAGTAGTTAAATGATGTTGAATTACGGATTTCTAACTCCTGCAGTATTTTAAGTAGGAATAACGGCATCTACCTGAACTCTGGAAAACCTGAAATCTGAATATGTGAAGAGAAGCTTATTGCTGTGGTTTGAAGCAAATACTGTGAACTGAGATTCTTAGGGAAAATGCACCTTTATAGTTCATCTGTAAGCAAGGCTGGTGATCGCATGTAAAACCATGTTCTTGTGAGAGCAGTAATACTGGAAAGTGTTTAAAGGTTGTTTTAACGTCTTTAGCACCAGGACCAGATCCACTGGGATACAAAACTGACTCTTAGGTTTTTTTGGAGTACTTTCGTAGTTTGACTAGTTCTATTTCTGTTTGACCTGATGAAAGGTGGAATTGGTGTCCTTTAGTATTTTTATTTATAAACAATCTAGACTCAAAGAAAGTAGTTTATGCTGCATGTCTGTTATTTATCATAATGAAAGTAGACTTGATTTTTATGTTCAAATCAGATTTTCTTTAATCTGAATGTGGTTTCTTCTAAATGGACATATAAAATTAGTGTCTGAAAGCTGCTTTTAGGACATCAGGATGTTATTTGTTAGTATGGGGTAAATGAAGACATTAAACCAGTACATCATTATTCTTATTGAGGTTTTCTAAACAATGAGTGATTGAAATGGTGGAAACCACTAAGTGGCTGTCTCTGAGCTTACTCTTTTGCAGTTCCAGATAAAGCTCAAAACTACAATTTATTTAGAATTTTTATATTTCTGTTTGTCTAAGTAGTTGGTATATTGGCAGTTGAAAAAGAAGGAAAGTTCTTTCAGTGTTTGAGTAGAAATTTTTTAAAAAGAACATAGAAGTGGACACATTGTCTTCAGCCTAATATTTTGTAAGTCGTGATGACAAATGGCCTGCTCTAAGGGAATAATAACCTTTGAAGTGTGGTGTGCCTTATTCAGTACTTCTTTCCAAAATTAGAACAACTTTTTTTTCCCTCAAAGAATTTACAGATAAACTCTAAGAAGTCAGAAGATGCTATTTGTCAGTTGATCAGTGACATTTTGCATCAATGAAAGGCATGGTCTCTCAAGTTCCTGTTAGTGGTTGTCAGCCATACTTCATCCAAAAGGGAAAAGGGAGCTCCTGACTTCCACTGCTTGGGAACTCCTGTGGGAAAGAGGAGATCAGAGCAGTTGTCTCTTCCTTGTAATTTTTAATTACCTTTTTTTTTTTTAATGGTGAGATGACCTAGCTTTGCTGTATGCTTTTCCAAGACATCCCATCTGCTATCTTTGGCACTTCTGCCTTAGGTTGCTGACCACTGGTCTTGTCCTGTCTCAAATTCTAAAAACACAGGAAAAATCCACTGTTGAAATAGTGAACATGGTTATTTGAAGGAGAAAAGTAACTGAGCACAGAGAAGATATGGTGATATTAAAAGGTACGTTAGTCCGACTCAGAAACAAAAGCATACTCTCCACTTTTTTTCGAGCTCCCGTGGACTCAAGCAAATCATTGCAAAGCAGCAGGCATTTTCAAATACACATACAAAGGAGAATTTGCAAAGATAGCCAAGGGGTTGGGGAGGACAGTGAAGAGCTGCTGACAGCTTTCAAGACCACAATACTCAGTGCATTAACTGTGTTGGAAAAATAGTCCACAGTCTACTAGACTCAAATAGGGCTATCATCAGCATTGCCACAGGTGGTGAAGACAGCGTCTTAATGAAAAACAAAGGGGGAACCTTCAAAAATTCCTGTTGTTCCTACTTTATACTTGCCTTTCCTCTTAATTAGAAGTACTTTGTGGCTGTTTACTTGACTATAACTTAGTAACTTTTCTGTTAGATTTTTGTAAAATTAATTCGAACAAAATTTTTGCTTGCAGTGTGTGGTGATATTCATGGCCAGTTCTTTGATCTAATGAAGCTGTTTGAAGTGGGAGGATCACCTGCTAACACAAGATACCTCTTCCTCGGTGACTATGTAGACAGAGGTTATTTTAGTATAGAGGTAACTGAATATATTAATCTGTTTTGTCCTAAATTTTTCTGTAAGCACACTTTCACTGAGGTTTTCAAATGAAATTTTAGGTCTGCTTTAACATGTGAATGTGTTCTTTGCTGTGCTTTTTCCTGTGACAAAGGTGTGTTTACAGGAGGATATTGACCAGCTGTTTGGACTGTGATGTTGAAATCACCAGTCTTACTAATTTTTCCTCCTCTTTCTTTAGTTAGTTTTTTAAAAGTGGAATTCTATAACATTATTATGCATAATGCTTCTGTGGTAATATGCAGGAAGGTGTGTTTGTATGTTTTTGGAGAACAGGTGAGTCATGACTGCAGGGTCTTTTAATTTCTTATTTGCAATATTGTTATCTGTTTAATATTATTAGATGTTTATTTTTATAAAATAAATTAATTTTATTTATGTAATCAAATGTGTCTTTTTAATAATTATTAATACTGTTCTTTACTAAAATTCTAAGAGCAAATACGGATATTCTCAAAGGATGCCCTTTGTTTCCGCTATTAATTTTTCAGTTATTTGGAGTTCAAATATTTTTATAATTTTCAGCATGTTTATTAAGTGTGCTGCATTTCAGAAATATTTACTTATTCACATTGATTAGTTTCAGAGCCATGATTTTTAAGTTAATTATTCTTCTGGAGCCAGCCTGGGAAGTGCCTCAGCTTGGGATCTCCTCATAGATACCAAATCTAATGGAGTATCACACCACTGGAAATAGTATCTTGCAAGCCACGGTGTCTGGTCTTTCATTTCTGTATCAAAATTTGGCCATCCTAATAACACGTGGGGGTGTGTGCTGTGAGGGGCATGCACAAACCCTTTTGGGGTTGTTAGAGATGGTAGACAGACAGGAGATTCAGCAAGTGGGGTTGCCTCATCTTTAAGGAAAAATTTCAGTAGACATTCCCTGTTTATTAATTCAGTCTTCTTGCCCTGTTCTTGATGATTACAAATAATGTAATTGTCCTTGAAAAGGACATTTACATAGCAGCTTTATGTGTTAACATATCAAAGCATGTTATTAAAGCTTTTCAACCGGTACACCTAAAAAACTTCTGAAAAATAATTGTTCTTGAATATATTAATAAGAACAGGCTCAGATTTTTTTTCCCTCTCATATGATTTTAATTTAGATTTTAATATAATCACAGAATATGCTGAGTTGGAAGGGACCCACAGGGATCATCAAGTCCAGCTCTTAGACCAGCACAGGGCCATCCCCAAGAGTAACACTGTATTTGGCATGTTAAATACACTTGCAGAATATGTAAATATATGCTAAATATATTCTTGAAAATCACTCTAGAGCTCTTAAAAATCTTGTCTTTCATTGAGATAATTTGCTCTCTTCTGTTCTGAGTGGCTGTTGGACTGGATGATCTCAAAAGTCTTTTCCAACCTAAATCTTTGTATGATCCTGTGAAGTACATGCAGACTGTCTGATTGAAATTGAACTTCTGCAGATGCATCAGGGCGAGACTATGCTTTGTGGTCTTGTTGAGAAATTAAAAGGTAGTACATGAAAATCAGCCATTTGTTCCCCATTTTAACCTTAAAATTTTTTTTTCTACTTAAGCTTTTGCCTTAATTAACATTTAGGAATTTTAAGTTGACCTCCATGACTTCTCATATATGGTTACTATAAAATCTTTCTTAGTGATTGGAAAGGTAATTTACTTTTGGTAAGATACTTGACTTTTCACAGAAAGGTGAAATTTAAAAAAAATATAGGAACAGTGAAATTTGATTTTTCATTAATAAATTATTAATCTGTCCTGAAACATATTTAATTGCATTGATATTTTAGTAATAATCCATTTCCAATTAAAAAATGTTATCCCTTCAAATAGGAAAAATAATTACATGCTACCGTGATTGTACATAACAAACTGCAGGGATCAAGATGGACTCCTTCACGAGGGTGTATGCAAATTCTTCTTTTCTGTGCTGGAAGTAACAGGACATGAAGAATGCTAACATTACTCTATCTGTATTTAATAACAAAAATAAATATGCCAGTACAGGAAAGGTAAAACAAATAATTTGGTTTTGTACTTAATAGGTAACAGACTTGAGAACATGTAAATCTTGGCAATTTAATCAAATTTAGTATCCATTCACTGAAAGTAAGGCACTGTTTTGCCACTTTTTTGTTAAATGTTTTCAAGTTTGGCAGCTTGCATAGATTTTGCGTGCAATCTGACTTAACTAAAACAGTTCACAACTGTAGAATTTGCCAAAGTGATTCATGTATTCATTTGATGATAGGCAGTTGTTTTGATTATCCTTTCTGCTGGGAAACACTTTTAAAAAGTCTGGGGACTTTGCAAGGATATTTTAGCAGAAAAGTTGGAAAGCAAGCATTATCATTAGCAAAATTACTATTCTGCATATTTTTACTAAGAAGATAAAAATGCAGTAATTAGCTTAGCCAAACTTCACAGTAAAAGTCTTTGACGTATTTCTCAATGTTTGTGGTGGTTTTTTAAAGCATTGATTTGTTTTCTTTCTTTCTTCATATACTCTGCTATTCTGTGCAGAATAAGTCTGAAGAATTGATAGCTTCAGGGTACATGTATTGATTAAGAACAACGCCAAAAATGACTAGCAGGTGACTCCGATGGAGTCCAAAACTTCTCGGGTTTTGAGATTTCTGTGCTCAGTTTAAAATATAAAAATTAGATTTGAAATTTAGGGGCTACATTTTGGGCATTCAGGACTGCTGGGTGGTAACAGACTGTAAACTGAAATAACTGTGCATGTTCTGTTGCTCTCTCTTCAACTCAGGTCACTGCTGGTGTTGCAGAAATAATGATATATGGAAACTTACTATAATTCTTTGAGTTTGCTGCTTGTACATTGAGAAAGCAACCAGTTTTCCTAGTGTATGTCCATTCTTAGTTTAGGAATGATCTCCAAATGGTATAGCTAACCTTAATGTAAATTATTTTGTCAGGTTTTTTTTTCCTTCCGTCTCTATTAATAAATGTCTGCTTTCCCTCTTATGCCAGAGTCATATTATAAATTGGATTTTAGGCACAAACACGTACAGTATTTGTCTGGAGTAAAGTGTTTTGAAGTTTAATTCTGCTGGCTTTATTTTATTGTTGAATGTCCATATTTTTTAGCATTCTATGTGGCTATTATTAAGTAATTAGCAATCTGCATAACTTGTGTCCAGAACTGGACCTGGGGAAGTAGTGCTGTATTTTAAAATGGCGCATTAAGCTGTACCTGCTTTTGAAGCTGTTCGCATCCTTACTCAGTCTTTCTCAGTAATCATTTTTAAATTTCTTATAAACTAGTGTATTTTACTGGATCCTTTTTTTTTATTCAACAGTGTGTGCTGTACTTATGGGTCCTGAAAATTCTCTACCCAAGCACATTATTTCTTTTAAGAGGCAACCATGAATGCAGACACCTAACGGAGTATTTTACTTTTAAGCAAGAATGTAAGTACTGTCTAAGAATGTAAAATCAGCTTACTTCCAACCTGCTGATCAACAGTCTGTCATTGTGCTTAAGAGATGTTTGTTTCTTAGTTTAGTTAAGGTCTTGCAAACATTTGGAGGTCCCATTGACTTCTACAGAATTGCTTGCAGTTTAGTGTGGCATTGGAGTGCAAGAAGACAGCTGCCTGTAAATATACATTATGGAGCAAATTTTGATGTATCAATCTTGATTTTAAAATCCTGAAGAGAAGAAGGTTATTTTGCTCTCTTGGCTGTAATCAGGAGTGCAGAGTACCTTGCTGAGCAGCACTGTGAAGCTAGCAGAAAAGCCCTACTCCCAAGTCATTTTTCCATTTGGGGAATTGATTTTTAACTATACTAGTAAGATAACTCTTTTGGTGATGTCAACTGCCTCTCCATTTGAAGTCTTGTGTAAGTATTGATCCAATGATAAATTGGATCATTTGGCCTGGTAAAACCCTCTTTGATGTAGGTAAAAATTATGTAATCTATAATTAGTTCTTAGCTTCTCACTCTAAATGAGAATTTGCCAACTTCTCAGTAGTATTTTAGACTGATATATGCTGTGTAATTGTATAAAAATAACAAAAAAATAATTGGGTGATTTTTTTTTTTTAAGCAAAAGTAGTTTCTCCACTCTTGAGATAACAGAAGAAGAAATTAAAAAAGTTTATTGTTCTGGAAGAGAATATGTCTTAGAAATGTGCTTGCTTTTGTGGTGTTTGAAAATGTTCATTTAAACACAAAAATACTCATTGCTTTAGGGTTTTTTAAGCATTGACTTTGATATTTGCTCTTACATTTATGATCCACTAGTTGACTTCATCCATCTATTATGGATTTTTTCATGATTTCTATTTTCTTTCCTACAGGTAAAATAAAGTACTCCGAAAGAGTCTATGATGCTTGCATGGAAGCTTTTGATTGTCTCCCTCTTGCTGCTCTCTTAAATCAACAATTTCTTTGTGTTCATGGTGGACTTTCACCAGAAATTAATACACTAGATGACATTAGGAGAGTGAGTATTTTGTGTATTTGGAAATAAGTGGAAATAGAGATATTTATATGATGCTATACAAAGTCATCTTTTTGAAATTGTCAGTATATTATTTTCTGTTCTTGTCTTTTGTGGAAGTGTAAATCAGGAACCAAAATGTAGTCTAGGCAGTATCATAATTAAAAACTCATGGATTATTAGTGCGCTTTCCATTAGTAGAACTCATTGGCACAGCTGGGACTGTTTACAAAACACACACAAAAAACCTCCCTTGAAAACGCCCGAGACAGGTAGTATGTATAAAAAGCTTCATATCCAGTCAAAATAATACTTAATATTACTTTCTAGATAAGAGCTAGTGTTCTCATGGCTTTCAGGAGAAAACTTACAGAAGTTAATTGTAGTGTTAAAATTATTTGCTATACCAAAGGTCATATTTCAGTTACTCTCAGATTTCTTTGAAAAAAAATTTTTATTGTCCTAGTCATGTGAATTTTAGTTTTGACAGAATGAGACCTGGCAGTATTTAATAGGAATTCAGATTTCTATTTGAAATGGCAAATTTGGTAGGCATTTGAGTAACAGTTGTAGAGTACTTATCACTGGTAAATATTCTGAGTGTATCAGTAAGACAGATGAAAGGAGGTTTTTAAAATTATACAATGGAAACACTGAACAGTGATGTGCAATTTAAAGAGAAGAGGACTGTGATGACATGAGATATCTGTTTCTAATAACGTGGATGGACTGCTGATGTCAGGTGGAGATTTTATCAGATGGGAATTTTCAAACTCAGTTCCTTTTCTTTTTGCATATTCCTTTTTGGTTTATTTTAATTAACTTAGCTGACATCTTGACTGCTGCATTTGGAAATCAAAACTATTCCTGTTATGATTAGTAACAGCTGAAATGTAGTTGATTTCAGCTGAAAACATAAATAGGTGTTTATAAGAAAACTTTGGGATTATAGGTAAGGATGGAAGAAAAAAAGTTGTTTATCCTCATATGGAAGAAGGTACGTGGAGGCTTATTATAAAAAACCATGCAAATGTCAGAGAGAAGGTAAAAGTATGTTCCTAATTTGCTTCTATAATATATAAATATTGACAGGTCATTTTGTCCTTTTATCTTCATGTATTGTATTTCTCATTTTCTTAGCATTTTCTCCTTTATTTGTGCTCCATTTTTCTTTTTTACCTCTCCCTCTCCTCAGAGTTATAGACTATCTGGTTGAATCTCATTTCTGAATTTACCGTTTTTTGTTGACTTGGCGGTTTTTTTACTGATTGGACCATTTCAAAGGCTGGAATGTCAGTTTATTTCACTTACAGATACTACACTGCCAAGCAGAGTGATGTGAGAGGAGACTAAAATGGTAGAAACAGAGGAAGCATATATACAAGATCAGTGGTGTAAATGGGAACGTGTACTGAGGCACATTGCGTTGTTGGAGCAAATAGTGACGTGTACGGAAATCCACATGCGTTGTGCAGAGAAAGAGAAGAGGGCAGAGCAACTAAGTGGTGCCATTCTGACAATGCCTTAACACTTCTCACGTTACAGATGAAAGGAAGCGTGGTCAAGGCTTTTTGGAAAGTAGTGTAAAGGAAACATATTCTGGAAAGACACTTTGGAAAGCTGCTGTCATGACAGGATTGTCATTCATTTTTCTGTTAGTCTCAGTCTTGCAGCTAGTCTTGTTTTAAAGTGTCAAGTCATCTGGCCTGTACTTTCATATGTGCTTCTATAACGTTCAGGGTTACATTAGGGTGAAAAACAAGCTTGTATGTATATATATATATATATATACATGAAAGTCTGCATTTTATTTTGTTCCGATAAAAAAACATGTTTATAAATGTAAGGCAGTGTTATTAGAACTGTTCCTTGGACCTTTTTTGTGTTTTAAAGAATCATCTGGGAACTTGGAAAAGGCACTATGCATGGGTTGGCAGCAGCTGCAATAGCTGCATTAGAGCTTGGCATGCACTGATACTCTAAATGTACTTAAATAGGTGATGTGAAATGCTCCTGTTACATCTAGGAAAATATCATATACTGGTGGTACAAATGTGGTGTGTGAAATGACTTCTTTAAACAGTCAAGACAAGCCTTCTGCTTTATTAGCAGAGGTTCTTATTAAGGAGAGGTCTTCGCTGCAAGCATGTGTAGGCATAGTCACCTGGCATGAGAAGGGAAACCACAGCTCTATAAACAATATAGGAATCACCTAAGAAAAAAAGAAAAATTCTATGCAGGTGCAGTTTCTTCTGGATGAAGTCTTTTGTCAGTCTTTTGACTTTCAGGATGGTGATAAAACCATACAAATTAAATTATTATTTTTGCTGTCATAAACTTACTTCCAGAAGAGGACAACTATCATACTAGCCATGACAGTGAATCCTAACCAGAAAGGTTGCTGCAGGTGCTTCTTATTTTGGGGAAAATGGAAGTTTGTGAAACTTGCAGTAATCAGATTTTTATTCTCTGAATGTCACTTACACAAATATTCTGATTGTTTTGGTAAAGAGTGTCTGTTTCAGACACTTGTCCATCGCTTTACAGATGCTGTTCCATTGATTTCATTTGCACTGTCAAGAAACAAAATTCCAGGATTTTGATTTTCAAGCTTAGTATTTTACAAGAAGGGAAGTGTCCAGATAAGATTATGGTGACTCTGAAGAAGAGAGACAAAGCATTTTCTTCCTCATTTACAACAGACGGTCATTCTTTTGTTTAGCTCATGGCGATACAAAGACTTGGCAAATTGCCTTGAAATATATGGCAGCACTACTGGGAATCTGTGTGTATAATGCTTTGCTTCCTTTCTGTGGTCTGCTGAAATCTTTTGTTTAGTAATACATCAGGTGACAGCCACACTTCACTGGTCTTCACATTGTTCTTTAGGCTTTACGATGTGATAGTTCTCAGGAAAATTAGGACAGATTAATTAAAACTGGTGTCTGTATGGGAAACTTCTGTAAAGGTCTTTTGCCTCAAAAGTAAAAATTGTTTCAGTTTGCTGTACTTTAGTCTGCCTCTAAGGTTTTGATACTCCTCAATATGAACATACATGTGGAAGTATAACGTACCTCGGTTTAGTAGCCCTGACTGCATAATAGGTATAAATTAATTTAAATATAAATATCTCACAGTATATTAAATAATATACTACCTATTTCTGTTTTAATACCAGGTGTATTGATTCTTATTCTTGAATAAAATTGTCTTTGTTACTTCAATCATATTTAGAAATACATTAAGCTTATTTGTATGGGGATTGTTTTACCATAGTCGAAGAACATTCAGAAATATTAATTAGTAACAAGTGTTTTGAATTGACTCATGTCCTTTGTTAACTTTCTTGCTGTTCCAATACAAAAACACCCTTAATGTGATTATTCTGATTTGATATGTGCAATCTGGGTTGAGTAGCTTGTAGCGACATTTCCTTAGATTTTGAGATGTCTTGAGAACCATGGTAGACTGTCTAGTGAAGGAGATACTGATTTGGTGTGTATGTAGGTATATTTATTTTTTACACACTGACCTTACTTCAAGAAATGGCTGCATTATTGTTTCAATGGTACGAGAAAGTAGTTTGGGAGAGAAGCACATTAATTGCAGCCAAAGCTTTTTATTTATAATGTCTCTATACATTTAGCCAAAGTCATAAGGAAAATCTTGAAGACTAACTAAACAAAAAATCTTAGAAATGTTTTCTAGACTTTCAGCCTTCTGTATTGCAGGAAACATCAATCGGCAAACAGTTGAAACTTCCTTGTGTGAATGCTTCTCTTAACTTCTGGACCCAAATTTATTGCTGGAGGTTTAGAAACTTGATGGTTTAATCTACAGAAATTCAGGTACTCGCAGAAGTTGATGGACTGACTTCTTGAATCTGGAAGAAATACTCCATACCGGGTTTATCATCCAGTGTGGGAAATGTTAAACCACAGGATTTTTAATATTGAATAAATTCCGACAACAACTTCAGTTAATACCTGCCTTACCATTATCTGGCAGGAATTTGTAAAGATCTGGACCTCTCCACTTATGTTACAGGTGGCAGCCTCGGGAGCTCTGATTTTCCAGGGCATGAGAGAGCTTGGCACTACTGCTGGTTCCATATTTGAATGGATTCCTATGGACCGTTAGACTCAAATTCACCAGGTGCTCACCAAACCTTCCTTCGAACCTGTCATGAAGAGTTAAGTGTTCTCTAGTACCATCAAAGTCATCTTCTTTGGTATGGGAAGTGAAGTGAGATAAATGCACTGTCCATCAAAGAACCGTTCCTACATTTCTTGGATAAAATCATCTTGTGAACAAACTCCAGCTACATAAAGATCAAATCAACTTTACACTGAATCTGGGATATCTAATTTCATTTCTGGGACATCAGAGATTGCCTGTTACTTACTTAAGCAGGGTATTTTCCGTTTACGTTAACAAATGCGCTGTCCTCCTTCTGCCCCTTTTGACTCTGGTTACTAGGAAAGTTGCAGGCTGCTAAAACAGGTGTTTCAAGTGGAAATCAGTAAAGAAGCAGCAAGAGAAAACACAGACATCTCCCAAAATGCTTATGGCCCATTACATCAGGGCTAGAGCTTAAAAATAAAGCTTGTATGAAAGAAATCTTAAGACAGCTGAGCTTAGTCACATCTTCATTGCATTGTTAAACAGTCCATTATAGGGACGGGTGTTCCAGGGTGGTTTGTTTTTCTTTTGGTGTTTTTTTTTGGATTTCTTTTGGTAATATATATTTAGTCTCTTCTAGTCGGTGCTAATTATTCATGCTTTTCTTTCATAATTCCTGTTCCCTGTACTGTTTCTCTTTGCTAATTCCTGGTAGTGTCTCCAGATTGGTAGATGTAGCATGTGCATGAAAAAGGACCATTTTGTTCCTTGTCTGTAACCTGACCTGTATTACACATATCCATCAGTCTGGAATTTATTTCCCTTCTTTTTACAACTAATAAATCTTGTTGCTCTTAACAGGTTTGGTTCTTTTGGCATGCCTCTGCCTTATTTCATGAGGAGGAGAGAAAAAAATATACAGAAACTACTTCTCTTTTGATATGGTTGGAATTTATTCTAAAAATGCTTGGTATTGATGGATATGTAGTTTAACAAATGTGTGAAACTTACTGATTTAATATTCAAAGAGTCTTTGTGCTCTTGCCTTTTGTTAAACAGTTAGATAGATTCAAAGAGCCTCCAGCATTCGGACCTATGTGTGACTTACTGTGGTCAGATCCGTCAGAAGATTTTGGAAATGAAAACTCACAAGAGCATTTCAGTCACAATACAGTTAGAGGATGCTCATACTTTTATAGGTGAGAGTATGCTATGATCTCATTGAGTGTTTTAATACTGATTCTTGCTGCATATTTTGAGAATTTCTTTTACTCATAATTGTTTTCATTTCACAGCTATCCAGCAGTTTGTGAATTTTTGCAAAATAATAATTTGTTGTCAATCATTAGAGCACACGAAGCACAAGATGCAGGGTAAGTACCTCGTGTCTTTCAAGGAATTATTCCCAGTGTAAAATAAAAATTACTTGCTTATTTGCTGTAAGATGTAAAATAATCTGTTTGGCTTTGCAGTTACAGAATGTACAGGAAAAGTCAAACTACAGGGTTCCCATCATTAATAACCATTTTTTCAGCACCTAATTACCTGGATGTCTACAATAATAAAGGTAAGAACTTGTTGTTAATAATTGTTTTTAATAATAAAGTTGTCTAACTAGATAATCTTATATCAACAACTTTTTTACCAGGTAAGAAATTAAAGGACAAAAAAAGGTAGTAATGGAAGTTATATTATGAAGAAGAGCATATATAGAAGTACCATAAACGGCAATCTCTTGTAAGAGTACCTTGAAGCACAAGTTGGGGCCAACATTTCCTTTGTGAAAGTTGTTGCTATTTAGTTCTTTTAAATGTATCATTTGGTGTTTTCCAGTCAGGCAGAGTTTTCCAGTGCTATGAGTTTTCATTCCTCTAGTTGCCTTTAGTTGATGAATAAAGCAAGGAAGGGAGGAAGCATTGATCAGAAGCCTGTGCATAAGGTAGTTTGTGTTTTGTATTCTGGCACCTGGGAGTCTTAATTGTGATGATAATTCTCATAATGGTCCTGTATGGGAAATCAAGAAAGAGCAAGTAGGGATTTACTGTTGGAAATATTATTAAGGAGGTATAAAACAAGGAATTCATTTTTGTCCATCCTCTGCTAAGGTAAAGTTGAACAGGAGAAGCATGTTTAATAGTGTGGAGAATTACAGAATTGCAGAGAAGAGCTTAGCTGTGAACTAATATTATTCATAGATGAGAACAAAATTCAAGAACAGAAATTAAAAATAAAGCCTGCTGAAATTCAAGTATGGTATTTAAGTAAGGCATTTCAAGTAGGTGATGAATGAATGATCTCCAAATGTTAAAATAGTGTTCCTTTGAAACCAAGACCTTTTTTTTCTTAAATACGTTGCATTTTCTTCCACCCACCTTCAAAGAACCACCCCCCAGCCCATACCATTTCTGTAGGGTGAATAACTGTATACAGGAAACGATGAGCTGTTGTTACTTGCACTGATTGCAAAGCAAAGGGGAGGTAAAAATGGCTTGAAATGGCTATTTAGGTTTTTTCCTTATCTCTATGGATACCATGTTCATAGAATCCTTTTTCACATCATTCCCAGTGTAATGCAAGTACAAGTATGGAAAAATGCAATCAGTGTTTATTTAGCTTTAGAATGCTTCTGGTTTTCTGTTGTATTTCTTTGTGCTTGCCCTTCTCCCGCATCTTCTAGATGTCTGTGGTTTTGCTCCAGACTTAAAATATGGGAAGACACGTATTAAGAATAAAACCTGAATCTGCACATACTGGACATACTACTGTTCTGAGTTAGGGTTTTGTTAGTTGCTGAAGTTATACCTTTTCAGGACCTTTAAAAATCTTTGTTCATTATAGACCTATAATAGGATGGTACAGAACTGTATTGACATGTAAGAGTGCCTTACACTGCAACATGTGCAGTAAAAATCCAAAGCTCTCCATTAGAAATCTGTCCTTTAAATACTTGAAAGAAAGGGAACGGAGTATATCTGCCATTATGTAGTCTATGGTATAAATAGAGCTAAAACAAGACTGTGACTTTACATATGTGGTACTCACAAGTTTTAAACATTCTTTTCAAAATGTCTGAATTTTATTTTAGCTGCTGTATTAAAATATGAAAACAATGTGATGAATATTCGTCAGTTCAATTGTTCTCCTCATCCTTATTGGCTACCAAATTTTATGGACGTTTTCACATGGTCTTTGCCATTTGTTGGAGAAAAAGGTAAGTAGATGTTACACATTAACTAGTATCTTTCCTATTTTTACCAGATTGATGTTGGGAAGATTTTATTTTTTTTAAATATATTTACCAGAGAGAGATTAATTGCATTATTATTATTATTATGTTGGTTTCTTCACCTGTTTCAGTCAAGAGAGTTAGGACTGCATCCAATATACCAAAGGTGTTATCAGAAATCATGATTTCCATTGAGGGTGCATATCTGCGTATAAAATTTTAACTTTCCCGTATAGATAGATTGACCTTCATTAAGGATTACTTTTTCAGTTACAATTTTTTCTTGTAAAAAAGATAATTTAGCACAGATCCTCTTTTTTTTTTTTTCCCTCTAGAGTTGATAACTGAATCTAGGACACTGGGGCCCCAAGTAGTCCTCACTTGAAAAGCAATGAGGTTAGAGGCTTATTTGGGTCTGTTTAAAATCCTTCTACGAAGGAACTGTTCTTTTTATAAAAAGAGATCTGGAGGGCTCTTTAAATTTCTTTGAAAAGTATTGCTGTAGTTATGTATTTACAGTTGTGTAGACGTAGAATTCTAGATTTATGTTGTCTCTAGTAAGCAGTTTAATGCAAATAATTTGGACACTTTTTACGGTGGTTAACCCACTCAAAATTTTTTTAAATATTTAAGTGAAGGGACCTGACGTTTGAAAGGAGAGTTTTGCTTGTATCTCTCTTGCCTGATAATGCAGTAGAAAATATTTTCAATTACAAAAGAATATAGTGTGTATTTTGCTTTTGTTGCGATGCTGGTAATGACACCCAGCAACTTACTTAATGGTACTTGAGTGTCTCATTGACCTGCTGTCTGCTTCAGACTGCTGCAGTCATGCCCCGTAGTTTGCCTTGCCTTTGGACAAATACACGTGTCCGCTTATGATGAAGGATTCAGTGTCAGTAATGTCTGGTCTGCATTAGACAGATCAAAATCGTCATAATCGGGTTGGGCTTTTTTTGTTCTTTTCATTACAGTAGGGAGCAACTCTTTCCCAAGAATTAATATCGCCATAGCAGATAATACAGGGATTGTATGAATTAGTAATGAATTGTATGAATTGGTATGAATTAGTAATGAATAAATGTAGCCTGCAATTTACTGGGTTTTTAACAACCAAGCTGTACTTCTGGATAGGTTTCTGAACACTCTGTGTGGAGGAAATGTTTAAATGTTTTAAGAAAGAGTCTGATACATGTGGGAAAGATTGAGTGTCAGAATAAGGAGGAATCTTGGAGAAAGAAAATGCACAAACTTGTCTCAAAAAGCTTGTATCCACTATGTTGATACTGTTAAGAGGACTTTGAAAAGAGATGTAGTTTGCACCACATTTATATTTTAGTATTTTCCTGCTTGAGCGCTTTTACTACATGCCTGCAGGTGCCAAGAATGAAATAGTTTTCTCAATTCAAGCCTGAATTTGAGCAGTGAACATTTTTCGTACTTAACTAAAGTTTGCATGAAAACTAGTTCAAATACTTATCCTAACATAAAACTACTGTTTTACAAGAAGAACTCCTTGTAAGACAGGAGAGGAAGCTCTGCTGTGTTCTTTGATTGTTAGCTTGTATCATTTTTAGCTGCTTATTTTTCTGAGCTTTTTAAATTCTGTGACAGCGCACATCAAGACAAACACTATTTTTGAAATCATGTTACTGAGCACTGGCTGTGGTGAGGGAAGTTCATTCACTAGAGCTGCTGGTGACTTCTTGTGTCTTGTGTGCATGGAAATATTTTGAATTCTACGTGGAATGAATTAAAGTTTATTTTTTTCCTGTACAGTAACAGAAATGTTGGTGAATGTTTTGAGCATTTGCTCTGATGATGAACTGATGACAGAGGGAGAAGATCAATTTGACGGTAGGGATTTTAAGATATATAAATCTTCTTAATGGTAATACCTTGTGAACAATAGTTAACGTAGACTGGTGTATTATTGCCTGGAGTTGGAAGAAAATTGCCTTCAGATTTTTCTTTGATAATGATGCTTTGGGGAGCCAGAGAAGGGAATTGTGATTGTGTTTGTGATCAAGAAGAAGTAATTGCAACCTTTGCAAATATTCATATCTGATTTCTATTTAAAACAAACTTCTTGTGGAAAATTCTCAGAATTTCTTGGAATTTGAGATTTTAAGCATACTGACTTACCTTGCTAATATTTAGAATGAATGTATTATAAGACACTAAATTTCTTAATGATTGCGCTTCAATAAAGAGTTGATGTAGGTGAAAGTCAGATACAATTTTTTTTTATGGCAAAGTACTATACATAAAGTATGAAATGCAAGTTTGTCTTGGTGTTTGAGTTCAAAGCATAAAAGTTAAAGGACAGCTTGTGTACAGCTTGTACATTATATAATGGGTATTCTTGTACTGAATTATAACATCTTTCTGTCTCGAAAACTGAGATACAGTAGATTAAGGAGGTGTTTGTAGCATGATGATTAAGAAGCAAAATTGCCATGAAGACCTAGTGTATCACACTTTGTTGATTTTTTTTACACTAGCACTTAATGTCACACCTAACAGTTTCTCAGACTTGCTCCATTTTATCCAACAAAAGAACTGATTTTGTGAATTTCTTGTTGGGGAGGAGGAAGGGAAATTTCAGCAGCCTTTGAGGAACATTTGATAACTCCTGTGTTTAAATTGGATAGCAGGGTGGTTTCCAAGGTGTGCTAAGCAGCTGTGTGTTTTACTTTGGAATGCTTTGTTTCTGAGCCACTTGAAGTTTGCTGCCATTTGGATTGTTGTCAGAAATGTGAAAACTTAAAAGCAGTCTCAAATGTGATCCTGCAAACAGTCAATTTCTGGTTTTTATTCAAGTAATCTTGCTAAACTGAACATAAAGCAATTACAGAAAGCAGTTGTGGAGTAGGGTTAGGTGGTATTCTGAGGCGTTAGGATTTATGTTTGCAAGAATAGTTGGTCGTCAGATGATTGCATATGCCCTGTCTGCAGTACAGTAGTTGCAGTTTCCTAATTTGAATTATTTTATTCTTCTGTCTCCTTTAACAATTTCTTTGCTTGATGCATCTCTTATGCCACCTAGGTACTGTCTACGCTTTATCTTTCTATGTGAATGGATTTTTTTTAACTGTTGGCTTTCAAGTTTCCACTTGTTTATCATCAAGTTTTAAAATATACTCAACAATTCCACTTCTTGTTTGATGAGTGCATTTTTAAGTGTTGCAGTTTTTCATTTTATTTTTTTCACATTTCTTCTCCATTCCTTCTTTATTACCACTGCCAAGTTAAATATCTTTATTTTTTTTTGTCTCACTCACCTTTTTCTCCATCGTTCACTTCCTTTTTTTCTGGACTCTCCATCTGAAGAGCGACTCATATATGGCAATAAAAAAGGTACAGACCAGACAGAGTAGGAATGTTTTGAAATATGACTTCACAGAACCTGACAGTACAAGTATTAATGAGAAAACACTTTTCTGTTGAGAGACATGTGTAGTATTTTATGATCATTAACCTTTTTAATGGGATGGTTCTAAAGACTTGTGTATTTTGTTATCAGAAGTCATATTCCAAGACATCTGTCTTTCTGTGCATGAATTTTTTTCCTCCTTTCTTCCATTCCTTTTTTTTGTAGAATTTCATTCTTTTACCTATTTCTAAAATTTTATCTTTGGTCCTGCATGTGTAGGGAGCTTTCAGTTGTCCGTCTTGCTCTTTAATACTTTCCTCATGAGCCGTTTTTTTGAGGTTGTGCATGGAATGTGTTTATACAATGTTCCAAAAACTGGTTTGTGTAGTACTTTTAGTTTCCTTAACTGAGATGTCAAAAAGGTACTTTTTGATTCCGTGTGCTATTTTGAAGATTCAAAATGTAAAAAGAAGCCTACTACCTTAAATTCATGGTCTATCAATCTGTTTTTCAGAAATCCCGGGGTAGATAGTTTTGTACAGAGAAATTCTTCTGACCGTTACTTACCTAATAACCAGTCTGTTCTCTGTGGAAATTTGTCAGTTTCAGAGAATATTTCTA
Source organism: Pseudotriccus pelzelni (assembly GCA_035584735.1). Classification (NCBI taxonomy): domain Eukaryota; kingdom Metazoa; phylum Chordata; class Aves; order Passeriformes; family Tyrannidae; genus Pseudotriccus; species Pseudotriccus pelzelni. Next base: position 15,395,436 of record JAWMRA010000162.1, read on the forward strand.
GTACTTGGGAATGCATTACGTGTTTCCAGAGGTTATGTGAATTCTTTGGGGCATAATGGTATCAGCGTTTCAGCATTTGTTTCTTTTGCCAGCATTGGAAATAGGCAATCGGAGAGTTCTTTGTCATATCTCCTCTAATCTAGGGTGTAATCGAGACATTGTGCAAGCCGTGTCTTCTTACTGCCTTCTCCGAAGTAACCAGGATTCAGTGGCCACATTAGTGCAGTGCTGCAGCCTGGAGTAGTGCATTTGGCCTTTTGCCTTGGCTGGGTTGATTCTGGAGGGCTGGGGCAATGACAGATCATGGTGAAAAAAACAAACAAAAAAACCTAAATTAAACCAAACCACTTAAATTACCCAAAAGCAACCTTTCTCCTTTTAAGGCATAGGGACCTTCCAGAGTTAGATCCAGGCACTTTCCAGCCTGCATGTTACAGCTCGGCCTGTAAATAGGTGTAGGTAGGAGCAAAATTGAGGAATTTACAGGGAAAGATGAATGGTTCCTCATTTAGCCCTGACCTTATCAAAAACATTGAAAGAATCCCCTTCTCATTCTAGATTCTCAAGGTGCTACTCAATAGTATTCAAAGAGAGGAAGTAAAAACTTCTAGAACTTTAAAAGTTAAAATTGCAAGGAAATTATTTTCAGTAAAAGTTGAATGTTTCAGCCTATCCTACTCAAAGTTTTTCCTGAGCCACCTGTTTTGTCCTTTTTTTAGTTTGGTGTCTTCTGTTTGTCAAAGTTTTAACTTTGTCTATAAAAAACTGTATTCAGTAGTTCCTGTTTTTTTCATTTTGTTTCGATGGATTGGCAGATATCTGTCATACCCCGAGATTTTTCCACTGTGGCCGTCCAAAGGTTGTCTCTTGCTCCCTTTTTTTCTTTGTCACTGCTACACATTTTCCATCTTGTGTGGTTTTGTTGTTGTTTGACCTTATATGCTTTATCTTTTTAATTTATTTGGCTTGGCGTTTGGGGTGGGAAGGCTACCTATTCCTGTGTTGTTGCAGCTGTGGTCTGAGAAGTGTGACTGTTGTGCTGGAGTGTGTGTCCTCTCTTGGGGGAAGCTCCATACTGGTGAGCAGGGATGGAAAAAAGCTGCTTCCACAGCTCCCTTTTTTTGAATGCAAGTAGGTGAATTTGTGGATGTGCAGCTTTCCTCTGCCCACTTCTGTCATCCTCTCTTCTACATTCTTGCAAATTAATATAAATTTATATAAATATATAAATTAATTAAAAAGTAAAAAGATGGTAGCTTTTTATTGAGTACCTTTGTCCTGGGACTGAACAACACTGATATATGAAAGATCTGGAATATCTAACAGAGATGTTTGAATATTCACTTTTGGTCCCCTGTGGTTGAATTCACAGTAGTACTGAGTTACCTCCTTCCCCAATGGCTGAGGAGAAATAAGGATTTTGCTTGTGATACCTCTTCGTCTGCCTTTACTATTTTAATGGAATCGAGAAGTCAGCAAAGGGAAAGGGAGATCCTAGGGGAAGGATGACCCTGAAATTACCGCAGTTGGTTAGAGCCTGGTGCTAATAATGCCAAGGTGGTGGGTTTGATCCCTGTATGGGCCGTTCACTTAAAAATTGACTTGATGACCTTTGCTGGGTCCCTTCCAGCTAAGAATATTCTGTGATTCTATGACTTTCATACACTGCAACAAAACAGCAGCATTTAGTGTTGGAAAAAAGAGTTTCTTTTTCATGTCAAGGCAAGCGAAGGTGGCTCTTCTTCCCAAGCCTCCTTTCACAGTTTCGTCTTCACTCTTGTCTGTCACAAATGGTAGCACTCTGCCCTGTGGAATATACAGTGTTTACTCCAGGTCTTTTGGCATTTGTAATTTCTGCAAATGATGCAAGCCTAAGGTGATGTGGAACATAGACTTAGGTGGTAAGGAAAGTACCAGTGCAGTTCTTTAGCATTTTATTTTCTCTCTTTTTTTTTTTCTTGTTGAGTTTCTTTTGGGGTATTTGACATAAAAACAAGGAAACAACTGTTTTTTCCTCCGACAGCTGTGTGACAATTAGAAAATCTTTGTTTTTTGTGGCTTTAATATCTCTTTGGCTTCTACATTGGGCTGCATGCCTACATCTTGATATATACAGATGTCAGTACTAACAGTTTAAAGATGTAAAGAATTTAAAAATGTAAACTAAACTCATTTAGGCAAGTGAGTTACAGTAGTTACTACAGTGTAGTGATGGTAATTTAGATGCTAAGTAGCTTTGGGAAATCACTGTGAACATCCTATACTTTTTTGTGTGTGTTTTGTGGGCACAGAGGTGATGGTGGTTTTGATGGCATTCTGAAGCCATAATTTAATAACTTCGTGCCCTTCAGTGTTTGGGTACTGACCTCCCGTGAAAAGTACTGAACTTAAACGGTTGTGTTGAGTTTGATGCACTTAAAAATGGCAATCCTCTAAATAGTCATGAGCTTGAGACTCTTTTCTTATTCCATTGAAAGTAGGTACAGCTGCTGCCCGGAAGGAAATAATCAGGAACAAAATTCGCGCAATTGGCAAGATGGCAAGAGTCTTCTCTGTTCTCAGGTACTCGCATGACTTCTGCATTCTTAAACCCCTGTTAAGTATGTTCGGTAAACATCTCTGTTTCAGGATAATGGATGCCAGACATTTTTCAGGGAGATCACTGTGCATCAGAGTCTTTGGTGTATTGGTGCAGCCCATTAATGTTGGTATTTTTGGTTAAAGAATATTTTTGAGTTATTTTTGAGACATGTTTGAAGAAATTAGAGAACATGATCTTTAGTTTATACATTGTGTGCACGTTGTTGGTCCAGATGCTATGAGTGTTGGAAAGGCAATATCGAGATAGATACTGAAATCAAAGGTGTAATGGAGGAGGTCAGGACTGGCTCTGAAAATTTCTGGCATACCAGAAATTTGAGGACTAGAGGGTTTTTGTTTATTTGCTTTCAGATATTTAAAAAATACAGCATTCTTCTTTAAATCCAGAGATTTCATGATCATATTCACCCAAAATTATAATTTTTCCACAGATCATAATTGCTCAAATAGGGATAATTCTTTAAAAGTTATTCCTGAAGTATAGACACTTTGAACAAAATTGGGGATTGTTTTATGATACTGAGATACATTCAGTACCTCCTGAGGCTTTCAGTGCTAATTTCAAAGCTAATGAGTCTGCATGAGTGAATAATTGCTCAGAATTTGATTCAGAAGTAGTCAGCATTTATAACTCCCAGACAGAGGAAAGACTGGTATGAAATAGAATCATTTTCCCCTTTTTAGTTGTTTGAATTTGAATTTACATTCAGTCTTGACATGTTTAAAGCACAGCTCTCCTCATCCATTATTTTACTTCAGTGCAAGTTTTCATGCACAGATACTTAAGGTTTTGTTGTTGTTTTTTCTCACACCAGGGAGGAGAGTGAAAGTGTGCTGACACTCAAGGGTTTGACTCCCACTGGAATGTTACCTAGTGGAGTGTTGGCTGGAGGACGACAGACCCTGCAAAGTGGTAATGATGTTATGCAACTTGCTGTGCCTCAGATGGACTGGGGCACATCTCACTCTTTTGCTAACACCACACATAATGCATGCAGGGAATTTCTTATGCTTTTCAGTTCTTGTCTTAGCGGCTGATACAAGCATAGTGTTATGTGTTAATCAGGCAATGTGAAATGGATACTTAACCAGGGTATAAAACTAAAAGCAAATTAGTTCAGCAGTGTCAGGCCACGTTTTTCAGACTCCAAGCTTCCTCAGCTTACCATTTTTCAGATGGAATGACCTTATAGATCTGGTATTGAGGCATTTGATCATTACAGATACAAAAACGGCAGTGTAATTTTGCATCATTACTTGTTTGCTCTCCATTAAAATGGTTTTATTAAAGTTGTGTTAGTATTTTCATTGACAATGTCAAATCCTTGTTGATATTAATATTAGCAAACAGCTACAGGCTGCATAATTCCATATTACACTCCATTGACAGATTGGAATGTGCTTCGTTTTGTACCCTGGTAATTAATGCCAAAGTTTGTTCTCTATGTTGTTTGTCAAATGTTCTATGTATAATTGACCTCCCTGAATTGTCCTTGTAACATGCTGTTTCCTTCCTCTGCAGATGTAGCTGCTTTCTTAGATCTGTCTGTCTCTCTCTAGGTATAGATGTATGTCTGTATAAGTGTTAAAATTAAACCACTATCCCAGACACTTGTCTGTCTCTTGATGTAGAAGCAATGTTGTAGCACCTTGTTTTTGAGGTTTGCTGCATTTGCTACTGCACATTGTCTGTGCATTTGAAACAATAATGTACTTGAAAAATATTCAGCAATTGTTATAAAATCAGTTGAGAATAAAGGGATTGAATTTAAAACTTGTAAATAAATCAAAATAAAAGGGTGTTATTAAGTGTGCATATATTTTTTTGCATGAAAATAAAAAGAACTCTATACAAAATATACCTGTAATCTGGCTCATTGAATATTTTGTAAAAGGTTTTTATTCTTTTTTTAGTTTGTTGAATCATTGGATCATATTTTTCACAAGGCCCATAAATGATTAACTAGGCTTAGGGAGAATGCTACGAGATTGTACCAAGTGTATTAAAAGAATGAAGTCCATGTTTCTGTTCACAGTGGTGGATAACTAAAATATACCAGTCTGAGACTGGACTTCATATCAGCAGCACTCTTAACATAAATTATTCACAGACTTTTTATTGGCCACCTTCAGTCTTTACTAGAAAGTATAAAACTGTTGTATGGGACTGCTGAATTTTATAGCTGTTGAAAGATTGTGATACATGAATACCACTTTTTACACAATCTATTTTCCAAGAGTAGCTGCTTTTCTCATTTTGTGATTTAGACTGTTTACTTGAATTTTTTAAATTTTCTATGTAGTTTTTTTAAAGCCTTTCACTACATTTTCTATTGAACTATCAAAGCTGTTTTTAGTAGCTTTGAAGCACAAATGTCACATTCTAAATCATTTTTCAGTGGACATATAATGTCTACAAGTAAGTTTTATATGTCCAGTGTATGTATGTGATTGTTTTGTGAATGTCTATAACAAGAAATGGTGTATGTTTCCTAATCCATTCAACTATTCCAAAAGCATATGTTCTAGCTTTAATTTTCATTGTTTAATAAGATACTTTATTATGCTTAAAAAATGAGTCTGCATTCCTCTCATTTAACAGATTTTTATCCATGTTGCATTACAAATATCAGAGAGGATCAAACTGACTAGAAAATTTTTTAAACATAAAACATATGACTTTTTACCGTTACTGAAAATGTGGGACATTTGGAAAGTATGCAAAATGCGTTTTGGATTTTTGTGGGTGTGCTTGACTAGAACTTTTGATGGCAATATTCCTGGATGCACGACATTAATATACCTCATTTGTTTTAGTCATGTTGATTGTTCAAATTAAATCATGCCAACTGTTACTTCTTCTTAAAGTGAAGTAACTTCTTTTTACTGAGAAGGATGTTATTGCTTCAGTCTTTAAAAAGTAGTTTTTAAATTATAATGCTCAATTGCAAAGCTAGAAGTAAACCAGAAATAAAATAAAGCTTTAATAATTGATACTTTTCTAAACAATCATAATATCAAAGAATTTATATTGGCAAAAATACAGTCACTGATAGTATAGTAGGATTTCTTACTACGAATACTTAATTACTCTTTGAAGTATCTTCTTGATCAGTATAGTATCAATAATTTAAACTAGTCTAGATTTGCAAAAATAATAACACAATATTAATTGAAGTAATTTTTTTATTCTGTTCTTTTGTTTGCTTAAAAATACACGGAATTTACCAGTACGCCATGGATTTTCCTGGTTTCAGTCTTAAAAATGCTAATTTTTCAGTGGCACATTGAGAAAAATTCTATTTGTGCTGGTTGCTATTAAATCTATTAGAAGCTTAGAAAGTTATAAGAAATTGGAGTATATATATATCTACATTTCTCCAGAGAGCTGGAATGAAAACTTTTTATCAGGGCAAACAGATAGATATACATGTATGGAAGTCACTGTTAAGGCAGTGCATATGCAACTTCTGCATACACACCTATTATAATTCTTAATGTCAGTAACCTATTCTGCACTAGGCCTTAGTAAATGCCTCTGTTCCTTCAGGGATTTGTTCAGCCCAGCTGTGTCCCGTGAGCTGCCTGCCCTGCTCAGAGGATGGAGCCTCTTGGCACTGACACTGCTGAGGAGGGTGCCCAGCACACAACTCCTGTGAGGGCAGTGCCTCAGCAGATCCCACTGCAAAACAGAGCAGCCTGAGGGGCAATTGCAGTTGAGAACTGTAGGGAGGAGGTCAAACAAAGACAAGTCAGTTTAAAAAGATAATTTTTGGGAAAAAGTGCAAACCTGTGTCCTATAGACAAAGTCAAAGTGAGAATTTCTTTGTTTTTCATATGTATATGGATATATTTTTGAAAAACGAATTATAGGTTCCTTTTAGATAGCTTTAATGTACTAGGATAAAAACAGACTTGGGGAATTCGTGGCCTCCGTATATTTTTAAATGTTTTAATATAGATTCATTTTTTTGTTCTTTATGTTGCTTGCATTATAGTAACTGAAATATTAAAGACCATATTTAAGTACTGTTATTTACAATAACACCTCCTAGTGACTTATTCTGTGAACTGAATTCAATAAAATTATTTTCCAAATTGAGTCAACATCTTTTAAAAAATTACAAAACACCTAAAGCTTTATTACATATTAAATGCAAGCCTAAATCAAAAATTGCAATGGAATTCAATTGAACTACCCAAATACTTTCTGCTTCTGCTGTTAGTCAGGGAGCAGTAAGATAGTTTTTTAGTTTTATTTTGGAAATTGACAAGGATTTTCTGTTGGATCCATCCCTTAAGTAAAGCAGGAGACCTGAAATTGAGGGTGGAAATGTCATTTTATTGGTTAAAATTTGCTCTCAATCGAGAATTTTTAGAGCAAAGACTTCAGAATTACATGTTAATATGATCCAGTATTTGTTTTATCAAGTCTTACAAAAAGATAGTTTTAATTTAGATGTACTTGCAAAAGAGAATCCAACAAAATTATTTTCCAAATTGAGTCTTTACAGTGTGGGCTTTTTTAAGTGCCTGTATTTTCCAGTCAGTTTGTTCTTTTATGTCAAGTTGAAAATTATTTTTTTCTTAACTGTGATGTATATTCCAAGGTCTTTTTGGAACAGTAATACTACAAGTAGAGTGAAATAGGACTAAATTTTGAAATTTGCATTTATGACCAAGCTACGTAATTTGCACAGATAAATCAGTATTCGTGATCTTTTCAGGAAAAGATTGAAAACAAAGGCTCCACAGGTAACAGGAAATGGTGGAAAGAGGTGGTTTTTTTACATAGTTTTGGATTTGTATGGCAAATTGATTATAACATGAAATTATGTATTTGGTGACTTTCTAAAATAATTCTTAAATTTATTTTTACAAATTTATTTTTACAAATTCTTTTCCTTAATGTAAACATAAATAACCATCTATTCAAGTGGTTTTTTCATTTAATTCTGAAATTGCCCTTGTTTCTGTAGATGTAAAGTGTAGGAGTTTTTTGGAGTTTTTCTTCTTTTTTTTTGTTCCATGGGAAGTGCAGTATGTACAGGTCAAAATGCTGCATTACCCTTAAATATTCCACATTATTTTAGTAGCACTTAATGCAAGTATCTGATTTTTTTTTTGGTCTCAGTGGAAATTACAATCTTATACAACAGTGAGCTTGAAGTATAGTACAGGCAATTCATACATAACAACATAATGCAGGCATAGGGTAGGTGATTGGAATGTTGTGTCTGGGTTTTGTAGGATAGGAAATGAGAAGTAATAAACTTAATTCTCTTTAAAGAATTCTATTTTGACCTAATGCTATATTTTCTTATGTAGGTATTTTCCCCAGCGTTTGCTTGAATACTCTGTTATGATTTTTGTTGTTAACAGTATGTATCAAGCACTACACAAGTAGGTTTACCACTATATATGCTAATTTTTTTGTTAATATTTCTGAAATCATGGTATTAGAGGCATGGCAAATAGTAGGGGAGGTAAAAAGTTGTTACAGTTATTGAAACTTAGCTACAGTTCAGGGTGCAACAATGACCTTATGTTTAAGCTTGATGTCTAGAGCTAAAACTATAAGGAGAAGTCACAAGAAATTACAGCAGATGTCCTGGTTATTTAGTTTGAAAAGCAGCTAGTAAGATAGATTTTTTTCATATTCACATTAACTCACCCACCAAGACTATGTTAAATCCAGACCTCTTCCTGATGTAGACTTTGTTGTTGATTCAATTAAACAATTTATAGGACTTGGTAAATATAACTTGCTAGATTTGTCTTTCATGGCTTAAATTTCATAGATCAGGTCTCAGAGATGCCGATTTCAGCTTAAAATATGGTGAGAAATTGAAGTACTAGTTAAGGGAGCTAAAGATAAAGAGAAAATTAACTTATTATTATTAGAACGTTGATAGTTTATTTTTATAGGGTCATTCCTGGTAATTTAGTGACACTCACTATGCATTTTAATCTTCAGAAACAATCTCAAATAGATTTTTAGTATTTTTAAAAACAAATCACAACTTTAACATCAGCTGAAATTTTCTGTTGGTTTCCTAAAAAAAACCCCCAGATTTACAACCAAAACTTACAGAAATGTGCAGTTAATAGCATCATTTAATTAGTGTTACTTTGATAGACTTTTAGTTAATAACCTGTACTAGTTAAAATTTAGGAGAAGTTTCACTTAAAAACAACCCCCTCAAACCCTTAATTGTCATTTTAACTAATTGTAATCTAATCTGGCGTAGCATACTATATTAAATTGATCATTGCCTTTTCTGCTATGCGATATTACACTCTTCATCTTTCTCATTCATTTTGCATGCATCTGCTCACTTCTGTACAGCCACTGTAGAGGCAATTGAGGCTGAAAAAGGTATGATCAGAGTCTTTGCCCTTGGCAGAGATCTGTGGTGTCTGGGAGGGAATTCAAAAGTACTCTGTGTGGGTGTGTTTTATTTTCAACTTGCACAAGCAGAGATGAATCAACTGCATTGATTCATCCCTTTTACATGTAACATTCATTTCTGGCTTTAGGATGATGATTATCTTTAATATTTTAGGGAAATTTTGGGGGGTTTTTTGATCTCTTTTTGTTTGTTTTTTACAGAATATGCAGTAGGTTTTTGTATAGTAGCATGTTGTGATATGTGGTGTTGTCTTGAAGTCCTTAAAAATGGTAGTGTTTAGTGGTTTTTTTCTGCATTCAACTGCAAGGTTTTGTTTGATTGTGGGGAGGGAATGTTATATGTGGAAGGAGGGTTGTTTATGCATGCCGTTTCTCATAAAATCTATTTAATGGCTTTGAACATAAGTTTTTTAACTTTCCATGACACATCTGGTAGTGCAAGATGTATAAATACGGTTTTTCCTATAGATTTTGAATATAATTTGTTGATCAAATTTATTTCCGGTATATATCCCACACTGCCAGTATAAGACTTATTAAATCCCATGGATTATCAGTGCTTCTGTGCTAAATAAGTTGTATATATGTTATATACATCTTCTGTTAGCAGTATTGAGCAAAATGCCACTGAGTTATTTAATGTTCAGAGTATTCAGCTTCAGACTGTGTTTTCAGTGAGACTGTAGTTCCCTCTTGCTCAGTATTCAATGAAGTGAATGACAAACAGCATAGCAGTTGAGAGAGCTGCCTTCGGGGTTTTTCAGATTTAGTTTCAAAGCACCATTTAATGACTCTATTCTTTGTTTTTTTAATTAAGGAAGTCAGATCTCCAAAAATATAAACAAGTGCCATATTCTGTTCTCACACACACCTGCAAGAGGTCCTGTTGTTGTGAGTGGAAAGCTGTATTTAAATCTCCAAAGAATTATTTCATCCCAAAGACTTCTGTCTTATTATGTGGTCAGCCATTTTCAAGTGTAATTTCAACTACAGACCTCATTCATTAAAATAATCAGTACCAAAATAATACCTATTTTCTATACTTATTTTAAATACATTTGTATTTAAATGATACCATTGTTGAACCACAGTGCTAATTTGGTGATTGTGGTTGTGTCCATTTCCATCATCCACACAATTAGCACAGTGTGAACCACATCCTGCAGTTTTGCCTGCATGAAAACTACAGGATCAGGCCATCAGTACGTGTGCAGGATGTAAATCTGCTACTACTTTTGTAACCCTTTGCTGCTTTGCCTCCACTGCACTTGCTGTGCTGCTCAGATCTTACTGACATTGCCCCAGAGAGCAGGGGGATGTTAAGATAAGCCCAATGTGCTGGGCAGCAAAAGCAGTTGGCGTTGATAGCTGGCCCCTCCAGGGACACGCAGAAGCAATCAAGGGGCTTAAACCCCTTGATTCCTACTTGCAGAATATTTGCCATACTTTGTTCTTTTTGTAGCAAACTAAAATCATGAGCAGGTTAGAGAAGCTTTTAGTAATACAGTTGCAGAGCCATAAGTTTCTTTGGCCAATTTCTTACCCGTTTTTAAACATCATTTGTTAGAAAAAGTATATGCTTTCAACTTATTTTTCCATTACTGACATATCAAATTTGCATTTTGTTAAGCAATACGAGGATTCTCTCCGCAACATAAAATCTGCAGTTTTGAAGAAGCAAAAGGTTTGGATAGGATCAATGAGAGAATGCCACCAAGAAAAGATACTCTTCAGCAAGATGGTATTAATACTATAAACACAACAAATGCCAATGGAAACAATGGAACTGGCAACAACAATGCACAGTGACCACATCAGCTTCTGGTTTACTCACTCATGTCTTGCCTGAGAATTCCTAGATTACTGCTTTTTGATGTGACAACAAATGAAATAGGGGGATCACTTGAAGTGACTACTTAACACGAGGTGAAAAACCATCTGACTTGATCCCACTGAAGAGAGACCATCATGCTTTTGAGACAACAGCCCCTCTCTTACACAGTGACCCAATCGCTGGAAGCGTGCCTCACCTCTGTGCACAAATGTCCATCCCTGGCTGCTGGAGCTTCAGAAGAGATCTGGCGAAAGAATCGGGCTGTTCTCACTAAAGCACACCTAGACTAGCATCTTATGCTTATCGTTGTCAACACTTTTAAGTTTACAAATGGGATTTTTCTTTCCGTAGAGGTAGTTTGTTTGTTTGTTTTTTAAATCAGACTTTCAATAACAACCCTAAGAGCTAACTATTTATTAATGGACATCAATTTCATGAAATGTCTTTAAAATTATAGATTAGAATGGTCTTAAAATATCTGAGGCTGCAAAAACTGTATTTTAAATACACAGAAAAAATGCCAAAAAAAATCTCAGTTGGTCATTCTGTAAAATGCTGACCTCAGGTTTACTCCTTAGATGTTGCTAATTCTATATTGTATTCACTGTATTTTTTAGTTACAGCTTATCAGAAGATTTCTATGTAGGAATGTTTATTACTTGAACACAGATTTAAAAAAATATTTAATTTAGAAACTTTTTGGCCCAGCTTTTTCAAGACTCTTCCCCACCTTGAATTTAAAAAAAAAATTATATATACTAATTTTAAAAGTAAAAAAAAAAGAAAAAAAAGAGGAAGTGTTAATTTTAAGGTACTTTTAATTGAACTTTGTACATTGTTTAAGTAAATTTTGATTCATATCAAGTCTGTAAAGCTTGGCATTGTATTTTGTGTATGCATGTTTTCATTTTGCAAATATTTAATATATAGACCTATGATGTACATCTATAGGTTACCTAGATGTTATGGGTACTTTTAGTTTATTGTGAGTATTACAGTTGCATAAATAGCTAATAATCACTGGGCTGAATAGCTGCAAGCTTTTTATTATTTTTAAATCCGTAAAGGAAACTGAAGCTGTATTGGACATACTTTTTGTTTAAGCAAAGCAGCGCGTAAGCAATTGCTCTGTTCAACTGCTAAGGCATTAGTGAAAGTGTAAACTTGAGACTGCATGTATTTTGGTATCTACAGGACTGCTTGGTTAAAATAAAAATTGAAGCCCTGTGCTAATTTGTTCACAAATAATGGACTGTACTGATTGCCAGTGTACTTTGTTATATATTTTGACATTTGCTACATGTTTTTCTCATCCCCTGGAACACGACTTGAAACTTATGTCACTAGAGTTCATCTCCCTTTTTTTTTTTTCTTGGTTTGCCATAAACTACAATCTGTACATACCCCTAAGTTGGAAATTTTATGCATGTTCTGAACTATTCAAGTATTTTATAAACAGTAGCACACAATAAATTTTGTGCATGGGCTGCGGCTCCTATCACTGTGTATTGGTTTTATTTGGCATATATAGGTCTGACCTTGAAAATTGTTTATAGACTTCAATATTTATTTGAAAAAATAGCATAAAAGGTCAGATTTAGCTTGCAGACAATTAGTTGAATGTAAACATTATTTAAATTGTATTCCTGCTTCTTTTTTTTTTTGCTTTTGAGTTCTCTCTCATAGATACTTTGTGTCTGCTAAGCCAGACGTCCACTGTTCGTTTGTACAAGCTTGTCAGAGCAGGGTTAGTTAATTCTAAAAGGCTCTTAAGCATTGCTGTGTCTTGTGTGTTGGTTTGAACTAAACATTCAACACGACTGAAGAGAGTTGGGGCAGCTTTTTGGGCAGAGGGGAGACTGTTTGTCTTGACAGTCGGTACAGATACATTAATTAGTCTTTTTGATATATTCTTTTTTTAAAAAGGACAAGTTGCTGATCAGGATGGGAATTAGGATAAAAGGTAAAAATAAGTTGCACACTGTTGTTAAGGGAGTTTTAATATTTGATTTTACTTTATTGCAGATGCATTCTAATTGGAAACTCTTCTCACAGTTTGAGTGCAGAAGATCAAGTTAAAAATGGTAAGTTTTTTGGCTTTTTTTTATGAAGTGCTCCATACATACATACCTGTCAGCTGTGCAGCCCGCATATGATGTCCTATTAGAGCAGAACAAAAGCCTGTTACTAAGTACGACTGAAATTTTACATGATGAACACGATGATGGTACCTTTCTCCTTCTGAGTGCTAGTGGAAAATGTCTCAACCTCACAAGACATTATTTTTCATTATTTGATACTCAGATCTCGGTCGTGATGAGTAGTCTGACTGGCTGGAGTTGTGTACGTGAAGAAAATACAGATACAATCTTTGGAAAAACTTCATTTTAATTGGAGAGAATTGGTTCTGATACTTGTGTGGCAGTAAGTGCCCAGCTGCAATGATGTTCGCTTCCCTGAGGATTCCCTTGCAGTATCCATTTTGCTGCTTTAAGGATTCCCTCACAGTATCCATTATCTGTAGTACCTTTTGCCAGATACAAAGGCCGATCTGCAGTAAAGGCAAATTTTTGGGGCAGTTGTGTGCCTGATTTCTCATGCTGGGTGTCTCCTGTCCCCCTTTAGGCAAGTAGTCAGGTAACAGGGCTGTGTCTGGGGGGTGTTGTTTGGAAAGCAGGCACTCATTTTTTTGCTGCTGTGTTTCTGAAAGGTGGAGTCTGGAGCTGTCTGTAATTCTTGTATTGTTTGGGAGAAGAAATTATATCCTTCCTCCCAGAAAACTGTAAGTAGTTTGCATTGCTCATTTTATGCTTTCAGCATTTTAAGGAGAGGGAAAAAAATGTTGTCTCTATGTCCTTAGTCTGTTCTTGGGTAGGGAGCAGAGAAGTTTTGGAAATAGCTTTGACAGTCAAGGGACACAGGTGGCAAAAGCTGTGAGAGGCATGGCTGGTTGGTGGTTTGAGCTGGAGTGGTCAGTGCCTCCCTGCCCTGCCCTGGGCTCAGTGGGCACCACGCGGGTCACTTCTTGCCCGACCTGATGGGTGGCACTGTCACCATGTGTGGTGCTCCTACCTGCGGGCCAGTGGCAGTGAGGAGTATTCAGAGGTGGGCTGGGGTCTCTCACTGCTCTGAGGAGTGCAAACGTCTGTTGGTGACACTGAGCAGCAGCAGTACAGATTGTGCTGGGTCACATTCTGGGGAGTTATTTTTCACTTGTGCTGTTGGGAAACTTGTGCTGGCACTTGCTGATCCTAACATGGAAGAGCAGCGTAGTTCACGATATACCTGTATCTAGTTTAATGGCAAACCCATCCTCACCTCCCAGCATTACAGTGTGAAACAAGAACTCTCCTTTCAAAGCTTATTAAACCCAACTGTGAAATGGAAAATTTGCTCCAGTGGTATCTCTTGAATTGTGAAGATTGGCCTCTTGCAAAAAGACAAATGGTTGGGATTGGGGCTGTTTCTCTTTTAGAAAAAGGTCGGTCTCTTCTGGTGTGTGTCTGAACACCTTTGAAAGGACGTGTCATAAAGAGCTTGGTTTTTTCTAATGTTTGATCTGAAAACACCATTATGTTACATAGAAAATTAAGGCTATTTCAGAGGCAGGATAGACAGTGTCTCTTCACTCTTCCCTTGTCTATTTTTTGCTACAATTTTATTATTAACCATTCAGTTCTTGCTACCGATTTAACAACTTTTTGTTACTAGCATGTAATGAAAATCTTTTTGCCATAAAACAGGGCAATGTTATCAGAACATAGAACCCCATTCATCTGTTCATTTTCTTGTGGTAGCAGGTGTAAGCCAGATTTATTGATACTCTGCTTTGAATGACAACTGAACTGGTGGGGATTTTTTCAGTCACATAAAAAGATAAAAATGCACTAATATGCTTTAATTATGAAATGGTAAGCTGCTTGATTTGTAAGGAAGTTTGTTCAAGAACAAAGAAATAAGAACCAAAATTTATGAGAATCTTAGTCAAACTTGGAAAGCTATTGACATCTATATTTATATACACACACGTATATCTATCTCATTGAATACTTGCACCAAGGATGAACAAAGTACTGCAGAATAGAATGTCCTTTAGTCTCTCTAAATGAACTTCTCTCTATTTCATATTTGAAATAATTAATGTTAAGTTGAACAGAATTTCTTAGTTTAGTATCAGAAAAAGTCTAGTCAGATTTAGGTTGCAGACCACTGAGGTAAGTGAAATACCTAAGCCTTTTTTGTATGTACACTTGATAAGCTGTTGTTGTTTTGCAAAAACCTCTATGTACGTGCTGTGCAGAGTTGCACATTTGCCATATTGGAGCCAGCTCCACCAGCCCTAGTGATTTTTGTCCAGGAGATACTAGAAATAAGGTTTTGCTCTTTGTGCTTAGAAATGTTAGGGAACCCACTACTAGCTGCTAGACTTGAAGCCTCTGTTAAATTTATGGCTGGAGACAGATTCACTGTGGCTTTCTACAAAAACCCAAATACGCTGTTCAAAGTTGTTCTCTTTAAACCCTTTGAAAACATCCACATAGTCATTTATATTATCTAGGTCACAAGTGCCTTCAGTTTGGGTTTCACGTGGTAGCATTTAGCTACAGGCTTTCTCACTGCTCAGACATTTGCTGTATAACCCACTCCTTTACAAGGAGAGACTTCAAAATCAGATCTGAGATGATTTCTTCTTTCCGTTACTGCCTTAAGCATAATGGTAACTAACCACAAATGTAAGAAATTTAATAGGGGAGTACAGTCAGATTTTGCCAAGGTCCCTAAACTGCCAGCATATTGTGACTCAAACCGAGCATTTGCATGACTTTCAGCATTATGATAGAAAGACATTAAAAGGGGAGGAGGGTGTAAAATGCTTCACATCACAGCCTCAGGCGCTTTTTGTCATCCACAGTAAGCTCAGCAGTTAAGTTTAGGTATTTCAGGGAACTTCTTGAGTGCTGGAGATTCATTTGGCTGAGATAGCTTACTCATGCAAAGAGTCCAGTAGATGGGAGTCAGTTTTGTCTGGGTCAAAAGGACTAAGGCTTAGGGGCTAATAGACAAGATATATCTTTTATTATACAATAAAGAATATTATGTGCTGTAAATTAAGGCATTGTAAGTGCAACAAGCTTACTGAATCATCAAGAAGGCATATTTGATTATGCAAAGTTTAAAATTATTCATTTACAAGGATAGTTAGTGTCTACATAAAGCATGTTTCATGTCCTTCAGTTTGTTTCAAAAAAAAGACAACCCACCAAAAAAACAGATAATCCTCTTCTACTGCCCAACAATTGCCAGCAGCAACCGCCGGTAATCACCGCTTGTATCACTTGCTATCATTGTAGCCAAAGTCTTCTGATACATCTGTGTGAACATCTGTTTAATTTGCACAAGGTCAATCTGTGCAAAGACAAAAAAAAAAAAAAAGGCAGAAAACTCAACCACCGTGTATGATTTAAATCCTAGACAGTCACCCTGCATCTCCTCCCTTGTGGACTACAGAACACATGCCACGGGTGAGATGTGCAACTGATTAACCCCCTTCAGTGTACAAGCCAGCTGGTCCCTCCAAGGACAGAGGAGCAGCTCCCAAAGCAGAGCCCAGCAGTTGTTCCATGCTTTGTTAGGACTGTGCTGTCCTAACTCAACAGCTGAACCTCTGACCTGGAGGTGCTCAGTTGCTACATGGACAGGCAACCACTGTTAAGAAGGAAAACAAGCAGCTATTACTATCTAGGCAGAGTTAATTAAATGACTACATGAAAGCTGGCTTTAAACTAATTAACAGATTCATCTAAATGTGAGCTCTGTAAAAGCTTCATTGCAGTACATGATTTCACAGCTGTGAAAGGAGGACTAAGTGACAAGCTGGTTTGGGTAGGTGGCTTTCTGCTGCAAGTGACTTGTACAGAGGAGAAAGTTTCTTACCTCACTGCGAGTGACCACAATTCTGATGAGGGTAGAATCATCTGTGCCAGCTCCTCTCATGGAATGATAAAGTCTTTCTGCAAAAAAGGCTGGGCGATTTAAAGCACATTGCACTGCAACAAAGTATATATTTAGGATTAGTTCCAATAAAGTATCCTGTGTAGTGGTACCTGGCAGGATCAACTGGGGATTTTTGCTGTAGACATCTAGAAGTAGGTCAGGGTGAAGATCCAGTCACTGTAGATTTCAGGACCTGTTTATAGGGCTCAGCTTATTTTCAAATTACCGAATGAGTTATTCCTTCACACAAAAACTTACTAGCAGTTAACTTCCCTGGAAGTGCTTTTCAGAGCTGTCTGAAATGTTAATTCTCGAATAGGTAATTCAAAAACAGTTCTTCTCCTTAGATAGCTGGTACTGGGACACAAGGTATTTTACTTGTGTTCCACTGCTAGAATCCACTAAGAAAAGTACAACTGCAGAAGGTTCGCACTGTAGTAGTTACAGAATGGATCTTGTTTCAGTTAGATTATTCACACTCAGAGACAAGCCATTATTCTTTCTCATGCCTGACCTTTTCCCATTAAACTCTTGAGTAGAATATTTTCTGGGAATTTTTTGCTTATCCATTACAGTTACAGAAATGCTGTCATTTTGGCAAGTACTAATAAGACTGGTGTCTTCAAATTTACCACTAAATAATACTGATTCTCACTGTCAGTTAATTGTGATGAATTGTGTTGAACTGCTTTGCTATAACAAGTCAAGTGAATTCAAAACAGGTCTTCTATTTTGCTGAGGTTTTCCTTAGCAATAGCTGAGCTTTTTGGGGGTAGATGGCGGTAGGGAAGAGGAGTAGAAAGGGAACTGTGTTGTAAGTAGGTTCATGTTGGTCCTGAGGTCATCTGTGTGTGTGGCTCAGCTGTCTCTGCTGAGGTGCCCACACCGAGAGTCATGGCTCTGTTACACTGGGAACCATTCATTCTGCAGAACTCTGAAATACACAGCTACAAGCACTAACCAGTGACCTCCAGTTCCGGGCAGGTGCCTGCCCTCCCACTCTGTGTGGCCTTTTCTTATTTCAAACTGACTTGTTCAATTAAGTGTAAAATTAATAATTTGAATAATTGAAGTTACTTTTGTGATAGCAGTCTCAGGTTGTGTGATCATTTGCCATATGGCCAGTGTTGAATTGGATTCTTCTTTGGTTACATTTAAAAGGTTTAATTCTTAAAGGAAAAGGGAAGGGAAGAACATATCACTTACCAATAGTTTTCAAACCACGTTCCACATTCCCAGAAAACTCTCGGTCAATGCTGCTTAATAAATCACGATTAGCAATCTACAAATAAATGAGATTAATATATGAGTGATGAAATGCAGTAACAACTGGAAATTTAATTTAAAATACATTGACCAAGCTAATTTGAAATCAGCGAAGAATTCCTACCCTGGAGTATGCCTCAACTGTTGCTTTCAGCTGGGGAAAACTTCTGCTTGCCAGAACCATATTAAAGCAAGATTCATCAGTCCCAAGTTTTCCTTCACCTGCTTGGTACAGACGCTGAGCATCTTCTTGAGCTTTCTGATAATCCACAGTTTGATTCTCATCCCGATTACCCTTAAAGGAAGGACAACAGATTTCAAATGAAATTTCACAGAGAAGGCTATGCTTTAACTGTGTAGACCCCAAGCATGTATCTTCCAAGCCTGAAGCAGAAAGAGAAACAGGAGTTTCTTTAAAACTTCTCTTTGGTTTAATACTCCTTATAGGAAACAAATATAAAAGTGGCCCAGAACCCTATGTGTAGGCATGCTTTAAACTCAGATAATGTCACCTCTACAAACCATTTCACAGTTCTAATTAAATACTGTACTTAATTCTCCATTTTATTTAATAATGTAAGCTTTCTCTTTATTTGTTTGTTTCTAGGCTTCAAGTTGCAAAGACTCTTCCCAAACAAACTAATGAATTATCTTACTGAGTATGCACACCTGAAATATCTCAGGTCTCCTACTTTATTTAGAAGTTGCTTATTTCAAGTAAGAATGTCTCCAGAAAGTACTTACTGCAGTTATGTCAGTAGGGCTTACATGACATTTTACATGCTTTGGTGCTTGTTTTGGTTTTTTGCTGCCCAGTGCATGGATGGATACTGCTAAATATACTGGCTGAGTAGGCTTGGATACATGCTCTTAAATACTGTTGTATCTATAGTGGTTAATATACTATTTAAATTATGTGGTTGTCGGTTACTGTAAACTGCTGGATTTATCAAAATAAAAATTAGCAGCATGAGCTTCTCCAGATTTGCTTTCTTGTGGATTTTGACTTTTAAATCCAAATACCTAGTGCATAGCTGAACTCTCAGAAAGGTAGAGGCTAATAAGGTAGAGAAGTGTCATAGTAATTCTAACAGAAACAGTCATATTGATCAGAGAACTGTGGAAAGTTGCGTTAGTCACATATTTCTTCCTAAATATGGATAACCACAAGTTCTTTTCTTCAACACAAAATGAGCCCTAGTAAATGATATGGGATAAGCAGCCTCCAGTGTTCACCTGAGTTCAATAGCATCACCTTCCTAATTCTCGTGGTGTGAAGGGAAGGAAGGGTGTGGTGTAAGCTGGGAGGTAAGTTTTGCCCTGTGGCACCTCTTAGCTTGTTCACAGGGATTCTCACAGGTGTTCTACATACCATAAAGCTTATCCAATCAGATTCACACAAATTATTTTGTTAATGTATGCAAAAAATAAAAAGCATCTTGCTTTAACAGTAATGTGGACCACTAGTTTAGAGAACCACTTGGCTGCATCTGCACAATATTTACACATAAGTTCCCTGAAATTAATCTAGGGTGCTAAATTAGGTCACACAATTTATCACAGATTTGTAGATAGGAAGTATCTCTTGAGGAGGGACTGAAGTGTCATATTTTAGGGAATAAATCAGTGACCCAGGGCTAATTTCTTAAAAACCTGGCTCTTGCAAAGCATCCACAGGCTATTTATGGAGCCATTATGACTACACACATCAGACTGTACACTGTTATCTTACTAAAAAAACAAATTAAAATTAAAGCTCACTTGGCACATAGATATAAGCAGTCGCTCAAAATGCCCTGAGGTGTCTGCTCTGATGTCTTGTTCGATGTCCCTTCCAAATTCTGATTTATAGCAGTTCACTATTTCTCGAATTTCCTGGTTTGTCCTTGTGCAAAGGATCTCAATCAGCACACTCTCCTGCGTGCCTGCTCCCTGTAGGCACAGAAAACAAAGGCATAACTACAGAACACTACCTATGTACTTTTCTTCAACTGTGAAATAAGGCAGTCATTTGTTATTTCAAAAGTTAATACAGTGTATATTTTAAGAACGGTATCCTTGCAGTGTGAAAGCACCAGTCTTCTCTATACTTAAAGTGGAATGAAGATTCCTCAAACATTTACCAGTTCAAAAACACACCCCAAAACTATACATCAGTGACATCAGACAAAGTAACTGGAAAATGGTTTAGGAAGGAAATTCTTTGGCAACCTTAATCTGTAAACTTACTGAAGGAAGGTAGAGCCTTAGGATAATCAATAAAGCCAAAGATAGACATACAGATTCTGTTTTGGTCACCATACAGTTGTGTTCCCCGTTCCAAATGTGGCTGCTTCCTCAACATGGAACTTTTCACAGATGCTTCCCTCTCCCCAGAATAAAAATTAACTGAGATTTCTGTGTACAGTGAGATGGCATCTCAATTCAGCCAAGGACTAGACAGGAGGTTGGATCTATGTGAGGCTCCTAGGTAATGTTACATTACAAATAGTTTAAAATGGTTAAGTGGCTATTCACTCCATTAAAGGCAGTTCTTAATTTAAGCTCCACATTCTTTAGAAGATCTCCATTCAAACTCGGTTGAGTTACTCGTTTTGACTACCAGCCACCTGTGAGCTGCCACAGCTCACACCAGCAGGAAATTCTGGTAAACTGCATGTACCAGTTTACCTGAGTAAAAGCATGACCCAAGTAGCTCACCTAATCTCTAATGCTGTCTTAATACTTGAACAGATACATGCATCATCTGACCTTAAGAAATTATTTTTTCATTGTCTTTTGTGGAAAAAAAAAAAGAAAAAAAAGATAATCCAAACCCACCTTTCATTAACAGTGGTTTGCTCCTAGTCAGGAGAGGTACGTATCTTCACTCTGAACAGTGGTTATGATTTTAACACCACCCTGGCCCTTTCTAGGCTCTAGCAAAAATTATGCCCAAGTGGCAGAGAACAAAGTTCTGTCCCGCAGCGTTTCGTGCTCTACTGGAGGGACAGCTGTCCTGAACCGGCTAATTGGCAGGAATTGTCTGGAACTCAGGGATGCAGCAGTAAAGATTTTAAGCCCTGAAATGCCAAGATTTGTTTTACACTAAATGATTTTTCAACAATGCTGGAACCAGCTATTCTTAGATCAGTATTTGAGAACAGTTTAAAACTATTTCCTGCACAGGAATACCATACCTTCATTGCATGACGTAAACTCCAGGCATCATAGTAGGTACTAGGCATGAAGAGTGCTAAAATCAATTCTTCCACATTGCCACTTAACTCAGACTTCAGATCTTTAATTAAATCCTGTTAAATTATAAACACAAAAAGGGTTTTGGAGAGTGTTAAGCAGATAGCTTATATACTAAAAAAAGATCAGACTAGAACTTACTTTCATGACTGGTTTCTACTTTTGTGCTGGTTTTCCTGTAAAGCTTTGATTTATTTCTTATGAAGAACTCTGTCATTTTTGAAACTTAATGTGAAATTTTATAGTTGTGGCATTTTTCAGGACCTGATTAGGTCTTAATTAGTGAGGAGATAATGGAGAAGAGCTAAGATGTCAGAGTTTTGTAGAGGAAAGAAATGAAATTAACCTGGACTTTCATTGACTATCCAATCCTCTGTTTCTTAGGAAAGAACAGATTTCAGTGCTTGTGTGTGTGCATAAAAAACTCAGTAGTTTCAGATACTAATATAAAGGCAGTCTAAGCTTGATTATTTTCTTCTATCAAGCATTAGAGAAGCAGACAGGCTTCTTGTGTGGTCAGGGACAGAGACAGCCTCCAACCTTTCCCCACCCCTGCTTCTGCCAGCTATCAGGACAACACTATGCCAAATACCAGATGGTCCTCAAACACGAGGAATATGACCAAAAGAAGTACATGTTAAAAAATACATAAATCACTCCTCAGGACTAAAATGCAACCAGGCAGTTAAAGCAGCAGCTGAAAGTTTGGTTTTGTTTACCAGTTCAAAGAATTAGTGAACATACCTTGCCATACATTGTCTTGAAAGCTGCTTTGATTTTTTGCCTTTGATCATTGGAACGGTTAGCAACAACGTCTATGATGGCCTGCTCATCAGTTCCTTGGAAACAGAAGGGCAATGCCATGTAAGAATGCAAAAAATAGTCCCTCCAAGATTCTGCATTTTATACTGTACTTTTGGGCACAGTTACATAATAAGTGATTACCATTTACGCCCACTAATTTTTCTATGTAACTTCATTCACTAAATAGCCCAAGCCATTTTGAAAGTGTGACTTTTGAAAAGGCTGGGGGGAAAATATATAGTTAAATAAAAATTGAAGAAAATAACAAAATGGCATTAAGAATTTAGCTCAATAGAAATTAAGGCTTCTATTGCTTACTTACCAAAACCCTTCATAGCTTTGCGTAGAATTTCTGCATCCCTTCCAGCATCAAAGTTTGGAGCAGCTTGAATTGTGCCCTGAGTACCCTGAACCATTGCTGCAGGCTGAGAATAAGAGTCACATGTAACTAGATACCCTGCACAATATCAATTCAAATTAAACCCACAACTTTGGAATCAGTACTTCAGAAGGAGTTGTCCATTAGTTCTCCATTTCTTCCTTTAACACAGAATCAGGGTGATATTTGGCTGTGTTGAAAAGCTTTGGCCCACTAGTGCCAAAGCCTTACTTCTACCCAGTTGTATGGGATGAAGATCTTGATGAGCAACCGTACACAGATACAGGGTTATGATCTTGTTCAGCTTGTACTCTGAGGGTGGAAGTCCTGATGCAGAACACACTGCAAACTGTTGGAAACCAGCTGTAAAAACATTAAAACTACAGGTGCCACATAAGATTGATTATAGAAGAGAATACAGCACATACCGGACCAGGCATTGGGGATGGTGCTTGTCCACCAGGAAATCCTACTGAAAATAAAGAACAAGGCAGAAGATATTAATTAGGTCTTCTCTTACTACGGAAATGCTATCTAATCTGAATATAAAGCCAGACTACCACTGCACCAAACCTGTTTCCTAAGTAATGATAAACTGTCATGATCAGTAACTGAACTTCTTGCCCATGGGAACAATGAGAAGAAGCAATCACAGGTACATTTTGATGTATACACTACCAAGGTAATTCTAAAGATACTGAATTTACTGGTGCTGTGGGAACTGGAAGAATCTCTCCTTATTAAATCCTGCTATTTTTGACAGAAGCCAATACAGCCCGCACAAATGAAGAATGCGTGTCCCACGCTTTCTTTAAAAGCCATACTATATACCTGAAAATGTCTAGCATGTAAACAATAAATATTAAGAATTCATTGATGCAGAAAGAATTGAAAGAATCTCACTTTGTGAACAAAAGTACTGTGAATACAAAAGCTGCAAAAATTTTTTTGTACTGGAATTTTACTTTTATTCATAACATGTATGCACATTTCTTTCCATTTTAGTACTAGAGCTAACAAGGCAATCATTAAACAAAAAGATTTTGCTGCTCTGAATTTCCTAAGAACACAATTGACACATTCCAGGACAAAAATCATCCCTATGGTAACTAACCACTCAAGGCATTACAAACACTGCACTGCTTTTAAGCAGTTGTGTGCAGTCTCCCTTCCTCCATCCCCCTTGTGCCAGGGATCACTGTGAACACACAGATCTGAAAAATGCAATTCGGATTAACAGCTATCTACTTATTGCATGTGGACTCTGGATTTCACAGTTCTTACCAGATACTTGCAGTTTGAAGAAGGACAAGCACCTAAACCACTACATCATAGCAGTTAATCAGGGACAGCCATCCCTTTTGAATGTAGCACCTGCAGAACTGGTTCTCATCAGCCCTTCAGTTCCTTTGTCAAGAAAGGGGGCAGGACGTAAACAGCACACCGACCTCAACAGCTAAAAGTAACAAAGGCAAGGGCCTAATTTGTTACTGCCTATCCTGGGATCTCTTGGTTTAACCTTGGATGCTTGAAGTTTCCTGTATATGACATACCTGGAATTTGTGCTGGTCCACCTCCAGCATAGTTTTGGGCAGGAGGCTGTGGATAGGCACCAAAGCCAGGGCCAGCGGGAGGCACACCAAAGCCAGCGCCTGTGGGAGCCAGGGGAAAAGACAGACTGAGCATGCTTAGTGTTTTGTACTTGGCTTCTGACACATGAGCAGAGCTCCACAAGAGGCCAATTTCTCCACATCTGTGCAGTGACCCAGAGCCATCAAGGCCCTGCAATCAGCATGCAGGTATTTACTGCTAGCTGGCAGTCTGCCTGCCTGCCTGCTGCTGCCTGAACTGACCGCTCAACAAAGCCGCTTTTCTTTACTATTTCTAACAAGCACAGGGAATGGTTACACTGCAAGTCCTAAGTGGTACTCTGACAAAGGATCCTACCTCCAGGGTAAGGTGGCACTCCTCCAGCCTGGGGAGCTCCAGGGTAGCCCCCCGGGGCAGGATATCCTGCCCCTGGAAACCCAGCGTTTGGTGGTGCTGCAGGATAGGTCCCTCCTCCTGCCGGAGGATATCCTCCAGGAACAGCAGGATAGGTGTACTGACCAGCTGGCGGATAGACAGACTCTTGTCCTGTTGGCTGAAACACAAAAATGGGGTGTCTGTATGCATGTTAACAGGACCTTAGAGTAAAAACTCCCAAGCTACCAAACTGTCTAGTTGTATAATAACAACAGAAATTGTTTAATTAGATTCAGCACTTGAAGCAGCAGCAGAATTCCTGAAGCCTGGTTGGCTTCTGTTTTGTTTTCTGATGCATCTCCCATGTTGACACAGAATTTGAGAGTGTCGCAGGGTGGAAGGCACTCTGGATGGCCTGTGATTCCGTCCACCTTTAAAGCAGGGCCAGATTTGGAGCTGGGTGAGGTCATGCAAGGCTTGATTGTCAAGTTTTCAGTATCTCCAAGGAGCAGCAAACTCAGACTCTTGGGGCCCCCGTTCCAGTCTTTGACTACTCTCATAGCAGAAAGGATTCCTCTCTGAGGACACACAGTGCGGAGCCACATTTGACTTGTCAGCTATCAGTAAATATGGAAAGCTGCTCCTTCTATCCCACATAAGGAACAGGTGAGCTCAGCTTGGCTCGCTCTGTGTGAATCATTAGGAGCTCATCTCCTGTACAGGACTTTAAAGAGCTTAGAACCTTGGAAACTTCTGCCTCTACTGCACAGTGTTTTCAAATGTTACAAGGTGAGAACTTACAAGAGGTGTTGGGGTTTTCCTTTGGAATCCAGGTTATAAAGCATGGATGTTCAATGAATAAATCTGGACCACTGACTCAAGACTGAACACCTATTACATGTTTTAAATAAAAAGAACAAGTCAAATATTTGTATGCCTTTGTTTTGCTACATGTATGATTTACCAGCCATACCACAAAGGCTGCTATTAGCATTAACATGCATTAGAAATATTTACTTGAATGATCTGGATCTCTAAGGAAAACCCTGTAAGGTAACTGTCATATAATTGATCTTAGAAATCATGTATTTAAAATCATCTTCATAATGAAGCATAACGTGTGGACTCATTACTCACTTGCTGGGAATCATCTTTACTGACTACTTTTAGAGAAATGGGTCACATATTACATAGAGTACACATTCATTCTTGACCTCACAAAACTGAAGTAAAGTGCAGACAGTAAAGCATAGCTCAAATGTTCTCCTTGGGTTTGGTTGCCCCAGGATTTCTACCCCTAAATTACTGTGTCCAGCCTATGTAATATTCTTTTCTTCAGAGGTATACTCTGACATTTCTCTGCCAGGCAAAAGATTTTAATGGAATTTAGATTCACAATTGCAAAATTAGGATCCTCAAAAGCCCTGCTCAGATAACTATCAGTACTGCAAAAAAAAAGATTCACATAGGTTTTTTTAACTGACTATCATTTTGAGCATCACCAATGAGACCAGGAGATCTAGAATTGTTGATACCAAATCTAAGAGGTCTTTTAAATTAATCCATTGAAATTGGTTATGTTTTAGACACTAGCTAAGGAAAAAATATTTTCAGATGTAGTTAGAAATAAACTACAGCTACAATCATGAGGATTCAGCAGAACCTTGAGGGGAGAAGAAAAATCTTAGAGTTAATAGTGTCTCGTTTCTACCATGTTTGACTTCAGTGTTTCAGAGGGAGTAAGGTTAAATTGTAAAGCAAAACCATCACAGAATTTATTGCATGTATTTATATGCATATATTTATATATTGCATGTATTTATAGCTTTTCAGTATTTTAATGGCAGCCAGGCTGAGCTCCATGCTTAAGTCTAGTTCTGTGCTACATAAAACACAAGTAATATTTGCACAGTTACAGAGCCATGGAAGTGCCATGAGTGCCATGATCAGTGCCATAAAAGCACAGAGAATGAATCCAGCTTTGAAAAACGATCCAGGCATATCAAAAACACTGCAGTATCAGCCACACCTGATACAACAAAGACCATAATCTCTACAAAACATTGTATATGAACTGACAGCTAGTATTTACACTCACACAGAGCACAGTAAGAAGGGGTATTCACATAAATACATTAAGAATGAAACACATTCAAGAGCCATACTTACAGGATAACCAGGGAAAGCAGGGTATCCATCAGAAGGGGGATAACCTGGGTATGACATTCTGAGAGAAAAAGAAAAAAGGTATTTTCACTGTGAAGGCACTATATATGAGTTTGTAGTAGGTATTTTCTTGCTAATTACCTGTTAAATCACTTGAACAATATGTTTAGTAGTTTTAGAATTGCTTGTACTTGTCAGCTATTAACCCACAAACCTTTTCCTTTTTTTTTTTATACATCTGACCACAGGTATCAGAATTCAGAAGGGAAGCATTTTCAACTCTGTAATTAACTACCACACTTATTTAGGGTCAGGTAGACATTGAAGCATGGTAAGAGGCTTGAACCTCCAGAAAGAACTCTGAAATACTCAGGATACAGTTTGAGGTGCCAGCAGGAGGGAGCTGAGCCCTTTGTCAGGACAGAAACAGTGCAGACTCCAGTCCTGCACTGCACCAGGCACCTGTCTCCCATCACCCTGCACTCCTCTGCTCACAAGAGTAGTTCCTGAGAGTAGAGCAGGACTCTATCTATCCCATGAAAAATGGTAATTTGACAGGAATAGGAGTAATCCCTCAGCATTACTTCATTTGTGTAGCAGATTTCTGTTTCCTGCCAGTAACTGTTTATTTTCGTCTCATTTTTAACAGAGGGACTTGAGGAACAGGGACAGAGATCATCCCCCATTATTGCCAACAAGCTGGGCAGGGAGATTCAAGACCATTAGCCAGGTTATGAAACATATAACAGCAGGGAAAAAAAAAATCGTGTTAATGCTAACCAGACAGATTCCCTGATCAGGGCCTGGGGGTTACTCATGGTGTGTTTCTAAGACAGTGTGGAACTTACATGCACAAATCAGAGGACATGCCACATATAAAAATGAATGCAATATAGCAAATGGTTATTCACATTTCTAGGTATTCATTGGCCAAACCAAATTCTTACTGCACTGGACCATTTAGACAGTAGGTGGACATAGAACTAAACATGTGAGACTTCATGTGGAAAAACTGAAAACTTTGCATAGAATTCTCTTCTGTTCACAGAAGAGCCAAAAACAACTTGCAGAGAAGCACTGCTACTCCATCTCACGCTGATATACTTGGATCACTTCCAAATAAATAAAAGGGAAAACCAACATAAGATGTATTTGCAAACCTACGCTTTAATCATAACCACTGCTAATGGTGATTTATTTCCCTAAGGAACACCTTAAACCAGTATCTGTACAGTATTTATTACTGACATCTGCTTAAATGGATTTTAAATTTGACGCAAGCATGATCAGGCAGGACAGAGCCTCTGCCGTGACTACTTTTATAAGCAAAGCAACAACAGGTTTTCCCGTCAGAATGCGGTTTCCCCGCTGTCCCCGGACGGGCACAGGGCGGGTTAAGCCGAGTCCGAGGGTGAGTCGGCTGCGGCACCGGCCAAGAGCACCCGCCCGCCCTGTGCGGGATGAAATGGAAATCCGAGGAGGGGAATCTCTCTTGGGGGTGACTCTGACGGTGACACATCAGCGGACGCGCAAGGCTCGGAGTGCTGCGCAGCGCTCGCCAGGTAAACACGGACACGTCTCGGCGGCCCCGCCCCGCTGCCGAGCTCCACCGCGCATCGCCCCGGGCTCCCCCCGCGCCCTCGGCCGCCAGCCCCGGGCCGCCTGAGCCCTCGGGCGAGCCGCAGCTGCGGGCTGGGGCAGGTATCCCGGTATCCCACCACCTGTTCTCCCGAGGCGACCAGACCTGTCCCCCTCCAGCGGGAGGGCAGCCCCCGCCGCGGGTGCGGCTCCCTGGGGCGGGCGGCGCCTCCCTCGGCCGGACATCTGCGAGCCCTGAGCGGGGGCGGCCGCGGCTCCGAGGGCGCTGCCCCGGGCCCCATCCAGCTCGGGCGGGGCAAAGCGCAGCGGGGCTGGGGCCGAGCCCCCCGGGGCGGTGTGTGAGCAGAGCCGGGGCTGCGGCCGAGCCCCCCGGGGCGGTGTGACAGACCCTGCCGGCCCGGGCCGAGGGGCGCACGAGTCTGGGCCTGCCGGCTCCTCCCTTACCCTCCCACCCCCCGCCGCCTCACCTGAGGGGAACCTGCGAAACCTCCGGCCTCTCTCCGCAGCCACACCGCAAAATGGAGCCTGTGCGGCCGGCGGTGCCCGCCCCGCCCCCGGCACCGAGCCCGCCCCGGCCCGGCCCACGGGCCCCGCTCCCCACGGGCCCGGCGGCCGCGCCCGGTCCTGCGGTGACGGCCCTTTGCTGCCTGTGCGGGCTCGTCCCGTCTCGCTGAAGGAAAGTTGCGGTGCGCCCAGTTCTCCCGCAGGACGGATGAGAGGTAAGTTCACAGGCGCAAGTGCCACAAGTTCCCAGGCGCCAGTGGAGCTGTGTAAGGGAAGCGTTCACACGGGAAGCGCCCGGGAGTCCTGTGCCACCTGCTAGGGAACGAGGGAGAAGTCCACACTGCAGCTTTCCTGTAACACCACTGCAGTGGAGTTCAGCCCTAATGCGTGTACCTCTAAATCGAGTCTGTAATCAAATAACACTTGAGTCTTTAGATCAACATCATCATTCAGTAGCTGTCAGGGAGTCAGTCAAGTCACCTAGGCCATCAGAACTGCACGTTAACACGCAAAGAATATAAAAGACATAAGTGGATGGAACTGGAGGAGTTGCGCCTTTTGATGTTGTTACTCAAGATCAGGATCTAGGTCCCAAGAGGACCAAAGGTAATATTGTCCTGACGACTACATACAGTTTTATAGAAGGAAATCTTAATTACAGTTATTTGTGTGTAATTAGTGTAGTGTTTTGTTTCTGTCTATTGTAATGTTTATTTACAGTATACTCTGAATAGGTATTACATACACATTACCTGATGGTTTATTCATAGGATATCCTGACCAGCCAGATACAGTTTAGGAAGGATCAACCTATGATATTATGCACCTGTTACTTGAGGTTATTCAAAATATCCTTTTTTATGATAAACACATTAGCAGTTCAGAGACCATTCAAATGCAAACAGGTTTTTTTCCTGTAATCTGGTGCAACACTTAAGCTCTAGATGAAACAACAGCCACTGTTCTATTTGTCTTCTATTTGTCCGTAAAACAGCGTGAAGTGCAGGCAGCAGAAAATAGGTGGGTAATAATTTACTATGCTTGCTTGCTTCAAATGAAGAGCACCTAAAGCCACATGAAGAATGTGATAAATTGTCTATCTAGCAAAACTGGGCTTGTTCTCTCTTGTTTGCCCAAAACACAGCAGGAGTGGCTTTAAGAATTTAATCCTCACAGCATTCTTCAGCTGACACTCCAACTGTATGTCTACTTTATTTTACCTCTGTTAAGCACAGTTCTTTCAGGAGTGGTATGTATTTAAATCCCTGTTTCCATGGCAACCAATTACATTTATAAAATATGCAATTCTTTATCTCCTCTTCCATTTAGTGGATCATTTGGATTTGAGCTATTCAGGAAAAGAACAATTTGTTTTAAAGACAAAGCATGAAAAGAAGAAGAGAAAACATTTTAACAAACTGACTGACAAATGTCTGAAGAATCTGTTACTGAATATTAGTGTCAGCAAGAATATTTGGAATTACTTTTTTAAAGCATGGGTGGAACCATTGTGGTCATCTAATTTCACTCCCTATATTTAAAGGAAATCCCTTGGCTTGTTGGTATAGCTAGAGCCTGCACATTTAGGAAACCTTCTAAAACCCCATGCACAGTCAAGGCAACTTCTCGCTATAAAAAAATTCAAGTTTAGTGAATTTGGGAGACAAACTCGTGTTCTTCTCTTTTGTGATGTTCTTGCATCTGCTCCTAAGACATGATACTGGACAGAATTCTGGTCTGGAGTAGCTTAGCTCCACTACATAGCAGTGCTGAGTGCTATCAGTAGAGCTGAAACAATTATTTTTTTTTCCCAGAGGAATGTATTGTTGGTGATATAGGTCACTAAAACATTGCTGCTTCTCCTATGTATCCTGACTGCAACATTATTCCCCACTTAAATAATAAGAAGCATTACTCTGATGTTCTATTCCAGCTGATACAGTTAAATTAAAAACAAAAATCTTTCCCTCGGTTTGTTGTAAGAAAGAAGTTCTGGTCAGCTTTGAACCATAGGTCAAAGTATAACAAACCAACAGGATACTGAGGTAGTTCAAATCTACATTATGTACTAAAAATACTTTTCCTGTTAGACTGCCTTGTGACTGCAGTCATTAAAATGCACGTAGCCCCAGTTGGCTGCTGAGTTAACCCTCCATGTGTGTAGGGAGCACATTCAGCTCACTTCAGGAGGAGCTGTGAGTTTGTTTAGTTGTTCAAGGGAGAGTCATTGCCCAGTGAGTCATGTTAGTGCTCCACCCGCTGTGGTCCAAACCTCAGGATTTCACACAGTCCTTACAACTGAGTTGCCAACGGGTTTCTAGTTCCGTTGTGTGGAAACAGAAACTTCATCCTTGCTCAAAGGACAGGAGGAGAACAGCAGGTTGTTCTGCTTAACTGCTCTGAAAGGGTAATGTGTCTAACATTTTTCACCGTCAATCTTTTAATCCTTAGGATTAAAGCCATGCATTTCAGGTATACATGGCATATGTCCACACAATCGCAAAATCACACACCAAAATACTACTTCCTCTTTGCAGCAGACTTAAGTGTTCTGCCAAGAAGCTTAAATGACTCAACTAACAAAGCAAACTTAGTGATCTTCATCCCAGTATACAGAAATAACCACCAAATGAAATTATAATTCTGGGACCAAAGATTTTTTTAAGTTTCAAATTGTAGATAACAAAGTTTGTTATTCCCAACAATACAGAACTTTATACTGCTGAGTTAAGAAATACTGGAGCATTACCAGCTTCTCCTGAAATTTTACGAAGACATTTCTGTTAAAGATAGTTCTTCCGCGGGTATTGATTTTGATCAGTAACACAGAGTGCTTTCATGTTTTACATGCACTGACAGATGTGAACCAGAACAGCCTTGCTGTGCTAGGAAGATATCAGAGCAAAGCATATCTGTGTGCTAACTAAACTGCAGGTTGTCAGATGTCACCATGCTCACTGAAAAAACCATAAGGTTTCATTTCCTCTGTACTGCCCAGAGGTGCTTTGCTGAAACTCTGTTCCTTCGTTCAAGCTGAGTGAGATTACATGTCTGAGAAGGGCCCACGGCAACAAGGTGGAATGATTTTATACAGTCCTCCAACTTCTACCGAAAGGGAACAAGAGAACCAATTGTAACATTGTACTCTCTTCTGAATATTGGTATGTATATTGAGGAAAAGAAGTGTTCAAGGAGAACTTCATAGTGAGATAAAAACCCAAGATCAGTTCAACTGATTGCCACAGATAAACATGTAATACCATAATGTCCAGCAGTGTTGCACTCATTCAGAAAAGCCACTGAAGAAAATGAACATGCCAAAAGATAGAAGAGCTTTTATTACATTAGTGAGATCACTAATGTGACTAAATATAACGTACAGAAGCATATCCAGAGAATTTCCTATCTCAGCTATTTAAAGCTAACTTTGTCAAAGTTACTTGGAGCAACACATCTTAAACAATCAAACAAAAAAAAAAGGAGAAAAGTCCCCAAATAAATCCATGTAGTTTACAAATCAGTAGCAAGTTAAAGCTCGAAATCCTTGATGTTTCTTGTCTCTGAAGCTTTTCCCACCAGATTCTCCATTGAACTCCAAATTTTTATACAGATTTCCGTAGACTGGAACAGTTCTAATAGAATAACTTTAGTAATTCCTCTCTACATTTTACAGCTCCAGAGAAAGAATACCTTCTAGGTAATAACACAGCAGAGGCTGTGTCCATTCACAAGGACACAATAGATGGGATTAGTTTTTAAAGGGAAACTCTTTTCCTACTCCAACTCCTAGCATTTGGCACTGTGCTGTCTGGCACACACCCAAACCCATGGACTTTGGTCTCTTCAGACCGCTGCTTTGAAGTGAATGGTTTTAGCTAGGAAGACATAACCTCAGTCCCTCCCGTATGACGTATCTTCATTAGTCTTCAGGTACTTGCAAGGGCTGGCAAATTACACAGTGATCACAAATTGATTCTTTCATCTCAGAACCTTGCATGTTGTACACACCAGCTTATTAAACAGCATAGCTATTCAACTTGCAGAGTGTTAAAAATCTTTCTTTTTACATTTTCTCACTTTCCTAACAGGGAATGGCAAAGAATGTCTTGCAGGGGAGATTAGGGAATGAATATTATGCTTCCCCCCTGCAACTTTTTTGCAGTAATCACCCAGCTTTGCTGCTTGCTCTTTTTCCTCCATCAATGTCTAAACTTACTTTAAAAAACCTTGCAGAACGTTAAATGGCTGAAGTTAAGAATATTAAGTTTAAAGAAGAGAAGGAAAAGCAAAACATTTTTATTCAGAGTAATAAAAAACACGAGTTGAGTCCTAATTTAATGCTCAAAACTAAGATTTTCAAATGAGATGGGGATCTTTGCTATACCTTCAGTTTTCACATATATTGTCCTTGCAATTAGAATTTAGCATTGAGTCACTGGAGGAACTCTCTAGATCAGAACCAGTACAGGATCTACAGATTTGTAACCTGAGTCTTATTCTTGGATTTATCTGACAAATTAGCACCAAAATTATTTTGGGGAACAGTCTTTCTGTACTTCTCCAACATTTCAAACTCATTCACTGAAATAGATAGTTAGGTGGGAACAGGGATGTCGTAGAAGAGGGATGCTTTAACTCCGTTAGGCAAACCTCCTCAGTTACAGCTGAACAGCCTTCTAAAGGTAATGTTACTAGCTGAGACGGTGCAAAGTACTGGCTCAGCTGGAACTCATTTAACATGAAATATGTCTTGGGGAGAAAATAGGGTTTCAGTTTGCATAATTTTAGCAGCAGTACAGGGTTATGAAACATAAAATTCCTATTTGATGACACCCAACTTTTAACCTCAAATTTCATGAATTGTCATTTTGCTGTCCCTTTCTTCTTTGGCAAAGATGAAATTCCAGTAAGCACACTTAGTTACAAATGCTTTTCAAGCCCTTTTACCATAAACACAGTTGTTGGCTCTAATTCTCTGAACCCTCACTTTATGAAGGGCTAATGCTTTTGATCTTGACTTCCTTTCCCAAAGGGTCAGAAAATAATCAGATGCGTAGAAATTATATAATAAACTGAATTTGCTATCTCATACCTCTCATCTCAGGGTACTATCTCAGTACCTTGCTGAAGGAATATACACAGCAGCACTAATAAATCAGTGACCACTCTGTAGTCCTTCATGGTAAAGTACATTACATGCAACACAAACACCCACATTTTCAGTGTGCTTTAACAGTTGGGAAAAAAACCTGCAAAGAAGTCTGCAGAATTGATTTGCATCCACTTCTTTCCTGGATGCCACATTACCCCCCCCTTTCTTTTAAAAGTGGATTCATTACACAGTAAATGAGAACAGTTTCTTCCAGACAGAAGCCATTCTTGCCACTGCAATGGAACTTTTATTCCAAATACATTCTTACAATAAAGCTGTATTTTGTTATACAAGTAGATAAACCCAGGAGACAAAAGATTCTCATGTTCCATTTTAAAATATCAGGCTCAACTGAATTGCAGCCATTCCCATTCCCATTTCCTGAAGCATGTTAGGGATTTTTCAGGGCAATGGAAATAAAAATGTAAACCAAGTCATGTAGGTAATTAAATTACGGTCCAAGTAAGTTTGTAACACCATAGAAAAGTGTATCTACTCATTCTTTAGGCTCCTTTAAGTGTAGGATGGGAACAGTTTCTTTATAAACTCAGAAGTTTTTCGTTGAGAGCAATCTGTGACTGTGTGAGATTTGCCAAGTAGGTTACCATCAGTAGGTCCTGAAAGAAGGGAAAAAAACAGTGGTCAGAAATATGAACAAAGATTGTAGCCTATTAGGGAACTGAATTTTTAACACCTGTAAAGCACTTTACAATCAGCTACTAGAAATATTGTTAGTCTTGAAAGTCCTACCCTGAGGAATGCTTCCCTTGCAGGAAGCTTTTGGTATTCCTGGAATATGAAACACTGCTTGTGAAATTTTAACTCCAAGTTCACCTATGTTAACCAGGCAAGTCAAAGGGTATAGGCAAAATTAAAAATTAGTTCTGGTCTTGCAGACTGTGGCTGAACAACACATTCAGAAGCTTATTTCTGTCAAAAGAGAAAACTAAGGTAGCATGCTAGAACCTTGTTTAAGTCCTAAGTGTTATGCAAGCAGACAGAACTTCAGTTCAGGCAAAGGAAGCTGTCAAGTCACCAGTTATCCTTGAAATCCAAACTTGTTAAGTTTTGAAATTCATATTGTCCAATCAAAATGAAAGAATTGGTGCTGGTTTGCAGATTACTTGCATAATTCCTAACCACTTTAAAATTTATTCTTTTATCTGCAGTTGATGGCAATATAATTATGGTGAACTCCTTTATCCACCTTCAGCCCTGACAACAAAGGGCTACTAACATGTTTGTATGAAAAGATAAGATTGTTTTGATCACAGACAAATTTGTGTCTGTATGACAAATTTTCAAAATTGCTGACAATTCACAGAAAAAAGTTAAATTATGAACTTACATTGATATTGCTGTTCAACATTGTCTCAAAGTCCTCTGGTGAAATCTTTGGCACCTGGTTAATAAGATCCATCAGGAAACGCCCAACAGTGTTGTCAGCAGCCACTTTGCCAGACTAAGCATAAGAACACACAGTTCAGACGAGTAAAACTCAGTAAGTTTATGGCCCAGAAAGAGAAAATATAAAAAGAAAAACAAGATGGCCAAGTTTACATCAAACTTATTTTCTGGCTAAGAAAAAGCTAGCCTTACCAACACATCCTCAGCATACTGCAGCACCATGGTCAGGGTATCCTGAATCCGGGCTGATGCTGAGCCCACCTGCTGTAAGTCGCTGGACAAGCCAATCACTCGATTAGGGCTGAAACAAGTCTTCATGATAAGATCCACTGAAAGCCAAAGGAGGATCAATGAAAAAAACTGTCACAGAAACCAGCTGAAGATTTTTTAGGACAGCTTCAGCAAGACAGTCCAATTCCCAGTAGAATACCCAGAATGGCGATTTTACCAGGGTAAAAAAAAAAAGCATTAGAACAGAGTCACAACAATGGTTATAACCAAAATAGGAAAGAAGCATTCACCTCCTATCCGCTCGGTATCATAATAAACATATTTCACTGTTAAGGGTGTGAACATCACGCCCATAGTTTTACCGGGGACTCCCATTGGGGCACTAGGGAAAAAAAAAAAGAACAAAACGTTTTCAGCATGGACATACATAAGGGAGGAAGAAATAGATTTCCATCTCAATGATCTCTATTAGCACTAAAGCATGAACATGAGTAAGTTACTCATTCTCACCAAAATCAGCAATTTTATGACTAAGGATAACTGAGGACAGGAAATCAGTTCTGGCATGCTATTAATTGCCCGTTTTCATCCAAGAATACTCCTAGCTGGTCTGACATTTGTCAGCATGAATGCATGAAGAGCTAAGTACTCTAATTTTGGCCACAATTCCTTGCTTATAGAGCAGGTATTCTATCATGAAATACTTTGAGAAATCACTGAAGGAACAAACAAATATGGTAAAATTCAAGTACAAAGCACTCTCAACACATTTATTAATCCTAATATTCAAGTTATTTGAAGTCCATTATGCTTTAAGTAATATGTCATGGAACAACTCCCTTTTTGAAATTGCACAGTCAAGAAGCAGTACTTTCTCTACAGAAAAAGGCTTGGAGTTTTTCCTTACAGAGAAGAGCTCTTCAGCCAATACTGGGAAGAATTTAGTGAGGTGGAAGAGTTTAATTTCTCAATATTTAATCTTCATTGATTGACAAAAATGAAGGAGTTAAGGGGAAGAAAGACTCATCAAGAAGATGCTGTTTCAATTATGTTTTAACCACATTAATCCTCCAACTTGTACAAATAAACCCAATGGCTACAGGCTAGCATTCAGTTGGTGTGATGAGATTAGTGACATTACTGCTAGCTGGGTGAATCCTGTGAAATGTCCCAGAGATGTTCAGAACACTGGTAATTAAGTCACAATTTCCCACCCCAATGAGGTAGCAGCTTATGAAAGGGCAGGTCTTTCAACCTACATCCAATGGTCAAGACATTCCAAAGAGAAGTGAGCCATGGTCCCTGGCTCACCACTGCGTTTTACCTAGTGCACAATATTGTCCAAAATGGATTTCTCGTTACCCTGATGGGGTGTCTCAGTAATTCTCATAGCTCCCTGCAGAAGTGCAGCCTCCCAAAGTACCTGACGTAGGCTTTAATGCTCATGCGTGAATTCTGGAGACTTGTGTCCACAGTGAGGTGGATTGGATTGTGCGCTTCCCGGCTGTAATACTCGTGGATCAGAACGGAGTGTTCCGTGATGTCATGACCTGTTGCATACCTTCAAAAGAAAACATGTTGAGGAGCCATTCTTCCAACATTCAAGTGCCCACTCTTCCGTACTGTTGGTATTGAGCTACACTGAGCTGTAGCAGCATACTAAATACAAGTGTTTTAACTAAGGATTCTGTAGTTTTATGGCCACCCGTCCTAGAATTGTAGGAATCACCGGTTGAGCACACCTGTGCCCAAAATACGCACGGGGCCACTGCTGCAGTACCAGCCCTAAAAATGTCAGTACAACTGTCATCAGACACCCAATATTCACTTATCTGTCACTGTGTTCTTGACCAACTCTTTACTTCTGTACAAATTCAGACCCTCTCTGTCTTCCACAAATCAAGCATCTCTCTGCAGGAGGTATAACTTGTTTATCTGGCTCCTTTAACTGCTCTGCAATTAGTGTCTCACATCCACAGGGAAAGTCCTGTCATCAGAACTGCACTTTGCTGTGCCATTAGAAGGTTGTTGAGGAAGTCTGCTCCACAGGAACAGAACAAAGCTATTTTGTAGGATCAGACAGGAATGAAAATACTAATAAACACTCAGACAGACTCTGTTCCCACATAAATGTACTGATCTTGCTTTGCAACCCACAGACAAATACTTCTCAGCAGCGAACTACGCACTCAAGCTGATATCAGTGATTCCTCCTGATGCCTTTGGTACTTGAATGTGGTACTTGAAACTACTCTTTTGTATTCTCCCTTCTTTCTAACCAGTTAACTTACATGTATCACAGGTAATATGTTCTAACAAAGCCGTGAAAGCATTTTCTAACTCATCAGTCCTCTGTGATACCTTGCTAGACATAAACAAAACCAAACTCTGTAAGTCTCACATACTCTCTCTTGCTTTTATGAATCGCAAGAGCTTTACCACTTACTGTAGAACAAGAGTTGCAGGATCTTACTGTCATAACCATTAGTGTTTCTGCTTCTCCACCTATGGCAAGGTGAATTATGTATTTAAAATAGTTTAAGGGACCAACACAACTGCTTGCATGTTTTTGCAGAAGAACTTACCAGCCTAAGATGATTTCGCTAGGAGACACCTTTTTGTGCAGCTCATACATGTTTTTGGCAAACTCCATATCGACTGCCACCTGAGAAACGGGACAGGGCCGAGTCAGCGGCTACAGGGCTCTTTAACCCCGGACGGGGGCAGCTCGGGCTACAGCCCCACCAGCGGGGCCCAGAGGGCCTCCCGGGCCGGGTCCCTACCTCATCCTCGGACTCGTTGTGCGGGACGGAGAAGCAGTTGGTGACCTCCACCGAGTGCTTGTCCACGGTCCCTGCGGGAGGGAGAGCAGTGGGTCAGGGGGCGCCAGGCGGTGCTCGCCCCCAGGCCGCGGGGAGGCAGCGGCGGCTCTTACCCAGCAGCGTCCCGATGACCCGCGCCGCGCCCTCGTTGCGTCGCTCGAAGCTGTCCACGATGGAGGCGAGCACGACCGGGTGCAGCCGCACCACGCGGCCGCCGGGGAACGGGCCCGAGAGCGCGGCTGACAGTGGCGCGGCCGGCGGCGGCGGGGCCGGGGCGGCGGGCGGGGCCGGAGCGGCCGCCGGGGGGGCGCTATCGGCCGGGGCGGCCGGAGCCGCCGTCGGGCTCTGCGGCGGGGCCGCCGCGGGAGGAGCCGCGTTCGGGACCGTCGCCGCCATTTTGCAGGGCTGAGAGACTGGGAGCTCCGCGCCGGCAGTGATTGGCTGAGCGGAACGCCTGTCACGCAGCGCTACCTTCCTATTGGAGACAAGGGCCGCCTAAGGCCCGCCTTCCACCTAGTAACCAATCCGAGGGGGGCAATGGGGGAAGGCGCTCTGATTGGAGGAAGAGCGTGCCGTCTGTGACTGAACCTCACTCTAGTTCTCGCCCCCCCCGCGGCCGGAGAGGTTTTCAATTGGGCTCTGGCATTCCCCGCCTCCCTCCCCGTCCAGTCTTCTATTGGCCAGCGCGGCCCCTCCCTGCTGTCTGTCAGGCAGGAGGGCTGTTTATTGGCTGGGGCCGTGCGGCTCCCCGGGCTGGCGGGGCAGGCACTGTGGGGTGTGGTGCTGCTGCCGCCGGCGGCTCGGCCTGTGAGGGCACAGGCAGCAGCTGCTGCTTCGTGGCTGTGTGGTGGCGCGGTAAACGCGGCAGTGCAGGCACGGCACCCGGTGAAGGTGCGCCAGTAGTGCTGAGCGTGGGGTTATAACAGCCCTTGGAGTCTGGGCCCGGTGAGACCGGCCAGTGCTGTTAGTCCTGTTTGCTAGGGCAGTGTTGGCAGTGACGCATGGAAGAGTGAGTGGTTGTCAAGTCTCGTACAGAGAGCAAATGGTGGTGGTAATCTCTAGCCGCGGTTTAGCGATTACCCAGCAAACTGACTGAGTGGATATAATTTACCTCTTGCTTGTAGTGCCCCGTGTGTGCACTCTTGAGCACCAAAGCCGTGTGGGTGGGGCAGGTGTGGTGGTGAAATGAAGCAGGTATGTTCTCAATAACTGGTGAGAGGCCTGGATTCCTCAAGAGCTTCCTTCTCCTTCCTTAGCCATGTATGCGGAGCTGTTACCAGTTATAACATAGTGACAGGTTTACCTCTTAGTTCAAAACCTTTTATCGCTGTTCTTAATGTTTGACAGACTTTCAAGGCAGAACTTTAGACGTCATTGAAAAGTTTGGGGCCTCTTTGGCTTCAAGTTGTTTTCTTCCCACAAGTAAATTGTGTGTATACACATATATAAACAGCGAAAGAGAGAGGTCTTGTCTGCTGATAAAATGCTTCGTCCAGTCAAAGTATGCCAGCCAAAAAAACTGCATCAGTTGTCTAGCACTACTTTGTCTACCAGGTGGCTATTTGAATAATTGAGAACATTTCCAGGTAGTTGTTTCCCAGGTGTGGCAGAGACAAAAGTGCAGTAGTGGCTCTGGTGCTATCTCAGATACAATCATCTTTACTCTTTTATAGATCTGCTTTGGGCTCCTGACACACTCTTTCCCATATTTGGCTTACCAGGTAAAGTAATTTTAACATTAAAAAAAGATTTTATCATGATGGATGGCCTTTGGAGTTTTCTCTGCTTCATTAGTTGAGGCATGAATGTCATCATTTAATGAGCAGTTTCAACTGTCATTGAAGACAGGTTTTTCAGTATAAAAGGAGCAGCTCAATAAAAAGATCACACATCCTGCCCACGTGCCAGCAGTTTGCTTCTTTTACGTAAGTGGGGAACACCCGTCAGAGCTACAAAGGAGAACTAACGAATGGGAACATGACCAGATTTTATCGCTTCATAAAAGCACTTCCAGGTCTGTGTACCAGTAAAAACTAGATCTCCTATTCTTAGGCTTTCTTTTCTGTGCAGCCTTCATTTCTTGTAGGTATGCCTGGGTAAAATTGCATAAAGCTTTAAAAATGTTTCTGCTCCCAGGGCTTTGATGTGTCATTGAGAAGTCTAATGTGCGAGGTGTTCTTATTAGAGAGCAGCTGTTTGATCTCATTCTTGTTTGCATCAAACTGTCCTTGGTGCTTAATTTGACATAGTCAGCTGCAGTCATATGAAGCAAGCAAGGCTGTATAAGAGCTGCCCATCATATTTTTATGTTGCCACCTTAATAATCGGGCAACTTAATATGGAGCTGCAGTTGTGCTTCAAAACTGGCAGCTGTGATAACCTTATTTTAATATGCAGCTGGCAAGTTGCTGGAGAGAGTGTTGGAGAGTGTATGTGGTGAGTAAAGATGGATTACTCAAAAGTCAAAGGTCAGTGGTTGCCTCACACAAAGCCCACTTAATACAATGATTGTATAAACCCATAAGAAAATCAGTCATGTCACAGTGCTTAGAGCAGATGTGTCCGAGCTATGAAACCGTTTTTCCTTGCTGAATGACTTCTGAAAAATCAAGACCTTCATAACTAACACTGTTTCACAAAGTATCAGTTCACTTTTAGGGGAGGGTAGATACACTTATCATGGTGTCTATTGATGAAAAGTTGATGGCCATCTAGTGAGATGATTAAGATGTTGTGATACTGCCCCATTACAGACATCTGTCTGCCTAGAGGAGAAATGGGAGACGTTCACATACATACATACATAGATCAGCATGGTAACTCAGGGCCCTCTGATTTTATGTTTTCCTTTGCTTGGTTTCTCTGCATCTGATTTTGGTGGTGAATGTAATTAATCTCCTAGCTCTGCTCTTAATGTGATTCTTCTTTATGGTCCTTGCATGTGACTGAATCATTATTATTGCATTTGCTGTCATTTCAGCTGCATTTGCACAGATGATGTATAATTTTTTTATCAGTAACTATCTTCTTGCCTGTATTACTGAAACTAACATCATCCCTTGCTCTAGGCAACAATATATCTTACATTGCATTACAGGTAAAATAAAATACTTGCAATTTATTTGATTCATCTTTTCAGGATGTAGTTTTATCTGGTTAGTTTCATGGGATTGAATCTGACATTTTTATTCCTTTATTATAAGAAAAGTTTTCTATTGTGCATTCTGTCCACAAACGGAAGGAGACACAGCCAGGACAGGCAAAATAACCAAAGGGATATTCCATACCAGATGGCATCATGCTTGGTATGTACGGTGGGAGCAAGAAGGAAGAAGTGGGGACATTTGGAGTAGTGTGTTTGTCTTCCCAAGTAACCATTACATGTGATGGGTCCATGCTGTCCTGCAGATGGCTGAACACCTGCCTGCGCAGGGGAAGTAGTGAATTAATTTCTTGGTTTGCTTTGCTTGTATGCATGGCTTTTGCTTTCCTTAAACTGTCTTTATCTCAATCCATGAGTTTTCCAGCTTTTATCCTTCTGATTTTTCTCTCCCTGATCCCACTGGTGGAGGTGTGAGCAAGTGGCTATGCAGGGTTTGGTTGCTGGCTGGGTTTAAACCATGACAAGGATCTGTATGTTCTGCCTTCTAGGCAGGACTTTTATGTGATGAAGTCGTGGGTGAAGATTTCGAGTTTTGGGTTGTCAGGGGTTTGTTTGGGGTTTTGGGTTTTTTTCCTATTAAAAAAGGTAATGGTTCTCTTATTTATTCTTTAATTGAATGTCTTAGATACTCATTTACTCTCATGCATTTGGGATTCCCAGTAGATGAAAGACAGTTGTTGACAGTCACCAGCTCTCTATATCAGCTCACTCAGCTTCATCATTTCAGCAAGACGGATTCCAGCCCTTCCGTGCTTTTGTGTAATGTTTTATGGGGCCACCTTAATTATCAGAGAAATAACACTGGCACATAGGACTACCGAGGTAATGCTTACAGTGAAAATCCAAATACTACCTAAAAATAATGAGGCATAGTGTTAATTGCATACCTCACTGATAAAAGAATATACCTTTGCTAAAGTTAGAGTGGCTATGGAAGTTATCATTAGGTGATCAAAAATAGCACACCGGGGGCTGCCAGGCGCTTTTGAGTCACTATATGGAAATACAGAGATCCAAGGTAAAGTAAAAGTAACTTCACAGTAAAACTTGCCATAAAAAGTAACTGAGAGCAATGCCCACAGGCTCGCATACTTAGGGCAACAGATACTTTCGTGGTCAGTTTTACTCATTGAGGAAGGGAAAATAGGGAAGAAGAAAAATGCAAGGCAGCAAATACAAGGATGAAGTAATAATAATAAATATATAGGAAATGGATGAGAAAAACCCCCGCTTAACAAGACATAGGATTGTTTGGGAAACGTGAAACTTCTTGACATCTGAGATTCACGGCCAGTGAAGGCTGGGGGATCTTGGGGTGGCTCCCAGAAGACAGACCAAGCAAAGATACCGCCTCTCCTGCCGGCCGGATTAAAGGCCACTCCGGCGGGCGGCTGTGCGGGCCCTGCAGGGCTGGTTGCCGGTGCCCGTTGCCGGTGCCCGTTGCCGGTGCCCGTTGCCGGTTCCCGTTGCCGGTGCCCGGGGGATGAGCGGCGATCCCGGCAGAGGGCGCGCGCCGCCCGCCGGCACCGCCGCGGCACCGAGGGGTTGTCTATGGCGGAGGGAGGCACATCGGCTTTCCCCTCCTGCCTCCGCAATTACAAACCACAGCCTTTGCAACCGCTTAGTGCTAATTAAT
This sequence comes from Pseudotriccus pelzelni, assembly GCA_035584735.1. Classification (NCBI taxonomy): domain Eukaryota; kingdom Metazoa; phylum Chordata; class Aves; order Passeriformes; family Tyrannidae; genus Pseudotriccus; species Pseudotriccus pelzelni. The sequence goes on from JAWMRA010000162.1 coordinate 15,438,608, forward strand.
TGGTGACTTCACTCTGCCTGCTTTGAAGTTAGTAGCGTAAGCGAGAATCTGTGCGCAGTGCTTTTCCCGCCGGGGTTTATTATATGTATTTCACTTACCAGTTTATTTTTTCGATTAATAACATTGAGGTTGAATCAATGAGGTGGAATTCGATAATTTTACCTTAATTCTACCATAGTTTCCGTGTGCCATTTCACATAAGAATGTCACAGAGCGATTTACTTATGGGTGTTACGGCTGTGCAATCCTAACGTGCTGTACAATCCCAGATTTTACTGAAATGCATGGAAATGAAAGGTGTTTGGGGTCTTTGAAAGCACGAACTCTCCAACCCCTCAGGACGTTCCTGCTTCTTGATGATCTATAATAATGATTATTTTCTGCTTTTGACTCAAATCATGGTCAGATTCAGCTTTTGAGTGAGAGGCATTTTATATGCTACTTGTACTTAAAACTAACATAGAATGTGCTTGCACTGACCTAGCAAAGCATTTAGGTGCACTACTCTGAAAGATCAAACCTTGTGTCTTCATATTACATTGCATTTTTCCTGCCTACCCCATGCAGTGAGAACTGAAGAAAACCTAGATGTGACTCTTGGCTTTTTTTTTTCTCCAGGGAGTATGAGGTAGAAGTGTGGCAGAGCTACTGTCCTTTCCATGTAATCAGCTTGAATAAGTAATTTCTGGCAGGCAGCCCTTAGCACAGTGTCCCTTTGTCTGGTAACTTGCTGCTACTGTGCTTGACTTAAAAGCATTTGTAACAGACCAGAGCTGTGTCCTTGAATACCTACTGACATCCAAATAAAATTGTGTAATGTCACTGATAGCAGATAAGTGTGAAAGTTCTTGTGCAGGCAAGTTTCAAATATTAAAAATTTCTAACACTTATGACAGCTAACGTGTCAGTGTGCTATTTGTTGAGAAAATGATCTCTTCTCACAGTCCCTTGTTCTTATAAAATCACTTTACAGCTTTACTTTTCTCATCAGTAAACGTGTCCTTTCCTTGGTGTCCTTTACAGCATGGGTCAAAGTCACCACTTTTCATACATTTCAGCCAAGACCAAAATTGCATATGTGCCCAAAAGCATTGAACGAGACCTTTGGGACTGGCAATGTTCACTGTGTCACTCAGCACAAACATTTGCTTTGGTGTCTTGAGACAAAATCTGCATGCAGAAGTGAAGTAACTAGAGTGGAAAATACGTATTTGACTTGATGGTGTAGGGAGGCCTGCTGAGAGATAGAAGGGCAAAAATGCTCTTACTTTGTGAATTTCAAGGATTATGTTTATATGATTTTTACATCACCAGAGTCTGACAGTGTTGTCTGTTCCTTCACAGCTCTGTGCATTTTTTCCCGTGTGAGGCAGCTGCATCATGATGTGTTGGATGAATAAGTGGGCAATGAGGGAGAAAGTAAGAAGGTAATGATTTACATGTAGAAATGGGGGCTGAAAAGGAACAGTGGTAATAAAATCTGGGGGACAGTTTCTATGTAGGAGCCTGGGAGACCTGAGGACCCATTGCATTTCTGTTACTGTATCTTGGGTGATGTTAAGGCAAGGCATCTGTGAGACACTGGATTATTATATTAATTATTGGCTTAGACCACCTCAAGTGTATGTGTGGTAGGAAGGGACAGGTTGAATTTCACAGAGCTGAGGTGATGCCCTGTCCCACACCCAGGCCTCTGCCAGGCTCCTGGAACAACCCTGGAGCAGCTGTAAAACTCCTTTGGTGAGCTCAGGGCCTGAGGTCTTACAGCATCCATATAACTGAAAAAAGTGACAGAGACACGCTTTGGGTAGTGTTTGAGCTCTTACAGTGTGAAGCGTCTAATAATAACTAGATAGTATTATTCTCCTATCTTTGCCACTGACTGTGGGGAAGTAATTTAACATTTAAATTTCAGTTTTCCACTTTGCAAAATGTGATTAATGATACTGTAGTGGATAGGTTTGTATATAGGACGTGCACAGACAGTTTGCTGAGGAAAGGCAGGAAAGACCTTACCCTTTGAGGAAACAGCTTTGAGAGGAAGCTGAAGAGTGCATTTCCTGACCCAGAAGCTGTTCCTTTGGAAAGAGAGGAAGTCTTCAACTAGCCTAAGCAAGAGGAGAACAGTAAATGTCTCTGTATTGTTTCCCAGTAATAAATGGAAATAATTCATCAATTAAGGTGAGTTGATGCTGCTGAGATCTGAGATGTAGCAGCAAAATTTCACTTCATTTTTTATCAAACCTATCTATCATGAAAGCTTGGATTATACTTGCAAGAGCTAATTTTTGCTGAATGCTATCCTAACCAATCTGTAGATTTGAAATACCATGAGTGCTGACATGAATTCATCTTCTATATTCTGATGCCAATTTGTCTTTCTCCATCAGAAAGCATGATACTGCATTGGCTGAGTGAACTGCATAGGGCTGGTTGGACTGCTCTGCTCAAATAAAGAATTGATTTCAAACTGTCCAGTACTCCAGCTGAATCACAAGCCTTTAGAGCACTGCTCAACTTGAGCTATTGTGGCAGATAAGGGAGTACACTAACACAGTTAATTTGACCGTTCAGGTTAGATTTCCAGTCCTATTTTGAAAAACCAAATTTTTGTTTGGAGCTACCACTTCGCAGTGTTCACAGTGTAATTGGACCTGAAACACTCAGAATGTCCAGATATCTTTTTATATTTGCTGTGGATTTTCTGTTCTATTTCTCTCAAACGTTTGAGATTTGCCACTTACTGTTCTGAATGACATCCCCTTGCATATTTTTTTTTTTTTTTAATTACATTGGAATAAAAACCAAACTGATTCATCACTGAAATATCCCAGTCATTTGTTTCTGTAGCTGCCAGCAAGGCCGCTTTCTGCCAATGGCAAAGTCTATGGGAGATATCCCTCACCGTGCCCTGTCATCTTGCCTTATCTAGCTCTGTCTAGAAATCTTTCTTTTTAATTCTCTGCCCTTAGAAGCCTACAGTGAATTCTGCCTTTTTCTGAAAAGACTGTAAAACTCCCTCCCAGATTCTTTTGTTGTTAGGCATTTTCTTTACCAAATATGTATACATTGCCTCATTTTTAATGTGACAGTATGTTACATTTTGCCTGCATATAACTTAGAATATTCTGTAGAGTTCATTAACAAAATAGTCAGGTTCAGTAAGTACATTTTATCTTAATGACAGTGGAAGTCAGGACCTTTTGCATTTTTATGTCTTGTCCCAGTTTAGCAAATATGAGGAGAAAATCCCTTCCTCATTTCTGAAAGAAAAGATTTTTGAATGGTAGGAGAAGCCTACCCAGAAAAAGACAGTACTTTGAATTCATTATAAGAAGTCACCCAATGGCTCTAAAACATAAGAATGTTTAGGTGTTGCAACCTTACTATTCACTTTTCTTGTACTTCATTTGCTGTTTTAAAAATTAGGTAGCCCAGAAGTTACTGAGTGATACTTCTCTGGTAACTTCTGGCAAGGGACAGAATCAGGGGTTGTGTTTCCACAGTCTATCTTTTCTCTTGGGTGATTGCCCCTGTCTGGAGCCTGGACTCTAAATGTTCTCCCAGTGGTCACTGATAAGAGAAGTGCCCCCAGAAGACAACTCGGTCACCTTGCTAAAGTCTAATATAGGTGTTTGTAGTTGCCCTCTTAAGGCAATTGTCGCTCTGAGTATTGATTGTATGGAGAGTCTACAGAGCCCAAAGAAGGCATCTAATTTACCTGCCTAATGCAAACCATCTGAAGGCAGCCCTGAACTGTGAAAACACCTTGTGCTACAGCTGGCCAGCAGTGGGGTAGCTGGACTCTTGAGTATTTGGGACTGAAGGGGAGGCTGCGCTAGCAACTTGCTTTTCTGTTCTGGCTTCTACGCTCTAATCATCATACTCTAGTTCATGAATGCATTTTATCTTATTCTGAGCATACCCGCCCCTATGGCTTTAAATACCTCATGTCTGTATAGCTAAAAAAAAAGTTTTATCTCTCTCAAGGATTTGATTTTCGGGGAATGGCTTTGTTTGCTTCTGCTTTTTTTTTTTTTTTTTAACTTTTAAAAAAAATTAGTTAGTTTTAAGAATTGAAGAAGTGGTTAGAAACAGAAGAACAGAAGCTAAAGTCTCATTTTGGGGGCAGCACAGCATCTCTCCAGCAAAGTGAAAGTCTAGAGTGTTGAACTTAGAAACATATGCTCTCAGAGTGGTAGAGGTTAGATGTACACTGTGTCCAGTGGAGCTGAGTAAAATTTTACCTCAGTCAATGCACTGAGTCCCATATTGGCTGATGTGGCCTTCAAAGACATCTAGTCTGTAGGAAACATTAAACTTCGGGGCATAGGTGAAATATCGGTCATCTGAATATAGCCTAGATCCTTTCTGCATCAGAGTGAGACGTGGACAGTAATGCTACCTTGCTTTGCAGGACAGTTATGGAGACCATTAGTTTGTTAGAAGTTCTGATATTCTGTCCTGAGAGATGTATGAATACAGTAGATAAACAGAGGGAGTGAAAAATGCTTCGCCATATTTTTTCTGTAAAACATTTCTGAGACTGGCAGTCTGCAACCTTTCAGCAGTGTTTAAAATCACTCTCTTGAAAAGAAAAGCATCTTGCTCTCTGTGGTACTGCTTGCTGTTTCCCAGTTTGAAATCAACGAGCAGGATCCCAGAGGGTTTCTCAAACAGCTAACCATTAAACACAGTCAGGAACAAAGATCAATTGAAAACACATTTAGAATTAAGCTTCCTGGCCTGCTTTTAATTTCTTTGAATCAGCATTGGGAGTTATTACTGTGGTCAGTCTGGCCTTTTATTGTCCTATGGCTTATTTGTATAAACAATCAGCTTCAGGGATGTCCAACAGCTTTCTGGTGTTTTTGGTTTTGTTTTTTCTTCCCTTTTTTTTTTTTTTTGGTAATATCTTCAAATATTCCCAAAGTTATTAAAAGGATTATAGTTTTAAATGCAGAAAGCATTAAATAGAATCATGTTATTGGAAACAGAACTATATTTATGAGTCTCAAGGGAGTTTGCAAGAAACTCAATTTGCAAGCGGAATTTGGGTCATGGTACCTTAAAGCTTCAGTAGCTTTCTTGAGTCTAGGATCTGGATTTGTGGCAGCCTGAAATACTATTTCTGTTTGGATGGAGCTATACAGGCACAAAAGGATATATAGCTCCTAAGGGTTTGCAGTTCAGATAGAAATCAGGAATAGTCAGTGGTTTGGCTGAGCTTACTAATGCCTTAAGGAACGGGAGGGGAATCCTAAATGTAGTTTGTAGCAACCTCTGGGCAATAAAATGACTGAAATACCTGCAGCTCTGTTCATGGCTGTACTGATCTCTGAACTCTTTCTCATGTGTAAGGTGTCATGCTACTGTATTGCCATCAGAAGTGTGATGCCAAGCACATAATTTTGCTGCAAGTGTTGCAATAGCTGCTGGGTTTGGCTTTCTGCCTCTCCCCGTTCCCTGTTTCCCTTTCCCCTTTTTTTTCCCTTTCCCTTTCCTGACAAGCTATTGTGGTCTATTCTCACAGTTTTGGTGATCATAAGGCTATTTGAGTGTTGAAAGCTGAAAGCAATACAGCATCACTATCAAGAAGATAATAATAATGGAACCACATACGTTAGATGTGTTATATATGTTAGAAAAAATATGCTGGCAAATCCATTGAGATGCAGACACACTCAAAATGGAATAGATATGAGAAGCTCTAAGGCTGTGTTAGCACAGCAGCCTCCCTGGACAAACACACCCTTCACAGTGGGGCTACTTAATTTCTGTGCTCGGTCGGGTATATTGTTTCCCATCTCAAGCTGACCTGCTCAGGTACCACAGCTATTGCTGTATGGCAGCATTTGTAATGCAGGCATGCAACCTCACAGAAGGACAAGCACATGGGAACAAACAACACCCCCAACAGAGATCTCAGGCTCTGAGTCAGTATGCTGAATCTTTTTAAGCGAATAGCATTAGTGATAGCTTGAATATAGAACAGGGTATTCATTTTGAATAATGGTAGCCTAGAGCCAGCTAATTATATTTGCTGGGTGGTTTCCCTAAAAAGCAGATGTTGGACAGATGGTAGTCAGATGATCAGTCATGCCACCATCTACAGTAAATGTGAGGGCTGTGGGGAAAAAAGTAATGTGTGGAACACATTTCTCATTTCTATGGGAGCCTTGTACTTTTTTTACAGGTATACAAGGGCTCACAGAAATGTAAGAGTTGTTGGTTAAGAACTGTAGAACTGCTGTAGATAGTTGACTACAGAAAGTTAGCAAAGCTTCATCTTGATGTACTTGTTACCCTTGGGTGACTGCGAATCCTATAACAGAACTCTCCAAATGTGATGAGACTGCAGGCTAGCCAGAGTTTTGCAGAAACCTGTTTTAGGCAGGAACACTTCTTGGTTCTCTTTATGTTCATTTTCCCTGAAGACTTTAATATGCTTTTCTTTCAGCATGCTTTCTCATGGCAGTCCTCTGCTGTTGTGTTGTGTGTGTTGATAGCATTGGAATGGCATCCCTTCAGCTGAAAAGTGTATTTCAATATTCTGTTGCAACTGATGTACTCAAGCAAACACAACTGCCTGCATAGATATGACTCAGAGCATAGTCCAGTATCTAACATGGCTTACATAAGGTAATGTTCAGTCTTTATCATCTTTGTTCAGCATGGGAACTAGAACTGTATTTCCTGTGTAATAGCAAGCCTTCCCTAAGACATAATTCTGACCGTGGGTTCATTACTGTACTGATTTTAACATATCCTAGTTGTTACTGAATACATTTGTTTTATCAGCTGAAATCAAATTGCAGGACACACGCTCTGCAAATAGAACATGGTGCTTAATTGTTTTAACGTCCAGTTTATGTCACCACGGGAGAAGTTCTTCTGGGTTTTGGGTATACCTTTTGCAAAGGCTTAAAGACTGCTCCATTAAAATGTAATCTTTGGTTTCCATTGCCCTTTAATCAAATACAAACCAGAGCTTCCAGGGATTGTAATAATGCATCAAGTTGAATTTGGCACTTTTGCAGCACATCAGAAGAAGTTGCCCTTGACAAAAACAATATTTTAAATATCTGCTCACAAGCACTGAAGCCAAAAGGTTGTTATTTCATTTGGCAAAATACCTTCCCAAGAACAAGACTGCGACCTGAAGCAGAGCCAGAATAAGCTCTAACAGATGCTTAGCCTAGAAAGCAGTACACTGAATGGCTAAAATTGTTAAAGGAGTATATAGGAAAAGGGAAGGGCAGCTACCTAGTTCTGCTTCTGACTTGCTGTGTGGGCAAGCTGCATCCCTTCTGTTGTAGTGCTTTGCCAACTAGAGGACCTATCTCATCTGCTTGTCATCTCAATTCAGCTTCTGGGGCTTAATTCACGTCTTGCTGTGAGTACTGCTGTGGTCAACAACAGAGCTGCTTCTGTTCATAATAGCAGAGGAACCTAATTTTGTTCTTTCCTGATAGACTCTGTTTAGCTTGAATAGTGAAAACTCTTTGTATGAAGAGGCTCTGCTGTGGCCTTCCATTCACACCATCTAATACTTGTGCTTGAAAAAAGGTTCAAATGCTAGTGAGATTCAAGAATTGCAAAATCAGTGCTCCTGTGGTGACTGAGGTTGATCTAATTGGCCACACATTCCTTTCTATTTGCTGGTTCTGGCTTTATCTGTCCTCATATAGTGCTGCCTTTGCTCTCACATCTGGTGAGAAAGTCTTGGTGTCATTTCTGTTAGTGCAAAGAAGGGGTATGGGACTCTGAGGCAAGGACAGAGCAGGACTGTGGTGGCCAGCAGTTTGGATTGATTCAGGTTGTTGTAAAAGTACATCCTGATGATGCTGTTCTACGACAGTTTCTGTGAAACTGCAGCTTAAGTCATTCTCCAGGTGCTGACAGCAGGAGGAAGTGAGGACAAAGAAGCTAAACAGCTTTGCTGGGGTTCAGAGATGCCTGATCCATAACCAGAACTGTGGTCCTGGGTTCTGAAGTGGGATTGTAATCACAGATATCACCAGGATAAAAGCAGCTATTGGTTGCTCTTCTGGTAACAGTCAGTCTCGGTGACTTTGTTCAAGCTGAGCAATACCAAGCGTCAGTGCTCAAGGGGAAAGTTAAATAAATGCTGGTTGTTCTGCAGTAAGACAGATGCAGTTGGGACAGATTCTTATCTCATTGTCTTTGATGCATGTCTGGAGTTCTCAGAAGCACACTGTAATGTGATATATAGCAAACTAAGTTAACATTAGTGGCCACAAAGTACTCACAAATGAACAAGAGTTATCCTTTGGAAGGTGTTGGTTCACATTTTTTCAGTGTCTTTTCTTGGGGATTCCAAAAGCACTTACTTGGGCTTGTCACAATCTTGGTAAATTATTATCCTGATATTACTCTAATGAAGTGGTATGAGCATGGTGATAACAGGGAAAGCTCTTGGGAAGTTAGGATGTAGGGGCAGCCGTTGAAAATCTAAACTTGACTAAGAGCATCTGATTCTCCCTAGAAGTCTGGCTTTGTAGTAAATATGTGCCAGCACTGTGTTACCAAGAATGCGTGCTGGGAAAGAGCACTGCCACAAAAATCTCCCAGCATTTCCTAGGATTCCTGGGATTCAGTTTGGCCATATCTTGAACAAAACCACAACTGCTTGGTTTATCTGGCTTCATATGGCTGCTTTTGGGAGATGTTTGGACTTTGATTTCCTCACTGCTCCAGACCTTGTGAGGTCTGCTGGAAGAAGAGACTTTCTTTATCCTATATTTAAAGAAGCCTCAGTGGGTTGCTCTAAAGAACTGTGATATTGGCCTCAGCTTCAAGTTAATGAAACCACAGCAGCCTGCTGTGGGATGCAGTAGATGACATGCTATGTATCAAGAGTTGTTCAGGCTCTGTGAAAGTGAGAATAAACCTCCAATACCTGATTTTAAAGAACTCCTACAAGTTTGGATAAGACTGTGCATTTAACAATGAGGGGTCTAGGACACAAATAAGCTATTCAGGTTCCATCCAACAGAAGCTAGATGTGCTTGCTTTAGTGTGACTGTAAGGAACTGTGTCTTCTCAGAGGGACTAAGCCTAATCTGAAACCAGTTGTCTCTCTATAAGTATAGACAAAATTCACAACAAGCAAGACATGCTGATTATTGGCTAGAAAATGCCAAGAAAAAGTTAGGTGGCTCAAGCAGCAGGTAACGAAGGATTTTTAAATTTTTGTTCCAGTCTGGTTTGGCCTCAGATTATATTGTTCATTCTGTTATCAGAATTGCTGACCTGTAAGCCCTGGACACCATCTTTTAAATAATGCCGGTATCATTTAAAATGAATTTTTTCTTCAGTTTATCTCTGCCGTTATAAAACACTTCAATTGAACAAAACTTATATTGCTGTGGTTAACTTCCTTTGTGTGCATGTAGGGTTTTTAAGTGCTGTCCTTAAGAAGCCATTTGCAATGCCCCAAGCACTGATATTCTACAAAACCAAATTACAAGCAATGTCAATTCTTGAGCATTATTATCTTGAATTCTGGCTCATAGAAAGTCTTAGCTCAAGTTTATCCCAATTAAGAATAAAACCAGTGTTTGCAGTAATCTGCAAATCAGGAATTCTTACATATCCCCTTGGAAATGGCAATTGCTACATGAAATCATGTGTTTTCTTTATTACACAATGAAGTGTTGAGTAAGGCAGAACAGCTGATTAGAACTGGGAAGCCTTGAGGTTTCCAGCCCAGAGTTTCTGCTTTGTGAGGAGGAGTAATGGAAGCCCAGGAAGTCATGCTTTGCCATGAGTTCCCTGTGTTCTAGGTTACCTTGAAAAAGAAGCTTAAGGGCCCTTACTGCCTATAATCCTGATTACTGCACTAGATTACTAGACTAGTCGGACTAGACTAGAAATCAGATAGGGCTTGAACAAATTTGATTTCTTTTTAATTTTTGACCAGTGAGGTCCTACCTTCTGTGTAGCCCTCTAGCAACTGGCAAAACAGAAGTATTGTGTGTACATAGAACTGTAACAGGATGTTTTTGATGAAGAGATACTTGGATTTCTCAGTTCTGAGACTGGGTTGAAATCTAGCACAGAGAAGAAGAGAGAAGGCCCCTGACCTGGGGTGCATACTTGTGTCAGGAATCTGTAATTCTGTTCTACTTCTGGTTTTGGTGTGTGGGTTGGGAGTGAGGAGGGTGAGGACACTGATGCATAAACAAATAAAAGGGTTGCTTTGCTATTGCAGCTCATAGCAAGGCAGGGTATGCTTACAGTGTCTAGCTATGTGAATACAGCATCAGGATAAGTCAGCTTTAAGTGGCATTACATGGAATTAAAAAGCTGTTTCTTACTTAGGAGGAACTTGTCTTGCAGGCTTGGGCACTTTTTCTTTTTTTTTTTTTTTTTTAATAGCACTGTTTGTGTTGCATCCTCTGTTTTACTGACGTTTCCTGTTTTCAGTTATGCTAATGTACTACAGTGGCATTTCTGTCCTATAGAGAGGATAGAAAGGAGTTCACCTTCCTTTATGTTGTAAGTAAATGTCTCATGTGGTGGGATTTTAAGTCCCTATTATTTGTAGCATGAAAATAATGAGGGTTATATAAGAGCTCTCTAGCTGTCTGCCCATGTGACTGAATGAGGAGAAAGTTGATGACTTTGTATTATAGTAATTTTGAAAACTTTATTTGGACAAGTGACTTTCTTTCCTGGGGTTCCTCACATCTGACAACTGTATGCAGAACAAGTCAGTATGAACTGCCATGTTTGGTTGGTTTTGGTTTACAGGCCAGAACTCTTGTTTCCAATAATGTATACCTGCAATTCCTTCCTGACTTCTGCAAGGGATGGGAAGATAACTCTTCACCACGAAGGCATCTTTCAAAAGGGATAAAAAAATTGTTATCTAAAGTACTAAAACTAATGAGAAATAACACATTCTCCTGTATGTCATCTGTGGCCTTTTCAAACTGAGGGATGCCTCTGGAGGACTGGCTCCATGAACATCTGAAGAACTGATAGATCCACCCTCAATCCAAACATCTCTGGGTGGTTCTCCTGTGCTCCAGAGGAAGGGAACCAATTCCAGGGGCACACTCCCCAGTCTGATATGTAACACAAGTGTGCAGGCATTCAAAGCATTTCCCATAGGTGATTTTGATGTTTTCAAAACCCTAAAGAGACCAAACCTTTTGGTTCCACTTTGATGAACTCCAGTTGCCTTCTCTGTGTCAGGGAGGGCAACAAGAGTGGCTTCTAATCTCTTGCACAGAGCCCTGTGGAACACCATAATGTGTGGCACTGTTGAGGTCCCACAGGAGGGGACACTTGCAGCAGACAGAGGCAGGGCAGAGCTGGCAGGTGTAATGATGAGCCAGCAGTGCTGAGAGGTTTGATGTGCAGCTTATGAAGAACCTTATAAGCGGTGTTTTATAAAATGTGTGAGGTTATGATGTTTATCCACATTTTGTGTTGTTTGTTTTTAGCCGTAGCAGGCATTGTTAAAAACAGAGAGATCTTCAAAACATCACCAGTTTGAGACCAAGAGTCAGCCTCAGTTTTGTTTGAGATGGTCCTGGCTACTGCAAAAATCAATACATGAGGGCTTTTACAGCAGAGGACACAGCTGTGACAGTAGACAGGTAGGATGTTGGAGTCTGCCAACTTCATATATACAATGCCATTGATTTGAAGAGTTATACTGTAATTTAGTTTCCTAAAAGGCCATTTCTCTTCTTATTATGGAGAAGAGACAAAACAGTTTCCTGGACAGCTGGGGGCTAGGAGCAAGCTGGAAATTGGAGTGTGTCCCGTCTAATGGATAACTGAGGTAGCAGTGGTGGTGCTTGTGTTAAGACATCAAAATGAAGTATTCTGGGGATTTGGCTGTGAAAGGTCTAAATATATGTGGTGAAAAAGCTTTCTTTTTGGTTGCATTAGAGACCCATGTGCTGAGGAAAAAGCAAGAGTAAGAAAAGAGATGAAAGAACACACAAGCAAGATTGCTTATGTTGGAGTCTGGATGAACAGCAAGATCCAGTTTCCATTGCTGTTGGGAATTTTTAAACAGCAAGAAGATGAACCTGTGAAGAAGGAAGCATACAAAGCTACAAGATGGAGGTATGTGAGAATTCTTGCCAAAGCTTAGAAACATGAAGTTCCTCTTAGTGTATCTATTTGCTAAATCTTTATCAGAATTCTTACTGCTCCTCAGAAAATTCTGCAGGCTTGTAAACCAGCTGTTTGTTTCCTTCAGTCTGAATCTTATGTTTGTAAGAAAAAGTGTTTGGAAGCTTAAACTTAGGCTGAATCATCTTTCCATTCATTCATATCATGGTCACAGAAGATGGTTCTGAGGCTTATTACTAATTTAATTATGGTATCTGAACTGCTGAGTTTGTCTTGTTATCTCTATGTAGAGGTTGTTCTGTTACCAGGTACTGTTAGACTGGAGAAGAGTCCAGGAAAATAATATGAACAATTGTGTTAGTTTAAATATTTAGAACCAACCACCAACTTCTTGTGATTGTGTTGTAACTGTGTGTTTTTATTTCCTGCCTATAAAATGTGACAAATGCATTCTTCTCCCCATTATATATAAAATTATATGCTCCTTAGGATAGTGACTTTTCCATTCATTGGGCTCAGAGGACCCCTTGTGACTCTTAAGCACACCAATGTTGTCACCAGTAAAATGATGCAAAGTCTTCGGGCACTGGCTCATTATCCAAGCCAAGCAGCATGTTCAGAGTTGGCAGTTGTAGGGACCATATCCTAAATGAATTGTTGCTGTGAAAAAAAAGCACTATTTTGTGCTATTCTTGAGATCAGCAAAATACTATTATGGTGTTCCAGCATTTTTTTGGTGGGTTTCTTTTTGGTTGGTTGGTTTGGTTTGACTTGACTTTTTTTCCTGCCAATCTCATTTTGAAGAGTGGCAAGAAGGATGTTTTCTCTGTTGTGTGCTTCTTCGTTGAGTACTCTGTTGTATTAACAAGTTTAAAAAAAAAAAAAGGTAAAAGAAGAAGAAGAAAAAAAAAAGAGCCTGTCTGGTCTAGCTCAAATGCAATATTCTGGAAATGCAATTTCTACTGGCATGATTTAACGGGCTTCCAAAAAATAACTATTACATGGAATATACTGCTCTGTTTTGACATTGTATATATCTAGCATTATATATTTATCTAAAAGATAACTGATGAAATTAAAGTACCTCAATACCACCTCCAGCTGAAAAAACACAGCATTTATACAGCATAGCCTTTGGGAATCTTGGATTTGTGTCTTTTGGATCAAATTACTTTTCAAAGTTGGAGATCATTTTGGAATTTTAGATCCTCTTTGTTGGGTTTAACATATGATCAAAAGGGAGAATTTGGCATGTTGATTCCTGTGTCTACTGATTCAGAATGTATTGGTGGGAGTTCTTCCAAGAATCAGTTCAGTATAACTTTTGAAAAATAATATATATGTTAATAGAATGTTATACAATGTGAATATACATGAGTGATTCTGTGCTAGACCCCTATGTGTCCCCAGAGATGAGTTTCTAGGCAATTGTCTGTGTGCTAAAGCAACTGCTTAGAGAGGGATTTGAGTGAGTGTTCTCTGTCATGGTCCCTGTTTGAAGGAGGCCATAATCAGTTTTGGTGAGATGTGGAGTACCTTCAATAGGCACTGGAAAGCTGGTTGGGCACGATGACAGGAACTGCACAGTAAGGTGTATACTGCTGAGCACAAACTTATTCAGAAAAACAAAGCAGTAGCCATAGAATGGAAAGCTACTAAATAAGTGCACTGTAGAACACACAAGAGTGCACACTTAGAATCTAGTCCTTCCCTTCATTCCTCATTTAATCTTCCCTTAGGGTGAGTACCAGTAAAGTTCAGTTTAAGTCATGAGTCCTAAATTTGTCAAAACTACTTGAATATTTGATCAGTAAATACAGGTCACCTGGAAGACAGAGAAGATGGTTTGTGATGGGCAAGTGAAAGATCATAGTGTGTAATACTGTCATGCAGTTTGTGGTATTTTGGGTTGACCTTTCTCTTTTGTCAGTGCAGAATATTTTCCAAAAGAGGCACAAACCGGTAAGTTCCAACTCAAGAGCTCTCTCAGCTGTGAATCCATTCCTAGCGAGGGTTCAGATTTAAAGCATCCAGCTTTGTCTTGAGATACAACTCCTTATTCTTTCCACATAAAGAGTGATGTTATTCTCTTGTAGTAAAATTAAATTATCTCAAAAGAATGTTTTTTTATGTATCTTCATTTTTTAGAGTTCTGAAGTTTATTGCTAAGGTATTAAAATGTCTTTTTCTTTCCTCCCCAGTGATCTCATTTTTTTTCCCCACAGACATTCATGTTTTATTTTAATCATTATTTGCCCAAAACCTTTCTAGCTATGACTCTGGAAACACTAAATATAACAGATTACACTGCTAAACTCTAGTAAATCTTTCTTCCAACCCCATTAATGTTAAAACATGCAATGCAGTGGCCATGGCAAACATTTTGCATGTTTGAGAATTACAGAATGGCATTTTGGTACCCTGGCTCACAGTAGGACCAGGAGTTAACTTTGTTGGAATAACTGACGACGAGTGGGGCCAGAGGTCCACTTGGTGACAATCTCTCTGTTTCTGATGAAGGTTATCCTGAGCTGGTGAAGGGTCTGGATACAAGTCTTATGAGGAGCAGCTGAGAGAGCTGGGGCTGTTTAGCCTGGAGACAAGGAGGCTCAGGGAAGACCTTATCACTGTCTACAACTACCTGAAAGGAGATTGTAGTGAGGTGGGGGTTGGTCTTTTCTCCCAGGTAAAAAGTGACAGGACAAGAGGAAATGGCCTCAAGTTGCACCAAGGAAGGTTTAGATTCAATATGAGGAAAAATTTTTCAGTTAAAGGGTGGTCAAGGGAACCGCTGACTATGGAACAGGCTGCCCAGGGAAGTGTTCAAAAGGCATAGGGATGTGGCACTTGGGGACATGATTTAGTGTTGAACGTGGTGGTGCTGGGCTAAAAGTTGGACTAGATGATCTTAGAGGTGTTTTCCAACCCTTTTGATTCTGTGATTCTGTAAGTTTTTGCATACTGTATTTGCAGGAAAGGTAACAGTGTGCCCAGATAGGCAGTAGTTTGATGTTTCCTATGACATGGAAGACCTGTGCACAGACTGCTTCCATGAGAAAGAAAACAGTTTCCAGTGTTTATTCACCTTTTAAAAGCATGCCCTACCTTTTAGCTCCATGGAGCTGTATGTGATAACTTTCAGAAAACAAGGAAAGCTTTGTTGCCATTAGAAGAAATGAGAGGACAACAGATAAGAAAACTCTCCCCATTAGCCAAGTTCATTATTTTTCTGACAATTCTCTGCAGGTGTTTAGTCCTTGTTCCTGTCTTTTTTGCCTCACAGCTGTGGGGGACAGCATTATCTAAATGCCAGTCTAAATACATAGCTCACAGCCTAATGTTTTTGTGAAGCTGGTGTCCCTTAGCCCCGATATTATGGTAATTTTGGTTGAGGACTGGAGACTATGGCTGATAAAAGAAAGTAATCCATTCTCTTGGTGGTTGGTAATTAGTGTTAAATAATAGCAAGGATACTCATCTGCTTGTCAAAAAAATTAAGCCCTGCTGTGAACTCCTACCAAAAGTAAATGAAAAATGTCTAGCTAGGCTCATATGATCCATGTTGTCTGTATAAACTCTGAAGACTGATTATTGTTAGAGAAGCGATGGGTTAATTAAACAACAGAATTTTGTCCCAAAACAGCACTTACTGAGCAAATACAAATGATCAAGTTCGAAGTTACAGGACCATTTACAGCAAGTATTTTTATACTAGCAGAGAGAAGCTTGTACAGTGTTACCACATTTTTTGTTGGTGTCATGAATTATGTGAGTAAATTGGCCATTAAAAGCAAAGTCTAACCAGGTAACAAGCTCTCTAAGCTTGTGTTTGTGCCAGTATCACTCTGACATTCACAATTTGCAGTGGACAGAGTAGAAAACTGCCTTGGGTCAGAAGAACCCAAGGGCTTGGGTTCCTCATGTAACTGGTTTGTTCTGGTAGCACAGTGCATTACAGGGCACAAAACCAGAATGTTCTCTGCTGCTTCCTGGAAACCTGATAACCTGTATTGTTAACTTTCTAGTGTTTGATTCCTTCTTTTTGACATATCATTTTCAAAACTGTTATTTCATTTGCATTCTGCCAGAAGAAGATATGTTCCTTCAGGCAGTTGAGAGAATAATCTGTAAGTATTGTGGGTTTGGCTAGCATACCAGGAATGCTGGTTCAGTCCAGGCTTCTCAGATGGGCATTCCTGGGACTGCAGAGCGGTCTGAAGTGTATATTAAGAGCAGTCCTTTAACTGAAGTCAGAGGGCAGTAGCTAAGGACCTAGAAGCGCCTCCCCTCCATGCACTTTTAAGGTAGTATCGCACACACTGTGTCTCACCTAAAAAATCCAATGCGCAGGCTTGAAGGTGTAAAGACCTTCCCCGGATCTTCGATCGCGAAGACTGGCCATTTACATTACATTACATCAATGCAGAGAATAAGAGACCCCAGTTACTTGTGAGCTGATCTTTGTTTTGGAGAAAGTAGGGTGTGTTTTGTTGGAGGGAGCTGCTTTTACAGAAGACTTCATGAAGCATCATAGCAAACCCAAAACAGCACATTCAGTAAGTGATCATCAGGTTTTTCCAAAGTCTTCCCTGAAGACTGTTTCAGTGACCTAAACGTACTGCCCAAAAGGAGCTGGAAACTAGTCTGGCAGCAGGACGTGTCTGCACTGCCCTTCTGCAGGTCCAGTGTGAAGGAGAAGGTTATCTAGGGTAGCTGATAGTGGTATGATCTTAAGAAAGATCTTGAGTTGCCCAGTTTCACAATGTGAGTGAAAGATATACTACTGAAGTAGCTTATATGGTATTTTGTTCTTGCTTTTCCTTTTTACTTCTTTTACCTTTAAACTTCCCCACAACCTTATCCCAAGAGGGCAGCTGGAAAGAAATGAGAAAGAAATGCAAAAATAAAGACTAAGCACTGAATGCTGAATGACATTGCCTTACAGACATCTATGCATGCTTAGCATAGTCTGAAATTTGGAAGGGTGCTGTGTTCTTTGTAGGTATGTCGCACCTTGGATAAGATTGATTGTACATGTACATGATAATGTGATACTCAGGTACTACAATTTAAGGAAAATCCCAAAATAGTGGTGATTCTACTTATGAGCTACCAGGGTCCTTACAAGTTTGTGGTTTTTTCCTATTTATTGCTTTCTAGAAGTCTGTTGAATTCTTTTAGAAAAAGTCACACCACTTGTGACTTTTTTTTTATTCTCCACCTATCCCTTCTTAGGTGTAAAAAGGTATTTCAGACTATTGAGAACATTTACTACAGCTAGTTACTGAGATTTAAAATCTCCTCCAATTCCCAGAAATTATGCTTCTAAACTTGCCATACAGCATGTATTTCAACTACTGGTGAGCACAAAATTGCCTGGTTCCCCTATAAAAGAGAAGATCTTCTGTTTCATGATTTCTATTATTTGGCTTTCAAGTATTTTTCACAGATTGAACAGATAGTCTACAGAGCCCTAAACTGCCAGCTTTCTTTTTCATTCGAGGGTCAAATGCTTGTCCTCAATGGGTAGTTGTATGTGGAGAAGGCAAGTGAGGAGAGGAAATATCAACTGAAAATATTTGCTGTGAAACATCCAAAATTATATCAAGGCTAAGGAACCTACCACCCATTTTAAATTATAAATGTCATTAGTGTTCTAATGCAGTTGATCAGGTGGCGAAGCATTGTCTTGCTAAATCTTCTGGCAATTGTAGAATGATAGCAGAATATAAAAGCACAGATTAGTGGCTGGCACAACAAAATTGATTTGCAAATTCTGCAGCTCTGTTGAAAAGCTATCTGTGGTATCTTTTTTCTTTTTTTTTCCCCCTAGAGTTCTTCAAAACCTTTTTTTTTCCATTTCTGCAGTGTGACTTAAGTTCTTAGGTTTTGGTATGTAAAGGACTGATATTGCATGAAAAAATCTGATCACAGAAGTATTGCTTTTGGAAGGATATTGTAGTTGATATTGGAGAGGCACTGAACTAAAAGAGCTGTGGCAGACTAGGAAGGAACAGAAGTACTGAACCTTGGATTTGTTAATATAGTTTCCACTCCATGAAAATAGAACTGTCCCAGAAACTTAGCTACTGTTTTGAACGGACTTCTCAATGGATCCCCATGGCTTTAAGCTTGCCTGCATGAAAAGCCCTGTATTTTAAGGGATATTTCTTATTCACATGCTAAATTAATGACTCAGCTGTTCAGGAGCTTGAACTCTGCAGAAAAATACTGGGAAATACAGTTATTGAACACACACTCTTGTTGGTGTGGGTTTTCACTGGAAAGGCTTATGTTTATGAGGTCCAGGTATTCCTCTTTTGTTTTCTGAAGATTACACCTAAAATAGTAGAAGTTGTGTGGGGGTAATAAGTCACAGATATAATTGAGACTTTTCCATTGAAATTACAGGCCAGGGCAATATCATGTTTTGTACTTGTGACTCAGAGAAAGAAATTACATACTGTGTACAAACTTCTGAAAAGGCTCTTTAATAAGTATGTAAACAGCAGGTAGACACTAATAAATCCTAAATCTTTCAGATGATATCACGTCCAGGATAACAGGGTTGTTGGAGGCATGGTTTTGCAGTAACTCATATGACTGGGCCAGAGTTTCTAGGTAGAGGTCTTGTGGAAATCCTTGGCTGGGTCCAGAGGCTGTCACAGAGGAAAACTACCTCTGTGGGACTTGTTGGTATGGTGCTGATAAGTGGTCTGGGGAAAAGGTTCAGGGTTAAGTAATAGAACTAGAAAATGAAATTGCTCTCTCCAAAGCTGAGCTGAGAACATTCAGAGAGACAGGCCTTGTATACATTTCAGAATGATGTAAGTACCACATGCTAATACCCTAAATACTTTCTGAATGTTGGAGTACTTCTAAAGGCATTGGACTGTGATCTCAAATTATACTTCATTTTGCAGACTTTGAGTATCTGGTAGTCATTTATGTGTGTTGTCTTCATCCCCCCATTTCCCCCCAAATCCCATAGGGATCTCTTCAACTCTGTATCTGAAGGGCTTTTGAATATTTTCCACTGGTTGGAAACATTCTTTACATTGGATAAGGACTCTCTATTTGCAGCTAAGCTCTTTAAGGATTACTGAAATGATAGACAAACTATAATTATGATACAAATACTAATTATTGGAAAAATGGAACAAGTTCTAATTTTAAGACTGCTAAATATTCAAAACTGTTAAATATTGTTTTTTCGAGTCTGAGCTTCAAATTCACTTCACTTTTAATTTAAGCAGTCTTATGAAATTGATTATAGTGTATTTGAATGTTAAAACTGGTGAGTTTTACAATAATTCACAATAATTTCTAGTGGGAAGCAGATAAAAATACTTGAATGGGGAGAAATAACCATAGTCCTTAAAGGGAGTACACTTGCCATAAAATATCCCTTAAGAGGATCCTTTGCTGTTCTGTTCTCTGTCCCTTGCTACTATAACCCATAACATTGCTGGCAGTGAGCTGGAGCTTCAGCAGGTTGTTGTGAGGTGCAGACAAGTCCTGCCCACTAATGTCTGTGCAAGAAGAAATGTGTGGGAAAAGTAACAGAAGGGACACTCTAGGCACTCAATATTACAAATATTGAGCCTGTTTGCTTCTTTTAAATTTTAGTTTAATGCTCTGTTTAAAATATTTGGATTTTCATCTTTGTGATTAAAAGAAGTAGTGTATGAAAATACAAAACCAATATAATCACTGCAACCCAGCAAATGGGACTTTATATCTCGAACACAGAATCAATTAGCCATAAATTGACAGCTTATGGCATTTGTCAAATGTGATCTGTAGCATGAATTGGAATATAAACCATGTGGATTAACAATTCAGTTGCCATAGAAACTTCTGAAACTGGAACCGAAACTTGCTGAAGAACACAGACCATGACATTTTGATACCTCTAAGCCTTTATATGTCCTATCAGCTGTAACAATAGCTATATGACATGGTTTCTTTTTTTGTCCTCCTGACTTCCATTAACACTGGAAATGGGGTTCTTTATGTTGAACTCTGTGATTGCTCTGGTTGCTCCAGCTGTATGAATCACTCCATACAAGGGATCACTCCGAGCCCTGATGTTGCAAGTATTATGAGGGGAATAAATAGGCTGCAATTTTGTATTTAGTATTTGCATCCAGATGACTTTGGCAGTCACAGAACAGTTTCAAGAATGTGCATGTGCCTTGCAGTTCTACGCCTATATATACTGTTCTCTCTTTAAAAGCTGAATTTAAATAGCTGAATTTACCAGCTTCCACAACTCAGCTCCTAAACTGGATCTTGAATGACCCTCTGTGCAATAATAATTAGCTGATTCAAATGATAGTTGACAGCATGTGGACCTTCCGTTTCTAGGACAGTATTTTAAATCTTGGTGTCTTTTCATTGCTCTCACTCCTGGGTTTGTTCAGCTCAGTGCATCTGCAAATCAGACATCTGTAGCTTTTGAGACAGACTACCATTACAGTATGCAGACAGACATGTTGGTGAAGTTGAAATCTGCATTCATATCAAATCCACATTTATATCCACCAAGTGGATCATGATTAGGTCGAGGAAAGGCTGCTCTGTAACTCTCTGTTTTGTGCTCTCTGTTGCCTGGTCTTTTGTCTTCAGAGATGTTAGTCCAATATTTCTTGTGCTAAAATCTTGAAATAGAGATTTTATTGAGCTGCTAGGATGTAAAACTAAAATAACTTTGAAGTGATTTACTGCAAGAGAAAATGTCAAATCCTTGTTCAGCTGAAAGTGAAGGGATAAAAGACAAGGATTTTGATCCAGCCTTTAAGTGGGCTAAAAGTCAAGCAACAAATATCCTTTGCTGTAACTTTGTTCAAAGTTATATTCAGCACTTTTGTCTTGGAGAAAGCTGAGGCTTGGCGTGACAAGAGACAGCAAAATCTTTAAATGATGGCTACACAGCCAGGCCTGGCTACTCCAGGTAGCTTTTAAAGCCTTTATGAGATTAATAGAAAAGCCTACATTGTTGACCTATTGGTTTGCTTACACTTTAGGCCTTTGGATACCTACATCTGGATGAGGCATCCATGGATTATTGAGGTCTCCCTGTAGTAATTACTAACTGAATCCCTCTTTAATCTCTAGCCTGCTATTTAACATGTTATTTATAAGTTCTCAGTGCTTTGTGCTTGACCAAAAGATAGTACATATGCTCATTGCTATTAATCAACACAGAATCATATTTGAAGCAGTACTGTCTTGTGCACCCTGATTCCTCAACCAAACTTTGTTTGATTCTTCCATTTTCAGCATTTTTACATCTTGTAAGATCTAGCATCTTGCTGCCATTTTCAGTCTGTTCTTCTTTTAGGAGTGTTGTTTAGATTTTAAGTATTTATAAGGGCCCTGTAATGTGCTGTTTGGCTGTTCTTACCTCTTAGTGGAAACTGAGACAGGAGTGTTATAAAAACATAACTGGTGCACGCAGTCTTGGGCTGTGTGCCAAAATAAAGAAGGGATTGGGGGCAGGGGGAGGTAGGAATAACTGGAATGAAAAAGGTCATGTTCTCAGAATAAGTGGCTGCAACTTGGCATAAATTTGGAAGTTGCATCTGTTTATGCTAATGATGAATTTGGCATAAAGTAGTTGTCAGTTCTCTTCAGCCTAGAATTTAGCTCTGCAGCCCTTCTAAATATCATGTCAAATTCTAATCTTGATCTGGTGTGTCTTGTTTCCTATTTTTCTGAAATTCATTGATTAATAATGTTGGCTAGGTCAGAATATTTGGAAAACTTTGTGCATTTAAAGGGGCTGAAATTCTAAAGACTCCTAAAACTAATGCACCCATAGCAAAGTCTTTACAAAAGACTTTGTAAAATAACAATAATTTTAAAAATCATTAAAGCTGTAGTTAAAGGATATAGAGGACAGAGATATCAGTTTCTTTTGAGGCCATAGTTCCATCTAGAACACAAATTAAAAAAAAAAAAAAGTGCTCTGCTATATAAATAGATGATGCTGTTGAGTCTGATTCTTTATGGAGCCTTGCAGAAGACATGCAGCTTGCAGGAGTGGGGCATTCACTTCTTGGTGTATGAAACTTGAGGTAAATATCCTTTTAGCATATTGCATTTTACTATTTTAATGGATGTGATAATCTGCATAGCAATAACAGTGAGCACCTATGCTTCTGGAGTTAGCAAGCCTGGACTAGTTACTGTTGTGACATAGCGCTGCTGTATCAACAGGAGAAGACTCAAAAACCTGTATTTGCTTGCAGTTGGTTTTCCCTTTTTTTTATTTTTAAATACACTATTCAATTGGCAGCCCATCTAGTTACCATGCAATCAAAGGAAATGTAATTCCTTAGTACCTGAAAGCTAAAAAACTGTTTCTAGAGTTTATAAAATCTATTTATAGTTGACTCTTTAGCAGTAGTGGAATCAGGGCTGGGGGAGGGTGTGGGGAATTATATAACTGTAAAAACAAATATAATTGGAGTGACATTTCATAAAATTATGAAATAGACCAATGGAAAACCCGAGATAAAGAATGGCAGGAAATGTACACGGAACCTGATTCTGTGGAAGTCACTTTCTGCAGCCTTCCCCTTTTGACAGTGTGTAAAGGGTCAGATCCTCAGTTGAGACAAAAATCAGTCACTGCATTGTGCAGTTTAGGGTTTGACACAGCCCAGCTGACTTTCAGCTTGCACTCAGTGTAGGATATAAGCACAAGCATGGAAGAAACAGGAAATTTCTTCTGCAAGAATAAAGGCTGGCAAACACCTGCAACTCCCCCCAACAACCAACCCCCCAACAAACCAACCCCCCTGACAGCCCTTGAATCTTACCATTTTCTATTAGTATTTCTCCATGCAAATTTTTCTTACAGGATCATTCCTAGAAAGAGAATACTAAAACCTTTGTGAGAAGTGCTTGCACCAGTACTTGTGCATGATTTTGTGTAGTGGCTGTGGTTTTGGTCATGCAGTGAGCCACAAATTGATACCATACAGAATAGAGGAATGAACAGGAATGGTGGGTGATTGGTATAAAACAGTCTTGAGATGGCTGGCATAAAACTGTCAGTTTACTCATGCTTTTAGGAGTTCAAATAATGACTAAGGAGCATAATTCTGAATTCAAAGTCTAGTCAAATATTTTTCTATCAAAAAAAAAAGGTAAATATCTGTTGAAGATTTCTGTTTTCATGAGCTATTACCTAAATGTTTTGCAAAATTTGTTAGGACCATGACTTAGTAGAAGAACTTAAAAATCTGTATCAAAACAAATTTTGCAAATAGATTTTTACTCTGTTAATGTTCACAATACAGCTGACTTTGCTTTCAGGAATGGTTCCTCTGAATTCAACAGGATTTATGGAGTAATGAATAGATGGTCTAATTCTGAGACTTCACTAAGAAGTTGTTTCAAATGTTATAGCTAAACACAGGTGTGCAACATCAGGTTGAGACATGTTACAGACATAAAGGGCTGGAGATTTGCTCTGATTGTCGTTGAACAGTCTATACCTACTACAATTTATTATAAACTCTTTTGGTCCTGTCTGTGCTTTTCACATAAAGTACCTTGTAACAGTAACATGATATAATAACATTATAATATTAATAATAACAACAACTTGCTGCTGCTTTGTTTCAGGATGTTGCTTCTCAGCTTTAAGAACTGATCTTACTTTCTCTAAAGCTGAATGTTCAGGAGCACAGATGTCTGTCTTCACCAGGTTATAAAATACCTATGCTCAAGAGTGATACGAAAGTTCTAGGAAAAATCTTTTTTACCTGCTTCATTGGGGTTCCCTGGATGCCATTTATTAGAACCTTTTTTCAGCCTAAAACGAGAGTCATGTGAAAAGAGATTCTCTGTGAAAAATCAGTCTTTCTTGTACAAATTTACTAGAACAATTGATGTGGCAGACTAAAAAGTCCATAGGCTTCCTTATAGTTCTACGTAGTGCACACAAACTGACAGTCACATAACACTTTTATAGCCATTTTGCTGCATTGCTCCAGCATCTTCAAAGAGTCTGGATCCAGCCCTGCTCACAGTTTTGCAATGTCATCCTTTTTGCATGATCCTGGACAGGTATGGCCAGCTGCGTAGGATGGTGTGTATGTTGCCTAGTAACATCAACAGCCAAAATAAAGATTGGAATATTCTCTACAAGCTTTATTTGCTTAAGGACTACTAGACTCAGGGAACATATAAAAGGCATATTTTAAAAATATGTGACTACATTAACATGCTTACTCCTTCTTTAACTTGCAATGTGAGGCAATACTGAGATGCTGATAACATTGAGCTTGGCCTCACTATCTGCAATATGCCACTCAGACTGGCTCAGCACTAACAGCCACTATACAGTGTCTGTAAGAATCACCATACATTATCTCTAGTAGTAACACGATAGCCATCTTTAATTTTACCTTTTATTTACAAAAGATGTTCAGTCAGTGCTATTGATGTGAATGCTCCACTGCTGTCTTGTAGAAATCACACAATGCAATAGATGAAAACTTTTTGCTTGACTTTTGTAATGTTTCAAGCAGTGATTCTGTTGCCTGCTAGATGTGTTCCTGAGTATTTGAGACACAGAAAAATTATTCCAGAGTAAAGTCCTAAATACAAAAACAACTTAGATCATTGGGTTCCTTTTGTCTAACAAGCCGCGCAACTATAACACTACGCTGTGCATGGGGATATGGAGTCAGTAACGTTTTCTAATCTAATGCTCTTATCAGGCACTGAATTTGTCCTGTTTGTAGCCATTCCATACCCTGCAGGGAAAATTATGAAGGAGGAGTCTCTGAAATAAGCCAGAACTTGGTTTCTATCTTGTTCATGCAGCTGAATTTACCCATGATAACAAAAACCCCATAGTTGCTTTTCAGCCATCTGTGAGGCTTCCTAGTAATTGCTGTTAAAAATATTATGAACTAAACATGGTTTTTTTGGAAAGGCTCTGAAATTTTCTATACTGGGGACAAATCTGATGCAATTTAAATAATGAAATATGCTTGAGGATCATGGTTTTAGGTGAAGTTAGCATAGTCAAATATCTCACAAAGAAAAAGCAATCTAGGTAGCTCAGATTAAAGCAAGAGAGATAGCTGTGGTAAATAGAAGTCAGCAACTTTAAGCTAGAAACGATGGGTAAACTGTTAATGCTGTGGATAAAGGAACAATTGCAAAATGTGCCTAGAATGCAGTGGACTTCATGTTGTTTGACATCCTTAGATCAAGACCGGCTTTCACTCTAAAGTTTTCCAACAGTTGGTTATTGTTTCTTCCTTCTTACAGGAAGTACATGGTATTCTTTTGTTGCAGTCATGAAACACTGATCCCCTGGAAAACAGTGGCACTACCAGCATTAAGGGAGCAGAGGAAGGTAAATCCTTGAAAGATTAAATATTGGATCATGGTATACCTAAGCAATGTTGTGACTTGGCTCTGGTAATTTTTGTTTGCCCAAGTTGATGTTAGCCATGGGAAACTGCACATTAGTCTTCCCATTCAGCTGTGGTGTTTGTCCCTAGCTACCTTGGCTGTGACCCCCTGCAGGTACAGGTCTTCTGCAGTTTGAAGTATAGAAACTTAGCACACCTTTTGGAGATTGCTTATTGTTTCTGTGTGACTTGCATGCACACTGGGAGTCTTGGCTGCCAGCTGTCAATAGTGGTTAGTAACCAAAACACAAACCAGAGGGATCAGAGTCCTAAAATCAGGAATGACATCGCCTGATGTGAGCCTTTGTGGGGGTGAGGAGAAGCTGTCTAGGCAAGGCAGACTCAGTGCCAGCGTCAGGCTGCACTGTAGCTGCATTTAGACATGCATTATGGAGAGGATACAATATGTTATAGTGATAGGTTTCCTTTTTCTGGCTCCAGTGGGAGCAGGCTGAACCCTCTGGTAAGGATGTTGAGCTGACTTCTAGCCTTCTCAAGCAATGGACTCTGACTCTCACCCTCACTTGGGCCTTCTTAACAAGTTCAGCCTGTTAAAACAGGAGATTACATTTAAGCTACTGGAAGTAAGGACTTTGCCTGCTGTCACTGTGTTCTGATCATCATGAATTTTGACCTGTGCAGAGCACAAATCCATGTTTGTCATGTCTTCTCTGAAACAAGATGACCTTTGTTTCATCAGAGTGAAGAATCTGGTTCTTTTAAATACCTAATGATAACATGGACTGTTTCCTTTACTCTTACTTTCAGCATCTCTAGCACTATGTGCCATTCTCCACATGCTGTGCACATGGATTTATTAATGTACTAAAGATGATAAATTTACTTGGAACTATTTTCAGCCCAGATCACAGTGCTGCTTTTATTTGCTGATGGGCCTCTGTATTTCTTTGCCAACATTCCTGTATGTTTCTGGATCTTATTTATTTATTTTTCTAATGCTAGTTTCCTCTCATTAATCACTCTAAACCTACACAAAAGTGATTTTCTCATATTACAAGAAATCTCTTACGGGGCATGGACCTTATGTTACTTCCTGAATATTATAATATCTTAATTAGGCTATGTACGAAGTAGTAAAATACTTTATTAGGTCACTTACTATTTCTGTCTATTGCAAACTAGTGTCTGCAAGCTTAACCCCAGAGGCTGATTCTGGCTAATCATATAGTGCATAAATCATGAGTGGCCTCGATGTAAGCGGCTTTGTAATGCCTCAGTCTCCCAGCCCTCATAGGACTCTTCCCCAGAGGACAATTCAACACCTAGTTACTGATCATGAAAAGACAGAAGTATGTAAGGTAGATACATTTGTCTCCCTCTTACCAAGCCTGAAAGAGCTGGCTAGCTCTGATTTTTGGGAATCTGGTCTGGGACTAAAAATAAGATTGCACGCTTTTAGCATTGGGTGACTGAAATACATAAAGCAAACCCTGCAGCAGAAATATGTGTCAGTTATAATTAAGCATCATTTATATGTGTGGGGGGGAAGAGGACTGAAATGGGTGATCTAAGAGCAGCTTCCTCCTACACTGCATCTCCTAGTGAGAACAGGAGTGAGCCTCGTTGCACTGCAGTACTTTTTATATGTCTCCTGTTTCTGAGGACCCAAAAAGTGGTCAGAAAACAAGTAAATGCCTAAAAGAGGGGGGATTCTAAAGCATTCTTACGATGCTCAGTATATCTGTGTCAGTCTGTAAAATCTGGACAACTGTGTGTTAAGAAGATGGTCATTGGAATTTCAGGAACCAGTCCTTGTTGAAGAGGAAAGTGATTTCTTATGCCAAATTGCATTTTCTGGTTATTACTCATTCAACCCTGTTTGAGGTTCATGCAAGCAATTTTTGGAGTAAAACTACACTACTTGCATCTTCTTATACTGGAAGAGCAGGTAATTTTGGAAGGCTGAAAGAGGAATATTGAGGGAAGGATCAGTCTAATTCCCCGTATAAAGCCTTTGGCACTGCTTTGGGTTGTACCTGCTGAGCTCTGTGCACAGCTACTGAGTATGCTCAGTACAGCTTTCAGGAGCAGAGAATAAACACTTCCAGCAAATTTTCTCAGGAGGAGCCTGTCTGCCAAGTGGAGTCACCTCCCCCCTTCCTTGTGTTTATAAAAACATTGTTTAAATGGGGAAAACAAGAGAAGAGCAAACAGATTCCTTGACCCACCCAGTACTTCTCTCTGCAGCACAGCCACTCCTGCTGTGTGAGATCCATCACATGACAGGGAGATGCTTCTGGGAGCTGTTATTTTAAAATATTGGCAGCACATCGTCGGGTGGGACTGCTCTATCTCAGATCTTCTTACATTCTCCTCCTAGCTACTTCTTCTGTTTTGTGTGTCTTGCTCTGGCTGTATCAGCTATAATAACATAATTCTTGTTTGTCCTCTGTGTGACTTTTTCATGTGCTTTGAATGCAAGTTTGTTGTGTGGATGACGTGCCAAAGACCAGTCACCAAATCTGACACTTGTGTGTCTTTGGAACCCCAGTGAGGAAATAGTAATCTCCAAATGGCACAGGTGGCTTTTGACACTGCATTATTGCACCTGCATGAGCCAGAGTCTGTCTGTGCTCAGATGCACAAAGAGGCAGTGCTATTCCAAACTCAGATTATCTGTGCAAGGCGTGATAAATGTCATTGCGTGTCCTTGCTCCCTGGTACAGTAGTGTAGCCAGAAGTTCAGTCTGACTGCAGGTTCTCATTGTGCCTTTTACAGCAGTTTGCACTTAACTCAGCCTGGCTTCAGGGGTTCCTGCCTTACAGTGTCCTGTTTCATTCACTAGACAGCAACCTCCTGCCCTTTTATTGTTTGGGACACTGGTTGTGGGTGGGGAGAGGGAAGGGCAAAGAAGCGATAAAGCATATGTAAGCCCCTGCATTGTGGTTTTTTTACTGTCTTGCTGTTTTGAATAGTAGCTAATGATATTTGCAAAGCTTCTTGCTGTTACACAGGTTTGTTCCATTTCAGTGAGGGAGATTCTTTGTTTCTTGCTGGGTGTTCAGAAACAATGGACCAGTCACAAAAGGATTTTGCTTTAGCAGTTGTTTCTGTTGGCTGGGCTACTCCTGATAACATCTCCTCCTGCCGTGTACAAAGAGTGCTTGAGCTAAGGGCTTTAATGTCTTGTGTGGTCAAGGTTTTGTTTCAAAGGGTGTAGTAGTTTATTTTTGGAAGGAACTGTGGAGCGGCCACATAGCATTGAACTCTCCTATCCTGTTTATCACCTCCAAGTCCAGCCCTTCTCCCAAAATGGGTTTTCAAGATGCTGCACTCTGCTGAACTACAAGATAAGATTTGGCAGTCAGTTTTCTGCTTTTGGCAAACTATTAGTTGGCACAGGAGTTTGAAAATGGAAATTGTTTGGGGGTAAACTACTTAAGCTCATTCACACCTAGACTAATCTCATACACTAGTGGAGTTCCTTTACAAGTGAATTTGTTCTCTTTTCCCCATATGTTGTCTTAAAGCTGGTGCAGCTTGACTGCCATAGCCACCATGGAAAGGCTGATTAAGTCAAAGAATGGCTAACACAAACCTTAGCTGAAAACACTTCTCAAAAAGTGAAATTCTTGAATTTTCTTGTCTTACGTATCTTGTCCTGTCTAGTATTTTGCTTTTGCTCTTGAAAGAATCCTGCGCAGGGCCTTTTCTGCATTGCAGGCAATATAAGAGAACAAAGTAGAAGGAAAATTACTACTTAAGAGACCTGCCTAAGATAGATTGATTGAAACCAGCAATCCTAATTTGCAGAGTCTTGGTGTTCTGAATGATCTAATTTAGCTGTCTGAGAAGGATAATTTTGCTAGACTTCCAGTTGAGTGCTGCACGAGCATGACTTGAATGCTGCAGCAGGAACTCTGGTGTACCTGAATGCATCACTTGTATAGTTCCTTGAATGAATGCTGATAAGCAAAGGTGCAACAGCCCATGTGCTTAGATCTGTTGACTTTAGTGAAACTTGAGACCCTTCTTCTCAAGTGCCCTTCTTGAATTGGTGTTTGACTACTACAGTACTTCCAAGGTAGTTGTATCCAAGTCAAGAGAACTAAGAAAACCCAAACTGAACAAAGCCTCACAATCTTGTCTTGGTTAAGGACAGGTGTTGAATGTTCATACTGGAGTGATGGGCATGAGACAAGCATTACAGAAGACTGTAGTGTGTTTCCTATTACTGTAAATAAATCTTTAAAAATATGACCAAAATCTCCTGCTTATCACTTTGACTAACTAATAGTAATAGGGTAAGCCTTCTTGTTTAGAGTGTCATCCAGCCTAAGGTAACAGGGTTTCTCTTTGTACAGGCATCTCTACAAATGCTTATTTACAGGGTTTGAAATGGATCTTCCAATTTTAGAAAAAAAGCATGAACTTAAATCATGCTCTGCTTTCCTTCTGCAGAAGATCTTGGCATATGCATCTGAATTGCTAGCTGAGCACAGAGCTCTGTGCCAGCCCCTGTAACAGTGAACAGACTAGCAAGGTTCTGATATAATTGGAAACACCAGCTCCCTGAAAGACTTGCAACCTACAACACTTGTTTTCTCAAACGTAATTGAGAAAGTGTCGAATGCAGATGGAGGCTGGATGTGGCACTGAGTGCCATGATCTAGTGATCACAGTGGGGTTGGATCAAGGATTGGACTTGATCTAGAAGGTCTCTTCCAACCCAGTTAATTCTATGATTCTATGAAACAGAGTTGGAGACAAGGTTAGAGATGCAGAGAACATACTAATTTCCCAGTTTGTGTGGCGAACTGTGCTTAACTTGTCCAAGCAAAAGTTAGACAAGTCAGCTTATACCTTGCCGTAAAAGTTATATTGATTCCTAACCTGTTGTTCCAGAAGCTGGGAACAGAGGAATTGTTGCTGTCCAGGTCTTGCTAACTTTCCCAGCTTTTCCTGGCCATTTCCTATAGCGGGAGCTGAGGAAGGAACAGCTGCAATTGTCTTATGCTACAAAAGGATTCCCTCTGACAGAAGAAATCCCCTGCTGAGTGGATTCACTAGGTCTTAAGCCTGCTTACTGCAGAGTGTCACACATGAGGCAGCTGTAACAGCTACAGAATTCATTTTTCAAAGATATCAGCAGATATAGAACAGATGATTTCTGAGAAGTGCTGTTAGGATACCTTGTCTGATGTTCCCTTCTTACAGTATTCTGTACATATTCTTTTATGTCCTGTGAGGCACTATGTTTGTGGCTTGCAGTTCTCTCTGGTTAATCCATAACTGTGAGGTTCCTGGGCCTTGTGAGTAGTAGCATCTATGACAGTAATGCTCTACTGTCCCCCAGTCAGGATTTATTCTCCTGAATACTGCATGAAACTGTAACCTTTTCCTGAAGTTTATCTAACTGTAAACAGTCTCTTTCAATAGCTTAACATATTACCTTTGCCTTCTCTAGATCCCAAGTGACTGTCTTATTCCTAACAGTGAAGCAAGTAGCTACTCATGTGCACTACTTAGGTGTTTCACCTTAGTCTCTCCTTCCATCAGTCTCAGTGATCTCTTCTTTATTAAAAACAAATATTATTGACTGGGTCTGTTTCACAAAGCTTTAGAGAGACTAGTGGCAGAAACTAAATGCAGAAGCAGTTGCTGTTTCTTCAAGAGGTCAATTTAACTTGTTAGAAGTGAGAAGCTTCTAACAGGAGGGTATTTATGCACACTGGAAAATGCTGTAACAAGTCCACAGATTCTAGAGGACTTGTCAGAGCAACTGAAATGTGTCGTGCTGAGTGTTGTGATTTTAGTGTGTGTTTGGAACAGTGAACATTTTAATGAATGTTTGAATACACACTGTGTAGATGCAAATTATCACCAAATTTCCTTTCCTTTCAGTAGAATAGTGTGGCATCTGTCCTAGCCAGTACTGCAGTAGTTCCTTTTCTTGCTAAAGGTTGTCTTGTTCCTTGAGCAGCATTTACTTAAGCGTAGAAAGTTCTTTCATGTTTCCTGATAGTTTGCTTGGAAAGCAGTAGTTAAACTTCAGTTAAAGCCACATAATAATTTTGGTAGTAAACTGCAATATGATGCTCACACATATTCTGGTATTTAATTCCTGTAAGCATTTGTTATGAAACACTTTGTAATGCAGATCAATCTATGATAGATCAGAGGTTTCCAAACACACTTTTGCTGTGACAGCACGTGTGGCTACAGAAAGTGCACAGTGGATGGAGTCCTGACAACAACAGTAGCAGTTACTCAAAACTGTGCTTGTCTTGCACAATGTTTCTGGTGTCTTCATTTGAGAAATGCTGTTCCAAGCCAAGTCCAACTTGAAGGTCTGTAATTTTCATCCCATCTTTTTTCTTGTGAACTATGGAGGAGAAATGAGCATGGGGCAAGGGGACTTGCCTAAAACTAGAATGCAAGTCAGTGACAATAGGGAAGTACAATACAGGATGGTGGGAGGACTGCAGTCAGAGTGAATCACCTCTGCTGCTCTCTTGTCCTCAAAATCCCTCATGACTGGAGGGGAGCAGATGGGATTGATGCAAAGACACTGATGGCCCCAGTACCCAAGCCAGGCAGCTGAAGCAGGACAAGGCAGTGTTTGGCTAACGCTGCTGCAGAAGCACACACAGACAGTACAGGCAAGCTCCCAGCACATCCATTTGAAAGGCAGGCAGGTGTTGTTTCTGTGGCCTTTATTTTGAGCTGTATCTGTGCTTGCAAAGGAGAAAGCCATGTTTGTCTTTTGAAATAGCCCAGCTAGGGCTCCAGGAGTTGTTATCACCAGAGTATCTAGCGTTATTTTCATATCAGTGTTCCCAAAGGAATAAATAACAGGTTGCCTTGGTTTGAACTCTTATTGTTAAGCAGACCCAGAGTCATCTTTGCTGGGGAAATGTTTGAATGAATCCTCGTCCTTGATACGTTTAAATTGAAATCCATATAACTTAAAAACTGTTTTCAGAAATGCTGCATACTGCAGACACTCAGCACTTGTGAGGAGAAAAGTGCAGACATAAGGAAATTCAAATTGGACACCTACAGTCAGCAATCACTTAAAACAATTTTTACTCTATTTGCTGCTATCCTTTCTAGTCTGGTTGCTTTTCCTTACATAATACAGCTCTGATCTGAACTTCCATGCTACTGAATTCTTAATGTCACATAAAAAATGCTATAGGATATGTTTCTACATGACCAGACTTAATTTATTTGACATTTATGCCACTGAGATACCTGATTAGTGCATTCAGAGTGTCAGCTTTAAATAAACATCTCTTGTTTTAATACTTTGTGGAAAGCTGTGAGTGTTGAAAAGACCTCAGTCACACTGGTTTTTTTGGAACCAGTTGTTGAAAAAAAGAGCCCATTATGTGTAATGTTTTTACAGAATAGAACTATAATCACATTTGGTTACAGTTTACACTCCACCTGTGCATGCTGATCTGCAGCTTAGACTAACCAGAGCCTGCATGTCTTGAGGTTCATGATCAGAGGTCAGGAGACACTTGCTGCAGCTCTGCTACTTGTGACCATCTTTGAACAAGTTCTACCTGTCTCTTTAAGGGTTTCCTCATTCGTCAACAAGAATAATTAACAGAATCTTACCTTAACCTTTTAGGCCCCAAGTAGCTACAGATCTAAGCCGACTGAAGCAGGAGGGAGCAAATAATGTATGTGCCCCCAGACTTCAAAAATTTTGTTAATCCTGAGTACAACAGGTTCCCAACAGAGCCTCTTTATTCCCTTATTTCAACCTCAATGAAGTCCTTTAATCAATGTTTCCCTTGTAGCAGCAGATCAAGTAGTAAGGAAAAGAGGTAACATGATGCAGGAAAAAGAGCCATTCTGTCAACCATAAGTGGCAACAGCTTCTCTTAAACAAGTAAAGCAACATTGCCACAATGGGGACAGAAAGCAAAGCAAACCCCACAACACGTAGACAGAGGAAAGGGAAACCGAAGGCTAAGACGGGCTTGTACGGCTTTAAAGGAAAACATCCATTCCACCTGGCTTGTAGGCTCCTAAAGATTTTCTGTAACAGTGCTACAGTGCTAGACTAGACATGGTTGTTTCTGTACTGGGCCAGTGTTTCACACCATGGAGTTTAGTAGAGAAGATCAGGCCAAGGCATGTATTTCAGTCTTCACTAAGAAAATGCTGATGCTGGGAGACTTCAGTTACACCATTGCATGGTGACAAACATGGTTAAGTAGCACAGCATTCAGCTGATAGCACTTTGAGTGCTCACACCAGAATCCAATCAGTGTTGTCAAAGTTGACCAAAACTGCATTAAGTGTCCCAGCATCTTTGCACACTCCAGCAAGATAATTTTCTTGTCTTTACAGAAACAGCATCATTCATGGAAAAGAGGAGACAGAATAACTTTTATTTACTTTCAGGTCACTGATATATCATTTGGGACATTCCTAAGGATGCAGAGAAAGACAAATTTACCAAGCCAGAAGGTAGAGTACATTTAGCATTTACATTCAGAAAAGTTACATATTATCTTAATGCAGAATCATTTTATTAGTAGACAATTCCATTTTATATATATTTCCAATGTATATTAACTCTAGTGTATAAATGCAGGGAGGTACAGAGAATTTGGTTTAAAAATATGCATTTTTGGAAATAAAGCAGCAATATTTTCAAAAGTAATCATACTTTTCCAATTTACTGATGAGCATTAACAGAATAAGAGAGAGCAGAAATATGAATTATTAGTATAGTCATATCTGTTGTTAGAAACAATAAATAATAATAACAACTATTTGTAATAATATTAATAATATATTAAATTATACCATCATCATGTTGCATAACATCTCCCACTAAATGTAGTTCTGCTAGTGATAGCCCCACCTTTTCATGGCCTAGCAGCTTTGGATCAACACACACTCTGCAACTATGTCCCGACCTTTTCATGAAGTAACAGAACTGGTTTGCTGAGACTCTTCACGTGGTTTAGATGGCTTTAGTTTCCTCATCTCTGTTAGGAATATACCAAGAAAATGACATTTGAATTTTGTAAGCTTTTGGCAAGATTTGGGTCAGGATTTTGTAGACCTTGTGAACTGTGAATTTAGTTTCTTTTTGGTCCTAGTAAGAGAAACCTGCTCTCAACTGGTTACTGAATTTCATAGTCTACAATTGGAAAAATTACTAGCCATGTCCAAACTCCTGTCTGACACAAACTCAAAATAGCTGAGGGAGGGGAAATAATAGCCAACATTTAGATTGACTGCATGGATACATGGATTGCATTAGAGTTTTGGCCTTGTTACAGCTTTTCTATGAACCTTGCACAGCATCTGCGAAGTGCTCAGCATCAGTTTGGACGCACCAAGTGGAACAGGGACCTCCTGTGTTCCCCTGTCTTCCTGAGAGAGAAGTCTTTGGTTCGGCACCCCCCTGGGGAGCCCCTACTTCCTCCCACTGGCAACAGACCAATACAAGGATCTGTAACACATCTTCCACATTAAAAGTGCTGGAGTTAGGCTGGGTTATTAAGTAATATCTGCTACACCAGATACCTGCTAGTGGAAAAGTCCTTCTGACCAAATCACTAATGGTTAGGCACTCTTTCTCTTCTTTGACTGAGTTTGTTACTGGTTTTTTTTTTTTAGGTAACAGTTGTACAGTATATACATTTCAAATACAGTGAGCTTATTTGAAGTTTCTCTTTGAATAGTAACACTCCACTCAAGCTCTAAATAGCCGCTTTCCCAAGTCAGATGCATGTCCAAAAGCAGAATCTTTGTGTTGCAAAGAAAGAGGTGGTTCTGTAGATTAGCAGAATAGTGACAGAAGTCAATGAGCCAGTGAGTGGCTCCTAAAACTGTAATGTTTTATGTTTGGGTACATGCCCTCACTACACAGCCCTGAGGAACGTGTGAAGTTTCTATTTGGTTTTCTAGAAATCTAAGGAAATCAATGAATAGCTTTGAGTTTGGGTTTTGTCCTCCTCCTCTTTCTCTGCTGATATACAGAGAAATTGAATAATAGTTTGCAATAATAATTAAATGGTCTTTTCAAGTGCTCCCTCTTTTTGATCCCTCCGAGATGCCAATGAAATCCATGGTCTCTGTCAGGACCTAAACAGGCTGGGATCCAGGCTTGCAAATTTGTTCTAGAATGATGCTTATTGGAAACATCAGATTTAGGCTCCTGTTTGTTCCTTGTCTGAACATGTCCATGTCTTACTCAAGACTGTGTTATTCTCTCTAGTTATATTACTAGTAATTTAAATGGCATATTCAGGTGTTTATATCAGAGGGTCAGAGAAGGGAAAATCTGCTGGGAATGATGGAGTGTTTCTGTCAAAGGCTTAGGAAACTGACATTACCAGAAGCTTGTCTGTTATTTCTCAAGTGTATCAGTTAACTTAGGGAGAGAACCTACAATAATTGCTCCAAAAGATTTTACTAATAACATGACTACTAGCTGTGCTTCAGTAGGAACTACCGAAATAGGATATAGGTGAAAGATACTATCAGCTTAAGAAGGGATACAAAGTTGTATCTGTTCTATCAGATTGATTTCCCCTGCACCTTGTTTCTTAACAATATAGTAATATACTCAGCCTTTCATCAATCTTCCAGTGAAGCTCTTAATGTTTTTAGAATGTGTTTGCATTTTCTCCAAGTGAAAAACTCAACAAGCTTGTTCAGGTAATAAAAGCTGGACACTTAAAACTAAGCAAAAAATTATGTTTCATTTTAAAAAATCACAGCTTTGGTATTTAAAACAAATTTTAAGGAGCATTTTCTTTTTCCTTGCTAAGACTTCATTCACTATTTATTGCAATACCTGATTTCCAGTGTCTTTGTTTTATTCCAACAGCATTTGTCTCCTTATTTTTCTGAATTTTTCCTTTTAGGCACCTTTTCTTGTAAACTCTTCTGCCAAACTTCAGCTATCCCCTGACTGTCCTCCAAAATCTCTTCAAGGCCTGTCCTTGCTGCACTGCCTACAAATCACTGTCACCTGGCAGTCTTGAAGCTGGAGGCCATCTGTGACCATGGTGACTGCTGATTTATGTGAGCACACCCATCTTCATTGTTATTCATGCCACCTTCTTTTATACATTTTTCCCTTAGTCACTTGATTTGTTGTCTTGGGAACATGGAATGCAGAGAGTCTGGGGTGGGAACTGCCTAAAATAATGAATAAAAGGTGTCAAATAGATCTAGAGCTTTGTGAAAAATACGTCAGGAAATAATAATATGTTTGATGTGCATATTTGTCAAAACAAGATTGTATTGAATTAGTTACAGAAGAGGACGTATCTACCAAAATACATAGGCCAGAATCACTGATCCAGCTGAAGACTGGTAGGACTTTGGTGACTTAAATAACCAAAAAATTTCAGAGCTAGACAAGCTGTCATCTGACTCAGGGTAACCTTGAAGCTTTTCTGAGTTTTTGTGTCTTTTACAGCCCTCAGGGTGCACCAGATCTTTGACATTTTCAGTACATATCCTCTTTCATGGAGCTAGACCCTCAGCACTGGTGGCTGAGAATGGGGCACAGTGTGACAGAGAATTTTCTGGCAGATCTATCTCATTTGGGATAACTCTGCCCCAGAAACTTCTCAAGGGACACAACAGGAAAGCTTTATGGCTACCATGTGTCTCTGGAAAGAGACCAAATCTTTACCCTTTTACAAAACCATATTAAGGCAAGATAGGAAAACATGTAAGTGGATAAATCTGTATGAAGAAAATTTGTTATATAAATCAGAGGAGACGTTGTTTGGGAAAACCTGTGTCTGGTAAGCATAAAATTAATTTAGTGGTAGTTCAAACATTTTAGAGGAACACGCTGCATTCAGAAACAGGGGCCCAATCCTGTCTGCACTGAAGCAGTAGCAGTTATGACAGAATTCCCAAGGTGCAAGTGAAAATTATTTCTTTTTTCATAGCCATAGAGGACATGTAATCTCTACACTGTACCTATCCTGCCTCTGTATTTTCACATGCCCTAGCAGCAATCTGAGATGACTTTAGAGAAAGCTGACTTATCTATGCACAGAGCTGTGCTGCAGAATCAGCATAGCCTTTTTGATTTATTTTTCAAAGCTCTTCTGCATGGTTTCTGTCTTGATTTTCTTGTCAACTTGATTTAGTGCAAATCTCTGGGGATACATTGTGCATTATACGAAACTGGCGTTACTGTTGTTGAAGCAGACTCAAGCAAAGAGCTTCTGTTTGTGGAACTGTTTTATGTTACATACATTAATAATGTCAAACTTCTGAAGAAAAATCTCTTGTAGCAATCTAAAACTGCCTTTGCAAAGCAACCTTTTCACTCTTCCCTGTAGTCTTAATTTTTCTTCTTTCTTTGCTTCCCCTGATGAGTTTTTTTTTGTTTGAGACTTGGGTGATTAATAGCTTCATGTCAGTGCTCTAATTTGAGCCTGATTTGCTAGCAAGGTGCTGAGCACATTCGTTGAGTCAGTGGGAGTGGCTGGTATTCAGCACTTTTGCAAAGCAGGATGCTTACTTCAATGCCTCAGTATGGGTTCAGGAGCTTGATTTAGGCTCCTATTTTTATAACTCCGAGTAATGAAATACAAATATATTAACTGATGTATTCTTTGAATAATTACAGCTTGTATTTTTAAAAAAAGATGAAGTCACTTAGCAAATTTTTAATCGCTCTGAGCTTCTCTAAAAATCCTGTCCTGTCTCTTTTGTTCAGCATAACTCTGGGCCAGGAGGTATTTCTTTCTTCTATCAGCTTTGCTAAATATGTATTTGGTTCTTCTGCTTGCTTGAAACTGCCATGTCAATGAAACTGGGACATGATGAATGCTTTAAAATGTGGGGACAGTCAAGATGAATACATTACTATAACTGATTCCAGTACATGAGCATACTGAGTGTGTTTGGGGCTGTGAAGGGTGAACAAGGAAGTAACAATTTGTGTCTGTGTTATGCATTTCTCCGAAAGATCCTGTAAATCTTTGGTCCTACTGAATCTCTTATTACATAAATTGACCCTATGAATGTGTCAGATCCTGAAACTCAATAAGCTGTTGCAGGTGGTGTCTGAAGTGAGCTGCAAAACAAGACAGCCTTTGATAGGTGTATGAATTTGTAGAAATGTATGAGGAATTGTTCACGTAAATCCCTGTGCTGCCACAATGATTTATTATATGTGCAAAGCTCAGAACATCAAAATGGAACTGTAGCTGTGCTGGCTTACAGTTGGACCTGGAATGAATTAATGCAATATCATAATTCACTAAAAGAGCTCTGCTTGTGTCACAGAACCAGAGAGCAGCATATGAGTGTTTTATCAGCCTAGCAGTGACCTGAGAGTATATATACAAGGATGAGTATGTACTGCTGTTCTAGCCATTGTCCTATGCCTTAAGGCATTATTTTTGTAGCATCATACTCAGATTTAACCAATAAATGCAATCCAGGTGGAGGAAAGGAGCCAAAGAGCTAAAATCATACAGCTAATTGAAAATGTTAATAGAAAAAAAACGTAGAAAACAGCTATTACTTTGGTAATTTTCTTTGACTTTTATATTCTTCCCTATCTGAATTGACTGCTGCACGTGGTCAGGTGAATGAAAGTCTCAGCTAAGCATTAGGAAAGCTGCACATGGTAGATGAAATACACTCAAACTCTGGAACTGAATGCTTCAAATACTGGGACTGGATAGACTCGTCCTTCTTATCATAGCCGCTAACAGAAATAGTGAAGTAGTGTAGGCTCTGATGTATCGAGAAGCTTACCTGTAATATATATTACTCATAGATGTTGCCGTACAGAGATTTTCAGGCAGAAAAAAGTGAAAACCCAGGTTGGGTGAAAGCTTGCTCATTTCAAGTTAGTTCTAGTTTTGTTCCTTACGAAGGCAGCCTGCTTCAGACGGGTTTATAATTCCATCTCTCCTGAGACCCAGCAGTGCATTGGATGACACGAGTAACTGAATGGTGCCTTGTGCCCCCATCCCAGAGAAAATTGTGGAATCAACAGGAAATTACCTAGTGTTTTGTACTTGGTCCACTCTGACATAGATCATAGTCCAATCTCCATAGAAAGATGGGGTATTTCAAGAATATTTCCTTCTGTTTTGAGGGAGCCCAGAGACTGGTCAGCAGCACTCAGTGGTCCCTAGAAGAGGCCTTAGGCTTGATTGCTGCTTTACAGTTCCCGTGTTTTTTTCTCTAGACTTGAGGGGGCTGTGTGGGATGGCAGTGCCGTAGGGCTGGGCTGTGCTGCTCTGCTGGCAGCATGGCAACCAAACTCAGCAGATGTGAAATCTCATATTTTCCTCCATTCATATGCACAGATAAAAATAACCCTTGCCAATACATGGAAAAGGGGCATGGCAGGAGGAAAAAGACCATGGTCAAGACAACTTGAAGACTGCTAATCCCCAGCCTAGGCTAATGTATTCTTTTTTCCCATATTTTCCTCATGAGGCTGCTGGCATCTTGAGCAACTTCAGAGCCCTCTAGCCTGACTCTGTGGAAAGGGACAGTACTAAAGTATTAACACAAAAGTAAGCCTGAATCCTACTTATCTTGTCAGCTATGACAGTCGTATCATGGCAGATATTTCTGTTCACAGCTCTGTGTTCTTGTACATATATTTCACATACAATTTGTAGGTATTTGTGGGTGAAAGATATAATCTGCAAAGTAACAAAACAACTATGTAGTTAACATAAAGGATACTAATTTTTTTGCTGTCCCCTTAATTTTTATCAGCTGCTGTTTAAAGCTTTCTCTAATAGTCTAGTAGCCCTGCTGCCTGTTTGAGAATTGCCAGGAAGCTGATGCTTTTATTATGACCTTTTCAGATATGATATTCTTCATTTTTATTGTGTTATAAATCCTGGCCATAATGTATTTGTCTGATTTATTTTCTCTTGCTTCTATGAGTAGGCATTATCTCTTCATTTACTCCTACAGTTAGTTGTGAATGCATTATCAAACTTAAGGGATACTTTGTTCTCTTCTGTTCCCTTTGAAAGCTCCCCCCCCACAACTTGGGCAGTTTATTTACTTCTCAGCCCCCATTAATCATTGCCATGTGTGCCACTTTTGCAGATCATACTCTGGGCCGCTTGTGGCTGTTGAGCAAATGTGTAAGACACACACGAGTTGCTGGTCATACTTCAGAGTGAACAGACCACACACAGACACAACCTCCAAATTCTGAGAAGTCAAAGGCGCCTGTTAATTTAATATGGAGCTACTTTTTACAGCCAGAGAAAGAGGGGGAAACACTGACTTCTGGTTTTGCACAGAAACTGATTACATGGTGAGTATTTTAAGGAGAGATCAGGTCAGATCTCTGTTGATAATATATCCCTAGGAATCTATTTTAATATGTATCCATCTTGAGGTTAAGCTCATGAGTTTAATTGGAGTTCACAAGACAGAGATTTGGTTTATTTTTCTTTAAATAAAATGTGCTTCATATAGGTGATATAAATCTATCTGCATGTTTCAGTAATGTGTAGTTGCTTTGAGCTATTCAGTTGGTTCCAATCCCCAAGTTGCTTAATTACATGATTCTTCAAGGTTTGTAATATGTCTGGCTGCCGCAGCAAAGATAGAGCAACAACAACAAAACAAAAAGAAGTGTGCTGAAGTAGCTATAAAGGAAATATTTTTTCCAAACAGCATTAATTAATAATAATTAAGGAGTGGAGCTTACTGTTGATTAATGTCATTGAGGCTAAGAGCTTAGCAAGATTCGAAGTGACACTGGATCTTTATAGGCCCTTGCTATGATTACTCTGTCTAAGCACAATAAAGAAAAAAACCCTCAGAACTTATGAAAAGTGTTTGGTTTCATGATAAAGCCTTAAGTTTGCAACAGTGTTAGAATGTCAGTTAGTAAAGACACTAAAATCTGAAATTTCTGCTAGACCTTTCCATGGTGCCAGTGGTGGTTTGCCTAAAATCTGAGTCTTGGTGTTGTCCCTGTACTGACTATTTATCCTGTTAACACATCCCAGTTACTTTTTTTTTTTTTAAATATGCTTATATTCCTGTTTAAGGGTTTTCCTAAAAGCTGAAGCAATGAATTGCAGTGGATTAAGTTTGTGAATTTGTTAATTTGTAGAATTAACATGTTGTGTAGCATGTCACCAATGCATTTTTTGTTCTGTAATGGTAAGTTGACTATTCTTTCTCCTTCCTAATAGTAGTAACTCAGATTGGTGTATGTGTACTTCTTGCATATTGTTATGTTTTAAGAATATATAGAACTTTATAAACACTTAGAAATGATAGGAAAAGAAATTTCCAGGAGTGGATGGCATAAAATGAATAAGAAAACAATAAAGTCTTTTGTAATTTCACCACATGCTTTGCATGTCCCATTGTGGTGAATGCAATTCAGTGTTGTCAAATACTTCCTTTTGAAGGAGCCTTTCTCAGTGTGCTCTCAATCCATTCATGTTCTGAGGGTGTTGCTAGCATCAGGTTTCTACATGTTCATAAATATTGCTCTATCAAAAATGCTGGCATCAGTGGCAGGAGCAGTGCCTTGAGGTTGAACGTTGCTCTCCACAGTAGCCATCAGATCACCATTCCTTCTGCCAAGGTGATGCTTTTGTATTGCAATTTCTTCTATGAACTTTTGAAGGTTAATCTATAAAATTCAATGTCGTACGATTTCTGTCACTGACAATAGTTCTTTTAAAACATCTTTCTCTAGGCCATTACCCTCTGTCAGATAAACTTTCTGTTTATATGAAAAGTGCATTCAAATTAACATCTGATGTTTTCTGCAAACCATGTAGAATATGACCTCTTCCTGATTCTGCTGCAGTAGTCTCTATGGCACTGTTGTCTTTCCATAGACTATATTTGCATGGGATGCAGAGACACAGGATGACTCTCTTGATGTACCCCATTCATGAAGGGATGTGTTTCTCTATTATTCTGAAGCATTAGGAAGCTAGTCTTTCTCTACTATATGCAGTTAATTTTTCATAGCCACCAAGCACCTTATACAGACTCAAGCTGCAATGAAGTAACAGGGAAATGGATTAAGTTTTCCAATACCACATTCATTAGAATCTGTTTATTATAAAAACTAACATTTAGGCAAATTAAATGCTCAGCGGAAGGCAGAGCAATGTCTTTAATCTGTGTAGCTTCAACTATCGCCAGAAGATGATGCTCACAAAGTATAGTGATTTTCACATAATGCATTGTGTGGCTTGGGAACCGGAATATGCAGATGTACACAAATACAGACATGGGTTTTCAAACAAGAATATACCTGGCAGACTTTTATTTGTACATACTTTGGGCTGTGATTGTGTCTGACTATCAAAATTACTAGTGTATGTGTCCTTAAATCAATCACAGTGGAGTTCTTGTTGGAAGAAAAAGGCAGAGTACACTTCTTGTATGCAGTGTGATAAAATGGCACATGGCAATGTTCTTAAAATGGTTGCTGCAGCCATTAAAGCAGGAATGGTTCTGATGCCATGTCCAAATTTATTTATTAAGTCAAGCTGTATGACTGATAGTCTTAATACTTGTTACATTTGCATATATTCCCTTAATATGCAGAGGAGAAAAATCTATCCCAAAGCTTCTGGGTAATAATGGCAATCAGACTGACTTGGCACAGGAGATTCATCATTGCCATCCAGTATAAATCAGTGCCCCCAGGCTTTGCACAGTAGTCCCTGATGTTGTTATCCTCTCATGACTTCTGAAATGTGTGTGTGCTAAATGATACCCAGTCTCTCTTTTCCTTTGTCCGCCCCATCAGGGCCAGTCAAGCAAGGTGCCAGCTAAATAAAGAAGGTGCTTATTGGTTAGAAATGGTCTCAAAACAGTTGAAGCATAAAGACAGCATTCTAAATACCCCAGTAGTCACAATCTGTGTCACTGTTTAACACAGCTGGGTTCATATCCATAATCCTTAGGTGGAAGCTCTTATCTCCCTCCTTCAGCTGCACCATATTACCTGTTTTAAATGTTTATTGATTTGTCATAGATATGGTTTCTATTGATAAACTTTCTCAGACAAAGGCTTTTGTACAGATAGGTTTCCTAAAATACTGTGCAATCCCAGAGGAAAGCACTAGTTTAACAACTAATAGAAGTGCTGTGGTTGCAAAATAAAACTGTGATTATTTTAATGGCTTGGAGATAATGAAAGGAGTTTCCAGGGTAATTCATGGGTATAAAAGGACAGATTTCTTAATTTGTGTTAAGAGAAATTATTACATCTTGCAGTCATTGTCCCATGATGGAAGCATTTGGTGCACAGGATCTCAGACCAGAAGTCATAACACCAGAATTTCTGTCCCACATTCATGGCTTGGTGTTAACTGTGTCACAAACATTTAATTTTCAGAGTCTCAAAATAATGAGCTTTGCTTTCTATCTGAAACTGCCTTGAAAGCTGCAGAGGAAGCTTGGCTCAGAGCTTGGTCATTAAAGGTATCCCAAATAAAACAGCACTATTTCTTTATGCTTATAAGGTATATGTCATAAAGACATGGCTTGTTGATATTTTGTATTTTGGACATAAAGCACTGACATTCCCAGAGTGGAGCAGCTTATTCAGCAGATAAGTGACAGTGAAAGCCTGGTGGCTCAGGGTATGTCTTTCAAATGCTAGCACAATGATTTGATATTATCTAAACATTTCAGAACCGTAGGGATTCTGTATATACAGCTCACTTCTCACTCATCAGTTTTAAGCCTCAGACTGAGACAGATGTAGACTTCTGTAGCAAAACGCAAATGCAAGGAACTCAAGGGTATTGGTTGGCTAGTTGTGATAACTCATAAAACAGTACTGCCCTGACTTTTCCTTTTTGCCCCTTTATTAGAATTAAACACCCTGTCAAAGGGGCAGCAGAGCAGGATTTGTGCTCTGTCCTAGGACTTTAATACTGGTATCTTTGCTTAAGCCACTTGGTGGATTGGCTGTTGGGAAGCAAGTCCATGTCTAAAGTTTGTAGACAACACTTAATTTACCACAGTGGGACAGTGGGTACTTAGAAGACTAGAAAGTCATGATTTTGAGTGTGGATTACACTGATAGGTTGGGTATTTGAAAGAGAGAGGGAAAGAGTCAACAAGGTGTTACACTTAAATTTGCCAGGAAGAATAGAGGTCTAGAACTAAACTGGGTACTGAAAGCTGGCTACCCATGACAGGCTGGGACTCAGAAGGAGCTACCATTCCCAGCTTCAGGTAAATTGCTCAAAGGACTTACCATTTTATGCCGTCCTTGGCAGTACACAGGTTTTGTGTGAAATTTCCACCCATTAGTGTAAGAGACTGTGCTGGTGGCAAATGGAGATTTTGGAAGCTTG
Organism: Pseudotriccus pelzelni; assembly: GCA_035584735.1. Lineage (NCBI taxonomy): Eukaryota > Metazoa > Chordata > Aves > Passeriformes > Tyrannidae > Pseudotriccus > Pseudotriccus pelzelni. The sequence goes on from JAWMRA010000162.1 coordinate 15,483,490, forward strand.
TGAATAGCAAAGGGCTGCAGCTCTAAACAGGCCACCTAGAGGATGTTTTGAGTTGGGCTATTGAGTGAAGACTCCTGGGTTATTTTAGCTTGAATTTTAAGGTGGAGAGGGGGAGTACTCACACCATGATATTTTATTCTTTGACAAAAAAGAGATTTGAAAAAAAATATCTGTACAATAGCTGGACTGGGAATGTTAGGTCAGTGATAGTTCCAAAATGCTTTCTGAGCCTTTAATGGAAAGGAAGATGACGAAGATGACTGCTATTATTTCAAAATCTGGGTGTTAAGTTTACCACTATTTATTATTCTTTGTGCAATATAGGTGTGAACTTAAAACTAACTGTAATTCTGTACAAGCTTAAATCTCCTTGATGCAGGAGAGATGAAGGAATCTCTACGCTTTTTTATCAAGGTTTGCTTTATTTCTGGTTTTGTTTCTGTTTGTTTCTGTTTAGTGTTGCTGTGCTCAGATCCTTCACACTGCAAATGTTTTAGCTTGCTGCGGATAGATAGATTCCTTTGTATTTGACAGAAATCAAGACGGCAAGCAAATTAAATCCCAGCAGAGAATAAGTGCTTTGCTCCTCTCCCAAACTGCTTTCAAGACTTCAGTCTTACAAGTGAGAATACTAAGAAATAAACCTGTCTGACAGTGGTGCTGAGTAAGAATCCACAGGTCAGAGATTTGGTGATAGGCATTGGTCTAAAGTATTACAAGCTTACGTTCTCTTGCTTTATTAATTTCCAAATAATTTTAGATTCAGCACATCTCTTGGGTTGTACTTTACCTATCTTTTATTTAAAAACAGGTAGAAAGAAATGCAAAGAAAAAATGTCAGAAATTTTCCAGATCTGCTCAGTTCAAGTTGCATTTTAAATTAAAAATTAGGCTGCAGAAGCTCTATTGGTATTTGATCCAAAGCAATCTGCCTTAAGTAGTTCTAAATGGAGGGGGAAAAAAATCTATCATCATGTGTACTTTTGCTCTTCAATCTATATATGTAAACAGTTAAATCTAACCCTACATTCACCCATCTGACCCTACGTTCTTTCAGCAATTTCACTTTTAAAATCTCTCCCCAATAACACAGCTTACCTTCTCCTACAGGTTGTGGGGGGTTTTTTGTTGTTTGTTTGTTTGTTTTTTCATATCTTCACTCTCCTTTCCCAGGGTGGATGGGGCAAGAATGGTCAGAAGAGCCCCTCAATTCTTTCAAGAATGGAAGGGAAGAAAATGCCCTGAATCACAGACTGTTTCCGTTCTTTTAAGGTAGGAATAATATCAAATCTTAAAAAGGGGGATCAGAGAAAAGGCAGCCAATCTGAGGAATGTATTTTTACAGCTAGCCATGGACATCGCATACAGTTAGTGATGGCGTAGCATTTTCCTCACTGTTTACCTTTGAGACCTGGCACACTTTATGCATTGTGCTGGCTTATGTTACCCTTTCCAGCTAGGTAGAGGTATTTTTCTACCAGTAGAGATAGAAGGGAAAAGTCTCCCTACTGCTGAAGCATCTTGTTCCTGTTGTTGCTGTTGTTATTTCCTGATAAACATTCTAGTCTGATGCCAGTACTATTATTCACAACAACAAGCTGAAGGAGCATTATAATGCACTTACCAAAAAGCATTTCAGGTTCATAAATTATCATTATTTTTATGGAAAACCTTATTCTAGGCATTATCTATACCTTATCAATGTTACCTGTTGAAGTGATGAGCTGTGTTTAATTAACAAAGATGGCTTTATGTTTTCTGTGTGAGCCTGTGTATGTGCACATAAATATTAATAGATATAAATGACCCTGCATAACCTGCCAAAAAAGAATCGGTATTGGAATTGTTTAACAATTAATTAGGTCAGGCAGAAACATATGCCCACACACCCTGTCACAAATGCACAGCAAGACACTCCCTTTGAGGAAGCATGGATTTCTTGCACATATGGTCTGCAATAGACTTAGACAAATAAAAACTTTCTTGACTTCCTGCATTAGGGACAGAGAACACATCTGTGCACAGTGGTATGTGTGGCAGCCGCTACTTGAAATGAAGGGGCTGGAAGTACAGGCAGTGTGATAGAGTGGACAAGTGTTTTGTACAGGGCTGCCTGCAGCAGTGGCAAAGCTGGAAACAGAACCAGGTCTCTGAATGATTATGTCTATACATCCTCCTCCATACTACCCTGTCTACCAGACAGAGAAAAGGAATAGGCCATGATGGTGGAAGGCAGAGAAGGAAAACTCAAACTTCATCTCTGCTCAGAAGAAAACTGTCTTGGTTTGTAGAGTCTGCTTGTTCCCTTTACATAGATCCCAGCAACAGAAGTGTTAAATTAGCATTCAGAACCCTCATTCCTCCTGGGATCTGGAACATAACAACAGATGCCAAGGTTATCTTTGTCCTGTCTCTTCAGTGAGGCTCTAGAGCAAGCACAAACAGAATGCTGCTCTTTTCCCCTTTTTACTGTCAACACTAACTATAATCAGAGTTTCCTACCGTGATTCCATTTAAATGATAAAGAATAAGGGTAGTGGTACTGCCCAGTTTAAAAGTAAATCAGAGTCTTTTGAGCACAAATCAAGACTGATCACTGAGTTTAAGTCTTTTTTTTCCTAAAAGATTTCCAGAAGACTATGCTCTCTTGACCCCTCTCATACCAGCTTGGAGTCAGCAGCATTTACTACAGCTGAGGTTGAAAACCATGACACAAAATCCCTGAGCTGTTCAAGGTCACCTCATAGCTGAACCTTTACACAGTGTAGTTTCTCTGCTTCCTTTATTTGTCTGTGCCAAGTTGGTATAAATCACCATAATCCTGGTTTAAAAAATTATAATGATTCTGATGCAAACACAAGGCAGTGCTGCCTAGTAGATAGATGATGAAATTAGGACTATGAAAGCCTGAGATCTCTAGTATGCCACCAATTTGTGGGGTGGCCACGGTCATATTGCCATTCTTTGCCTCAGTTTCTGCATTTGCAAATCAGAGGCAATTTGTTCACTTTTCATTTTCTCACCATGGATATGAATGATGGTCTGTGATGTAAATAAGGTGGATTGTGGCTTTTAATTTTATTTCCTGTGTTTCAGACGCTCATCCTTGACACCCTTTGTATGCCGTGCCATCATTTCCACTCTGCACTTTTCATACAAGGCTAAATGGGAGAGGACTCCTTCCTTGATGGTAGCCCCTGTGCATTAGTCAAGGCACAATGTCGACAGAAAAAGCAGGGAGGTGAAGATCCAGGCCATTCATCCTGACAGATGACAGCAGAAACAAATGTGTCTCAGTTTGGCCCTACTATTTACTCAAGCAGAAAACAAAACAATAGAGATGAGAAAAGATCTGAAAGAGCTGTCACAGAACCAGTGCACCATGCCAATAATTTCAAGGATTAAGGACCCCAAGCTGTATGTCCTGACACAATAGCCAGGGCCATCCTGTTCGCTGGGTTCATGGATTAGAGGGATGTTTCATATGATTCTGGTTTTCTTTTCAACTCTGGTTGAACAAACATAGCCTGTGTGCTTGCAAATCCCTTGTTAGCCATACAAAAAGTCAATACAATTTCCCTTTCACTACACTCTGTGATTTTGCCTTTGGAAAATGTTGCAGTTCCTCTGTCTGGATGCCTTCATAGAATCAGCATGACTTTGTGTCTGGTTTAAATAGTGTGATGAAGGAGCCCAGAAGAGGGGCCTGCAGTCAGTATACTTGCACTGAGTTGGTGACACTGAGAGACCAACCTGATTTGCTTGTCTAAGCTACTGTCTTATGAAGTAGAGTAGTTCACCCTCAAAGTGCACTTTTGCTCAGGCTATTGCTGTGGAAGTGGCAGGATTTTGGATCAGTGATGTCACAGATTTTCTTTTAAAGACATCTTTATTTTACAAATAAAAAAACATGTTACTTTAGTGCTGTGGAACGTTTACCTGGGTTTGAGTCAAGCAGAGATTTTTCTTTTTCTCACATCCAGGCCAGGAGGCTGCAAACAAGCTCTGTCCCATCCAGCTCCTGTGCCACCTCAGGGAGGGGATCCCCTTTCCAGCACTAAATGGGAGCAGTGGGCATGTTCCTGCAAAGATCTAATGTGTGCCTCCTTTGATGTAATCCTGGGACCAGCATCTGGACTCAAATGCTACCTGTCTAGAGAAGGGTCACTTCTCTTTTAAACTCACAGCTCAAAATTTCAGTGGGAAGGAAAGGGGGCAGGGAGCAAATGTGTAGTGTAGCCAAAGTCTTGCTAGTAAGAAGGACTCTGATTATATGTTTGAGTGCTTTTCCTCTGTGTTGCCCCATAATCCATTTATCTCTCTTTTCTGGTACCGGCTATTTAGCCATTACATTTATCTTGTTTTAGTGAGGGTATTTAGATTAGCATTAAAATTCCAATGCACCTGGGTAATGTCTCAGGGTTGTAAGTATGGTGGAGTCTTTGTATTTGCACACAGAACAAACCCTTTAAAGAGAGGGATGCCTGTCAATTGATGTCACTGTGAAGGCTCCTAGTTGTTCTTACAGGCCTCTACCTGAAGTACTGGCAATGTTAGTTTTCTTCTTGGAGTTGTCCTTGAGAGACACCATTCAAGGGAATAATAGAGCTCAGTCCTTGCTCTCTGGAGCAGTTTGCTCAGGATGCAGTAGCAGTGGGGAATATTTATTCATTCAGCCTAAGATTTCTCTGCATTGGATTCAAAGTAGTAACTTTTGTGATGCAAGATTTGCTCCCTCTGGTAACATAGGTCTTCACAGGAAGGGCTGAGTTCACTTCCTAATGAAACAATTGGCCCTGCTACATACTTTAAGCTCTCAAGTTCATGTGTCATCTTAGACTAACTGCAGTTACCAGCTTGGCTGCTAGTAACATAAGAGTCCATTGCATGCCTTTTTAAATACAGCTGGGGCACAAGCAGGAAGGCAGACTTCCTGCTTTTGAGAGGAGCAGGAAGATGGGGCATATCAGGAGACAAATGTTTGCTATTTACAAAATGCGTAGCACATGGGCATCTGTAAAGTCACCTGCACAGCAGTGAGGTACAAAGCTCTTGCCTGTTACAGAGGAAATGCTGGTTTCCCACAGATAGCCTGAGTAAGGTTTGATGGGGTTTTATCTGTATCAGCTAAATGGTGCAGGTTTGTTTTTCGAGCATTTTTTGAAAGATGTCTGGTTTTATTTAGTTGGATTTTCAGAAAAGCTCAACAGCTTTTGAAAATTGGGTCATGTATGTTAAGTGTGCTTTCACTTAAGTCCTCATTTCTCCATGGTTTGACTTGCAGTTGCCTGCTGCTGTGGGTGGGACTATTGCGGCCATGTCAATGCTAAGGTTATGTCACAACAGACATGACTCCTCTGTTGCTAGCAGAGAAGACCTACATTTGTGCATTCCCTGTAATCTTGTCAACTCATTTTCAGTGCTCCACAGTGTCCATAAGCAACTGTATAGTCTTTCTAAGGATAGCAGGAGTGGTATCTAACAGTACAGGTAAAAAATATGATCTATAAGTTCTTGCAGGGGCACAAACGCAGCAGAAGGGCAAAACCAGGTTTGGTTTGTGCTGCTGGTGGATCTGCCTGATGGATGAACCTGTCCTGCTAAACACCCATCTGCCTTCCCTAATCAAGAGCCTGGAACAGAATAGCTGTTCTAGATTGGCAGGTTGATATTCCCGGGTTCAGAGATGAACCAGCAAGTCCCCAATATACTTAAAGGTACTTGAATTGGTTCTTAGAAGCACTGTATCAGGAGCAGAGGCAGGCAAACAACTCTTACAGACCCTGAACAGGTCAGGAGAGATCAAGGTTACAATGATTAACTGTCTGCCTACCTACACTGATCCTGGGGTTTGCCTCTTTCGCATGATGTTCGTATATGCTAGCACATATTTTGCACTTTAGTATGTCTCTGAATTAAAAATTAGCATTTCAGCTATGAGGTCAACCCCAGGCCTTGCTTTCAGTTAGTCTCACAGATGGCTATTCTTATCATGCAGGCAATTTTTTTTTTTTTGACGGGTTGGGAACACCAATGAATAAAATTTCAATTCTTTTTTTCTCCTTGATGCTATTCAGCCTGGGTACGATGAGGTTTTGTGCCTAAGTGGGTTCAATGGCTTTGGCAGAATGCCACAAATTTTATCACCCTGCTCTCCATCAGAGAGGAAAAACATTCATCTCTTTTCTGCCCAAGCTGGATTTCAGATTTGAGAATTCCCGGCTGTCCATTCTGCTCCGAGATGACAGTCACGTTCCTCTCTCCTGGGGATGTCAAGAAGCAGAGGGCTGCTCGGGATCATCGCTGCAAACTTCCCGTCCCCATCTGGAAGGCAGCGAGCCTCCTTTTGTGTGTATTCATCTCTCTGAAATGAAGGAGGTTTTTCCAGCTGCCCTTGAGAGGTTAGTGTGGAGGGAACAAAGTTTAGGGTTGAACTTCCTTTGTGTCTTCTGGTAATTGGAGACAAAATATGTTTGATCTTTTCTCAATTTACAGATTGAGATCTAATCAATTTCTTTTGGCAATTGGTTTGAATTATTTGCTGATATATTTGATTCAGGTATAGTATTCAATTAAAGACAAACTAGATTCTTATGGCTATCAGTATATTAAAGACAACAAGAACTTTGAAGGTGAAGAAGAAAGAAAACAGAATGATAACCTCTGAAGATTAAAAAAGATGCACAAGATGTCATGACAGCCTGAAAAGGATGAAATTCCCCGTGTCCATGGTGTTTCCTCTCTACACAAAGGCAGCACAGTCAGGCCATCTGTGGGTTGGTACCTTCACATGTTTCGTGCCGAACCTCGAGTCTGGACTGGCTTTCCCTCACTGTTGCAGAGTACCTAAGCTGATCTGGGAGTTGTGCCCTACGCATTAATGAAAACCAAATGGTAATATTAATCCAGTGCAACGGAGGGTGAATGAGACAGAGCCCCCCTCTCCTCTATTTGGTTTTTTTTTTTTTTTGTCAGATGAAGCGTTCAGTGATTTAGCAGTCCTCTTCCCTCTTTCTCCATATTTTCCTCCCCATTCTTCAGGGAGAAGATACATACATATAAAATTACACACAATCGATACACGGATGGCTGCACTGAAAGTCCCTTGCTCAGCCGTGTAGCCACCTCACCGGTGCACGGCTTTCCCAGCCCTCAATCCTCAGCAAATTTCACCACCCCGGGAACCAACAGCGACCGACACACGCAACAGGTCGGGCAGGGGCCGCCGCGCCCCCCGTTCCCGGGCTGCCAGCCGGGGCGGCCGCCGCGCCGCTCCCGCCCTCCTCGGGGTCGGCTGGGGTTCGCTCTCCCGGCTGGGAAGCGCAGGCCCTTTCTCCTCCTCCTCCCTGGAAGGGGCTCGCTCCGTGCCGGCGCCGAGCGGGTGGTTCCCTGGCCGCTGGCGGCGGGCGGGCGGGGGGCGGTGCCCATGGGCGGCCGCTGCTTGCCGGGGAGCCGCGGCGAGGGCGGCTCGGATCGGCTGGGCTCGGCTCCGGAGAGCGAGGCTGCGGCGTCCCGTCCGGGCGGGCACGGAGGCTGCCGCTGCCGCTCCGAGGTAAGCTCGTCTGCGCGTTTAACTTCGCCGGGGCTTTCGCAGCTGTGGCAGCTGGTCATTTCTGCCCTCTGCAGTGGAAATCGCCTTGGGTCCATTTTATTTTTGAGATTATTTTTACCCATAAGGACTAGTCGCTCTTTAAAGGGCCATTATGCTGCGGGATATTCACGCCTCTGTCGTCTTCTCTCGTATCCGGAGACGCTGTCGGTGTTACACCACAATTTTTTGCAAGTCTTTATTCAAGCCTTATTATTTGGAGGTAGAACAGATTGCCGATGTAGAGAAGTAGATTTGGGAATGAGCTTCTGGTGCTTGTAAATAGAAGTGCTATATTTCTGTCAGTGGGAAGGGGGAGCAGATTACAACATTGCTTTTAAAATGAGAGGGAATTCACACGGTTATTTTCTGTGTACCTTCGGACTCAGCAGACTGAGTGAATCTGGTATGGGGAGTCTGTGTCTACTTGTCCCGAGAGAGCTAAACCCAGGATGTATGCATTACGGTTGTTCATTCATCAGTGGCTGCAGATAATGCAATTACCAAGTCAGCGGCGCATGGATGCTGCCCTGCGTGTGACATACAGAATACTGTACTTTAGGAAGCCAACACTTAGTGTACTACGGATAAAACAGAAACTGGGAATGGCAGGGTATGAAACCGTCGTGTCTTTAAGTGGAAAGCAGGGCTCTGGTTAGTCTAATTCTATTGTTTCTGAAGATTTGTATTTTGTGTGCTTCTCTGCAGAGGTGTAAATACTTTTCACAATCAGCGCATAAGAAATTCAGGAGTGAAAAATAATTGGCAGCACCTTCATGTACCACCAGTGCCTGGTGATTTAAATGTCTGAGAATATGCACTAGTTTTAGTTAAATCCTGTCATAGAAAGGGCTTCATTTAGGTATCAGTTTTTTATTTACAGATCAGATTCTGCAACCAGGGTATGGCTACTTCCCTCCTGAGGTATCTTGGAAGGGAAAGGAAAAAAAAATCACTAGCATGATTACCATGGACACAACTATTCCTTATTTATTTATTAGGCTATTAGGGTAATGAAGAAAAGCCATGCCTGCCCTGCTGTGCAGATCTCATTTCAGCAAAACTGCCTGGGCTCCTGCTGTTACCCTTGTTTGATTTTTAACCAGTAAGTGCCCTGTGCTTGTGTCAGTGCCACGGTTGTTAACACCTCTATGTGTGGGTTCAGTAAAGGAGCCCCCGAATCAAGGGCACCAGAGTGAAACCCAGATGGTTGATAGAGGGATTTGTGGTAAGCAGAATGTGTTCTTCACTCTTCTGCCCAAAGATCAGTGTTTCCTTCCTTGTAGTTGCTGGTTCTTTATTCTGCTTGATATGGCTCTTACTGTTACTGTTTTGGGGAAATAATTGGTATATTAGGATTTCATTTTTATAGATTATGCTACTTGAAGATTGTTCCTCTTGTATTTGTTGCTACCGTGTCATAAAAAGAAACTGTATCTGTCCAAGACTGTTCTCTACCTAGAAGATATGGCAAGGCAAGGGGAGGTTTAGCTGGCTCAAGGTTACTTGCAGATGTATCTCTTGACTTCTAAAAGCTGGACCATGTTGGTTCTGCAGGGATACACATGCAGAAAACATGTATGTATCACACTGATGTCCCTAATGAATCCCATTTCTTTTTCCCTCCCTTTTCCTTGTTCAGTGGGTATACTTATTATCTTTAATTAGTAGCTGTTTTTCAAGATAATCGTGTTTTGTAAAGCCAATATGGATTCATAATACCGTAAAAGTATATAAGTAGTGATATTTATAGAGTCAAAACACAGCAAGTGTGCCTTTTTTAGAATTAATCAGATTTTTTGTAAACATAAACAGAAGCACACAAGCTCACACCTAAACTGTCTAGAACAAGAAAGAAACAGTGCCTAATAAATTTTATATGCCCAGGAGGCTAATCTAAAAGTCAGGAAGGTAAGAACTATGTGCTCCATGTGAATATTATTTGAAGCTTCCTTTTTCTTTGATACGTGAATGATTCAAAGAGTACAAATGTAAGAATTCCTCCAAAGGAAGGTCATGTGATAAACAGGTCTCTTCTTGTGTTTTCTGTTTGTACGGGAGGGAAAATATTTGGAGTAGGGGGAAAAGGAGAATTCAGAGAAACTTTGAAACATTCTGCAAATGTTGAATTACGAGTTCACTGCTTTTTGCAAAGGTTGAATCTGGGGAAAAAAACAGGAATGTTAAACCTTTGTGAAAATTACATGTCATATTTTGAAGAATGTGCTCTGTGTACATGGGTGCATGCATGTGTGTGCACACACTTGAGTCACTCTTAGGTTATGGTAGCAGATACTGGTCATGGAACTTACTTATACTGATATGTTACTGTATACGATGTGCTAATTAATTGATGAAACTACTACAGAAGGCTTTGTGTCAGCGGTATTTTGCAGCAGAGAGCTACACTGGTTAATTCTCTGTCCCTCTATGTTGCTCTGGTGTTATTTTTCAGTTTTCTGTACTTGACCTCACTGAATGCCTCTTTGGTTTTATGACAGTACAGGGCAGATGGGGAGACCAAAACAGTCCCTATGCTGGTATTGTTTGTTTTGAGCAAAATCTGTAGTATATATCTCCTAAGATGGATGAACAATCATGGTGTTTTCTCTCTCTGCTGAGTCCTTTGCAATGAGCCAGAGAGGTTCTGCTGGTCTGATCCTGAAGCCTGCAATCCCTTTCATAATCCCATTAACTTCTGTGGAGCTATATATGTGAATGAGCATTATGGAATTAGGTTGTACAGTGTATGTTGTTTGTGGTTCAGGTGTTAAGACAGGCTCAGCACTTTCATTGCTTAGTGTAATTTATATCAGTGAGAGGCTACCTGCAGGATTATGTCAACTGCTGCACCTTTAAGAGGTAGACAAGAAGTTTTCAGCAGAGAAGCTTTCTGTTTTTTGGTGAGATTTTTGATTTGGATTTATTCAGTGCTGGGAAATGCACTGGCAGCCTGGATAAAGTTCAGTGTTCTTTGCAAATTGTTTTTACTTCAGACCTTTGAAGTTCTCAGTCATGGATAGGTTGTTTTAGTCTTTGCTCTTATTGTGTAAAAGAATATGCTAGGGCTTTTACTTGGTGCTTAGCATTTCTGAAGTAGAAGCCTAACAAAAGCCGGGGTTTTCAACAATGCTGGATACCCAGATGTTTTCCTTCTCTTTGCCTTTTCCTTGGGTGATTGGTACTTAGTCTGTATACCTAAATAAAAATTTATGAACCTGACCTTTGACATTAGGATGATTTCAGCCTCTGCTTCTTTGCACACTATACTGTGACCCTTCTGCATGCCACAATAGAAGTACTGACTGGACTGACTTAGTATTTGGATCAATTAGGGGAGAGGATTTGGGAAGTGATGGTGTCATGTCTTCACACTCAGCCAAGAGAGTGCTTACCCAAGCATGGCAGTAAAGTCAAATGTGCTGCTGGAGGTGTCTTTCAGAGAAGGTGTCACTCTGATGCCGTACATGCTTTGGTTCTTCAGCACTTCGCAGTTCTTTTTGCATGAAAATTGATCCATGCCAAGCTGCTTGGACAGTGGTGGTCAGCCACTCTGTGATAACTTTGCCAACTAGATACAGTCATGCCTCATTCTCCTTTTTGCGTGTGGTTGCTGAGCATTGCTATAACAGACACTACATGCCATCCCAGAGAGAAATGCTATTTAAATACTGGAAGAAATAATAATGTCATGTATGCCTTTTTGTGATCTCACTAAGATATAATAAGGGATGATTAAGTAATTCTGGATTCCTGCATCATGGATGCTGTTTGTTGGAATGTGTTTAGGAAAACAAATACGTGAGAATAATGAGGTAGAAAAACTGGTTTGTGGTGTGCTTCTCAAGATCAGACACTTCATATGAGAATTTGGGTGTGTGAATGCCCATGTGTCAGTTGGTATTTTATTCTCTTACTCTCATCCTTTACATCTAGACCTCTATGATATAAACCTGGGTATTTGGATTTCTTACCCATTCACAGCAAGAGGAGATGATATTCATTGGTTTTTAGGTGAGTTTTTTCCGTATCTTGTGTGAAGCCTCTAGCTGCAGCATTACAGTGTAGCACTAAATCTGTTTCTTATCTACAGATGTCAGCATAGGCAGGCAGCTCTGCTATCACTTTCCAGCTGAAGGAAATGAGATGTGGAAAGGTAAAGCAATTTCTACAAGAAATTATCTTTTATATCCATAGCCAATCTTGTAACAGTGTATTGGTGTTTGCTGTCTTCATAAACAATAAAAACTTTGAAGTGAGTGGCCTTATCTTAGAAAGCAAACTGTTGCTAAAATTATTCTTTTTTTGGAAGACTTCTGAAATAATACCACGTCCTCTTATCCTGAGAACTAAGAGAAGATTATTCGGTACTGTGACAGCTGGGGTTTTTCAGTGCCTCCATCAAAATGGGAAAACAGGAAACGGCAGCATGCATGAAAATGTAGTTCGTCTGCAGATCTGATTTATGGCTATAATGATCTTTCAAAGAATCAGTTATTTACATAATATGAATGAAATACACCCCAAGACCAGAAGGCCATTCTGGTTTTGAATAAACAGTGCAACACTCATTCACATAAGGGATAGCTTGCCTAGAGCGGAATGAACATAATTAGGATTAAGATGACTGTTTGGAAAGGGAGGCTGATACCAGAATTTGAAATAATTTTCCTTTGTTTCCATGTCTGTATTGATCCTAGCTTTTGAGAGTCAAAAGTAGCATTTACTCAGTTATTATTATGAGTTTTGTGAATTTCAGCCCACTTGCCAGTGTCTGCAACATTGCTGTTAGAAGAGAGACACACCAGTGGTGCCCTTGCAGAAAGGCCAAGTCTAATGGTCCTCGCAGTCAAATGCCTTTTTATAATCATAGGCATGGTTCTTCAGAATGAAGCAGGGCAAGTTAGTTGTGTGAGGCCCTAAGAGAGAAAGGCCAGATTTAGGAACTGTACACTTGGAATTTTGCCCAGCTATGTCAAGAGCAGTAATGTCGTGTGAGGTAGTCTTAGCCCTCACTTAGCTCAAGCCCACAGTTTAGAAGAGCTACAAAAAAGCAGTGAGCACAGAATCTTATTTGACATAATGTGGAATGATAGCTGTTGTTATCTCAAAAATACATCAATTCAGCTGAGAGTTTGTATAGCGTTTATGGTAGATAGTAATATATTTACAAGAACATTCTAGGTGAATTTATAGATATTTTTCTTTTTATCACTGGTGTTAATTAAGCAAGGGATAGTACTAGACTGAACTGTGTCTGTTTCCTACTCTTCATATTCTTTTTTGTGATGCTCTGTCTGAGATCTTTAAACACTGTGGAAAATGGTTTGTAAGCAGTTGTTCAAATAAGACATGTCTTTGCAGTGGTGGTACTTGTAATTTCCCTTTTTTTTGCTAATTTGGTAGAATTTTATGGAATCAAGTGTTGGTTTTACCAATGGTTATTTTTCTGAAAACCTGGCTGAAATGTATTTGCACCTCTACTCCTCATGGAAAGCCATTCTTGTGTTTTGGGGACAAGCCAGTCACAAAACATAAGCTGTACTGAGAGAATAGCCAGTCATGCAGCACTGAGCTCCACAAACACTTGCTGAATATTTAAGTGTGGTTAGCACAGAAGTTTAGTCTTCTGCTAAACTTCGAACTGAATTTTGTACGGTCGTGACAGGAGACATCAGAGCCAGTGCTTGGCAGGGGAGAAAAACCCAGGAAGATTAATGTGACCTGTTGGTGTCTACATTGTGCCTTAGAGGATGACCCAGGTCCTAGATGCTGGGTAATGCACTGGCTCCTGGGGTCTGACATCTTGCTGTCCCTAGCAGAGTCTGAACTGAGTGTGAGCTTAGGCTGCCTAAAAATGTTACAAGTCCTTGCAGCAGGTAACACGAGACTGTGCGCTATACTATTTTCTAATAATTCCCACCCCATCTTGCACATCTGAAATCATCACTGCGAGGCCGGATGAGCTGACTAGGGGCTGTATTGTGTAGGGTCTCCTCACAGTGTTTTCTGTGTCTAAGCTTTTCTCTGGGTCACTGAATGCTCATCCTGAGGTTCCTTCCAGGAAGTAAGTGAATTCAGTTCTCTAGACAGTTATGAGGATACATCTGCTGTCTCCGAAAGCCTTAGAGGAGATCTTTGTGTGGAGTCCCTTCCATCATGTAGTGTGAGAGATATAGCACGTAGTATTCAGTATATCAACTTAGAACTGCTAGTCAAGTCTTGTGGTGCAAAGAAAATTGCAATGAATTTCTGCTTAGTGGCCTGTGCCAGTACAATGTGTTTTGAGAAAATGTCTTCTCAGAAACCTCTTGGGCACAAGTCTGCAAAATGGGGAAAGACTATATCACATACAGAAACGTGTTGAGGGACAGCTAAAAGCAATGCATGCCCCAGAGTTACAGCTTCCAGACAAAAATCATTAGGTATCGCAGTTTCTCCTGATGCAGTGTGACAGAAATAGTACTCTAATAACACATTTTAATAGTTGACTAGATACTTAGTTTTGTTTCTTCTCATGAAAAGTCTGGCCGTGCTGTCAGTACAACTAGACTGAAAGCTCTTAGGCTGATTAATTATTAAAAGAACACACTAAATATTTTACACCTTTTATTTTTTTTTAATCTTATCTATTGGTACTTATCACAATATATGCTAAGAACTTACATCACTTCCAATAAAAGATTAAAAAAGAGTGAAGGTTGTGTAAATATTTGTCTCCTCACTTTATCTTTGCTTCAGTGTCTTCTCTCTTCACTACCTTTCTGAATCTTTTTTGTTCTGTAAGTAATGAAATAATAAATTTTTTTGGAGAACTTATATGTCCATCAGATTTGTGCTCCCCTTATGTAAGATGTTATATGAATGTACAATAAATGTGAATCCATTTGGCAGAAAATTTGCTTTTGAGAAGATGTGCCAAGCACCAGTAGTGTGGTGCTCTAAGACTGGGGTAGACAAACATTCATGAAGTACACATGGTTTGTGTCCTGCCTTGCTGTATCATTAGGCACCATCTCTTAGCATATCTGTGAGTTAGAAGTCTTTCCAGCCAATTATACAAATGTACAAAAAAATCATAGAATCAGAGACTCCAGACCTGGAAATCACATTTCCTTGGACACTAAAGGACTTGGGTAAGCATTTAACATCTTAAGCATGTCAGCAAAATATTTTGCTTGCTATCGTAACATCTAGATGTTTCAAAGACCTGTAAAAATTGTGTTGTGGTACTCCTGAAAGTGATGCTTAGTTACACATATGGCAGTGCACATATGTGTACACCAACAATGTATTATTATTCTTGACCTTTTTCGTATTTTATTGCCTGGATTCAAAGAACCCTGGCACCAGCCAAGATCAAAGTCCTCATAAGAATAGGCCTTGTGCAAATACAGCAGAGAGAGTATCAACCTAGAACGCTGTTGGGCTGAGTGAGAAGGCTGGGCTAGGGAGGACTAGGAGGAGGATGAAAAGACCGTGGGGCGTTGTGCTGTTGACATGGGCTCTTGCATGAGGAAAGACATGGGTTCTGGTGGTCTGCCACCTTTTCCTTTCCTTTGTAGCTTGGCTTTGGTCTGTGATCTGACATTACTGGGCAGTTTGCATTTGGTGAGTCTTCTCTTGTCTCAGACAGATATGAGACCAAGCTAGCAGAAAAAAACCTCACAGGCACTCTAACCTCTTTCCTAGCCCACACAGTTTTGTAAGACTTCCTCTGTGAAGACTTTCATAAACAATACACTGCTTATTCAATCATGAGATATATTATCCATAGGAAAAAATGCCTGAAGGAAAATGCCAGAAAGAAAAGAAACTTCACAACATCTTCAGAGAAATATGGCCCTCTTACTTGTATGACTGATACTCATGATAGAAGAGCTCTTCTAGCCTGGATATACCTATTAACAGTAAGCTTTTAATTAAAGTGTTCTTAAAATTTATATTATTTATTGGTTTAGTTTACTAGTTGGTCTCTGGAACGCTGTTCTAAAAGCATTATCAATATTTTAATGGTAAGGCTGTGTTTGTTTTCTTTAAAATTATTTATACTTAGAAAAAGGATACAAAGCCCTCAAAGAGTGTTTCCTGTTACAATTCTTGGGTCACTGTACCCCGTTATATAACAAATGGGTATGAAGGGGACAGATGACTGGCCATCAGTCTTTGTGTTTATGGTACTGAATGAGTGATTATTAGGCTTAAATCATGTTGCTTATGTTTTATTTTTAATTAGCTAAGAAACGTGATGTATGTATCTTTACATGATTACTGTGATCTTCTAAAAAAACATGAGTCTGTATCGTGGTGCTAAAACTGAACAATAGTAAGAACTGCAAGAGGAAGGGTTTATCAAGCAAGTAAATTAGCTGGAGATTCTTGTGTTAGAAGCAATAGAGGGACAGAAGGGAATGCTGTTACTTAGCTCTGAAGGGTGGAAAGTGGAATAGACTTAGCAGTCAGACATTCCACATAAAATCACTCCGTTCAGTGCAGGAAATGAATGAGGCAGAGGTGTTCCTTCTCCCTGCAGCTGGCTTTAACTCATGGCACTCCTGCCAGTAAGTCTTTTTCCTCAATGTACATATTTTGTATAGCTGTTTCTCTTTGGGTGGAATTTTGATTTAAAAGAATCCAAGTCTCTTGTTTTGCAATCAGATTGCTGGCAAGAGTAGAAGCACCTCAATGTCTCACATCATCTCCTCCAACTTCTCCCTGGGAGAGTGTTTTATGGAGTTATGTCTTGATGTGTGCATTCGTAAGACTGGGAGATTGCATCTGGAGAATCACCTGCTATGTTGTGAGGCCTCATTAAAGACAGAACAGCAACCCTTTGCCATCTCACAGCCTTCAGTTTTGTTCTTTCTGTCTTTCATTGTTTTTTTACTAGAACAAACAAGCTATGAGCGCACTCAGATTTGCGTATTTGTGCCCAGTGAAAGCCATCATGTCAGGCATGCGCTCATTGTGTTGATCTGAACAAATGTTCTGCTGCTGATACTGCACTCACTAGAGCTCAGACACAGTGTGAGCTGTGGTATTTTGTGACTCATGCTTCATCAGACTGTAACTGTTAGCTGTGTTCTAGCCTTTGCCAGCTCAAGAGACCCAATATTTGATCCAAGCTTATTTGGGTTGATGGAAACAATCTTACTGCCTTCAATCGGCTAGATTCATCCAGAAAGGTTTTGAGCTGAGTTGTCAGGATAAATAAATAAATAAATGAATAAATAATGTTAAATAATTTCTCCCTTTTGATTTTTAAATTTAAATACTTTGGCATGAAATTAGTAGAGAGTGAGAGAGAATGTAGAAATGCTGCAATGGCATTGTGGTTTCTTTTAAGCAACACTTGAGGCTCAGTGGATGGAATATCCCATTACTGCCATAACACAGTTGCCATGTTTCACAGCATATGCGAAAAACTCCTTTTGAACACCACGGTGTTTGTCCTGTGATTTTCCCGACCACAGCAAAGATTCTCTGCTGTAAAGAGAGGATATTTACAATTTCCAGAGGCCAGCCCACAGGGAAGGTCCACTCATGGAGTGGTTCAGTGTTTTCTGGGGTTTTAGGGCTTGTACAGATTCCTCAAAAGAGGGTTGATGGAGGAGCTCTGGAGAGTACCATATATATTGCTCTCTCTCCAGTAAGAAAAGACAGTGTGGGCATCTCTATCTCTCCCTCCCAACACAGAGCTGTTGGAAATTTCCCCAATCTAAACATGTTTAACATTTTAGTTTACTTGTGGGCTGTCACTAGAACTGGAGTTTTCTTTTTTATTACGTGTGACGTTTCTCCTCCTTTTTGTCAAACATTGTCTTGCTGCCTTCTTAGATGAATTATTGTGTCATGTTGTTGTTTTTTTTTTTGTTTTTAAAAACCATATGATCTAATTTACAGAGTCTAGTTTTCATAAAGGTTTTAAGTTCAGCCCTGTGAAATCCTGTGACTAATTCATGATATGTCCTTGTTCTATTATTAAAGCTTACAAGCTGTTGACTAAGATATATGATGGATATTTCGTAGATAGTTTTATTTCTTTCACAGGAAGACTAAAATTTTATGACAAAGGATTTTATGCCTGTCTGTCGTTAGTTTTATGCCTCTACTAGTATTTTTCAGTACAGTTGCAGTACAGTACCAGCACAGGGCCGTGAGATACCTCACCCTTGTGATGAAGATGGGAGAAGTCTGTAGGAATTTCAGGCCAATTACAGGCTTTAAGACCCACGTGCTCTAGCACGTTCCCCACTACATGAGCTAAAGCCAAGTCACTGTTGTGTGTACTGTATGAGTGCTCAGCAGTTGGATCCCATATAACTTACGTAAGTCAATTTGGTAAAGCTTTTTGAAGTGAAATCTAGTTGTTGAATTAAAAAAAAAAAGATCAACCATAATGATTTTATATAGACTTGTGACCTTCAAAAATATCATGCTGCTTCTCTGGCACATCAGCTAAGACAACAATTCAGTCATCTGGCAACAAAAGTCACTTGTGAGTCCTGCATACAAGGACACCTCAGAGCCTCTTTGCCTCCTAGCATTGAGTAAGAAATCCTCACTGCTTGAGCTGCTGGATGTCACAAACCTCCTTATCTTGGGTGACTTGTTCATACTGAAGTAGCCTTTGGCTGATAGTTAGCTTCTCAGACAAAGCTTAATCCTGTGAAAACTCTGCTTTATATGGCATCTTGCCAAATCATGGTCTGTCCTTCTATTAATTCAGATTTAATTAATTAATTCTGTTTGTAATGGCTTAGTAAACTAAGGCCAAGTCTGAGAATGCAATTAATTTTGTATTAGGAAGGCTACCACTGAAATGAAGACCATTTTGCTCTAATAAGGAGCATTGGGATCACTGCCTTTCATTCTTAAGGCTCTATTTGAAACAAGTCACTGTCAAGTTCCTTGCTCTTGTTATCACGTAGGTGCAGACAGAGTGATACAGATTCACCTCCTGCAAGCTGGTCGCTGCATACGGGGTAGATGCAGGGGAAAGCATTCACCACCAACCTTAACTGTGCCAGTCTCAGCAGCCATCCTTGCCTCCCTGCAACGTTATGCACACGTTCTAGTTGACACTTGGTTTAGAACAGGGCTCTGCAAAGCACCTGTCACGCCTCTTGATGTGGTGTCTAATAGGGGAGGTTTCTATTTCCAGTTCTGTTACTGATGTAGTACAGAGTCAAGTGTAAATTACATAATGTTCTTTTATACGTCCGCTCTCCTATCTCCAGCCTGCTACTGTACAGTAGGAATCTTGGTTTATTTGTGCTAGTGCTCAAGGTGATTTTAGGGCACGAAAGGAGTGCTCTGTCCACAACAATATGTAAATTAATATGAAAACATAAATTATGCAGAAAACAATGTTGATGGCTCAGTGCAAGGCAGTCACTGATAGGTGCATGCTGATTGTGATACTATCCGTGGCCAGGTAGTTGGTGAACTCCTAAGAGAAAATGTGAGCAAGAGATCTGGTTGTCTTTACGTGGCATTTTGCAAATGTAGCGTGTCGTTAGCTCTGGCAATATCCCCTCATTTGGGGTAAGCTGTAGAGTCCCAGTTCCAAGCATCTGTTGTAATCTACCCCAGAAGCATCTGTGTTCCCTGTAGTGAGTACAGGAACTTTCACCACATGTGGTTTATGGGAGTGACTTTTGAGTCATTGTGAGTGAAAAGTACAATAGAACTGTGAGACACTATCTTTGTGGGAAAAAAAAGTCATTGCTGGAGTTGATTTAATCATCATCCCTACCATAAGCTTCTGCTCTGAATACTGGAACTTTCTACATTTTCTTTTGTTTGGTCAGTGTTTTGTACAAGTTTGCTAGTCACGAGATTTTCAGAAGCAGTGTATGTTATCTTTCATTTCTATTTTGCTTTCCCCTGCATGAAATGTTGAGATAAACACTTTTCTAGCCTCTGAGTGGTTGTGGACCATATGTTCCTATAAAAGCTGTAATTTCCCACTGAAGGCTTCTGTTTCCATTAAGCCATTCTGGATATGTGGTACGTGCTGTAACACACAAACTTGAAGAGATGCATTGTAACCCAGCTGGGTACAGTTGATGCCTGATGCTGAGACCTGAACCCAAAGCATAGCTGAGCTGTTTGGAGTCCAGCCTGATGCCAGATCTGAGTGTGAGTGAGAAAAATTTCTTTTTCAGTTGTATGCAACAGAGAACATGTGCAAAAAATGTCCTCTTGTGGTCAAGAGACTATTGTTTATGTTCACAGAACAATTCTATCTGCCTCAGGTAGACTCTGAGGCAGATAGGCAGTGTAATAGAGGACTAGCTATTCAATCACTAATCACACATAATTCAGTTCACTGGATACCACAGGCATTAAAACAACTAAGATAGGACCGTCACTTTCCCCAAACCATTCTATGCTCCAAACACTCACCTTACATGTGAAGGTGTAAGTTCTTCACCTTACACGTGAAGGTGAAGTTAGCAAGTGCCTTGGATCTTCCCAAGGTCCCTGATGGTTCCTATAGAAGAACCACTGTTTCCTGAATCTCAGACTGAATGATGCTGAACTCACTCAGTATGCCATAGCATTCACATCCTTCAGTGTGAATTATATGCCCAAGCCCTCTTAAAGTGTTCATGTAAGTTTACTCCCTTTTTGTTAGCACTATTAAGGATGACCAGCTTAATGGCTATTCGAGTTCATCAGTTTGCACCTGGCTCTTTTTTTTTTTTAAGGGCGAACTCTGTGAATCGAGCAGGGATGTGGATGTGGCAGAATAAACTGTTAATTTTTGTTGTGACAGCTGCTGGCCTAGTGTGTATCACACGTGTGGGCCTCTGTTGTGGGAAGGGCTCTGCACCGAGTTCACTGAAACTATGACAAAGAGGTGGGCAGTCTCCCTGCTGGGAGTTGGACTCTTGTGCTTGGGGGGTCCCAAGTGTGGACCAGGACACTCTTGTGCTCTGTGCTGTTCAGAGTAAGAGGACAGTCTTAAGAACAGACCATGGACAAGGAACAGCGGAATGATAAATTGTGTGGGTTTCTTCATATTTCACTGTAGCTTTCTCTGGTTGCTCCAAACAATTAATTATCCCAACTCCATTTACTATAGAAAGCATCTACATAACTAGTCCTTGGTCAGCTTTTGGATGCCCAAATTAGGAAAGCTGGAAGCACAAGAGCAAAGGAGCACAAGGAAACAGAAAACAAATACAGTTAGCTGAAGGAAGAAGAGATTCAGCACACATACTCTGTCAGCTGGACTAATGAACAACTGTTTTCCTTCCCTAGTCTAAAAAAACCTTTCTAGATTTTAATTTTTTTAATCCAAAGAAATGCTGCTTGTTTTGCACATCTTATTATAACTTTTTTTCCTGCCACTTTAATATTTCATAAGAAAATATAATTTTGAATCTAAAAATTGTTTGTGATATGCTTGCAGAGCAGCTAACTGCCTGGTAGATGGTTGTCCACAAGCAGAGGGTTGTTAATTTCTGTAAGCCCTTGATATTTAGTGGATGCACTAAATGTATGAAATATTTAATGTCCTTCTGGGGTCTTCTGCAAGCTATCATTAAGGAGTTTATAAAAGATAAAAAGGTGCCCTTATGATTTATTGGGGAGGGGGGTTTTCCTGTTCTAATAAAAAAGGCCCAAAGGGTCCCTCTGTTTTGTACCTCTGGTTTTCTTCTATATGAGAAAAGCATGTCTTGTTTCCTTTTATTTTCCTTTTTTATTTAAAAATAATTTCTTCTGGGGTATATGCATAATTGATGATCTGGTAGAATTATCTCAGGGATATTATGAGAATGAAAGCCAACTAACTGTCCAGGAAAGAAATACTTATATTTTGATGGCTTAAAAGTTTAAACCAAACAAAACCCTCAGGCTTTTGAACACCTGAACAAACATTTGGGAGAAAAGTTGTTGTTTGCCAGAATGTAACAGCTTGCTTAGGTAGATGGCTGAAGAAGCTTCAAGTCTATGTCTAAGACATCTAAGGACACCATAGAATAAGACAAGTGATATTTTAAATGAAAAGAGCAAGTGGCAAAAAAAAAATAAATCCCAACATCTCTCTTGTTTTAAAAGTTTTCAGGCCTTTAGGGGTTAAAAAAAAAAAAAAAGGTCACAGAACTGTAATGGTCATCTTTTATGCATTTTACCATGGAAGGCAATGTTATATTTATTAGACTGATATGCAAGATAGAATTTATGGTAGTAAATATTGACTAATGTCTTGAACATATCTTTTTGTATGATATTAGCCAGGCAGCCACTGTTTGCTAGAAGTAAAAAATGTCCAACTTGCAACTTTATTTTCCCTCACCAGTTGAACAGATAGCCTCCATGCAGAACATGGAGGCATTTAGAAAACATCTGTTTTTGCTACTGTTGATGATGATTAGTAATTACTCTGGCTTCAGGGAATGATTCAATTTCTTCAAGCAGGAGGATTTTGTTTTTCATTTTATCAGGCTCTAGTTATGCCACTGTGTCTTGTTGTATAAAAACTGACTGTGATAAAGGGTCACCATTAATATGAGCGTGTGACTGGTGTGAGGGAGGTGCATAGAGCTGAAGTGGAAGGAGAAGGGCTGAGAAGGCTGTTAGACAGAATCTGTCTGGCAGTTCAGGCCAGGATTGTCCTCCCTTCCTAGGAAGCAAGGTAAGTCATAAAGTCACACCCTGTCCTTCAGTTTCAGGCAGAAAACAAACTCTAGACTCCTGCTTCTTTCTTGCTTAACTCTGTGTATCTGGTTGACACTATGTATGTCTGTATGTAATGCCTTCTGGGAAATGATTTTCAATTGCCTCAACATAGCTAGCCAATGTATTTGATTTGATTCCCTGAGAAGCTTAAGAGAGGTATAAAATATTAGATTTTTTTTTCCTAAACTATTTCATAGCCTAGAAAGCGTTTTCCATTAGATGTTAGATTCTGAGGTGTTCTACTGGTTCTGATTTTTGGTTGATTTGCATGTCAAGTCAACTCGGTGCTCTGCAGTATGATTGGTAACTGTTTTAACTGTGAGAATTATTCTAAGTTCTCTGCTGCCTTTGGAGTAGCTATTGGAGAGTATTGGAAAGCATTCTCTCCTTGTTTAGGGATTTTTGCCTTTGGAGCAAGAAAATGTGCCTGCTCTCCTTCCTGAGGAACTACAGATTATGCGAGTACTGTGTCATCAGTGAAGGCACAGGTAACTCACATGTTGTTTCCATAGCTGAGAGGGTTGCACAGCCTTACTGCAATAAGGTGCTCCTTTGCACAAACTGGTGATTTATAAATACCATGGGGAACATGTCTCTCAAGTGCTGCTTTATGACGAAGAGAACAACCATGGGAAGACATTGAGGAGAATGCAAAATACAAGAGGAGAATCACGAGTCTTTACAGCCTCAGGTCTTCCTCACGTTGCTGCTATCTTTAGGAAATGGATGAGGAGGTGACGCTTTTTTTCTGTACTGGTTTACTTTTTTCAGGCTTAAGTTCCAGGCAAGACTAGAAGTAGAGTTTTGATCCAGATTTGAGCAAACTGCTGTCACTAGAGCTGCATTTGATTACTCCAGGGCAACCTTTGAGATTTGTGGTTCTGATGGACACTGACGCTAAATTGGGAAAGACAACCTTGCGAAGTTAACATAAAAGAACAGTAATGCCTTCTCTGTGTAAATTTCATCATACCAGCATGCCCTAAAGCAAGCCCTATGGTGTGTACCATGTTGCTGGGGTGCTTTCAAAGCTAGTATCTAGAAAGCTGTCTTTGTAGGTACTTCAAGACAGGCCAGAATTCCAGATCCTCTGTGAAGAAGCACAGGAACAGCAGAAGGGTACTGCTGGTACTTTAGTTCGGTTGGCCCTTTTTGGCCTTAACAGCCATCATCATAATGAATTTGGAATGATCACTAATGTGTATTTTCTGTAGAGTACAGTGACTGTCCATTTTCTCTGAGGGAAAATACGTTCACTTATTTTTAGCTCCTGCCTCAAGGAACCTCAGTATTCTACATAGGAAGGAAAAATTTGATTTCTATTTCCAAGCCAAATCAGAGCAGCAAAAACCCCATCCTTATGTCTGGACAGAGTTCATGTTCTGATTCTTGTCACTGATTTTCTAGTGCAGGTTCAGGTGATGCTGCATGAAGCTCTCTTGAAAAGACCTGCACGGAGTATGGAGAGGCTCAGTCGCAATAATTACATCCCAGTAGCTGTGCTGCTGTAATTGTAATTGCAGTATGTAATTAAGGTGATATGTAGCTGCATTACTCATATGTGCCTTTTTTTATTAGAAACGTATGATTGTATTTAAATTCTCAGGTGACCTAATCCAGTATAGTCACTAATGCCTGCAACTGAGGCAAAAGTGCCAATGTAATCATAAAAACCTTTACACTTGGTTCACTGAACCTGACATCATTTCACTCTAACTTGTCGTTCAATCTAATCAGACTGTACTAGAATTTAAATTCAGCACTTTGTTTATATATTGTCATGGTTTCTGTCTGGAACATTAGGCACTGGTCTTTTTATTTCCTGTCCTGAGAAGCATGATGGTGAGCAGTAAAGAGCTCAGTGGCAGTGAGAGATTGTTTAATGACAGACAAAAGCATCTACAAACATTTTGTGAT
The DNA here is from genome assembly GCA_035584735.1 of Pseudotriccus pelzelni. Lineage (NCBI taxonomy): Eukaryota > Metazoa > Chordata > Aves > Passeriformes > Tyrannidae > Pseudotriccus > Pseudotriccus pelzelni. The sequence continues at coordinate 15,507,689 of JAWMRA010000162.1, forward strand.
TTTCATATGTGGATACCTCTACCGCTGATCCTCCCCCTCCCCTGAAACAGTATCTGAGCAACATGAATGCTCTCAGAATTCCTTTTTGTCTTCCTCTTCTTTCAGTAGTAAGGTCTGAACCAGAATCTCTCATCTGAGCATCCTTTAAGGTTATATATATGTGGTATCTTAAAACTGAGATACAATTTGGATGGCTCAGACTGAAATTAGTTATTGATGTTTTTCAGGTACTTAATATTTAAAATTATTTATAAAGTACTTCAGATGATTATCTTGTTTCTCCTTTCCAACCTCCCTCTTAACCTTCTTTCAAAGGAAAAGCAAATATTTTTTTCATTATGATAACAAGGTGTCCTAGGCCAGAATGACGTGTGCCAAAAAAACCTTACTTCAGTGCAAATCCTGACACCAAGTAGCGCTTTGAATGGCTGTTATGAGGCGCAAAATCATCCATTAAAGTTCTCCCATAACGATAAAAATGTGTGTCAGACCCACACTGGCCAGGACCCATGACTGCAATTTCTGTCTCGAAATGTTCTGTGTGAAATTTGTCCTTTAAATTATTATGGTTATGTTTCCTCATCCAGATTTAAAGTTGAATTTCCCTGCTTCTGTAATTCTTTGTTGGTGATGCTGCTATTCTGAAATTTTATCTGAAGTAAAACGTAGCAACTGTTTTGTGCTGGGTTTTGCTGTTGTCCTGGCTAAACCTGGGCATTCCATTTTTCCTAAATACGTGTTTATCCTGGTCTAGCACATAACCATCTGCTTATTTTTCTCATTCGCCACTACTGTTCTGATTTCTTTTTCTGGCAGGCTTTTCAGTCTCTTAGCAATTATTCTGCTGCATCTGAGATTCAGGTTATTGATGGACAAATCCTGCTAACCATTTCCATACGTTCAGGCACTGGGTTTTGGCATAAAATATCCCCATGCTGCCCATCAGACATATTCTGGTGCACTGCATGCGTTGTGTGGTGTAGTCTCATGTGCATTTCATAGGTGGCAATAGAGAGATCTGATGCTTAAAGAAAGGAGCTCTGAATCAGTGTCTGGTTCTGATACCAGCTCTGTCAGAGTCTGACTGCCATGTTGGGCAAATTTCTTCATTCTTCTACCTCACGGTTCAGGAACAAGAACCGCTGTGATAGGCGGGTGATGCAGGCAATGACTGTCAGAGTGAGGCTTCTCAGTTCCACACCATTGTTTTCCTGGCTTGCCTGGGCTGGCTGGCACTCCTTACTTACCCTATGCTCCTCTTGCTGTCTGCCCACCACTTCACACCTTCATTAATTCATGAAATGGGGAGGAATGGTTATCACGCCAAATCTGCCCTCGCACGTGTAACCTGAGTTGAAACATGCTTTGATCAATGCTTGTGATATGCTGTGGAGTCTTCAGCTACAAGATGCTGCACCAGGACGCTATGAAGAGAGAGATGTATCTGAGTCCTGGGAAGCGAGTCAGGTGTAAGGAACAGACCCTGCCAAGGGCTGTGTTTCAGGTCGCTTTGCAACACTTTCTATTTGGTAACTTTTGTCCTTGAGTTTCTACATAAATCCACATTAGGCTTTATTTACAAGCATTCAGAACTACTTGTGAAGTGGAACTAAAAGATGAAAGTGTTGTTTACACTTTGTTTGCTGTGTACTGCCGATCAACCTTTTTGTTCTGTTTCTCCTCTCTGCTGCCAAATAACAGGAGAATGGTTGTACACCGTGCCCCAGGAAGTCGTGAGGGTTAATGACTCATTCTACTGTGCTCTGAACGTTACGGAGTGTTTGAAAGGGATTTTTGTCTCTAAATACAGGTTGGGAATTTCTGATCTAAGTTGAAGGATTCGAGCAGGTTTTTTGAAAAGCATCCACCTGCGTCTAAGTCATGTGTTGCTAGAGCTTTATGTGACTATTGATGCAGAACTTACTGGAGAAGCAGTAGGAGGACTCCTGCCACCAGTTAAGTTGTTTGAACAGTAGAAAGGGCAAAGTTTACTCTGTTTTCAAATGAGTAGGGCCAAAAATCTGCCAGTTGGCTTGGGCCTACTTTTGTTTGGTGAAATTGCAAATAGATTATGAAAGTGTTTGTTGTGAAAGATAAATTTGTAGGAATTGTTGCATTTAATACTTTTCCTTTTTAAGGAGAAACAATATAAAGAGCTTAATTCAGCACAGAATAAATCTCAGTTTTGTTGCACTGATTGTATAAAACTAGGCTGCTCTGCTCTACATTTGCCTTTAAACTGTTTATATTACTTAAAATGTCATTCCAGAGAAGAGTTTGGCTTAGGACTGCAGCGAAAGCCATTTTATTCCATGTATGGACCTAGTCTCTCAAAGCTATTTTAGTGAGTAGCTAGAAAAGATTTTTTAGTCAGGCATGATTTCATTTGTGCTTATGTGCATTGGCCAGTTTAATGAGGGAGCTACACTGTTTTGCAGTTCTTCTCTGCATTGTTCCAGGGAAAAGACAGGAATTTTCAGGTGCAGGCTGGGGTTATGTTTTTTTTAAACACTTTATTTAGAACCACATCTCGCAATCACTCAGTTTAGCTACCGAGGAATGAAACCCTTCTATGCCTAGAAGCTGCTCTGTTAAAAAAATTACATCCCTTGTTGCTGTTAATCAACATTGCCTTTGACAGAACTGAGCCATTTTTAAACCATTTCAGCCACTGATTCCAGCTTTCACAACTCAGCCTTCAGAAAGGCATAGATTTCTCTTGTTAGAGCACAGTGAAGGTGGGTGAAGAAGATCATGGTTCTGCAGTGGAATCTGAAGTCTTTCTTTAAGCTTTTGTCCTTGGGACTGTATTGTGGCAGTTCTGTAGAAACCCAGTGTAGGGACATAGCAGCTGGGTATTTGCTCCCAGGACAGCTTCTCTTAGGGTGGATCCCCAAAGGGTGGTAAGGAAAGTATATATGTTTGAGGGTATTTTTATTTTGGCCCTATTCCCTGCTAAGGAAATAATTTTGAGTCTTTTTATGTTTGAGGCACTATTTGGTTTTGTTCAGAATCCTCCGTAGTAATAATTTATATGATGTGGTTTTTTAACTTGGAGAAAATGCTATAAAAATGGTGATTATATATATTTATGCTGGATATAATCAGAAATAGTAGTCTTCAATACCACTGAATGCACCTTTGAGAGTGCAGAACCTCTAAGTAGCAAACGGTCATTCTAACATGGCTGCCCAGTTTCTACCATATGTATTCTAGGAAGTCCCTTATTCCTCTTTCATGCGATTTGTCTCTGGAATTGAAGGGCAAATTGCAGTTCTGACAAGACATGCGGCCTTTGTGTTGAGACTACTGACTGCTGACATCCACTGTTATAATCTTTATACTTTAAGTGACCTGGAGTCAGATTTTTGAAGGTATTTATTCGCTTAAGAGCCATTAGACTAAATGGGATTTCAGAATTGCCTAAGTAAATTAGAGTCCTAATTCACACTGCAGATCTAATTAGCAGACTTTATGTATCTTTAGGTGCCTAAATATCTTTGCATTGCTGCCTGCTGGATACTAGGAACTAGTCTGAAAGCATCCCTGAAGGCTACAAAACAGTAGTCAAAACACAACAGGTTTTTGTAGACTTTTGAAATTAGCAATTCAATTCAAATTACTGAAGAAGAGGTGAAAGGCTTTGAATTTGTTATTGATCTTTGTTTTTCCAAGTATTGTGAGTCACCAGCTTGAATGAGACCATGTTATAGAGGTGGGCAGGAGTGGATGTGAGGCTGATAGAACACATATATAGCCAGTGCCACTTACACACCAGCTGGGCTCAGTCTGGAGCCATTTTATGCTTCATCCATTGATATGAATAAAGACTTAAAAGAGCCATTAGCAACTGTCAGAGAAATCCATGGTTGATATCTCATCAGCTTGAAGCTTAGTGTGTCTCAAAATACTGCCATTCCTTGGATTACTTTTGTTCAGCTTGGAGTTCTTGCAAGTTTATCTTTTAGGCACATGTTCAGTAGTCAGTCCTTTAAGACCTTCTGTTTGTTTCCAATGAAATATCTTGAAAATTTAAGATTTTTCTTTGAACTTACTACTTAGCTTCATCTTTCTCTTAGCAGAGAAATGAGAAAACATGCAAAAACTTAAGAAGTTGTGGAGTTGGGTAAGTCCTGAATAGGTCGTCTTCAAAAATTCAGCTGTGAAGCAGTGGGATTTTTGGATATTTTGATATTTAGATGTTTGGAGACATTTAGATGTATGATGATGATTGATCTTGTGTATCTCAGAGAATCGTCACTAAGTTCTTAATAGTCAATTGAGAAAGTTCTTGCACAAAGGAGAAGTTTCCTTTCAAGCATATGGCTAAATTCAGCTAAACCATAAATTCATCTGTTCTTGACTTTGCTGCTATGTCCTCTTATATCAGAATTAAAGCTCAGATTATGTAGGTTGAGAATCTTATGACCTACTTGGGATATCACTTTGGGCTATATTCAAATGCCAGTGATAAGCATGAAATATAGACATTGTTTACTCTCCTCCATTGGTGGTATAAGAACCAGGCTTTTCTTGAATTTTAGTAGTGTAAAGTGCTTATTGTAATCTTCAGCTAAAATGGCATAGTAGTCACAGCACCAGAACTGGGCATATGTAAGAGGCAGTCTGAGTAATGCCATTTGTCTCAGGGCTGCAGAACAACTTTGAGAGAGCTTGATCGCCCTCAGATTTGTGTGTTGGCCATTCAACAAGCCTGTTTAAAGTGAGCAGTGAATTCCAAGGGGAAAATTTTGAATGGTCTACCTGGGTCTTATATCTTCTAGCATCACACAGTGGCCATGTTTTTTCATTCTCTCTTAAGACTTCTTTGAAGACAAATGCAAAACAATTCCTCAGAAACACTATTTGGAGGTATTTTTCTGTATTTACTTTTAAATGTCAAATATTTGGGTTTCCCTGTAACCCTTGGAAATTATTACATCGTCAAATACACCTGGAATTTACTGGACGCTGAAGAACACTTATCATTATAAGTGTTAAAGGTAGAAAAGTCAGAGAAATCTTTACTAACGTACAACGTCATGCCAGAGTAGCTCTCAGGAATAACGGTTGACTCTGTATTCCCCAGGGCTGGGCCACATGATAGAGCTTTGTGTATTTGTCTTGGAGCTGTTGGACAAACTTTTTTATTCTGAAGCAGCAGAGATTTGTGTTTCTAAGTTAAAGTGGTTCGTATGGGAATGGTATTTCTAGCACATTCTTTTGTTGGGACAAAGGAGGATAATTGGTAGCAAAACACAAGAAAAAATTGTTGGTTAGGGACAGTGGTGTGGAGAGAAGCATACCATGTTATAAAATTTAAGCCCCGAATTCCAAAGAGCTATCTTGTCTCAAAAGCTAAGTTTGAAATGTCAAATTCCCTTGTTTATTTTACTGGGAATTTCACAGGTGCTGAAAGGCGTGGTATTCTTAGTAACAGTTGGGTTCCCAAATACCTTGGTCCTCTCCCTGAATATCATGAGTAGAAAAAGTCAGTAACACTATTCTGAGAATGTGCCACACGGAGAGGACAAAACACCTGGTTTCAAGCAGTCGTTAGCAACAGGCTGTAAAAACAGCTGGGGAAATATTATTGTATTCATAGTTATAATGGCATGCTGCTGTCACTTGAAAATGCTGAAGCTCTGTAGTAAGCTGTTAAATCAAAGTCCATTAATATCCGCTTTAAAGTTTTTCATTCCAGGTTCTTGAATATGTCTGCTTCCTTTTTTTGCTACAATAGGCAGTTTTGTTTTGTGCTGGCTTGCATACCAAGTACAGTTAGTTAATGAATATTTAATTTCTATTAATGCAGAGGCTCTTGTTATGTAGGAAAATATATGTTGTGCAGGAAAAGCCTCAGACCCATTCTCACACTAGAAATGAAAGTCTGAATATTTATTGTAAGTCCTCTTCTGGAAAGTTTGCTAGTTTACTCTTGTTTAAGTAATCTTTGAAATGGCTTGATGTGGAAGCTCCATGTTTACTGGGTTTTTATTGTGACTGTTATGAGGCAAAGGGGTGCTAGATTATTGAGTATGCTGATAGGGAAGGATCGAATATAATGGAAAGGATTGTGATGACTGACTCCTAGGCTTTAAGTCTTTGAGACAGTGTTTTTAGGTTCTACAATACATTCCAGCCTTCTTTGCTGTCTAGATACATGTGGAGGCAGGAGAGGAACCAAATGGTAAAGGCTTAGAAACAAATACCAGCAGAAATTAGGATTGTGCAGTATGTAATGCAAGTACAGGTGAATGAAGGGTAAACAAACTCAAACCGTTAGAAATACGGAAGTACATCTTTAATGCCTAAATCCTCAAATGAATGGGTCCTTCAAGGTGATTTCTCCTCTGTATGAACAAAAGGTTGTGCTGTGGTCTAACTAGTCTGGTACACTGTGTAACAGGCATCAGGTTGCCTGTGGGTAGGGATCCTGAATAAGTCCAAAGTCCTCACAAATAAGATATTCAATGTTCAGACAAACAAGTATTTTGGTAAATGATATTGCAGCTTGAGAACAAAATAGCTAGTGTGTGTGTCTTCTGGGTTAGGTGATACGTGCAGTGTAACAATCTCTCCATTTGATAGCATGCTTTGAGTGTTTTAAATATTATGTTTATTTGTTGGGCAGGTATTAAGCTTTCCTATTGAGAGCTCAAATGATTCATTGACAGTAGAAATTCATCTATAATAATCTACCTTAAACTTTTTTTTTCTCATTAAACATGAACTAAAATGATTTGCTGGGGAATCAGAATAAAAAGCCATTTAGATTTAAAACATTTGAACCAAAATTGCGTTTCACACAAGATCCTTTGCAATGCCTTTCTCTTTTCAGCACTGTTTGTAGCACTATCCCCGGAGAGATGAACTCACTAACAAGAGATAGGGACTGTAAGATAAGAGTCTAAAACCTGATCAGATGCCTCAGTGTGAGCTGTGGGAAATGGAAAAAACAGCTTTTAAAAAGAACACCACTACCAAAAAAACCCCCAAGCCCTATTGTTGTGGATATTATTCTTTGTGTAGTGCCAAGAACAAGATCCAGACTCAGGAAGTGGTATTTAACTTTATTTGTTATCTTAAAGTCCGTGATCTCTTCTCTGTAGAGACAAAGTCAAAGGAAAAGAGTCAAATTTTCTCAGTAGCTGACAGACTCCCCAGGAACTGCTTTCCCCAGATCACTTAATGTAACTGCTCTATGACTGCTAAAAGCAAAATGATAAACTGTTTTACTGCAGCCTCGATGTCTGCAAAGGGCGGTGAGGGATGAAAGGATGTTGTATCTCCTTTTTCCATACAGCTGCATTTGATGGATGTAGCACCTCATAGTTAGGAAGAAAGGAGACAATATTTTATTACAGTGTTTGTATTACAGTAGTGCTGTAGGACCACAGCCTCCATTTCTCAGGCTCTGAAAAAAAGCAGATTGGGTTCTTGCCCCAAACAAATGCTATAGTGCAAAACCATTTTATCCATGGTCAAGTGAAAGTATCTTTTTGTTTTATCTGCCTGATTGAAGAATCATATAATGAAGTGTAAGCTTGAGAAGAAGTGGAACGCAATTTTCATTTAGCGTAAAACAGTACTGTGTAATTCTTCCTTACAACATTATTGAGTGGTTTCCCAGACTCTCAAATTGTACCAGTGGCTGCTACTGAGTGTCAGTTTATCTGGTTATGCCTCAGACCTCTCTGATTCATTTATTTTCACTTCATTTGACATCTGCATCCTACATCTAAGTTTATCTACATGTCAACCATTCACAGCAAAGTAGTTGTTATATGAGTTCAGCAGTACTAACTCAGCAATGTAAGCCGGGTGTATTGTGGGTTTGCAAAGAAAAAAACCCAACAACAAAAAAACCCTCAACCTCAAATGCTCTCAAACAACTTGATTTGGAAGTCTTTCTTCACCTTGTTGTCATGGTCCAAATGTGCAATGTACACAAGTGTACATGTGTGTGCAGAGCCACGGGACAGATAAAATTGTGAGTTAAAATATGGTTGTGCTATTAGAATCAATTTGGCACCACATTTTTTGGTGTCTCATTATGGAAGAGCATTTCATTCCAGTCATGCATCAGATCTCTTTGACTTACACCTACCACGGAATATACATAAGTAAAACAAAATGTCTTGAGGCGTCAGAGCTCAGAGAACTTTTTCAGCATATGTAACATCCCAGATACTTGGTGCAACAGTATATACTGAAATAAATAGTCTCGGGGGATACACAGAGGAGGTATTTTTAATATTTTAAGTTCGTACAGCAAACCACATTGCCTTCAACAGGTTTCTTGGCAAATCACCAAACCTCTGCAACGATTTAAATAAAGATGAAAAATATTTTGTCAGAATGGCAGAATTGTAATGTCCTCAGGGATCTGGAAAAGCATATAAATGCTGTTTAATGTTGTGTTTTGTTGTACTGTTACAGTAGCTCCGTTGTCATCAAAATCTGGTTTTATCTATTTAGCAAAATGCTAAACATGCTTCCTAGGGAATATGTTGTCCTTCGAACACCAAAAAAGCTTATTTGGAATTTTTTTTTTGTGTTGTTTTCTTTTTTTTTAATGGCACAGACAAGTCAGTTGTGGTTTACATGCTGTGAAGGGCCAAAGCCTTTTAATTTGAAATATTGAACAGTAAATGTCTCTTTTATTCAGATCATCCCAAAGCAAAACATAGGAAATTCTAACTCTCTTAACTCTGATGGACTCCTGCCAAGCAAGACATAAAAGCCAAGCTTGAAAAAACCAAAAAAAACCCCAAATTACCCAAATTTTTCCCCAGTTTGGGTAAACCGCAAACATGACTTGCAAGAATGAACACGCTCAAGCAATGCATTAAACCAAGAAATATTCTGATCATCAGAGCTCATTATTTTAAACCTATAGGTACTGTGTGACACTTAGACAATATTGATGGACACTAAAGTACATTACTCTTTGGTTCCAATGACTGTGAGGTGTGGGAAGAATTCCAGTGCGTTATTTCTAGCAAGCCACATATTCTCTAAAATTGAAATCTACTTCAGAGATAGCTCAACTTTGACAAAATGCTACATCTACCACATTTCCCGTGTGCTTGTCTGGATCCTTGGTTGCTGATTTGCTGAAATACCTTGTCCCAGAGTCACTACCCTGGGGAGATGCTGAGTGAACTGCCTCTGGGCTGCAGGTTGCACACTTGCAGAATCCACAGCTTGCCCTAAACAAGTGCTCTGCACCCTTCTGTGAAGAGAGGACAAAGATTTGATACACCTTCATTCTAAGGAAGAAGAAAAAATAACTAAAGATAGAAAAATTCCCCACACTTAAAAATTAGCCTTTTTGTGAGCTCTTCTAGAGCATCGTGTTGCCAAGTAGACCAGCTATAATGGAACTGATCATGTTGCAAAATGGAACCACCTTCTTTATACTTGAAAGCTGGCTCCAGGTGCCCATGTGGGTGTGATGATAAGGGTTTGGGTGGTGGTACGAACTGTAACTAAATTAGAAGCTCTCTTCCTGTGTTCTTCAGCTATAAAAATAGGGAGCTTGTTATATGCCTTGGTTCAGTCATAAAATGGAGCATGTGGGTGCAGTTGGGGAAGGCTTTTATTTTCTTAGCTTCTAAACTTAAAAATGGTAAACTTAACCCTTTTTTAATTATTGTATTTCTTATTTAGCTGTAACTTCCTGGCAAAACCAGGAAGCATCGGTAGTAATTGATGGCCTTATCTACAGTATTGTTCCCCTTCCTTCCCTAAGCTGCATTAATGCACACAGTAGTGATAGCTACTGGTATTTGAATTGGTGCCTAGTGTCCTCTCACTGTCACCATGCCTGGATTATTTGGTAGTCCCAGCTGGTGGCCATGGGCCACTAGGGTTAATAGGAATGCCGGCACAGCTGGTCTGGGTCAAATCCCTGCGTGCTTCAGTTTGTTAAAATTTCCGATGGCCTCCAGTATGTGATAGAAAGGATATAGCAGTTAAAAGGTATCTTTCATTATCATAGACTAATTAGGGCTGTCCTAACTTCCTGAGGGAATATGTAGCGATAGCCGGTAGTTACAGAAGATTTAAACCAGGCAGGAGTTATTAGGCTGTGGAGGAGAAAATGTGCTTATTTCTGGTCCCGTGTTCTTTAGCTCCTTCTTCTATCTTAATGAACGGTAACCTGGATGAAAAACAACATGGAGCGGGGGGGGGGGGGGGGGGGGGAATAAATAAACATTGTGGATTATTTGGACCCTTTAAAAT
>JAWMRA010000162.1:15517949-15618326 GCA_035584735.1 Pseudotriccus pelzelni
CCGCCCCCCCCCCCCGCCCCCCCCCCCCCGCAATGAATAAACATGGTCGATTCTTTGGAGCCTGTACACTTAGTCCCTAAAGGAAACCAGCAGTGTTTTCTTTCTCACTATGGAAATGTGATTACATGGTAGCCTTGCTTTTTCAAATTTGGAGAATTTTTTTTCCTCCTCCTCTCCATTTTTGTTTTATTTCTGACTTGCATGCTGAGTCTGGTGCTATTTTACCTGCATCTCTAGAGCGAAAACAGGCTTTGTGTTCGTGAGCTTCTAATCAGAAGTGATGACAAGTCCTTGATTGGGGCACCATTGCCCTTGTCCTCAGGAAAATATTTTATCCATTCTGATATCATTGGGCATGCGACTGCAATAAAGGCCAGTTCCTGCCACTGAATATGTGGAGAAGTTGATGCCTATTGTCTTTGTGCAGGAACACCTCACAGTGACATCTGTAGTTGTATGAACACGGTTTCTTCCGTTTCATGGGAATAAAATGATGCTTGTGCATTATTAAAAGGGCCTAACAAGTTTCCTGGGGAGAGACTGTGAAATGCAGTGTATAATAGTATTTATGTAATTAATGCCTTGGGATTTGAATGAAAGATACTGTTATTTTGCAACCATAATTTTCAGTTTCTAGGAGCCTCAGAGTAACAAGGAAAGTGTAAATTGCGCTGTAAAGTCCCTAAGCTATTGTCTCTGATAGGAAAGATCACCATTCTGTTGTCTTGAAGTGATGATTAGCTGGGATCTAATTGTGATATTAGCATTCAAGTGTAATGTCATCAAAGTGTCCTTCCAAGGACACGTGGCAAGAAACTTTCTCTCTTAAGTTTTTATTTGAGAAAAAAATGAAGGAAATTCAGAAAACAAGAAGCAAGAAGTGAAACAAAGTGTATGTGTTGCCTATGACTTCCCACAGCCCCTCCTGTGACCCTGTCCAGGCCAGATACCAGGTCAGGAACTAAGCATGCTAAACGGACTAACTTCTTGAGGTTTCACTCTACTTTTCGTCCTGGACTGCCAGGTTTCTCTGAGCTGTCTAAGGTTGTGGCTGCACTGCAATCCGTACCCAAGCTAGCAAAGCCAGCGGTGTCCTATGCTTGACAGTTGCAGAAATGACTGAAGGGTATGTGTACCTACAACTCCCTCTTCAGAAATGTAATATACAGGCACGTTGTACCTCTCTGCTGATGGAGTTGTAGCCCCTCCTGAATGTTCTATACCTTTGCAGGGGACATCATTTGTCCTTTTTGTAACGCTGCTGAGCTGAACGTAGTGCCCTTGACCTGACTTATTTACACTACTGTAAAACAACTGAACAAAGGTCTGTCCATCTTCTTCTGTCCATCTGTCCTGCAGTGCTGTTCTCGTGACAGCGGGTTTGTGTATGGCGAAATGACCACGAGCTGTAACAGTCTCTGTGACAGCAGATAACAGGCAGTTTGCAGTTGTCTCTTAGGGGAGCCCTACCATTTGGCTTCAGTACAGAAGGGAGTATGGAAAGATGAGGGGAAAAGCTAGTTGTTGGTGAGCTGGTGGATAGCCAGGGCTCTCTGAAAATGGGCTGAGTGGACCACAGGCTGATTGAGCCAGAGCAGCCAGCTTAGGAGAGTTGCTGTCAGGTAGGATGCAAATTGTGGGGGTTTATTTCAGCAGATGGTATGAAGTCCTAAGCAGACTTATCCAGAGAATCTTTACCAGTCTTACACTGTGCCTTGTACTCAGTGATTACTTTAACTCATACATTTTTCAAATGCTCTGTGCATTTCAGCTCAGGGTGTTTTTGTCTCAGACCAAATTTTCAAGGGGATCATATACCGTACAGCGGCAGTGGACAGTCTAGGTCCTTTTGGTCCCAAGAGAATTTCTGGGAGAGTGTCCCAAGTGAATGATTTACTGTCTGTTGCCCTGTTCCTTCCCCAGCAGAGCAGATATATAGTGACCTCAAAGCTTATGCACTCCAGTGTCTCAGGATAGAGACAACAACATTTTTGCCAATGTAGTTTTGGAGCATTATACTGCCTTTAATTTCTAACATTTTTGGGGATGTTTCTAGCAGAAATCATGACCTTAGAAGCGTCTGCTGGAAACTAATCACACCACACACTGGAGAGATGAATTTAGCTCTTCATGCCATAGTACCTTCCCTCAGACTACTGGAGTTCTTTTATTTATTAGCTGTCTCATAGTCTGTGGCTACTGTTATATGTCAGAAGGTAAACTGGTGTAATGCCATTGACTTCAGAAAGTACTCTCACTGTACTTACTGAGAATCTGGTCTTTTGAACATGTATGTACTCCAATTACTGCTGTTAATATAATAAAAAGTTATCTTAATTACTTCTAAAAATGTTCTCTTAGTTTCCCGGATGATACCCTGGATATGATGGGAAGTGGCCCAATCAATTTTCCTTTCCATGGGCTGATAACAATCTGTTTATTAAAGATTTTAAATCCATTCTATATTCATGTTCTGCCTTGTTTATTCACAACTGAATGCCTCTGATTATTTTAGTTGTCATGTGCTCAGTATTTGATGCTTTGCGTAGTAGGACTGGAATAAACTGGCTGTGCTATGAGATATTCAGTGTATACTTAAGACAATGACCATTTAGCTGTCTCATTTCCTTAGCAATATTTTAAAGATTAATCATAGAGAGCAGTGTAAGCCAAGAAAAAGATAGTTGAAATAGATTAGAAATTAAGTGTTTTTCTTCATGGTGTTTTGCTTGGACTCAATATTTTGATAACTTGGTGCAGAATTCACAACAAGCGTAATGACTTGTTCATGTGACTGAAATTTGGATGAGTGGCGATAGAGCAATTCTTAAATATGCAAGGCTAAATTTGCTGGGGCTGTTTCTTGGCCTTTGATGAGATTGAAGTAAATAGTCAGATGCTTAACACCAGTGGCAGAAGTGGATATGCTTCCCTTGGGGTTAGAGGGGTGGCCACTCATTTGATAAACCCCAGACAGAGGCCAAGGTATAGACTTCCAAGCAGCTGGAGATTGCTCTTGGGGTTTGCATGTGAGAAATAAACTCTTAAACTGTTTTTTTCAGTTTAACAGCATGGTGAAGAGAGGGATGGCTTTAAAATATCTAGGGGAAGTATTCTCTTTTTACTAACTTTACTCTTAAATACAAATGCATTCTTAGAAATTTTTGCAATTGGAGTTTGATTTTTAACTGCTTTGATTGTCATATTACTGATTCTATGAGAATAATTTTGTAGCCTGATTTTTTATATTAAAAATCAAGTAGTGGGCTCAATACCAACATGTTATTACCTGTGTAAAAATCTCCAACCAAATAACCCCTCTGCCAACACCTCACCAAAAAACCAAGTACCTCCACTCAAAGCAATCTTATCCACACACACCTCTTAATACTTATATCAAAAAGACATTACGTGGTCTTGCTTTTTTTACTTCAGATTAACAGATACTGACACTGCTATGGGATGCTTCTTAATAGAGTATGATTCACTCTTGCAGGTGATTTACTAATTCCACCACAGGTGTGAGAATTGGGAATGGTCTCTGTTCTCTTTCTGAAATAATACATTGGTGTGTTTTGTTTTTGTTTTCTGACAGGCAATCAATCAGTCTTAACTAAGTAGCTTTGAATGAATGAATCATGGGATCAACTAAACTTGAGGATGGACATTTAGACTGTAGTTTATACAGTTTGTTTAACTGCTTAGTAATACAGCAAGAAAAGGCTGGGGGAATTTTGACCTTACCTAATGCGGATTTGACTGTGTTTTGGGGAGGGACAGCATGTCACGTACGTGCTGGCTGATTATAATCTGGCCATTATGCATTTAAACCCTGGGTGGAGATGTCCCCTGGGAGAGAGGACTCTCTGAAGCTCAGTGAGGCTGGATTGCCTGTATGCAGCTTAAGACAAATCCTTAGAAAGGTTACTTAGTCGCTGCATGGACCTTTGCCAGGCCATGTGTCTCAACAGTTATGCCTCGGCTGAGTAAATATGCCCTTTGAGCAAGGACTAGATTTGACAACTGAAATAGTGTTTGTCATGCTTTCAGGCTCAAGCACAAACCAAAGCCCTCAAACTTTCAAAACTTGCATCTGAGAAGATGTCAGCAATCAGCCTTGTTTCCTAAAAAATGAGGTTTGTGTTCTGTGCTATTGTAGCTCTTCAAGTACCCTCTGTGCCTCCTTGGTTTCATATATATTTTTGTTGCCTTATTGGACCTTTTTTTTTCTAGTTACTTGGTCTTTCATATATCAAGATAAAGAGAATATTCAATTCTGCCACTCTGATGTGGTGTCATTTTCATATTTAATTGCATAAACTCTTTGTATAAGATTATTCTATTATTTCTATTGTGATAAAGTCTTAGACTTGCCTCAGTTGTGAGTCAAGGCCTCCTAGGATTTTCAGAAATGTGAAACAGAGGGTGTATTGCTCATAAGAAAGATCTTAGGCGTACTTTGGCCTATCCTGCTTTTCATGTAGAATGAATATGAAATTACTGTAAGGTACAGTTCCACTGATTTTGAAAGCAGATTATAGTGCTAACATCTGAGACTCAGAGAAGGCATAGGGTCTGTCTGCTTCACCACTTAGTTATTCAGTATTGCTGCTGTGTACTGTCCCTGCACAACACAAAAGATTTCATTTGGCTGGAGCTGCCTCAAGCTGTCACAGGTGTTCGTCTTTCATTTACAATAGCTCCCTTAAAATATAAATGACTGCATTTATTACATCAGCTCTTTTTCCTTCTTTGGGATACCCCAGCTAAAGTTACATTACACATAACAAATGTTCTTGCTCCCTGGAGAATTAGTTTAATTACTGATGTAGGTGGGTAAAAGATCTATTGCGTCTGAGATGTTAATTTTACCATGCTTTAATTAAGAGGTCAAGTGTGAAGGGCTAGAGAATACCTCCTGCTTAAAGATGCTGAATAGAATGGTGGGGGTAGAAGGCACTGATATGATGAGGTTTTTTTCTGTCTGTAGGAGTATCGACTTTCCCTGTGCATCTCATTACAACGAGGCTGGCATCTGCAAACACATGCCAATTTCTATTCGCTCATTGTATTTTCTAAAATTAGAGGCTTTTTCTCTCCAGAGTCTCTGAAGCTCCAAAATGGCATGTCTCTCCTTTTAAAGGTGGTGGTCACTCTTAGGTACCAGCAGTTTCTATTGGAAATGTCAGGACTGCTGCTCCTGCCCCACGTGTTTGAAGGATAGGGCTGCAAGTATCGTGCACCCTGTGCTCTGGCACAGGAGAGGATGTGAGCATGCGTTCACCAGAGGAGCACAGGTGCTAACATCTCTGAACACACAGTTGTTTCCCGCTTATGTCTCACTGTGAGTGTGGGCAGATTGCTTTTGGCATTTCATTTGAAAGTCTTGTTTTTAGCTAACTCCAAAACCAAGGAAATGGACTTGGAAAGCATTTGGGGAAAAAATGGGCATGCGGAAGGGAGTGTCTCATAACAAGATTAGAGAGAACTAGACAGTAAGAACTCCTTGCAGTAGGGTGTCTGGGACATCCCCCACTGAGCTTGCTGTGTTTACTCTGGCAGCTGGAGCAGCAATGGCAGAGATAAGAGCAGGTGTTCACTGGCTAATGTTTGAAGATTTTCTTGAGATTGACTTATTGCACTTTCAGAAAGACTAAGTGACCAACTGAAGCAGTAGTGTTGCTCTCCAAGCAGCCCTAAAAAGGACAGTTAATGATTTTTATTAACGCCTTTTTCATCACTTACTGTCTATGTGAATTGCTGATTCGTGAAGATGTTCTTGTGATGTGTGATACAGAAAGTTCCTTTCCAGAAGCTTTCCTCCTTGTGCTTGTATTTTGTGCTGCTGCTGGGTTTTTGTTTGGTTGGTTTGGTTTTGGTTGTTTTTTTTTCTTCTGTGATGGTCACTTTCTCTTATTTTTAGAGGATACTAACAGTTCAGCTGTGCCACTGCCTTCCTCTGCATTCCTGCAGGAAGATCGGTATAATACTGGAAAAACACAGAGTTAAATATTAACATCTACTACTGAATGTTCCCACTGGAAAAATCAGGAACATTTCCAAGCAGTGAAAGAAGACTTTCCTTTCCTGTGGTTAAGTTTTGCTGCTTAACTTTTAAAACTACAGCTTTCTTGGTCATTTGAACATGGTTTAGAATTAGAAATTGGGAGTTCTTTATTTCTCTCCCAGTGCTCTCGCCCAACCTGCTTCTCCCTGCCAGATGATAGGGGAAGAATTTTATGTGGTGAATTACTCCTGAAATATATAATAAGTTTTTTGTCAAGGTAAGAGGTTGTGTTTTGGTTTTTTTAATCCCTTCTGTACTTTGTCCTGGAAATAGAAGTTTAAATGCTTGCTCTTTTCATCAGAAATGTACTTTTAATAAATGGTGTTATTTGATATTGATGCTACTGTAACTCCTTAAGGCATACCCAGAATTTGGGTTCCTCTTGTTTTATGGAAGCACATAGCTGCCCCCATTTGTATTAGCTGAGGACCTAATCAACTAAGGCCACAAATACAGCATTTTCTTCTACTGTCTTGAAATGTCACCACCAGTCTCCGCTGAGATAAAAATGTGCACAAAGGCAATCGGTTTAATGAAGAGGAGGATTCTTTCACCCTTAACAGTTTGATGTATTTAGAGCGTGTATTTATTTGGTCTTGATGGTTGTCTCAGGTGTCAAGACTTCTGCCTCAGTGCACCCGGAATCCCTGCTCAAGGTGTTAAAGAGCAGCTTGGGTATCTATCAGCTGTGGTGAAGCAGAAGTAAAGCCTAGAAAGGGCTAGATTGGTTAATGTGATGTTTGTGGGGTGGTATTGCTGAAGCTTCTCTCTATATATGTAAAAACTATGCATGATTATATAGACTTAATCCTTTAGAAGTAAAATGATGTTGTTTATTTTAATTCCTATTCACTTCTGTGTATGCAGTGGCATCCCAAAGCAACAGAGCTCTTGGCGTTTGCATGAGGCATGTGCTTCTGCCCACATGCAGTCAGTAAGACAAGTCAGTAAAAACAAGCCATGCAAGGCATGAATTGCTTAGAGATGGAAGAGACCTATTAGGCTATCTAGCCCTCCTGTATACCAGGGAATAATTGCTTCAGCTGAATTTGCTTTAAAGGGCAGATGAATAGCTGAGTAAAGCACAGGATCACATTTTCTGTAGGATATGGTGGAAGGGCTTCTATGCTTCTGTTTTTACATGTATGTCTAGCTTCGAACCTCAGAAGCAGCAATATCCCTGAGAAATTTTTTCCAGGCTGTTTTATTTAAAGTGTAACAAGGGTCCGAACAGAAACAGTTCTGATTGCACAGATGTGCAGTTTTTCTTTGTGGAGGGTTTTTTATCTCATCAAAGGAGAACAAGAAGAAAGGCAACAATCTGTGAGTATGGCTGCGTAGGAGAGCGTGCTCCCGTGTGTGTGTATTTGACAGAGCGAGAGGTCTGTCTGTGTTACATCAATTGTGAGAATAAAATTCTACTACTCTGCTTGGCCGTAGGGAGGGAATTTTACAAAGGCAACACATTGGGAAGAGAACAAAGGCCTCACTGCATTATGGCTGTGTGTGACACACCGTTAGCACTAAAGCGAGCGACCATTTCCTATTAAAGTAGTGTCTCACATGTTCATGAAACAGAGGCAGCGATGCAGTGATTCAGCTCACTGGGAGCTGATGCATCTAGTTCTGATACACATATAGGAGGTCTCTGTGGTCAAAAAGACAGAAAAACGTTGATGCTTTACATGATGATGTGTTTTAAGCAGCTTCATCTGGTAACTGGACAGGGAATTGCAGGCACATTTGTTCCATTGCATTAATTTTTTGCATTATTTCCCTTTTGTCTGTTTTTGTTTCCTTACTAGTATTTGAATAGAAAAAGAGGTCTGTGGTAAATTATGTGCATGCCCAACTTCTTTCCAGACCTGACATGTTTATATATACAAAGAATTATGGAGGAATTAAAGAGAGGACCAAAGAAGCTCAGGAATTCTCTGGTAAAGCTTGTCACATTTTTAATAAATGGGCATATAGCAGAGGGAGTGAAATCTGTTGCTCAATACCATAATAGGCAGTGCAGTGCTTTTGCTTCTCTCTGTCATCCCTAACAGACAATTTTATTTTTGGTAATGAGACATTTATCTCCTTTGCATCTATTAAAAGTCAGTTCCAGTGTCAAAAATCAGTTGGAAATAACACGAGGAAGTTAAATGGTGAAATGTGTTTCTTTTGAATGCTTGTCAAAGCTCCTTCAAATCCTGGGGATCCTTTTTCACTTTGTTATGGTGTATTTTTGCCTTGCTGTAACTTGCATTTCCAGATGATTTAGCTGTTTTTCTGAGATCACTGACTAATAGTATGAATATTTAGTTTGTGTAAAGAGGCTTAATGAAATAATTTTCAGAGCAATAATTAACATACTATCAGTTTAAATAATTGTTTTTCAACAATTTTCTGTGTGTAGACCCTTTAGGATTTTTTGTTAGTGGCAAATCCTTGCCTATATGACTTAAATCTATTGAAGGCAGAGTTTCTTTTCTTTATGGTCATCCTTGAAGCAGTCCCCAAAAAAACACGTGTAAGTAGCAGCCTGATTGGACTCCCCTGGTGCCATAGAGAAGGAGTCCACATAGAAGTAATTGTGGTAAAATGATGCTGTTAGTCGAAAAATATGGGCTCTGATTGTATTTCTGGTCCTGACACAATTCAGTTAGGAGAGTATTTTCACAGTAGTGGACTGAGTAATTAATGTCATGCAGGTCAACAAGCAGACCAATTCTATCCATACAGAAGCTTGTGTGGATGCTAGATGAGTGCAGTGTTTTTTTGGTAGGCATTTGTTTTAAATCCCATGGGATTTATTATATGCCTTTCAGTGGTTTTCAAACTGTTCTATAGCATTCTGCAGGTGGACTGTAATTTTCCTAGTGAGATCTGAAGTGCTTGACAACTGGTAAAAAACACTTGCCTCCCTTTAGATTTGTAAATAAGATTTCTTTAAAGAAGCTGTCTGGTGCCTCTGTGCACCTCCATTTTGTTTGCTATAAAAGAGGGGAAATGGCCAGGATATCAGAAAGGCTAATGGATGTGAAGTGACCCTGAAGCTTATTCCAGGAAGTTTATTTTCAGAAAGTGTTGAGTATTCATACTTTGAGAACCCTTTAAAGTATTTATGATTCACACCAGACACTCCTTTCAGTCTTAGTTGACACCCGTCTCATAAAGGTGACATAAGACTGAATATTGATGCAAGGAATGTTTTGACTTTTTAGCTGATAAAGTGCTAATTATAAGAACCGCAACATGCTTAGTAACAGAACCACAGATAACAGGCACTCAAAGGTTACTATTCCAGAGGAGTTACATCATCTGGCTCCATGGATGAAACATCTTTTCCATGGAAGAAATTGCATCCTACATGGAAGGGATTCTTTTCTGTACTGTGCAAATTGTACAATTATCCTTACCTACCCATTTCCTCTCAGTCTTCCGTTCGTGCACAGAAGCCTCATTTGGCTCCTGCTGTACCGTAAGCAGTGCTCCCCTTTCTTCCCTCTATCCTGCTATACTCGCTTTTGAACAACTCCAGTTGCTAGGATTGCAGTCCACATGTGGCTAGAGGTGGGGGAAAATGTGTCCCTTCAGCTTCCTTTAGTGATCTTCCCTTCTTCTTTGCATTACGTAAGTGATTTTTTCCAAAGGCACGTTCATGTTTGCTTTAAGACCTTCCAACAGCAAGCAGCACTGCTGATGTGGTCCTTGATGCTCTTCCTGGCTTTTTGTTTAAAAAGGCATTGAAAGTCAGTGATTAAGTTGGGGAAGACAATTTATTTTCATTGTATACTGTGAATTAAACCTTCAGTACCTTGCACACGGATTGCTTTGTGATGAAAAGGAACAAGTGCTCCAAGATGGCAGAGGCGGTGACACTCCATTGTGTACCCTCTCCTTTCTCCCTTCTCCCAGCACTCAGGCTTTACAGACATGGATGCTGACTCTGATGGGTCACGTACTCTGCAGAGCCGGGCATGTCTGTCTTTCACAGGCAGCGTGTGAAAAAGGACAGCCATCACATCATTTCAAGTGGCACAGCAATCATCCTTTGATGTGCCAGACAACTTTTTGCAGGCGAGAATTGGCACTGTGTTAGACTCTTGTGGGTAGAAGGATGGAAATACATGCTCTTTGTTTTCTAATAAGCGTGTGCTTCTGTATAGTGTGAACACTGGTGGGGGGGATGGGGAGTGTGTGTTTGATTTTTTTGGCTTTGGATCCTATTTGTCAGCATGCTTGAGCTATGGAGATCAGCTCCAGAAAGCTTAGTGATTATTCCAGGGAGCTCACCAGAGCCTTTCGCTGCAAGGGTTAAAAAGTGAAATAATTCTGGAATCTATGTAAAACATTAAGCTTGAAATGCCTTCATAAGGCTCAAAATAGTACAGGATAGTACCAAGTTCTTTGGAGCTGACAGGACCTGTTTCACAAGGCAGGAGCTCATTTGGAAGAACCCATGTTCCCATGGGTCTTAACACTTTGCCTGAGATATTCAAGAGTGAGATGTTTAATAATAATGCTGCAGTGGAATGATCACTCTCAGTCAAAAGGTCCTGCATGCAGCTATGATGAAGAGTGAAGTTTTGAACAGTCTGGCACCAACTTCTGCATCTCACCAGCCTGGCTGGTGCCCATATTGCCTTCAGCACCCTGTGAGAGTGAGCACTGCCTCTGTGTTGCTGAGCCATATGCTCTAGGGAAGCAAGGAACAAGGGGCAGGAAGACATGTCCACCTGAAGATACAATGTAGTTAAAGAAGGGCAAGCATTCAGCAGTTGACACCGGAAACAGTAAATTCAGGACAATATTCATTCCACCAAAATGAAAGAACATCAGAGAAATGTTCTTACCCTTTCTGTCACAGCACAGTTCATATTAGGATACAGAACATCTCTGTTTAAGCTTCCCACTGGGCTTTGCATACAGAGAACTATCCAGCTTTGTCAGATACATTCTCTCTGCCAGGTCTTCTAACTGGTTGCTGCTTGAATGTTTAACAGGTGTGGCAGAAATATTGTCTGGGAGGTTAAACAGCGCACAAGGGGAAAGTGAAAAGTTCATGGTGAACGGTAGTTAGGAAGTGCTGCAAAGGGTGGTTTGATAGTTAAGAATGAGATTTCTGCATGAGATGCAGGGAACGTTGCCCAGAAAGGGCTCCTTCTACCTCCACCAACTCTTAGTACCACATCATCTTTAATGATGGTATCTAGAATATGTATTTTTGCTGCTTCTACCTGGATAGCCAAACATTTCGCTTTTCTAAGTAGTTTAAAAAATTTGTTTGAGCTCTGTTTTGCATACTGCTTCATCGAAAACTTGATAATTCAGATACTGTATTCTCATCTGGCTCAAGGTGTTGAGAAGGTGCATGGCTGCCACCTAACCAAAAAGATGATTGCACTTGCCAGAAGGAAATCTCTGCATGTTTTGCCTTCACCTCACGTTTTGCAAGGAACAGACAGCATCCTGGATAATGTTTCTTCAAGCTGTAAATCAAAAGTTTAAGAGCAGAATTTCATTTTTCTGTTTCTGCCTTTCAAGCTGTTTGGAATGTGATTGCAATGTGTGTCTGATCCCCAGGGATATCCGTAGGAAGCATGTGTTACTGATTGAAACTTAATTGGACTTTCAAAGAATTTCTCCTCCATTGCAAACCTATGGAAAGAACAGCCCTTTGGCACTCTTAATTAACACTAGATAAGAATGGTTCATGTCAGAGTTACTTATCTACTGATAACACCTACTATTTCTGCTATTCGTAATAATGTTTGCTCCATTATACTTAGTCTTTTGGCTGTGGTGTATGGAAAGTCCAGGATTTTCCTTGAGGAATTCCTGCTGGAATCGGGGTATATGTATCTCACTTACTGTTCTTGGCCTTTGACTCTACATTCTAGCCAAAAACATCCAGGCCTGATTTATTTTTTGTAAAGAGGTCTGACTGTTTTTTCTTGTTTTGTTTCTATTTCCAGAGGCATTTATTTGTGTGTCTGAGGGTAGGGCATGATTTGAGTTTAAAAGATTTTGTGCAGGTAAACGATCCAAGTTTGTCTCATTACAGGCAACCTGTACTCAGCATTTGCCCCTCATAAATTAAGACAGGGCGGAAAATAAACTGTACTTTCCATAACAGCATTGGCATTAGAGCCCAAGATAGGCATTGGATAGGTTGGATCCAGAGTAAGTATAGGACGGAAGTGGAAGATACAGCTGTGCCATTGCTAATATGCCTCTCATTTTTCTTTATTAGAGTTCCTCTGTAGGGATGCCAGCACACCATGGTGCCCAAATTGGGTAGAATAGGGTTACTCTTCCCACTTCACAGACAGTAAGGGAGAAATTAAGAACTGAATGACACAGGAACACAGCTAAGCTAGGCATGCAGGCAAAATGTGTGCTGGTGAAGGGCCTTTAGGGTATCAGTGATACCACATGATATCAGATTGTTATGCCCAGTGGTGTTACGGCATGGTTATGGGCGGTGGACTTTATCTATTGACTCTTGAGGAAAATGAGGCTCAGAAATTGAGGAGCTGGAGTGAAAAGTGATGAGGTGTTCCTAGCCCCAGTCCTTATTTATGAGTTCCAGTAGGCAGTGAGACGTGTTGCTTTCT
The DNA here is from genome assembly GCA_035584735.1 of Pseudotriccus pelzelni. Lineage (NCBI taxonomy): Eukaryota > Metazoa > Chordata > Aves > Passeriformes > Tyrannidae > Pseudotriccus > Pseudotriccus pelzelni. The sequence continues at coordinate 15,530,625 of JAWMRA010000162.1, forward strand.
GAGAGGGATGAAGAGGCAGGAAAGTTGATAGGCATTTTATTTCCCAGAGCAACAGGGAGGGAAAAGTTCTTCTCTGATTGGAGTACCAACAAGAGCATATCAACACATGCATAAATCCTGTGATTGAAAAAGAATCAGTAGCATAGAAAATCATAGAATCTTGGAATAGTTTGAGTTGGAAGGGACCTTGAAGATCATCTATTTCCAAACGCCCCATGGGCAGGAAAACCTCCCATTGAACCAGGTTGCTCAAAGTCCCATCCAGCCTGGTCTTGAACATTTCCAGGGATATGGCATCCACAACTTCTCCAAGCAACCAGTTGCAATGCCTCACCACCATCATAGTGAAGAAAAGCAGTGGTGTGCTGTGCCCCTAGTGTAGAGCAGCTCCCCAGAGGGGCTTCTATTGCACAGGACAATGGACTGATCTTTGATGTGAGGGATTACCTGCCGCTGTAGTTAGGAGTTCTTTCTGGTGACAGGAGGTGTCTTGGGGAGCTGCTGTTTTTTCCTTCTGCTTCAGAACTACAGCTGTCTTGACTCACACATAAAACTTCCAGTATGAGAAAGGGAAGTTTGGGCATGGTATATATCCAGCTGAACAAATACTTTTCATACTATGCCCTTCCCACTGGGAAAAAGCTGTGTGTTTTCCCCATTCAGAGATATCTACTGATGCACCATTTGAAAAGCGAAGAAGCACCTTCTTCTGTCTTGAGGACAGCTTTTCACTGGGAATATACAGAAAACATAAATGTTCCCTTCTCAGGATCTAAATACAATGATGATGCAAAACTTTGAGCTCTACCCGTCCTGAGACTTTGTAGCATGAAGTGAAAGACAGCTTTGAGCATGGGCCCTGCTTGTATTATTCACACCAGACTTGGAAAGTACGAGTTTAATTCCACTGCTTGCTGGTATTTCTAATTGTTTGTCCTTGGTGGTGGTAGTAGCAGAGAGTGAATTTCCCAGCTGCTGTCGCCTGCTCTTGAAAACATGTACAGAAGTGCATGTTGTGGGTGAGGGAGATTGTCAGGTGGGTTCCCACTATATGGCCTTAATGAGGTGAGAAAAAATGAGATTTAACCTTGAGCAGAGATCCTTAAACCAGATCTTCTACAGGGCTTAGATCTTGTTGAAATTACTCCAGGTTTTGCAAATTTGTCTTTTTAGGCAGCTCTGCTCCTAGTTGTTTCTTCTGGAGGAAGGAACAGGCAAAGGGCAGTGGCTTCAGGCAGGAGGAGGGACTTTCCTGAGAGAGTGCAAGATGAGAAGCAGCAGCATAATGTCCACAGGAGGGATGTGGCTCTCTGGCACACCCACTGTATCCATATGTACATATAGGTATCCACAGCCTGTGTCCTTGGAAAGTAAGGCACCTGACTAAATCATAATGGCCAAAGTTCTGAAGCAGATTTCTTTGTATAGAAGAATGTTTGTCCTAGACCTGGCTCACATGTAACTTCATATTAAACACAGCATAGTTAAAGTAGCATTAGACCATTCCTATCCATCAGTCAAGCTGTCATGTATGTGACACGCTATGAGAATTTAGGCTAATTACCAACTTTCATGCTATTTTTAGAAAGTTTTGAACACCCTTGAAAAAATTCAAATATGAGGAGTAGAAGTTATTCTGCTTAAATTGCATACAGAGTGTTTTCATATTTGTCTCTATTTTAACCTGTTACGGAATCTAGTACTTTCTTGTCACAAAGTGAGTCTATTTCTGATGTACTAGATCAGAACATATCCCTGACTCCAAATGCTAACAGCAGCACATTCAGTTCTCTGGATTTCAGCAGCTAAAGTGGGTGTTGCAGAAGCTTGGCACTGTTTCTCTTTACAGAATGATAAACACACATGATGTTGCCTTGGGTTTCATATAGACACAGAGGCTCTTGCCTCATAAAAGTTGATTCATATGCAAATGCTGATGCTTAGCTTTAAAAGATAACAAGTCTAGTTGAACTGGATGGGCTAGAAATAATTGTCAAATTTTCTTGCTTATCCCAAGGTGGTGGTTTCTTTTATTTTAGACTGAGAAAGGATTTTATTGTTCATTTTTTCTAACAGCTGCATTAGATTATTGTATTCTATAACACTGGGGTTTTTTTCTTTTCCGGTAGGAGTCTAGAAAATACCTGTAGAGCTGTGGCTTCTCTTTCTCTGAGCTCTGCCAAAGGTACGTATGCTACACACTGTTACTCTCCTCTGTATTCATCTAAATTGCGCTATGGAAACTTCCAGGAAAGTGAATTTCAAAGTTATTGGCAGAAGAAGGCTGCTTCCTTGATTTTTGAATGCAGTCTTTCAAACACAGTACAAAGGTCTTCTCCACAGAGTTGCATCAAATCAGAGCTAAGCTTGAGAATTCAAGTTAATTCATCATCAACAGTGACCATCTTGCTTGTACACTGTTGCAAGTGATGTTCAAGTTTGGACTGCCTGATACTAGATAATAGGTAAACACTTGTTTTCAGAGGCTCAAGAACAAGAACAGTTATTAATAGCAGGTATGCACTGATTTCAGAGTGTCTGTTAATTAATGATTCCCCAAGGTTATACCCTAACTCAGTTATCAGTCCTGAGCAAATAACATGGCATAATGGAAGCACTGTCTCTTCCCCCGCCAAGTCTGGGGGTCTTTCTCCTAGCTCTCGGAAAGAGTGTCTTGTTTTCTAGTTAGGCACTGAATCAAGATTATACAGCTCCTCCTCAGCAGCTTGGTACCTGAAGCAGTTTTACCAGAACTGCCTGATGTAGAGAAAGTGCTTTCAGCAGATGTGTAAAATTTTGGCCTAAAAATAGGCTAACATAGTAAACAAGAACCTGATGTTCAAAGGTTCAAAGTTGTCCTTGCTGTCTAGTTTGTTGTATAACTTGGAAGAATTGAAATAGCTTTTGTGGTGATAATTATTAACATATGATTGCGGAGTTAAGAGTAAAGAATAGTGTTTTTCTATAAAGGTTACTGTAAAAGCCCCTACTATAGCATGATAGTTCTTTTTTTTTTAAATTAATGCAAAGAACTACGTAGTGTAGTGATTAGTTTTTATATATATTAAAAAATGCAAAATTCCTGAGTAAAATTCTAATTTCTAATGTATATGTCAGCTTGACAGTGTCTGCCTAATAACAGAAAGCAATGTATGATGAGGAACAGTGGGGACTCTTTTATTGGTTTGGTGGTTTTGGGGGTTGTTTTTTTTTTCCTCTTGAGCAGAGGGTAGGATGTGGTTCCTTTGAACTATTGCACCACATAAGCTTTGAGAACTGCAGTTTGCCTGGAGTACCTTCTAAGTGTACATCCACCCCCTTGTAGGTAGAGCGGGTGGTGGCCCAGATTCTCAGTGAGCCACGGGCAGGGAAGGTTCTGGGTTCTCTCTTTCAGTGTCCCAGGAACCACAAACGTTTTCTAGTTCTGCATTTGGAAAGCCAGATATTCCCTGACCCTGGGTGAACTCACCAATGCTTTTCTGCCTCCATAAACCCCTCTTTTCAGTGTGGAAGAAAGAACTGAGAATGAATCGGAATTAATTTCCGCAAAATTTTCCCAAGTAATTCTCAACCACCCATGGGTTTTCCTGGAAGACTGGTATACAATAGGCCTTTGTCTCCAAATGGATTTAGTTATTATTTTTGAATCTAAATGCCTAGCTTGACCCCAGTTTTAAAGGGCTTTTTAGTCCCCAAGGCTTAGCAGTTCATCCTTGAAACCTTTTGAAGATGTGACTTTTCTGTGAATATACAAGGCATCATAAATCCATTCAGTACCAGAATGAATGCAAATTAGTCTAATCATATCTGAATCCAAGCTTGTTACATTTTAAAGGAGTCAGAGATGAAGCAAAATGTCTCTGAAAGAAGTTTTATGGTTTCTACAGAAATATATTGTTGTGAATTAGGTCTGGATTCCCTGACAAAATGAATTCATGGTGTGGCATACTTTCAGCAACAGGTTTGGAGTTCCTACAAGCTGTGAGCTCTGAATTGATTGTGTAAGGTTAGTTGCTCAGTTTACTATTCTTTTGATTATTTGTGTAGTTTGAAACTGTGTTCTTTAGAGGCAAAATAAAACAATAACAGACCTCTATCTTTTCCTCTTTGCTTCAAATTAGTTTGCATTAAGCACAAAGGCATTGTACCACTTGTCCAGCTTGTGATGCAACAGTTAATTTAATTTGAAAATAATGTTCCTCAAACAATGAGGACTTCACCAAGAAGTTTGCATTCTCATGTGAAAATCCTCTCACATGTGAGGTCTGATATTTGATGAGCTGGAAAGCTCATGAAAATTACTACTTCTTCAGGGGAAATGTTCCTGACACCAGTTGCCGTAGGTATAGTTGCGGACAGGTTTTGGTGCTTTTTTTTCCCACAAGAGCTGAACACTTGCAGCTGAATGAGAATTTCTGTAAAGAGTTCAGCTTTCAGTCATACAGGGGCAGATTTTCTACAGTGTTTCTGTTCTGATCTTTCTGAAAGTTTCTGTCCCTAACTTGTTTTGCGCTAAGCAGCATAGCCCCTAACGCTTACCACTTGATAAATCATGTGCATCTTTCCTCCCAGCCAGATAGGAATTTACACACCAAATCTGAACTCTGAAAATTGCATTGGTTGCAGGCAGATAGATGTTGACTAGTACTGAAGTCTTGTCATGCATAATCTTGAACATGAGAGAAAAGAGCATATTAGCTCTTTTGCTGCTGTGCTGATATAGCTGTGGCCCAGCAATGTATTTTTGTACTGCTTGGTTCAGTCTACTTTTAAATTACTGAAGTGGTGGAATGCGTTTTATGCCATGGAAGAAACTGTATGAAGTCCAATAGATTTCACTGTTACAGGATTTTTTTCTATTACAGTTGACATTTTCTTAGACTTCCTTCCATGAGATATAGATTTTTCTTTCCTGATGCACACTGCCCATTGTGAAAACCTTCTCAGTTCATCACTTGGTCAAGTCCCTTTCAAGGATAAGACATTAAGAATACTTTTTGAATACATTTTTCAATAATTTTTCAATACATTGAAACTGTATTAAAATTGATAAGAAAGAGAACCTGATCATAGGAGGCAGTGTTGGAAAGTGGATGGCTGGATGGGCACCATCCAGCACTCATTGTTTCAGAGCCCCCACGAACATGCTACAGCAGTGATTCTTTCTAGCTCTGGATTTCATGGCAATAGTGAACAAATTGTTGAGATTATGGGATAAGGCTTATGTCTAGCCTCACCGTTAGGAGTAACCTGGTACAGAGAGAACAAACCCCAAATTTTACTTTTCATACTAATTGTGGACATTTGTAATGTGGTTTGTTTGTCTCCATGGGTGTTAGCATGAGACCAGGTGACATGAAGACCTGATACTCCTGCCACCCTTGTTGGATGTTCTCTGTTAGCATCACCATATTTTATTGACTTGCCCTGAGGCCAAGACATCACACATTCCCTATTTGCTTGAGCAGTCACTGCTTGTGTGATGTCATTAGTGAATCACAGCTTCTATTTGGTCCCTGAAATAAAAATTCTGCGTCTGGTCTGCTACTGGGGTTTCTGTTTTCCAATTAATGCTACACAGGATGTGATACAGTCAAGCCCAGAGGGAAATCACGCTGAGACCATTGTGAAAAGTGGACGGGACCATTCTCGACTCTTCAGCCAGCATTAAAGAGAAAGCAAAGATCTGAAATACTTTTTTTAAATGTTGTGACCTTTTGGGTCTGGAGGTAGATACCATAGAGGAGGTGAGGTACAGTGGTTGTAGCTGAGTATGGCCTCACATCCACAGTACTGAGCTTTCAAACTCTATCCTGATTCAAATATGGGAAGAGTAAATAAGGCCATTTCCAGTGCTATGATGGTTCATTAGACTGTTTCAACTGTTGGATCCTTTTGGTTTGAAACTGCAGTGTCACCAAACAACTGCATTTTTTTTTTAATTCCAGAAGCTTCTGACAGTCAGCAAGGATTGTATCCAAACAGTACACTGAGTATTAGCTTGTTCCAGCAAATGCATTAGTACCTATTAAACATTTATACAGCAGCATAAAGTTAGACAAGGATTCACAAACATAAATAAGGCCTGTTCTTTGCACTGTAGAGTCACCAGTCTAAATCCTGCCTAGATGATGACATACAGCACAGCTGCTTATGGGAGGAATGGTGAGAAATGTTGGAAGGAAAAGTGATTTCTGAGAAGATGGTGACTGGAGAAGGGGATTTGCACATCTAGGAAGTGACAAATCAGGTGGTGTAAAAAGAGTGAAAATAGGAGTTGAAGAAAGATAATAAGTCTAGGAGGTAGTAAAGAATGGAAAGGAAGTTGTTAGCTATGAGATAAGCTTGAATCTGTGAAATGGCCAGTAACAGACAGAAGAATTTTCTCTTGACACTTTTTAACATTCAGGCAATGTCTTCAATATGCAAACCTGATTGAAAGTGTCATGCAGATATTGAGGATGGGACAGAATGGAATAAAGTCTAAGAAAGACTGTGTCTTTAAAGGAGTACATATAGTTACTTTGGTCTGCCCTGATCAAAATGCAAGTGTTTTTTCATTACCTTTTGGTATTGTAGTTTTTCCTTTCCTTTTTTTTTTTTTTTTTTTTACAGCCATGTCAAGGAATTGAAAAATGAGGGGTGGTACAGATATTTTTATCTGTTGCCTGGAATGTGTCCTATATGGGAGCTACAGGAAACACAGCATAATGAGCTTCCAGACAAATGGAATCTCAGTAAATCTGTAAGTCTAGTAGACTGTATAGGAAGAGAGAGGTAGTGATATTATAACAGGGGCTGACTCTGAGCAGAGCTGTCTAGGGCACTAGATAGCCCTAAAAGAAAACACCCAAAACACCCAAACAAAAAAAACCAACACCCCCCCCCAAACAACAACAACAAAAAAAAACCCCAAACCCAAAAACCCCTGATGTCCTCTCTAGTTGGTAAAACTACATGAAGCAGTGAGGTAGTTAGTGTTGAGAAAGAAGTGCCATCAGTTGCTACTCCTCCTTGATGTCTGTTGGCAGTATTGGCAGCAGCAGGGCTCCACAGCAGTTTTTATACATCCAGATTCATCATTAAAATGCATTCAATCTTGCCCATACTGTTTGGAAGCTTTTCACCTGTTAAAACCAGTAAGTGCAAGTTCTTGGTAGTTCGTAAAAAAAATTTCATATCAGTGCTACAAAATTATGGACATTTCTGCTGATTTTGTTTGGTGGTGCCTTGAAGTTTCATCTGAGATCTGGACATAATGAAAGATTCTTGAGTATACAACCTTAATAACATGTAGCATTAATGTAAACTTTTGGTGTTTATGGAACACCAGAAAATGAAGTGATACAGCTCAGTTCCTGGAAAAGGACTCTGAGTAAGGCTGAAAATGAAATGAAGGTCTTTGCCTAGAGCTTTGCAGTGCCTACACGCCCATTTTGTCCCTGCAGTAAATCTGCATGCGGCATTTAGGAAGCAAATTTTTACTTTACCCAGCGCTACACTTAACGTTCTTGGGTCATTACACTTCTCTTTGCTCTCACTCACCCCCACAGTACTTTCTAATATACAGATATCAGAGGAGTTAGTAAACATTTGGCTGAATGCAACAATTTTTATCGGAGCACTTGTGGAATGTGGGAAATCACATGCTGGAGAGCTACTTTCATGGAGACAGCAAATTCAGGAATAATGCTGCCAGAAAAGGGATGTCCTGCCACCAGCTTTTGTTTTCCACCACAGTTGCCAGTGGAGCAAGGGGGTTAGTCATGCTGCCTGCCCTGCCTGCTAACTCACCAGCTCAAGGCCATTAGGGAGGGACAAGTGCCATGGCTGCAGGATGCTGAGAACCAGCACAGCTACCAGCTACTCCCTGCTTGAGGCTGAGATCAGATTCAGGACTTTAAAGAATTAAATCCCTGTTGACAAGTATTTTGTGGACTCTCTGTGGTATGGACAAAATCTGCATGACTTAAGTTTCAGGTTTCTCGGTGCTTGGGTTCTTCTGCTGATCTCTCTGTTGGCAGCTGCCAGCACTGCATACTGTGATGGTCACCCCTTCCTTGGGGCAGGGCTGGCTGACCAGACCATGCAGTTTTGTGCTGCTTTGGCAAACTGATGATGGTGTTCAGGACTTGGCCTAAAGTGACTCATCCTGCTCAGAGCAACACAAACAGTATTGCACAGGAGGGGTTGGAAACGCTGCTCCCGTCCCTCTCCCACAAAACCTGTCTCTACATATGAGTGACTGGTAGTTCTGGTACCTTAAAATGGGTGTTACAGTACCAGTCCAGCTGAAGTGTATTGGTTTAGGTCTGATCTACAGTTAACATAAGCTTGTGAAACTAGATTGAATTGGCCTGATATTGAAACCAATTTCTGAGACACGAAGCAGAGCGAAGGTAATTCATGTAAAAGTCTACTGCCACTGCAGGCACTGGTCCAAGGAAAGACAGATGGAGAGAGGGAAATGTCACAGAGAAGGGGGAGGGGACCTGTGAAGTATGTATAAACTCAGGATTTGTACCTGTAAATGTTCTAGCTGTTTAATGGCAGCTAGAAAGCAGAAGGCTGAGGTAGAAGGGAAAGTGGCAAATGATGCAGATATTAATCCTGTTTAACAAAATATTTCCAAGAAACAAAATTTAATCATGAAAGGAAACCAAAAAATGCCAAAGCTGATCATCTCAATGTGAAGTGGGAACCAAAGGCAGTGATGAGGTTAAAGCTTATTTTTGTCTCCTGCTCATGTATTACCATAGAGGAAAAAGTAAAGACTGTTGTTTTTTGCTTGCCCCAGAACCAAGCTGGGCAGATTGATTTAGGCGTGCTTGCACTATTTTAGGATTAGATCTGGAAGATGAAGGAGATAGTCTGTTACTTGCATTGGAAAAGTTGGGGGTGGGTAAGAAAATAGAGGGTGAAACACATGGGAAACATCTGCTCCAAGGAGGCATTTTAGAAATAAGCTTAGGCAGGAGGGAAGAAGAAGCAGCTGTGCTGCGTGCAGGGACCACCAGGGCTGCAGTGAGAAACAGGAGAGAAGAGGAGGCAGTGTTAGGATAAGGCTTCAGCCAAAGCAAAGACATAGGCAGAGGGAGGACCCAGACTGCAACTTTATGGCCAGGACACCTCTCTAGTCTAGACTGAAAGTGAAAATTTGGAGTGTCTGTGGATAGTGCACTGCCTTTAACCTAGACCTGTCTCAGGGAAAGGAGCAGGGTGCTTTGGACTAGTGCTGAAAGCAGGGTAGGTGGTAAACATAACTGAATGATTTATCAGAAATGATGTGTCCTTTGTGGAGGGGGAGATACCACCCTGTAATTAGGAGAGAAATGAACTATCTGGAGAACAGTAAGTCAGCTAAAGAGAAAAGGTGCTAGGTTAGGGCTTCCAGACTCTGCTTCTTACTCTACTACAGGTTCTTCACTTGGCCTCAAGCCATTTATGAATCAATTAAAATGTTTGTTTCTAGGTCTTCAGAAGTGCCAGGTGGATTGCTCTGGAAGCACAGACAACCTTACTTGTTCTCAAATACCTGGTTTTCTGAACCTGAGTTGTTCTCTTGGCTTTTACTTTGTTGCACTGAACTGTAGATCTTTTCAGTTCTTCCGTGGATCTGTGGTTTCATGACTGGTGTAAACTGATCCAAGCCTTGGCTGATACTGAAATAATATGCCCCACGCTACCCCTACTCCAACTTCACCCTTACTAGTGTTGTTGTGAAATGTCACATCAGGTGAGCTGAGAATGAATCCAGCTAAAAACTTGCCCAGAAAAGACAAAATGGTGCGTCACTGGCATGGGGAAGCTGCTTTGTGCCTTTGTCAAATGGGAGAGATACCCAGCTGCAACTTCCCCAGAATTGCTGATTGGTTTCTTGTATGTGACCCTGGGGTTTCTGGTACGGGTAAAGGCTTTTGTATTATGTAAATCAGTAATCTGATAATATATGGTATATCCCAGGTCCTTTCTTTCTGAAAAGTAATTTTTCTTCTTCCCCCTTCCTCCCCCGCCCCACTATTGCTGAAATCACACTGTCCTTGTTTCTCCAGTTGTCTGACTTCATATTCTTTACGTCGTGCTCATGGGAGACTGATCCAAAGCCCACTGAGAGCAGTAACAGGATACGTTACTGATAGCAGACTTTGGATCAGAAATAAATCCATTTATTATGCCTGGGGGTTGTACTATTTATACTCAACAGATCAGTTTCTGTATCCCATGGCGTATCATTAAAGACAAGTTAAATAAAATTCATCCTATGCATCTAGTTGCCTTTATTACCCTTTGATTTATTGGTAGTTCCACCTATACTTAGAGATTGCAACTGACTTGCAGACTAGAATTGATTTAATCCCTATTTCCATAAAACCTTTTTCTGGATGAAAGCATCTCAAAGTGCTCTAACTATGCTCAAATGATCCCAATACAGTTCTTCCTGTGGTTGTGCTGCACCACCATTCCCATAATCAGCCAGAAGAAATTGCAGTTGTGGGATTGCTTGCTTTCAAGTTGAAAAGAACTGTCCACAGATGGGCAGAGTTATTATACTGGATTTTGGTTGAGACTAATGTTTTTTTCCAGCCTAGGTGGGCTGGAGAAAGAAAACCAACTAAACTTTCCATGAACCACATTAAAAGAAAGTTTCGCTTCCCTGGTGAGAAAAGCCACTCCCAAAGCAGAATGCTTTCAGGGTGAGTGGGGAAGGGAGCTGGAAGGGAGAAGCTTCACAATCCAAATAACAGATTGAGACTGTTGAGGTTCTGCTCAGCATCTAAAATGCTTGATCACATTGCTTCAGCCTTCCTGCTTTCCAAGTTATGTCAGTCTCAGTTTGGTTCCATAAAGCGTGTGCATTTTTTTTAAATGGATCTTGAGAAATGGGAACTTTCTGTGCTCAGAGTGGGTATTGAAATATCCCACAGGACTTCAGTTTAAGCATTGCAGTTTCTGGTGGCCTTAGTCAAAATGAATCTTATGTTCCACAGTCATGAAAAATGCTGGGCACTGACAACTTGCTAAGAAAGTGCTTATTTTTTGTAAAAGGTAGCACTGCTGAGGAACTTACTAGTGCTTGTTAGGCTGAAAGTGGGAATTGAGAGCTTATCCAAAAGATTCCACTTGTAGTCAGTCTAGTGTTGTGTCTGATTTCTGAGGCCCACTGATTTGCCTGCATATGGTAGTTAAGGACCCGTAGCCCTTTACTTCCTTTTAGGGTTTTAGGGTTTTATGATGAGAACAGTCATGTTAGATGTTGTCCACTGGCAGCTTTTCAGTGACCTTTGTCTCTGTGGAAGCGCAAAGCTGGTTTTCAGTGTAGACTACAGAAATGGCCTGAAAAAGTCAAATGTGGCAAAAATTGGGAAAATTCCTGGGAACCCCCTGATTGTGTCATAGAAACATTGGTCTAAAGCCAAAGTTAATAATCTTATGGATCTTAAGTTAAGAATTATTAATTAAATTAAATAAGTGGTAATAAACCCACTGTGAATTTTCCAGAGACAGTAGCATCACTAGTATTACAATGCATGCCATTCCAGAAACAAAAGCCGAAAGGTGGTTGTTTTGATGCATTTGGCCATTCAACCCATTTATATTACAAGTCACCTCTCCCTCTCAGTATTTAATTTGAAATAATTGTGAATGTTTCCAAAAGGAGACAATTGCTGATGCAAATTGTATAACAAATGTGGCAAAAGAGTATCTTCAGTTTTAAGGTCAGGAATAACTGCATTGTTTTCGGAATGGGACAGAAAGTTTTCACTTTTCAGCATTGAAATCCCTTTCTTTCCTTGAAAAATTGTTCTCCTTTCTGTTTGTTCTTCGTTAATGTAAATAGCTTTGCTCTCCTTTCCTTTTCATCTCTTTGCCCCACCTAATGGAAAAGAGGATAAGGAGGAAACAGAATTGGGATAAACCTACTTATCCCAAACCTGATTTTTTACTTTAAAAAAAGAATATATTTTTTAAATGAGGCAACATGAAAACTCAGAGGAACTGCACAGAAAATATTCTTGTTGGATTGCAGTTGCTGCAATAATTTGTTATGCGGTTTCAGCTCATAATGCAGGTGTAACTCTCGTCAACGGGCATGCTGACGGCAATCCATTTGCACCTTCAAACACTATAGCAACTTTTCTTATCTGTAAAAACACTTGTGTTTGAAGGCTGTATGCTAAGGTACTTGTTCAGAGCAGAACAGCACTTACTGAATGACCATTTTCCTCCCTAACACCTAAGGGACTTCCTGTCCAGCTATTGAATTGTCAGAAGTCTGCTAATTTCAGGGGATTTTTATGAAGAGGAATGCCTGTGGACACAGAAGAATCCCAAAATATGCCCCATCAGTGTATTGATCTCTCATTCAGCTACTGAACAGAGTATATAGTTGTCCCTTGGCTGTTGTTTCCTTAATGTCTTCTTACATAAGAGGTGTAGTTGCAACTAAAGGAAGATAATGAGATTTGCTGTAAGCCGCTCTTGATTCTTCTTGATTTACCATGCAACTTTTAATTAAAAAAAGGAAAGAAGGGGTGGGGAAGAGGGATCTCATCCCTTTTAGTCAAGTCTTGAAGTAGGGAAGGTAAGACTGCATCTAGGAAAGGTAAATTGTCCCAAGTTATTTTTAGTCTTGCTGGTTCCCTAGCAGTAGGTACATTATAAAGTGGAAGGGTGGACTTGTCAGGAAATAAGAAACTTGGAACCAAAGTTTGCTGCCACAAATGGATCAAAGATCAAGACCTGAAGATTACTGACTAGGGCCTGTGCAGGAAGAAAGAATGTCTGTTCTTGTTCTGTCATTCCTCTACCCTGCTGGGGAGGGAATGGTACTTATTCTTCAGGTTGTGTGAAGGAAGAGAGGGGATAGGAATAAAAGCAAACCCTTCTTTACATTTGTATCTCCACCATTTTTCAACCTGTTAGCACTAAAACACTCGGAATTTTTCCAAAAGGCTAGTTTAACGTAGTGTGAAGCCTTACACAGGAAACATGCATTTTCTCAGGCAAATATAAAAGTCTGTGATTTATTTCTGTCTGGTGACCACATATCTTGTACATGCATAACGTCTTAACCAGCCCAGGATTTAGAAACCAGCTTTCTCTTTGTGAGGCTCTCCTGCAGTTTGAAGAAACTATCTGGCAGAGATGGTATCAGAACTTTCTTTTTCACGTGAAAACAAATGCTGACAAAGAGAACAGTATCAGACCTTAACCTGGATTACTTAGACAAGAAGTAACCAAAAATAGGCAGCATCTGTATTTTACGATGTGGACGGAAAGCAGTAAATATTTATCTGTCCTTTCCTTCCCTTTGGAATAAACACTTAAGACTCTGCTGTCATTCAGATAATCTGTTTCTATACTAACCCGTCTCTTTAAGGGAGACATCTATTTCCTATTACAACCATATAGAGGCCCTGAACTAAAATATTTTGCATGCCTTTGCAGGCCTCCAGGAAACATTAAACACACGGAGACAGACAAACAGCTACAAAGCCCCTGTTTAAAATTAGGAGCAGAGAAGGGAAGCGGAGTTTCTGTCTGCTTTTCTTAGACCTTATATGAAAAGGATCTCAACTCAGTTCGCTTATTTTGCATAGAATTATCTTGTTTCTCAGTATTAATTAAGACCAGCTGTTGAACCAGCAAGGTCAGTGGGAAGATACACCTTTTACCACACAATGAATGCTTGGCCACTACAAGCGTTTTTTTAAAGTATGTCTCTTATTAAAAAAAAACCAACAACTAACCACCAGAAAAACAACCTTGATTGCACAAACTGTTTGTTAATTGCTGCTCTAAGAACAGCCAGCTTGCCTTACACTGAAAAATGCTATTTTATAATATCTAAAAAGCACATGTGTATTTAAACTAGCTTTTGCTACAGTTGGATTTCACTATCAGCATGCATTAATAACTTTACCCGTGAAAGTTGTTATCCTGGAGTGAACAGGGAACAGTCACAAGTGCAGAGGTTTGAGAAGCAGGCCACCTCAGTTGCTGCCCTTTAGAAGTACAAAGTCACTTCAGGATGACATTTAGGGATAGTACTAAACTTTTGAATTGCAGTTACTAGTCAGAATTTCCAAAAGAGTTGTGCTGCTTTGGGCCCTGATGTAAATAGTTAATTCACTATCTATCTGTGAAATGGATCTAATAACACAGACAATTCCTCATCAAGGAGTGTTGTGAAAACTAGACAAATATGAGTATGGGAATGGGCACAGTTGTGGCTCAGAGATCTTTCTAATGCCGTCTGCTGCTCTGGCAGTGGTGAGTGTCACCCATTTAGGGGAAGGATTAATGTAGACGGCAAATTTAAATTGTGACCTCACATGAGATATCCACACCTTCTAGTAGCTTGTGGTTGATAACTTCCCAATTAAAGAGTTTTAGCTTAGATTTGTTCTTTCATTGGTTTTGAGTTTCATTGGTTGAGCTTGCTCATGAAGCAGACAGATCCTGGGCAATGAGCTCTGCAATCCAATTTTGTATGATGTAAAACATAGCTTCCTTTTGTTTGTTTTAAAACTTGTGCCTGAAGATTTCTTTTGGTGCCCCTTAGTTCTTGTGTTACCAGCCACCATTCCCAGATCAGCATTTTTGGTGCATTTTGCAATTTAATAGCATGCTCTCTTAGACTGAAGAATCCTTGTTTATTCAGTGTCTCCATGCCAAACAGTTGGGGAGCTTTCATTGTTCTTATCACCTTCCTCTGTCCCTTAACTAGTTTTAACGTTGAGGTGCTGATCTGTAAGGGCCATGCTATCAATTCTAAATGTTTCTGTCTGTGAGCTTGTATTTGTTGTTTGCTTGGGACTTACTGATGGGAAGTCACTCGAGATGAATTGAATATTACATTTAGTGAAGACTTAAGCACTATAAAGCACGTGTGTTTGCTCTAGTCCTTGCAGGGGGGACAGGGAGTGTCTGGTAGAGAACTGTTTTCCCCTAATGAGATGTAATGATTTTGAAAATGGAGGGTGGCTATCCACTATGCTATACTTACTGCTAACTTGAGCTAGTGCCACTTTCTTTAAGAGCAATGCAGAGGAAGAGTGAAATTAAAAAGAAAAATTATTTTTCTTACTTATTTTCCAGAATGAAACCATTTTACACCTAAGAAAGTTAAAAAATAGGACATCCTCTTCCTTTCTGCAGCAGCTGTTTCCACTCTGTATTTTAATGAGTGGGCTGAACTAAAGTCTTTAGGGAAGAGCTTTTCCCTCCTTCTCCCCTTTTTGGCATCCCTATGTAAAAGGCTGCACTACAGTATCATGCTCTGTGCTTCTGTTGAATGAGTCAATGCCTATGGCGGGACAGTTCAGAGGAAAGGCTACATCATATTCTCAGCTAGTTGTGCTCCTGAATGTAATCTTTTAAAAATTTTCCTGGATATTCCACTGAAGTGATTTTGGCTGCAAGAAGTAAGTATTTAAAACCTCAGAAGGTTAAGACCTTTTGAATTTCTTCTAAATTTTCTGCTATAAATAACTTGTGGAGTATCTGCTAGTTTTGGAGGTAGATTGTGTTTGAATTACTTCATTTTATATTTCCTGTTAACTGTTTTTATGTGTTCTGAATGATTTTTAATTTCCCTAAAGTTGCATACTGAGATTCTTGGAGGAAAGTAACTCAAATGGTGTTGTCTATAAAGTGTACTGGAAAGTATTGAATCCCTTTTAATTTAGAACACAATGAGACTGACTTAGCACTGCAGATATTATTTCCAAACTGCTTTTTGTGTCCCCTGTTTCTGGATTCATCTCTGCCTGCTGAGTGACTTTATTTTTTTTCATTCTGGTTGTATGGTTTTATTCAGAGTCGAATCAGTCCTTCTTATGTGTGCTGAGAACATCTGCTTTGCAAGTTTCTGTGTGCTTTCACAGTAATACAATAACTTTTCTGTCTTTTATGTGATTTCTCACATGAAATAGAACTGAGAAAAGCAGCAGCACTTTCAGCCCCCTTCCCCCTCCCAGTTTTTCCTTCTGCACTAGATTACATTCACTAAACTCAGCAAATAGCAGAATTCCCCCTGGAGTACTGGGAAACAGCCCAAACTCACTACAGTTGCGTTTTGCTGGGCTATTCTTGTACTAGGCTTTTCTTTTTTCCTGTCTTTTTCATTTATGGTTTGCTGAAATTCTTTCTGTTGTAACTGCATTCCTGATTGATTCCATTCTCAGATAGGCATCTCTTGCCTGTTAAATTTCCACAAATGAACATCCTGAAACAAAGGTAAAAGAGATGCCATGCAGATAACTGCAAATTCAAGTTGAAAATTTTTTAACTAAAACTGGAAGATAGGTTCAGCCTTAAGCCTGCTTAGTAACTTAATTAATTTTGGTCTTAAATTATTGCCTTAATTTAACAGAAAATCGAGACTGACACTAAGCCTTTGAAATTTAAAGTTTGGGTTTAATTCTAGATTTCTCAGCTGCATCTGGAACCATTTAGGGCCAGTCTCAAAGTTGGTGATTTGACTCAATAATTAGTAGCACATTTAGAGCACTTTAAATGAGACCTAGGGTTAGGTCTTTCTTAGTTATGCTGGCATAAATATGGGAGAATTCGTTTCGTTTCAAAAGTTTCAGTCTCTGAGTATGGAGATGCTTGGTCTTTAGGACAAGCACTGTGGTTGATACCAGGGCAAGATTTTCACTCTCGTTTTCCAGTTTTATTCTACTCCAGTAATCACCCGCATCTGTCTTTGCAATATTCACCACTTTAATTTAGGTAGATTTGGGTAACAGCTGAAGATAGTAACCCTGTCTCTTTTGCATGATTGACTTCAACTGTGATTCTTTTAGGTATTCATCATCTTGTTTAGTAATTTATGGCCATTCTGAAAGGCTGGAGCTACATGATACATTGTTGCAAATAAAGGCTGCCTGCTGCTGCTCCTAAGTGTAGTCCTGCTCTGCAGGGCCTTCTCCAGCACTCCGAAGTGTCTTCCCTCTTCTCCCATCAGTGGCTTGAGATGGCTGCTAATGGTCTGAGCTGGGGACGCTGAGCAGCACTGAACACCATGCCTCAGGTTTCTGTTAAGCTCTTCCAGAATATTTTCTTGAAATTTAAACAACAAAGTTTGTTATTCCACGACTTCCTAAGGCAAACAGTTCAACAGAGGCAGTCATTTAGAGGAAGAGCCAGAACCCAGAGTGTGGCTAATAGCTTTTAAAGCACCTTGTAGACAGCTTCCTGCCTGTTCTACACCAGAGATTTCCCTAGAGACTCCTTTAAGGTGACTTAACGGTCTCCCCTTTTTCAAAATATCCTCTCTATATGACCAGCATATGATAGTTTACTGTCTTCCACACCTGTGGTCCATGGGCAACAAGTGAGAGTAATAGCTAGCTGCAGGCATAAACGGGCACAGCAACTCGTCCAGCCTCCCCTGTGGTAGATGAAAATAAGCTTTGACAGTGACCTGGGTCTCACTAAGAGGAGCAAGTTTAATATTTAACTGTGTGGCATGCACTCCATGTGATCTCAAGCATGTTGTTTTATATGTCTGTGGTTAAGTTTCCCTATCTCTGAATGTAATAATGCTTTGTTTGTCTGTATTGGCTGTGAACTAATCTGATGAGGAGTATAGTCTCCTATCCACCTACCACATGAGGGATAGGATTTGAACTGGACCTTTAGGTAATGCTGTGATAAAAATACTGAAATATGAAAACGTTATTTCAGGTAGATGCTTCATCTGTATTTATCCATACAAAGGCCATATGCTGAATTCAAGAACCACTGAAAGCTTTATTAGAAATGAGTTGTATCTGTCACATAGAGCATGTATGTTTTTCTTCGCTTTACTCCACAGAAGTGAGAGATTTGTCTGTTCTTGTAATTTTTGGTAATATCTGAAAAGAGGGAAGCAGAGATTTTTGTGTTGATGTCTCCTACTAGGCAAGCTGCAGTAATGTTTAGCACATGACCATGTGTTAATGTAACTTTCGAAATTATATTTAGATTCAATTAAAATCTGTTGGCAGGTTCCCCAGGGCCAAGAGCACATAACTCGGGTGTCCTATTGTACAAGAAACCCCATTCAGCCCCTGACTTGATTAGTTTCTGAATTTCCACAGTTGTATGTTCTGAGCAACCAAGACTTGTAGGACCCACTTAATTTTTACAGAGAATAAACTCTGAAGTCCATTTTTTAAATTATTTTTGGGTCTATATCTTGTTGTTTTTCCAGAAGCTTTTGGCACTCAAATCTTTGCTAACCTGTTTGGCAACTTGCTCCCAGATATTTCTTCAGAGTTTGCATCTTCACTCAGTGTTCTAATATGTTCTGTGTGACAAAATAATTTTCAACTCTGCAGATTCTGATGTTGTGGTAAAAAAGTTGAAGAAAACTGTGTGAACAGCAAATTTGTATTCTCATTAATGAGTAAGAGACAGGGAGTAAAATGGTAAAAGATTTATAGAGAGTATTATTTAAATATAAGATTTTCTGCTTGATGTGGGAGTGACACTTTAAAGATTATTTACGAAATGAGTTAATTTCATGAAGAATAGAGTACTAATTATCTGTAATGATATACTTTGATGTGGACAGTATGCATAGAAAAACTGTCATCCATGAAGTAATTAAAAGGCATAGGTCCATTTTCCTTTCAATATATGCACTGTTCTCATTTTTCCCAATTTATTCCTGTTGTGAGTCAGAATGGCGGGGGTAGGAGAGAAGGTGGGATTCGCAGAAGTAAAGGAGTCATTAATGATGCTGCCAGGAATCAAATGGCACTGGGAGTCACTTTGGATCTGTATTTCTCTGTGTTACCCTACCTAAATTATTTTGTGATCGGGCAGACGAAGGCACACTTTCTGGTTGGAATCTGTGTGGCTGCAAGTACTGTCATGGATCAGATTCCATGATGAGGGGCACAGTTTGGATTTACAGTGATAGAACTGAGACCTGGACTAACTGCGTTTGAAATCAGTTATTCTGGATTGATGCGGCAGTAAGTGGAGTCTCTGCTCTTGAACAGTCATGTTGTGGTTGAATTGGTGTAAATGTTTTCTGAAATATTCCAGGAGAGTATGAAAAATAAATGTCAAAATATGATTGTTTTCACGTGGAGGGACTGAGCACTTAACATGGTGATAAAAAAGAAATCTTTTATAGAGTATTAATCAAGTTTTTAAATGTTTGAAAAGGAGACTGGTGGGTTTAGTTTTGGTTTTTAATTGAGAAAATGGGACACTGCTCTGTAATGCAGTGATTGCAGAAGGCTGGGAATAAAGCTCAGATTTCCTGAATTCCAGTTTTTCAATGTGCTCTGTGAGAATCTGAGTCCTGCTGAATTATCTTCAGGGAGGAAATATCACACTGAATTGTGATTACTTAGCAACACTCTGAATGGGAACATCCTAAAAAGTTTGCAAGAGAGTGTCATCAGAAAATCTGTTTTTCTTAAAGGCAAATCTGGTAGATGTGTGGATAAATGTCTTCTGAAATATGGAGGGGTAGGGGAAACATATCCATTAGCTTTCTTTTCATCTTACAGTATTACCAGGAGCAGGATATAGTCCATGGTAAATTCCACATGCTTCTGGGTAATGTCTTATCATTGTGTAAGCTTCTATACAATGTTTCCTGTATCCTGGATCTTTCCTGAGTGTTGTGGGTTTTTTTTCTCCTTGAAATGTCTGTTTCTTACAGGAAAGAGGAAGACTGCTGTAATATTCTCCCCAATAAATCATGTGCTGTGAGAGGAGATGTATTAGAGCTTTTCATGTGATCAGCGACTCTTAAAGGCGTTTTCGTGCACATGAAAGGGTTGTAAATAAGAAACTATCCAAAAATAACCACAGGTTTTGGCATGGACAAGAATAATTGGCAGGAAGCTTGTCTGCAGATAACACATAAGACTGCTACTTTAAATGTTGGAGTGTGGGGGTTTTGTTGTTGTTTGTCATTTTTAATAAGATCAAAAGGTTTCCTGCAGTTTTTGACATGATAATTTGTATTTGAACAGTTTAAGGGGCACATTTGTGTGTAATTAAGTTTATGGACTTGTCCAAAACATCAGATCACCAGCTTCTACACAGAAATGGCATCAACACATCCATCACATCTTCAGTAACAAGGGAGAGCAGGCTGTCTCAGAGCCGTTTAAAATGCTTTTCTTTCATATTTGCCAAGTTCTTCTGTTCTCTGTAGGTTTTAATGACTCAGACCTCTGAAATCTCTTCCATACATGGTTAAAGTGTAGCTGCTGGTTGGGGGTGGAGTGGGAGGATGGAGGGAACAACCTACTGAACTGGTAGAATTTTAAACAAACTTGGGTGGTTTTCTTGAGACAGCATTTCAGTCCGAAGTCATACATATATATTCACATGCAGGGCATTCCTCAGCCTTAATTGTGCTGGCAGCTAGAGGAATTAAGTCTCCATATAGAGTGAATACGGTGTGTTGCTATCCAGTGAGGGTAGGTAGCTTCTATGCTCCATCCAGGCCCGTCTTCTTAGCTGGGATCCTTTGAATCTTATTTCTGCAATATTTCTTTAGCCTTTATACCATTGTCCATCTTTTGCACACGCTATTGAAATAACTTGGTTGATATCACCATCTTCTAATAGTGGGAACCCTGTGGATATGTATCTTGTTCTTCCCTTAAAGTAGCTTATCACAGTCAGCACTTCTGAGCACCTTGGTAATGGATAATCAACAGAACTATTGGATCAAATATTGTATACCATTTCTATTTTTAAGATATCCTTTAAAATAATTTAAAGATTTCTGTGTGACTGAGCCTTCTTCCAAGCTAGAAATATATTCAGAGGGACTGATTTGGTCTAGTGTTCTATGTCAGGCAGAGTTGCCATACTGTTTCTGCCTTAAGTCTGTTGTGTCATATTGGTCAAATCATCTAGTTGTGGGTACAATTTTCAGAGCACACAGCAGTTATGTAAATCCATCCCTATTCAAGCTGATGGAGTCCTAATTCTTATTTCCACTAAGGCTCTGTTACACTGCCTGGCAAAGTCAAGATGCTTAAAACTTGGCTTTTTGCCCTACCAAAGGAGTATAAAGGGGCCCCATGGAAATGCAAATCTGGCACTGACAATTTTTCCATTTTTCTGTGGAAGCAAGATTAAAAAAACACAGCAGCTTTTTAATAATTTCAACTTCAGCTTCTGTGTTTTCCCAATGTAAAAATAAGCTTACTGTCATGTACCTACTTCATACAAATGCAACAAAGCTAATTTAACATTTGCCTGCTCTTTGAAGACGTTCAATGCTGCCTAAAGTGTCAACTTGCAAAATTAACTTGAACTAACTTGCTGATCAGTAAAAATTTATATCTCTCTGAGAAACATCCCCAAATCCAAGTAATTTAGTTTAGTGACATGATGTGTTGGTCATGACTTAAGAGCCTGGAGTGTGTTGAGGACTTCTGATGCTCAGGGCTGTATCATTGCAGGAGGGAGTTTGGTCCTGTGTTAACCACGGTATAGGTCACGAGACTGTTGATGGGAGCCAGTTGCTTTCTGTTCCAAAGCTACAAGAATCTACCAGTTGCTCAGGGCATTTTGTAACAGATCCTTGCAAAAGTTCAAAAGGGTATGAGGATCACTGTCTTCTAAATGTCATGTGTATTTTGCAGACTGATAATGGAGCATTTTGTTATCCTGATGAACTGCTTTTTCTTCTCCTGTTGACATTCTAGAGCTCAAATTAATACCACACTGTAGGTTAAGGTCATATCACTCCATTTGTACTAAAAGTGCTAACACAGATAAAAATGAAAATGTATTTCAAGAGTGCTCGTTACATGAGCTGAAATGGTTGTTAGATAAATTAGGAGACTACAATATTAAGGATCAATTTAATAGGAACTCACATACTAACAGATGCTTACAAACCCTTCTCTGTGAGAAAAATCTCTGCCTACATAAGTGACTGCCTCGCTGTCAGTGGACTTGCTTAGAAAAGGCTGTTTGTGTATGAAATTTCAGAATCAAATTCTAAATAAAGAATGCAGCATGGTTATTCTCTGCAAATTGGGGGGTTGCCTTGAGGCACAGAGCTTTCAACATCCCTTTAAATAGATGAGTATGGTGCAAAAATGGTCATGATCTAAAATGTTATTTCAGGAAACAGCTTGTTAAGTTTCCATTCTATAGTGTCGTCTCTGGATTTACATGATCAATAATGTACATCTTTCATGGACTTAATATGTATTTCCTTGGTGTTGTATTTTTGTCTCTGCCAACATTGGAATCAATCAACAGGATGTGCCAGAACAGGTTATTAAATACAGCTGATATTGACTGTTCCTGAAATGCAACCTGGCTTTACAATTAGAAAAGGCAAACTCTGGTTTGTTAACACAGGAGCAGTAAAGCAGGTTGGAAATGAGTAAATCAGCACTTTTCCAATAACTGTGTAGCCAGCTGAGAGAAGTCCTCGCCATCTCTGATGTCCAGTGCAGCATATTAAATGCATTACACTTTATTGGCTACACTGTGTTACAATTGATACAGCTGGCCAGATGCCCCAATACTCCAAAAATTATGTATTCAGAGAGACCAACCTTAGGACTATGCCTTTAGCCACAATGCAAACTCTTTCATCTGAGGACTGTAAACCCTAACACAGCTTTTACAAAATGGGCCCTGGCCTCACCTCTGTCAGAGCAGAGAGGGATGCCAGGATTTTAGTCTAATTTGAATGCTCAGTCACACAGCCCTCATGGGAACTTTGGGGAGGTGAAAGTTTCCTGTTATGAAACTGCTGTTTTAGCGTTCCAGTCCTTCCACTTTCACCAAGGAACTGTGCGATTTGGCATTTGGTTAGTTATCATAATGCCATGAGATCCCAAATGTTCTGGCATAGCCTGGTCTATATTTTAAATACAACCACTTTTCCAGTCTGGAATTGACACCTTCCGCTGTGGTATTTGCTCCAGATATGGTTGGTTTCAAACAATCTATCTGCCAAAACACAAACCACAACTTTAAAACCCACAGATTTAAGTCTGTTAGAAGCTGATGCTATTTAACTGCTGTATGTACTGTTCTGGTGGGAGAAGAAATCTACGTGGCTGTTTAGTGCCAGTTGTTCCCTTTTTTTTTAAAAAAAGGATTAAGCATCTCCATGTAGCAGGGAATGAGAGCAGCCCATCAAATGGGGACTGCTGCCTGTGTGCTATGATCCACCTCTACCTAGATGTCACGATCTCGGCTATTGCCAGCTGAGACTGTGACAGAGATGTTATTGCTGTGTTTCCTGAGGGAAGTACCTCACACACCTCTGTACAAAACCTAGATTTCCAAGCTCTTTCCATAGTGAGTAGAGAAAGAAAAGCACTGTCATGTGGTGATTTGTTCCAGCTTATGTGCTGGTTGTAGGACAGGATTACTTGTCCTCTTAAAGTCCTTGTCACTCACCATTGACTGCAG
Organism: Pseudotriccus pelzelni; assembly: GCA_035584735.1. Taxonomy (NCBI): domain Eukaryota; kingdom Metazoa; phylum Chordata; class Aves; order Passeriformes; family Tyrannidae; genus Pseudotriccus; species Pseudotriccus pelzelni. The sequence continues at coordinate 15,554,046 of JAWMRA010000162.1, forward strand.
AGGTAACTGTCTAGATGCCTGACACTTTGCTAATTCCAGTTAGGTGAAGTGGATCTTGCCATTACTATTTATCTCTCATATTTATTCACGTGGAAATGTTCATGTTTAGAATCATTGGCATCTTGAATGAGGATTATGTTTTACAAAGTTCCTGTATGTGTATGTGCTGATTTGCAAGCCACACTTCGGCAATGTTTTTTGGGGGGGTTTTTGGGTTTGTTTTGGGTTTGGGTTTGGCTGGTTGGTTGGTTTTTAAATTATTTTTCTTACTGCTGGAAAGCGTTGGGTTGGGAAATAGAAAGTACTGGATCATGAAGAGATAATAAAAACTATAGCTCTCTGCAAGATCTAAAATTTCTGAGAATTTAAAAATACTAGATTTTTGTGCTATAGATGCTTCAGGTGCATGATGTCTTCAGTGGTTACTTGGAGCTGAGTGGGATTTTACCTTTTTGCACATGTAAAGCTATTAACTGAGAATCGACAGTTCTACTCTGAACACTGTTGCAAAACCTTACTGTTACAAATTTTCAAAGAATGTAAGTATCCAGAGGAAGTCAGAGGTGAATTTAAATCTGTTTAGTCCAGTGGCAGTTCCCAAGTGGTGTTCCTCTTCACTTGCATTCTGCAATGCTGCTGATTACATCCTTAAAGTTACGGTAGTAGTTAATTCTGTTCACAGAATTAAATAGTTGCACAGAGTTAAATAGTTGCAGGGATAAATCCTTGGTTTGTAGCTTTTTGAAACCTGTACTTGCTGGTACCAAAGCCGTATGGGGCTTTCCTTAACATGTAGAATGCCAGGAGACCCAGTTTATCATTCCAGCAAGAGGGCCTGTGTTCTGTTTGTATGAATTTTGTTGGGGGTGGGAGGAAGGAGTAATATACTGTGTCCCTGTTTAGTACCAGTGGTGGATTTCACTCTGTTGTCTGTAGAACTGCTTCACTGATGTGACCTAAGCTGTTTCAAGATACGGACTGTTTGGATGGAAGGTGCTTGCATGCATGTGTGATGAGTTCCTCTTCATGAGGCACCGGGCAGATAACTTGTTTCTCACAGTCCAGTGAAGCTATAATATAGAGGTGACTTCTGTTCACTCCTGGACTGGCTTCAAGATCCTTTTGTCAGAGCAGTTATTATGTAGAGAGTGGCTCTCTTCAGTCATCCACTTTCTTCATTATGTTGTTTACGTGCTTCTCTAGGCATGCTCGTGGAGTGTGTCTGTTGAAGGGAGTCAACACTTCACTGTATAAGCATATTAATTAACTCCTGTTATCTTTATTGTAGACATGAAACCCCAAATCACTTTGCTTATTTAGAGAAGCAGAGCCTGGAGAGGGCTTGCTGTATTATTAAGGATGCTCTTTATCATTTCAGCAGTCTACTGACAATTGACTGCAGTGTAGACTCAGTTCATCAGGCAACTTGTGGCTTTCTTTGGGACTTTAGGCAAAATATCCTGGTGCTGGTTCTTCAAATTTCTCTGTTGACAGAGCAGGGATAAGTCTTGTTTAGTCATAGCAAGAGGGACTTCTCGGCTTAGAGTTGCTATGAAGTTGCTGAGATGACATGTTACAGAAATGTATCATTTTGTTCTGACTCAAATGCAGCATTGCTGTTCCCCTTGTAATTATCTTTCAGAAGAGAGTTCCAGGACTTCAGCTCTGATAGCAGTTCTCTTACTGCAATCTGGGCAAGTTCTTGCTATTTGTAACAGCATAGTTTCCATTTGTCATGACAGACTATTTCTAAGCTTTGCTCATTAGTTAGGACTGGAATATATCACTTTATTTGTTTCTGTAGATGCTTTCATCAGAAACCAAGTCCAGATGTAGCGGGTTGGCAGTAGATCAGGTTGAACTACCCGAGGTTTTGCTGAGACTAAATAAGGCTTAAATATTTTCATTCTGTTTCCTCTTCACCTTACTTATCATGCTGGCATTGACAGAAACAAGGCTGCTTCCCTGAGTGTTGATCACCCTTCTGCATCGTCAGTAAGTGCTGTTAGCAGTGTTTAAAATACAAGTGACTTGTTGATGCAAGAGAGAGACAGGGGTTTGAATAGCTAACTTTCCTTGTTTTGGCAAGCCTATTAAGATGTCAAGTGGCTCCCACAGTGGACAGGATTCTGAGACCTGCAGTAGCACAGTCCTGACATTTGGAACTGGCAGCCAGCCCTGAAGGTAACAGTGCACTCAGTCTGTTTTCACCGTGATTCTCCTCGCAGGTCTATATCTGGTAATAGGCTGCCTGCCGCTGGCAATTTGCATGGAAATCCCGACTAATTGGCAACAGCGTTGTCATCTGTCACAAACAATTCCTAATCAAATACTGCCTCTCTGCTACTCTGCGCAATTACCACCTGTGTTACGAGATGTATTATATTGTCATCAGTAAACAACAGCATTGACTTTTGACTGTAAACAACAGTATTGACTTTTCCCTTCTGCTGCCTGAAGAATGCTGGTGGAAGCCAACTTGCTGCAAGACATGGCAACCTCTGACCCACAGAAGGCATCCTTTGTTTTTTTGTGTGCAGGAGCCAAGGATGAGGAATGGTTTACACTTGGAATGGGGTGCGTGACAAAATACTGCTTCAAGGGTGCTAATGTCCCCAGAAGGGCCTCATGGTGAGCAATTGACTTTAAGTCGTCCCCTCAGAATAAAAGACACAGCATCTCAACTAAGATCTTGGAGCAATGTGGGCTTTATGGAAAGTGCTGTTCTGACTCCTAGCAGTTGAGTTAGTAAAACAGCGTGACTTGGCATCTAGTTATAGAAGTGATTGGGGAAGGATATTGCTTGCCAAATATGCAAAGCATTTGTGTGATTTACTTCAGCAAAGTGTGAAGTATATCCTACTCAGTCTGAGCTGAGGAGGAACCCTGGGGCTAGGAAACTGCAGAGTTCTGAATGACAAATGGAGAGTGGAAAAGCTGTAAGCTCCCAAGGAGATGCCTTGTCTCCAGCCTGTGGGGTGACAGACCTACCTCTAGATTGAACCCCTAGGACAGTTCTCTGTGTGATACAGTGGAATGATAAGATTTGATAGAAGATGAAAGCGAGTTTAGGCTTCTGTTTCAGAAGAGCTCCTACAGTGTTTTGTTGAACACAGAATGCAGTTGGAATTTCCAGATGTGGTTTGGGCCACTGCTGGTTTTCTGCTGATAGGGAGGTCTATGGTTTGTGATACAATTTATTTATGCGTAAGATAAAATGTCGACTGTTTGTTTCTGTAAAGCTATCATAGGAAACATCTCAAACACTGCAAGCTAGTTAACTGCAGATACTACTTAGTTACCAGTGTCAAATCTGTTGAATCATCTATGTCTGGACTTTTGACTCTGAAAGCTGTAAGTTAGAATTTGTCCTTTGCTTGTCTGGGGTTAGGCTTCCTGAATGCTTTCCCATGAATTATGCAAATGATGAGTAGAACAAAACAGGCCAGAATACATCCAAATTTGGTTCACAGAAGTAACTGGAGTAGAAGTTCTTTGCATTGCAGAATTCTGTCTCTTTCTAGGAAACACATGTACTAGAGATTTCAGTGAATCAGTCTTCTCTGGAAGATCTCTTTCTGTACAACTGAGAACTCATTCTCAGATATGTAATCTCAACCACATGAAAACATGTTTAGTCACTCATCTCTTCACTAAGTACGTGCAGCATTCTTCTTTCTTTGTTACTACATGACAATTTTCTGATAACAAAGCAAGAGAGGATTAGTTTCTACAAGAAGTCAGGTCCACGAGAACATTTAATTGGTACGCTGTGACAGAAATGTGTGCATACTTTGAATGTAAGTTATGGAATAACTGCACCTTCTGGACACGGATCACTTCCCTCATTCTCTAAAAAGAAACAGCAGAATCCCAATGCGTGGATATAACTGCACTGACACAAGCTTGGTAAAGTTAGTAATGGATCATACTTCATATGTCAGCAGATCAGTTTTCATTTCATCAGCTCCCTCCTTTATCAAGGGTCCTGGTCTTATTCCCGTTAAACAAAGAGCTGCTGCTTTATTGCTTTTGACGTGGAGATCAAGAATTCACTCACATAAAAATGCCTTGAAACCAATGGGTGCTTGCCATAGAGTATGCCACATTCATCTCCTGAACACAAAGGGTTTATTGTCACTATGTCATCAACGAGACAAAGAGGTGTGATAGTTGCTGGCTCGAGGAGCTGTGGAAAGCTGTAGGCCTGGTTAAGAAATTCTTCCAGTTCAGAGGTGACTTTGGGGTGAAGCTGAGGCTCAAGAGACAGAGACTGTTCATGTAGGTAGCACCATGGCATGTATGTGCCTGGATGGTCTAAGTAATGCAACTTCTAACTATTAACAGTGCCTCCTTAGGCTGTTCTGTTGATCCCCACTTCAAAAAACACGACGTGTCTGGCTCAAGAAAATGTGGGAAATGGGGTAACATTTTTAATTATTGGGAAAGTTTATTCAGCTTCTTTTGGCATGTAATACAACTGGGACTATTGTAACATATGTGAACTCTAGAGGGTTTAGAATTAAACAGTTCTCCTTCTAAAGTTTGAACATGTTTTAGGAGTAGAATACATTGTCATGAGCACACATTATGAATGACAATATAACAGTTCATCGCTTTCACTGGGTACAGGCCTCACAGATTTTAGCAGTCAAGAAACAAAGAACTGAGCCTGAATGCTTTGTGCCTCTTGATACTGATCTTTGCAATTGGGATATCTTCCTAAGTAATTCCAGTCCTGTCATGCTGGGAGCAGCTCTGTTTAGTCTGGTTACAGGGAAATGTGGTGAAACAGTGCTGACTTAGGCTTGCTGAAAATAGGAGCACAATGCAGTGGAAGTTCCCAAGATCCTGAGAGCGTAGCTGTTGGACACTCCATGTCTTTGTTAGTGTTTGAACATCTGTTTAGTTAGTAACCCCAAGACAAGTGAGTACCTTGCTCTTTTCAGGACAAGACTAATAATGTTTGAACAACTTGTTGAAAATGTTTTAGCCCAGCATCATTATAGCTAGCTGAGCTGTGTTACAATCAAGCCAAGCCCTTTATTATCTGAATGGATAGGAAAGAGTATTTCTTGTATTATAGACAAATACAAAGCAGATGAATTACTGGTCTTCTGAAACGTGGGTCACATTTACTATGAAGTCAGGTTCAACAGGTCTTCCCAACCCTTACGGTCTAGAGGAAATTGTCTGCTTGAGTCAAAGTATTTTTTGCTTCTGAATGTATGGCCAGGCTCTGCTTAGCAGCCCCTTTGCTTGGGTAGGTGAGCTGGTTACATGAGTGTTTGGTAAATTCCAAGCCTGTGTTAAGAAAGTGCAGGTGTGATAGATGATGGACGGGTGAAAGGGTACTTGTTTCTCCATAGCACTCATTTGGTCTAGCTGGTGAATCTCCATGAAGTCCAGGTACAAATTTCAGTTCTAGGGTCTGAAGGGGAAGAGGCTCTGTGCAAGATCTGGCACAAAGCTAATAGAAAATTTATCTAACGAAGATGTGCTCTCATAAGTGGCAGCACTATCTGAGGCTGAAGTTTTGACTTGGATTAAATGTATAAAGATTTGCAAAGACATCAGTAAGAGTAGCTGGAATCTTATACACCACTGAATGAGAAACAAGCCAAGTTTGATCTGGATGTCCAATGCCAAATAAATTACTCATGTACTTCTCTCAGGTTTTAATACTTTTTCTTATTTTTAAAAATGAAAAAAATGGAGTAATGTCTCCTCAGGACCATTTTAAAAATCACAAGACCATTGGATAATTTTGTCTTAACCTTACAAACAGTATCCTCCTTCCATTTCAAATTTCTGCAGCCATATTTGACTGCTCTGTCTGTGCTATCCTAGACATCTTTGCTGTTCTCTTCAAGCACATGGCGTAGTTGTGTCTTGGCGCCAGTTTGTAATCTTCCATATCTTTTGTCTTTAATTTTTTTTTTAAATAATGATAAGTCTGAAGAGTTTATAGTTCATCTGAGTTTTTGTGAGGTGTCCTCATCTCTTAGTTATTTAATGACCATATTAGGGAACCTCTGAAAGCCCGGAGAATCTAGTTTATAGGATTAGTTCTGAAAGTTTAGTGTGCTTACAGAATTTGAAAAACAGCTTGACTTGATGACTTGCATTTTATGCAAAGCTGTAAACAAGAGGAGAGTAATCAAAGCTTGACTGGTTCACAGATACAAATATTTTAATAATATCTCATGGGAAATACAAGAAAAGGCAGTTATTCAGATCCATGGATAGTATCTATTTTGGCAAGCGAGCTCTTGGAGCAGGTACAGAGATATATAATAGGTCATACTGTTGTTGTACCCTTTCACCATCCTGAGTGACATTTCTAAAATGTGAGGGGCCAACCTGCCAGTGCAGGACAAGGAAGCATTGATGTTCCTGTAGACAGAAAAATTCTGGGGGATGTTCTGTGCAAGCTGAGCAGATGTGCTCCATGCTTAACTGGTTACCATTATATCTCACATTCCATGTGGTATTTAGCTGTGAAGTGTATCTGTCTCTGCACTTTCATAGAATCCCAGTGAATAGGTGGACTTTCAATGCAATACAAGGTTGTAGTTAATCTGTTAAGAGATATGTGGATTTTTAAATAGCACTGGAATCTTGTGCCATTTTGTTTAATGTTTTCTTCTGAGCTTTTTGATAATGTTTTTCAAACTTATTTTCTGTAGCCACAAAGGCACCTGAGGTTCTTAAACATTTATATGGTTCATTAATTAAAAAAAAAAAAGAAAAGGATTAGCCCTTTAAGGATGGCTGTACCTACTCTGCAAGACAGTGGAGCCATTGCAGCTCTTCTGCAGTGGAAGTTCAGTGCTCACTTTTGCAGAAAGTGCAGGTAGTGGCTCTGGAGGATGATGCTGGCAACCTGGGCCTTCAGAGGCAGAAAGGAGGGTCTTTAAGGGGAAGCCATGAATGTAAGAAGCAAACACTGCCTAGGCCTTGTATAGACTTCACTAGAAATACCCACATGAAGCACTTAATTGATCTCAATGGGAAGATCAGTTGAGATCAGCAGCCTTTCTTGTGCCCAGGAGCATGGTGCTGCCATAGCTGGGAAGCAGCTAGCTCAGAGCTTGCTCATGTATCTCTGTGTAGCCTTGCGTTGTGCAGAGCAGGCATTCCCAGAATGTTATTTTTTTTGTTTACTTGAAACCTAAGATTCCCAGATACTGCATGAGCTGCAGACTTTGCAGAAAAACCTAGCTGTTGTGGGAATTGCAGTCAAAGCACAGGAGTTGGTATGATTGCACCTTCTGCATTCAGTTCACATTTGACGTGCTACTGGTTAGTGTCCTCTGACTTCACAGGGAGGGAAACCCTCCTGCAAGGCAGGATCGAATTCTGTTTCATGCCGCTGCCGAGTAAACTGTGAAAGGAGCTGGAGTCAAGGAGAACTAATGCTTTGACACTTGTACCTCTTTTCACTGAGCTTGACACTCCGTTCTCATATTTCTCTGGCCGACCAAGGCACATCCTCCTCTGTCAGGGGGACACAATTTCCCATCAGGTTCATGCAAGGTAGATGGGAAAGCAGTGTCCCTTACAATATTCAACTCTTTCTTCTCTTGAGCTTCTGAAATTACTGGACGCCATGCGCTTCAGTGCTATGAGGCTGAAGAAGACCTCTGATTTTGTTCAGGTTTGGCTTTTTCCAGCTATGCCAGACACCAGGCAGGATGTAGCAGCAGTCTGACATGTTTGTTGCTCTGGGTCTTATGCACAGACAGAAGTGACTCAGCCCTGCCGTGGGATCCTCAGCTGGGCACAACATTGTCCTGCCCCTGCACCCAGAGCACTCATGTGATGGTCAGAGGGAGGCAGTGACTCCTGAGAAATGTCATCAAGTATTTAGAAAATCGTTCTACTTGACAGTGTTTCAGCTTCTTACTTTTTGACTCTCCCCCTCTTTGTATCATAGGCCTCTGCGTTGAAGTAGGATCAGTATTTCCCAAGAGTGAATGCCCAGAGAACAGTGTGAACTCCTGTGTTGTATATTCATGGTATTGCAACTTCAGATGTTCTTGATTTAGCCTGGGGGTTCCCCCCATCTCAAATTAAGCAATGGCTGGTTTTGGTGTGTTTGTTTGTTTTGGGTTTTGTTGTTTGTTTGTTTGTTTTTTATTTATCTTAGATGAAAGCTGAAGTTCTCGTACAGTCTCTCGTTTCCATCAGGTGTGGCTTTATGAAAGCACCACAAATTGTAAGAGCTGACACCACCATTCTAGGTGTGCTGTGCCCAAGGGTGTATCACACTGGGAGGTGACATCTTGTGCTGTGCCCATTCTTAACTGATTGGGAGGTTTTATGTGGTTTAGAGAAGCTCTCTTGTGGGCAATTCTGAATGGGTTCAAGCTTCAAGAATCCCCCAGGAGATTTTTGGTAAAAGACTGAATGTTGTTACTTGACTAGAGCTACGCGTGAAGACTTCAGTACTTTTGCAGTGACATTTTGGAACTATTTCAGTTACTCTAACAGTGGAATTTAAAAATCTGGGCTGTTTTTTAGCATGGAGGCTTTGTTGAAGACAGGATGACTTTTAAAGCCATTATATGAGAAATTAATCTTAAATCTTGTGCACTTCAGGGAGGTCTGAGTATGAAGACCAAAGATGGAGTTTTTTGGTGTTCATCTTCATTCACAGGAGCAGGCTGAGTCACAACTGGGGCAGACTTTACGTGGAGGGTGCTTGAGGTAAAGTAATCAACTTGCTGCGGTGCTCCTTAGCTTACCAGCTCACTAAAGGAGTAGAATTAGAAGTTGTTTCTATCAGACAAAACTCCAGCCTTGCTCACTGGCATTGGCGCATCCCAAAACTATTGAGACTCTGAACCATTTCTCCCCCGTGGTCTGAGCATCCATCACACACAAAACCATGTAAGGGCCAAATAGGAATTTTACAGCCTGTTTAATTCTAACAATGACTTGGAAAGGGCAGACCCTGCCTGAAGGCACAAGTATGGGGCTGCAAATGGAAGACTAAGGTGCCTTTGACTTGATTATTCTTGTAACTCTTTATGCAGCTTTCCCAGTTGTAGCTATTATTTATGTTAATATAACTGTCTAATCATTTTTAAAAGCTAGTAAAGCTAGTTTCCTACAGTGTTCCACCCTTGCCCTGTGGTAATAAATTCCTCAGGCTGATTTTATGCCACCTTTTAAAAATTATTTTTATAAAATAATCTCTATTACACTTAATACCTTTTTATAGCAAAGAACAGGATAAATTGGTGCATCCCAATCTTGCCTCACAATTATTCATTCATTACTTGACTTGCAGCCTGAAATTAATCAGCTTTTCTTCTTTGCTTCCATCTTTTCCAGCTAAATATTCCTCTAATCTTTCCTTATAACCTCAGTGTATATTTGTCATTTTTAGTCTCTTAGGCATTGATTTGATTCAGTTGTCTAATCTTACAAGTATTATTTAATTTATACATTGGTTAATGAGTCAGATTTTCTGGTTAGCTGCTCCAAGAGTCTGTCTGATTGTTTTGTGGCTGTTGCCTGGATTGTTACGAATCCCAGCCCAGGCCCAGCAGTGATGTAGTCCCAGCACTTCAACAGCTTCCACATACCTGATTCAGGGCTGCTGCTTCCATTAGTCCCTTCCTGTGCTTAAGACAAGAAGGAATTGTCTTAAATCATGTTTGTGAGGCCCTGCCACCATAGGCAGGGTGGTGCATAGTCCAGCAGCAGTACCAGCCTTGAAATTGTCCCGTTTGTTCCCCTTTGAGCACCCTGTAGCTGTACCTTGCAGTGTGAAGTAATTTTAACTTGATGTGCTCTGGCCCAAACACTCGTCTTCTGAAAGCTGCTGTTAAATCAAGTTTAGACTCCTAGAAAGGCTGTCTGAGCAGAAGAGATTTCTTTGTAAGTTTTTTCTCATCCTTTTTAAGGATGCCTTACTATTAGCTTAACCACAATCACACCAGATGTAACTTTGCCAGCTGCTTGATCACTTGCAGTGTTCAAGCCCAAGATACAGAGCTGGAAGGGAATCTCATAAGAATTTGTCTTATGGTGGTTACAGTAAATTTTCTTCCGTTTTGTATAAAGACATCAAAACAACATGAGGTTTAAAGAAATACAAACCATGAATTAGTTCTTTAGAACGGGAAGCATTCTTCTTTTCCTGTAGATCAAGAGCCTTAGTATTTGCCCTTTGTTTTGCCAAGAACAGACCATGTTTTCAGGGTCTGAGTCTAACTTCTGAATTACAAGAGCAACAAGAAGAACTCCATTTTTAAACTCTTGGTGGAAAAATAAAACAGGCATGTGTGCAAACGCAGGAGAGGGCTGTGTAAGCACATTGGCAGACAAGGACAGAAGCAAGCAATGTGACTTGCTTCCGTAAGACATGCTTGCAGTTTCATTGAAGATGGAGCTAATGTACGGAGAAAGCAGATGGTCATTTCACATCAGTTACACAGCTCATGGACAGTGTGGCTTGTAGCTTTTCTGTGAGCTGATAGTGACCCCATGCAGTGCATTGTTCCTTTTCTCATTTCCATCTGTTCGGTGTTTCAGCTTCTCAAATCACTAGAAACCTGCTGTTGATTCTTAAGATGTGTCCTGTTTGCCATAAATTTTATGTAGTGACCTCATACTGGCAGAAAAAAAAAAAGATTTTGAGATACCTTCAGCCCAAAATCTACCCTTAAATAAACAGAAGATATTCGCAAATCACGGCAATCTATTTATAGCCCTTTGGGAAGGCCTGAGCTGAAAGATAATCACCACCACCTTTGTGGCTGTTGATCTCTGCAAGGTAGATCTTTCTTTTCATGGGAGATTTCAGCCACTTTACTCTTTGTTCTCTATATTTTGATATATGTTCATCTCCCTTTTGGTATATGCGTGGCAGCGCCAAGTCTTAACAGGCTGTCTTTGCCCAGCATGTTGTGATTTCATTCTGAGGCGATGCAGTCTCTGTTAGATCAGACAGATTCTGCCCTGGCAATGGTACATCTGCCTGACATGCCCCATTCATTGCTCCTGCAGTCTATGGCTGAAGCCTCATTTCACTGTTCCTTTTCTCATTTCCATCTGTTTGTCGTTCCAGAGTTTCTTGAATAATGGAGACACAGTGATTGTTTTTGAGATGTGTCATAAGCTTGTTATAAGCATTTTCTTTCCTTTAATAGCCCCCTTTGCTGGACAGTGAAGTTGGAGGATACGGTAATGGGAATTGACAACTTATTCCAGCTGTTCAGCTGAAGCAAATGCCAGTGGCTCTTCTGCATGTTTCCCGGAGTGCTGTCCGCATTGATTTTCTATTATTCTTGGCAAAAATACAGAGACCTGTTACTTAAGCCACTGAAAATTAAGGGGACCTCATTGGTTGAAGTGTTAGAAAAAGGGAGATTAGGGAGATGAAGAAAATAAGTGCTTTTACTTTAGAAGATTATTGATATAAAATCTCAGGCAAGAAGCTTACTTCTGTTCTCAATTTTGCGTGCTTCACCCTTTCTGCGTTTATTGAGGTAAAATTCATTACCATAGTTGTTAGCTGTGAAAAATTATATTCACTGTGGAGTTAACTCATGTGGCTGGATTTAAAGTCCCAGCTTTATTTGCAGCTACCCAATGTTTGCTTCAAGCTGTGATAAAGATCTTATAACTTAGGACTCCCAGTGATTTGCAGAGAGGTCAGGTAGAAATAAAATGCTGTCCTCCTGGCATAGTGTTCTTGAGACACAGAGGGAGGATACACATGCCGAAGGCACCTGCCTTCCATGGGAGTGACAGGGGCTAACTGTGGCCCTATGGGGCCAGAGCACAGCAGTGTTGTGACCAGAGAAGCGTGGGATCTCTGCAGCCCCTGGAGCTGTGGCTACCACCCCTCTCTAAGTGTAGAGTACCTCTCTCTTTCCTGCAACTGCCTCACGGTGGATGGAGATCTACAGCCTGACAGCAGCATTTTCATCCTTGTACAAAGCCCTTCATGAGTGATATTGCACACAGTGGAGAAGTCTTTCTCAGCCTTTTTGAACCAGGCATGGTGAGTGCAATGTCTCGGTGACATTTTTGTTGCTTTACTTTTCCCTCTCCCTGGAATGAGGGGCTGTTGTTTCCTCTAGAGAAGTGTAGTCAACACGGAACCCAGAGGCCAGGTCACTACGTGTTTGACCCTTCGCCTTGCTCACTGACCCACATTTCATTCAAACACATTGGTAAATAGTGGCACTTCTTATGTCTTTAAGATTTATGTAACAGACAGGAGAAGATTAGAATTGGAGCTCTCTCTTACTATTTTGGGGACCTGGGCTGCCAGCCAGTTTTACTTCTCGAGAAGCAAGTGTGTGGTTTTGTGAGTATGAAGCGTGTGACTCATTCTCCTTGACATGCTTTAATACATGCACTGAGTAGTGATTTACATGAGGATGCATTGAGGCTCTGCTTGAGCTGATAGCACTTGGTGCACTTTAATCTCACATGTGGATAGAGGAAATGAGTTAATCTGCAGTTAAATATAGAGGTGGTGAAAGAAGTGGTGGGGGGGGTTGACTCTAATCTCACTTAGGTTGGGGTCAGTTGAGAGTAACCTCTGTATCTGGATGGCATTACTCTGCGGTAAATCGTATCTCACCTCTGTGGAGCTGACAATATTAGCTAATGGAAAATGGCGACAAAGTGAGAATGTGCCCTAAGCTCTGGCATTGCTGCAGTGTTTTTCTTTCTGATCACCATCTACATGTTGGTGACACCTTTTTTTTCTTTTCTTTTCAAGAGGCAACCAGTGAATTGTAGGGGGAAGCAAATGTATATTGTTGAAATTACATCTTAAGGACCAAATCTGAGAGTGGATCAGTGTTGATCTAGAAGCTTGGTTCTCTGTGATTGTTGTGAAGACAACATGACCTTGTTCCTTTGTATGTTTGTTTTTCTGTTTGTTCCTGACCTCAGTTTTGAGTTTGGGATGTAGAAGAATTGAGAAACCGGATACTTGCTCTGTAGTTATCCACTTCTCTTTTGTCTGCAGATGTGCTTGTAAACTCTGTGTTAGACAGAGCTGTCACTGACCATTCTCTCCAGCTTCCTGAGTGCCTAAATGGGTATTTTGGGGGGGAAGTCTGCGTTCCTGGTTTTGATAGATTAGCTGCTTCCAGCAGTTTTTCTTCTGCAACGTGCTGCCGGGTATGCTGCCTGCTGGTGTGCCCAACCAGAAAGACAGGCACACCTGAGCAAATAGGGGTGCTTTGCTGCCACACAGGGCGCACTGCCTGTGCCATGAAGGTGTATGCTGCTTGCATGGCATTTGGAGAAGAGGTGAAATGGATTTTGCTCACTCATTTGGGCAGGTAAAAGCAGTCTTTTGGGCATGAATTGAACAAATTAGAAGGAGGTATTTCAGCAGCAGCCTCTTCTGAGGAGGCAGCTTTAGCTAATCTGCTGTGTGCTGGCAGTGTTTTCTCAACAGAGTTGAACCCAGGTAGTCCATGTAAGGAATTTGTGTTTGGAGATCACGTACTATGTGTGTGGTGTTTGTTGAGCAGTGGGTGAAGAAAGCCCCTCTTGTACATAAGCTCACTAAAATTAAAGATCTGTCAGTCAGAAGAGTTCATTTTTATATTGGAGAAAATCTAAGCCCATTTTGAGAGATCAACATCCATCCTGGAATGTACTTGCACCTCTTTCATTGACTTCACTGGGAATTACATGCTTTTGCAGGATTTGGCCTTGCATGTAGGTTAGTAGCAGCATTGCCGTTGTCTCTAATGTTCCTGTTGGCCCAAAGCAATATTCTGTGAGTCATTCTAGTCCATAGATGGAGGCTGAGATGGAATTTTTGTTGTATTTGATTTTTACTGAGCCAGAACACTGATGATGGAGTGGCTCAGGGAAGAAATTTTGAAAAGATCCACAAGTCTTAGGACTTCCAGAGTGGAAAGACATAACCATATATGAGACTAAGGACAAGCATCATAGCAAACAGTTGCTCAGGTTGAAAACAGGGACCTTTGTCTTCTCTTCCACACTGCTGATGGTTAGCTTCACTTACAGCTTTGCCAGCTGAAGAGTGTATGCGTGCACTGTGTGATCAGCACTGAGAAAATAGATGAGCTTAGTTTATCTTCACTGGTTGTTCAGTTTAACTTGGTGAATTCAGCCTTCTATGGATTATGGAGTACTCACATGGATGCCTCTGCTACCAGCACTGTGGGGAGTTGTAATCTCCAGCAGGTGGGATGGTGAAAGCATTGAAAATGCCTTCAAAAGTTGGGTGTCAATTTTCAGCCTTAGAGGCGGTATAGACCAGTGAAAGGAGCATTTTGCTAGGGCTGGTTCGAGTTTGTTCCTGGCACTGATCCTGGTGTTAGGTGATCACGACAAATCACTCCTCATCCATGCATCTGTTTCCCCTTCATGTCTCTTGTCCATTTAAATTCCTTGAAAAGGGGCTGCCTGTTCTTATGTGAACAATGGCAAAATATAATATTTTTATCCTGCTAGTCTTGCAGCGCTGCTTGAATTTGTTGGGGTTTTTAAAATGGCCTTTAGATCTGAGTATTGTTTGTTGACTTTAGTTTCCAACCCTTTACTTTTCCATTGGAAAGCTGGCCCCACACTGATGTGTTTGATTATGTTTTCATTGCCATTGTACTTGCTTTGATTTTGCAGCTCTGTGCCCAAAGCACAGGGCTCCGTACAAACAATATGATGAAGTCAAGCAGGGTCAGCCCCTTTCTCTTTTTACCTTGAAAACAGTGTGAAACTCCTATGTTTCTTTTACTTGGCACCTCCAGTTCTTGAGCTCGAGGCTCTGTGTGTGTGTGTGCTGCCCTCCTGTTGCGTTCATGTGTGAGATCACTTGTACAGTGTTTTCCCTCACTGCCAAAGGGGGTACTGGAAGCTGTGCTGTCTGCTTGGTTGTGTGTGAGCTCAGGCTGTGAAGTATGGAAAATTACTGCAAGAATAGCAGCATGCTGAGCTGGTGTTCATGTCTACAGTGTGGTAGTCGTGTCTAGGTGTCATTGCTGGGGCTCACAAGTGTGCCCACAGATAGACTTGTCCTGCTGGATCATGCCTGGCCACTGTCTGCAACAAACTTTTCTTTCTCACTCTCTCCTTTTCATTTTTGGCAGCATTCCTTTCTCCACAGGTATGTGGCTTGACTGTGGCCTGTGTCCAACCCTTTTAAGAAGTGCCAGATTTCTGGCTGTTGATTTCAAAAAGGGAAAAGGAGCTAGATAGCTTGATTTTGCACTAGCATAGTATTGTCAGGGTATCAGTCCTTAGCACGAATAAAGCAGCCTCCAGAAACCCACATAAAGTCATGGACCTTCTGCTTTTGTACTTTAGGCTCTTCCCCATCTTGTTCCTGCTCTTCTCTTCCCATGTCAGTCTGAAAAGCGTCTTATGGCAGCTTTGGGTACCAGGACATTGAGGCTGTAGCTCAGTGCATCACAAGCTACTCTAAGCCACAGTGATCTATTTGTCTCTAAGCTCAAGGAGTGTGTAGAGTTAGGGAAATCTCTAGTAATAAAAATCAAAGGGGGGGGGAAGGAAAATCCCAAAAATCTGCAGGGAAACCTCTTTATTAGCAGTGTGGTAAGGTTTTGGTTTGGTTTGGTTTTGTGGTAGTTTATTGTTGCTTGATTTGTTCACCTACTGCATTCATTCAAAGTTTCTATGTGGAAGCTGCTTTTTGTCGCTTGCCGAGCAGTTCAGTTACCAGCAGTGCCGATGTGCTGGCTGCTTCAGCAGGCAGAGTCCAAGTACCTTTTGTGTTATTCATTGGAAACACTTTCAGCAGACTTTTCTTTTACAGAAAGTTTTACTGGAAATCAAACTCTTAAAAACAGATAAAGCCATAACACAGCTGAATAATAACAATGTTAAAATTAAAGTATGTTGAAAACTTTCTGTCAGTGCCCTTCTTCTCTGACACGGTCAGCTCTGTAATTTTGCTACCACTGCCAGAAAGGGAAGCTTTGCTCTAACAGCAGTGGGTATAGAGTTTGTCTAAACTGAATCCTTCCGTGAATCCTGCATTGTTTTTTTCAGGAAAAAAATAGCTTCTTAGGGTCCTCCAGGAGCTAGTGTGGGGCATACTTCCAAAGGGAAAGTTTGAATGTTTAGGTGTCTCTTCTAGACCTGGGCACAGACCAGTCATAACCTGCCTCTGTATTCATGTGTCTTGCTGCGCTCCCTGGCTGTATGCCAGGTTATAAACTTAGTTGAACAATTCTCAGCAGCAGAGAAGTTTCTATCCGTTGGTTTTTGCTCCATTTACTCTCTCCTCCCCCTCTCAACCTAGCTCTTAGTCCTTGTGATAACAATTCTCTGCTTTCGGCAGCTTTTGGTAGTTGGGACTCTGGCCAGCTTCAGCCTTTTGCCAACTCACAAGGACAAGGCAGGTTGGGAAAGCAAACAAACTGTAGTTAATGCCAGCGGGGCAGCTTCTTGTGTTGCGGGAAAACCAGGGCTTGACCTTGCCACTGGAATATTAAACTGTCTCATGGTACATACTCTGGGCACACCTTTATAGGAAATTTTCTTTCCAGTGCTAGCAATAGACTTTTCAAATGTGTGTCCTTTCATTGATCCCTTTGTACTTGTTGGAGATGGAGAAGCTGCTAGACTGTCCTGGACAGAAAACTCTAATTTGTTTCAATTTGTGTTTTCCTAGGACTATTCTAGTTTTATTGAAAAACTAGCCTGGTTCTTCTAGGCTCATTTTTGGGGATATTTGTGAGTTTTGAAAGAAGTCTGGAGGCTTGTAAAGGCATCATCTTGAAGCTCTGTGAGCATGTTTCGAGATGGCTCCTAGACAAGGTCCTTGATATGTGCTTGATGAGTGCTTTCATCTCTGAGCATCACCTTCTGTTTTCTCCATGTCATATTTATGCCCCACCTGCACTGTCATAAGAATATCTAACTGCTGAGGCTTATTGGCTGCCAGGCTGGTTGTACAGGACCCTTGGAGTTCTCATCTCGCATTGCTTGTTGAAAGAACTGTGATTTCACTCTCTTCAGAGCTTGAATAAAACACTCCTGCGGATTTGTTCAGTCATCCAGTGTAGGCATGAAACTTTGCTAGTTGGTCTCCTCAAGTTCTTTTTAGAGTTGTTGAATACAGAGAAGTATGAAGAAGGCAGTGGGGAGAGACGTTGCATTGCTCTCTGGAAGAACCCCTCTGTCCACTCAGTACAGCAGAAACTCAGGGTGACTGGCTGATTAGCTCAGCCTGATAAATGACATGATTAAAGTTGAGGGGTGTCAATACTTAGCTTGTAGTCAAACTGCAAAGACATCTCACTGAAGCAGACTGCCATAAATATTTTGAAGTGAAACAATAAAGCTGCACAGCTTTATTAAATCAATGTCAGATCTTACCATTTAGACTTAATATTGGACTGCAGTTAAATAGTCTCATTTATTAACTCTCAATGCATGCAAAAAAACTTAAATTGTTTTGTGTAAATTCTGCCTCTGCGTCTGTCTGTCTAGCTGTGTACCTTAACCAAGGAATTCATCTTAAGACAACCTGATGTGTGTGTGTTTCTTAATATGTGCCTACTACCTGCTTTTCGATGAAGATTTTTATTCCTGGCAGCAGGGAGTTATATTTCATGGCTTTTTACCACTCGCTCCCAAACCAGGCTCTGTATCAGATGAGCCTATTCACACGTCAGGGGTAGCTGTGTATTTACTTCTCCTTTTTGCATTTGCATACTAGTATACTAAATTAAGCTGAAATCAGCAGCAATTTACATTAGTAAACAGGCTGTAGGTTGTAGGGAGGCGTGAATATTTGAGCTATTCAGCTGTCCTTGCTCCTTGAGGGGGAATCTCTCTAACAAAAAGGCAGGAAAACGGATGTGGTTTCAGCCTTCCCTGGGGACAACTGTAAATATGGGTTCTCACACAGGGATGCTCTGATGCAGATCTGGTCAGACTGCTGTTTATACTAACTGTGCTATGCTTCCTGCATGGTAAGCAGAAGGAATTGCTTTATCTAAAAGTAGCATTATTTCTGTGAAGGCTGATTGCTTTAGTACAGCCCTATGTGATTCTGTTGGACAGGGGGACTAGTGGTGCTAATAAGCATTTTCTTTCTCTTTGCCTTTTGTAGGTATGAGCTGTTACGTAGCAGTCGCATGTGAAGAGAAGACAGAGTGGAAGTCATTGTCAGAGGATCGTGTCCTAAGCTGGGCCTGAAGTATTCATCCAGCTGACTGGTGTGAGTAGCCTGAAGGGAGCGGAAGGAGCACCTCACTGGGAGACCTTATCCTGGCTTGAGGCACCCAAATCTCATCTGTCTCTCATGACTTGCAGTGGAGCAGTTTTCATCCTAGTAGCAGCCTACCTGGGTTGTGCAGCAGAAAGCTATATGGTGGTGAGAATATCACTGTATTATAGAGGTTTTTTTGGTACATGAGCCAGTCAGAAGTTCCAGTTCTTGAAAGAGGATAAAGCTCCAAGTGCTGTTTTTGTGGTGATCCATGGATGCATTAGATAAAACATAGTAGTCCCAGCAAGGATTAAATTCACCTTTGCCACCATCAGATGTGTTTGTTGTTTACTATCTGTGGTTTTGACATCTTCTGTGTTTATTATCTGCATTTGTGACATCTTTTTCTATTTATATTGACGCTAGTGCCAGTAAATGTTTTGTGCCTCGTTCTAGATCAGAATCACATGAAGATAGTGGGGCATTTGGGAATTGGAGTAGTAAAGTTTTAGGATAAGGACCAAAGTTTAACAGTTGGCCTTGAATAGGCTACAAGTCCCTGTTTAGCACTGGTGCTTGCTTGCATGGCAGCAGAGAGCTGGATTCATTGCCTCATCTGTAAGAGGCCATTAGGTTATGTTGGAGTGGCTGTCAGCATGGGTGATGACTTGGTGGAGATTTAGAGCAGACAGGAGCTCTTGAACTGAGATTGAACTGTTTGGGGGTGAATTACAGAGTTGATGATGATCAGACCCCCAGTGGGCTACTGGGCTAAGTTTAGGATAGCTACAGACAAGACAACTACAAATACTGGTGAAGCTGATTTGTTTTCTTTAGAGGAGATGGTGTGAGGTCTTTGGTTCTGTTTGGTCTAAGATTAAGTCCTGGGATAAAAGAGTCTTGACAGTTCTGAGATGAGGTTTGATTTTCTTACTTGCCTGAGGCAAAAGTGCCTCAGTCTTTGAGAACTCTGCTTTGAAGCAGAAGTCTGAGACATGAGCCAGGCTGAGGCTCACATGACAAGCTCTTGAGACCATTTTTTCCCCTTAGGATGACTGTTCTATAGATCCTGTTTGTGATCAGGAAGGCAAAGGTCAAAGCAGTAGTTACTGAAGACTGAATCCCTGGCGTCCTAGAAATGGCAAATAAAATGCTTTTTGGCTACTCCTTTCTTTTTTACTAAAAAGCTGAAAGCATCAATCTCTCCCATCTCTCCCCTTCCCTTTTCTCTGCATAGAACCTCTAGTGGTCTCAAATTTCATCTCCCTGCGATAATCTCAAGTTCTTTTCCATATAACATTGTACCTGATGTTTGTCTCTGTGCTGGAGTCACATCCATACTCATATTGTGATTCTCAAGGGTTGCTTATGTCTCCCTCCTTTGGGGGTATAGTGCCCTTCCAGTAGGGCTACATCAGCCTCTTGCATGCTGAACATGCAGCAGCTGTTGTCAGCCTGATGGTGCTGTCTTTTATGAACTAGTTCTCTCTGAGGAATGAAAGCTCAGGATGTTGAAGAGGAAGCTGGAAAAACTTTTGGGGAGGTATCAAGCCAAATTTTACATCATTCTCCTACTGCTGCCTTATAAGCAAAATCACATGTACCCCACTATTGAACTGGCACAATTTCTGGGTCTCTTCTAGAGATGGGCTGTTTTACACCAGGCCTGAATATGATCCTGTACTTTGGCTGCAAAAAGGAGGGAAGCTCTGTCCCTCGGTTTGACTGCTTTAGAGGAAAGAGACTGTGATACTTGGTTCTCCTCCAGCCAAAAAGGCGCAGCCAAGCATTGATCTGGAAAAAGAGCATCTCCAAGAAGCCTTGATTCTCAGAGACATGCCTGGGAGTCACAATGCCTCATGCTTGTGCTGTGGCTGACCTATGTCATCAGTGACATAAGTGATGACATCTGCATTTCTTTCTTCCCTTATCTTTTATGCCTTCTGGCTGTCAAGTGACATCAAGGCATGGCACATCTGTTCTTCTGGGAGTGCACAGCATTGAATACTAGGGCCTGGATAACCCATATGGGAGTTTGCAGGAGAATGACTTACTCTTCAGCCCCTATTCCAGGTTAGGTGAAGACCTGAATGGCTCTTTTTCCATTACCTTTTTACATTAGAGAAACTTATTTGCTTTTCTTTGTCTGATTCTTTTCCTTTAGTTGGAGGCTCATGGGAATACAGGGAAGTAGTTGTATACCATGCTATTTTGTATTTATGTTTTTTAAGATCAGATTAAGGTGTTGTGTTGGTTTTTAATGTGACTTGTAATGCATGCTGCAGATCAATTACTCACTTCAGTCCTTTAGTCCAGGCATCTGTCACTTGAAGACAAAACAGTTCCAGGCCTGTCAAGCTGGACCAAGGCATAGAAAGCGGGGGAGGAAAATATCTACCCGGTGCACAGGAAACGAAGTAAATGTATGAAAACACAGTGGGTATATCTTGACTGTATCTTTTGCTGTCATAGGTGAGGAGTCAAAGCATGGAAAATGCTACAGGAAGTCCAAAGCTCAGAAATTATTTCTCCCACAAAAGAGAAAAAGTGCCCCTAGTGCGTACACAGCACTGTTGCAAAGGTTGCTAAAGAGTTGCTGTTTTTACTGATGGCCAGATTTCCCAGGGCCAGCTGCTCGGTAGCCACTGCATTATTCAGTTCTAAGATTTATTTCTTCAGGTGAATGCTGAAGGTTATTCAGACAGGCTGCTTGCTGTAAGGTGCAATAAGTCT
The DNA here is from genome assembly GCA_035584735.1 of Pseudotriccus pelzelni. Lineage (NCBI taxonomy): Eukaryota > Metazoa > Chordata > Aves > Passeriformes > Tyrannidae > Pseudotriccus > Pseudotriccus pelzelni. The sequence continues at coordinate 15,574,978 of JAWMRA010000162.1, forward strand.
TTCACAACTTTCCCTTGAGACAGAGCAGAATGTCTTCTAGAGGAAGGTGTTGCCCAGAATGTCATTTTGGCTCCAGCCAGTTTGTCGCACTGGCTCCACACTGGCTCTGCCCGCCTTAGACTGTAAGAGGTTTTAAATGGTGCAGCACTGTGCCAACAACCAGAGCAGTAACAGTGAGAGTGAGTTTATAGAAAGCAGGAAAATGGAGTTTCCATTTTTTTCCGTTGAACTTTTGGGAACAGATGGAGAGTCGATGAGACAGAGATTCTGGAAGGGACAGTGTGTTTCAAACGTTTTCCTTAATGCCTTCCCAATCTGCTCGTAGATTCGTAGCTTCTTGTCTGTTTAGCACAAGGGAGTTAGTATAGGATGTGAAAATTTCAACGCCCCTGGGTCTTCAGAGGTGGATGTTTCCCAAGGCCTATTTAGCTGTGTTTTTTGGGCTAAGGAACTTGGTGCAAAGGGTCGTGGGAGCAGCTCATGGCCTGATGGGCAGTGTCTTTGTTTACTTCATTCCAGGTCAGTAAAGTGAAGGATCTGGACAGAGACAATGACCCAGTAGCATCTTAACTGCACACTGTACTGTTGCTAATAGGCTAGTCCGGCCTCTTCTAAATGACAAATGTGTTTTCTTTGGGGGTTTTTTGTTGATTGTTTTGGTTGTTTGGTTTGGTTTTTTTTTAAATGTGGTTAGAGGCCAAGAACAATCTAATCAGAGTCCAGCAGTGCACTGAGCAGCAGTCATTATCATTACTTAGTCATCCGGTTGCTGTTTCTTTGCTCTGATAAGAAATGTTGGTATGGTGGGAGGGGATGGGGGAAGATAGCTTTTGTCTTCATCTCCTTGAAGAGATTCAAGCACTTCTCTCAATACACCTGTACCCAAGTACTGCCCTTAGAAGACAGATTTAAAGTCAGTAAGGCCTTCAAAGCTCTCTGACAGCCACCGTTTGAGGGAGAGGAATCAGCAAGAAGGGGGAACTTAAACTCTCATTAACTCCTAAAGGAAATGACTTTCAGCTGTGAGCTGTGAAATATGATTAGTCTGTCATTAGCTTTCATAGTTACAAATGTAACTGGTTAATAATTCCATCCAGCTGGCCAAGTTAGAAGCAAATTCCAGTTTCTACTCAACCTAGTGTTTTGGGCTGGATTTCTGCTTATTAATGACACACCTAACAAATACATTGGGCAGAACTGCTGGGACTTAGTTTTCATGAATGCCCAGGCTTGTCTGCTGGAAGGCATGCTGCCTCTTTTGTCTCTGTAGTTCTGTTCCTGGAGAACAGAAGATCAGCTGTGGATAGCCTGATTTGTGATATTCATTTGTTTTTTAGCAATTAGGGTGCAGGAAAATACTGAGATGGAGAGAGAGCACAGTCTGAATTTTCTTTGCTGCTTCTACAAGTTCCCTTCTGTACTGCACTCTTACCTCTTCTTCTTTTACTCTGAACAACTTAGCAAATCACTTACATTGGAAAAGGGAGTAAGATCAGCTGCTGCCACAGAGATTATGCTAAATATCTGAGTCTTTTGAGTCTTAAGAAAAATAAGAGAGCTTTACAAAAATCAGCTTCCTTATGTGGCATATAGGAGGCGATTTTTGTCCTGACCATACCTTAAGGTTAATTTAAGCTCTACAACACAAAGGTTAAGAGCACTGGTAAACAATTAGTGCCATTAGAGAAGCTTTTAGTGTTGATTGGGGTGTATTCTGTTACCTTCACAGCAAGCAGTGCCTTTCATTTAATGAGGTTCTGACTGGATCAGTAATTATGGCTCTGGCCGAAACTAAACTTGCACTTGCCGTATGAACTGCCATTGATGTTTTTTTGTAGTAGAGGGACAGAGTCTGGGTTCTCCTGCCACATGCAATCCAGTGATCATTGAGTATTATCCTTGTGTCCCACGCCTCAGTTTGGTACATATGCCACAAATTTCAGCATACAAGTTTTGCTTCCATTTTGCCTGAGTGTAAATGGCAATACAGGGTACAAGGAGCATGAGATGCTTATGTGTAGGTGAGGATGCATGTTTTTGTTGATTGTATGCTGTAGCTGTCATTAATTTCCTTAGGACTTGGGTAAACATAGCTGAGCCCTAAGTTTTTCCCCTGCAGTGTTGCATTTAGCAAGTCCTGAATTCTGTAAAATTGCTTGGACCAGGGTCAGCTGCTGTGCAAGGTAGAGGAGCAAGGTTATACTTTCTTGTACGTACGGAGCTTAAATAGGTCAGCAGATCAGTGTGAGGAGAAACTGCTACTGAGGTGACTGCTAAACAGCTGGTCACTCCCAGCTTGTGTTGGTATGAGAGTGCTTTCCAGCTCCTGCTGAGTTCTGGCAGTCAGAAGACAGCAGCAGCAGATGCCACTCCTCTCTCTGAAATTTCTTTCAGGATGCTGTAGATCCCAAATGCTGGTAAACTACGATCCTACCAGGCAGTATTTCATACTGTTAAATTTCATTCTGTCAAATGAGGGATCACCCATCTACAGCACAGCCCTTATCTCCAACAGCCCAAAGGACACTAGGACAGTTCTTCAGCAAGGAAGTCAAATTATGCATTTGCTTTTCTCAGCCACCTGAGAAAATTTTGTAGCAGTTCGTCTTGTGGTCCTTGCTCTTCTTTCTGTACACTTAGAAGGTTTTGTGCTTTCACTGGATTAATGCATACCTTATTGTTACAAGGACCGCTTGCTAGCCCTTAACCTCTGCCCTGCAGACTTGGACTCTTACTAACAGATTAAGCTCCTGTGTAGAGCTCTTAAGAGTCCTGTACACGTCTTTATAAGGAGTTTCTCTCAGTCTCCGGTGACAGTCTGAACCCCTCACATCTTGCAGACTCAGCTGTAAGTGCTTCCTGAGTCCTTGTGCAGTTGCACTGCGCAGCCTGGCATATTGTATATTGTAGGGGCTGCTGACAGCAGTATTTTGTTTGGTGGTGGTGCTGGTTCCCATGGATTTCAGCTGGGGAGGACTGAGCTGCAGAGTTCAGGCTCAGGTCTGAGGCATCCATGGAGATCTGGGTGTTGGGAGCTTTGGGGCAAGGTAGGGCTCATTTTTTATAGCAGGGAGATGCTGTAAAACTATCCCAACCAGAACCTGGGTGGCTGTTTTGTAACAAAGCAGGAGCTCCAGCCCAGCAAGACGAGGATGTTGGGTGAATGAGTTTGTGCTCATTGACGGGACTGGGTGGAACTCTAGCAGTAACCTGTTATTTTGGCTGAGTTTTGTTTTGCAATTCAAACCCCAGAACTGAACTAAAAGCACGAGCGTGATGTAAGTTTGCTTGCCTTCGCTGTCCATCTGCAGAATGAAGTAATCTTAATCACTTTTGTTTAGCATCTCCCAGATCTATCAGATTACATCCTTTTCTAACTTGCATGTCACAGCACCTCTGACCTCTTCTGGTGGCTGGAAAGCCTAGTCCCATGGCATATTGGGGTGGCATAAAAGAACTAGTATGGCTAGTGGGACATTGATCAAAACCAAAAAACTGTATGGATTGTGCAGCAAAACTTTCCAGGGTAGCTTGTAATTGTGACAATTACTTCCTCCAGTGAAAGCAGGCTTGTTCAGTGGCTACCAGAGCAGTGGTCCAGAATACCCTAGAACTGGCATCTGCCTTTGTTATGTCAGAGACTCCCTTTGTTGTTCAAATTGTTTTGTCCCTCTTGCTATATCCTTCAGGTGTTATGGTGAAGTTGTCTTTCACAAAGACATCGGTATTATGGGGAAAAATACAGCAGTAATTGTGCAGCAGTAGGTGCCAGGAAAATTGTGGTGCACAGTACACTGGTTCCATGGGTTGATGGTAAACCAGCAACATTTCATAAAGGTTTTTATCCCACACTCAAGGTTGATTTTGGAAACGACACAGAGTTAGGTTTTGGTGGTTTTTTTGTTGCTTGTTTGTTTGTTTTTTGGAGAAGAGAGTAGGGTCTGACCACTCAAAACATAGTGTTTTCCATCATCCTTTATTCTGACTATTGATATGTCTGAAATAACCCTCTTCTTCCTGCACCCAAGCCAAATATATCTGACTTCTATAGGGACTGGAATCTAAACGTAGATCCAAACCTGAGTTTTGCTAGTAGCATCTGATTTCTGCTGGGGTAAATGAAATCAAAATCCCAGGAACAAGATCCCCAACATTAGCCTTTGGGATGTGGTGTTAAATGTGGGCTCTTGGGCCCTTTGTTTACTCTAATTAGAACTACCAGTGGCATGTTCACACTGAGGTTTGGGATTGACCTCAAATAAAGTAAAACAGAGCAATTTTCCAGCTTCTTCTGGACCCTTAGCCAATATACTCCATCAGAATTGTACCTATTTTGGTTAACAATTAAAAGCTTAATTTGGTGGGAGGTAAATATTTGGATTCTAAAAGATGTAATGGTGAAGGAAAAGGGAGAGCTTGTGTTGCTGGCTGAACCTCAACCAGCATTTCACAATGCATCAGTATGGGTTTATGTGTGTAGGCATTTGGAGACCTTTGTTTCCTGTCCTTTGCTAACATTCTACTGAAAGAGTCAGAATTTAGAGTAAGCTTTGACTCACAAAGTTTGCTCTGTGCCCTTCTGCAATCAGCAACTCTTGCCATCTGTGTTGCTTTCTAGGTCTTGTTTGAATGCTAATGTTCATCTTGAAATAACTTTCAGTATATTTTATTAATCTGCGAGTGTGGCAGCAGATCAATGCCTGTACATGAGTATTTGAGGAACCAAAATCCAGAGACAGGCTGCAAATCGAGACGCTCAGGAGTGTCAGACATGAAAGCCGGCAGTGCTGGTGACAAATAAAATAGCAAAGGACTTGGGGGTTCTTTCAAGTTACTTCTTCCACTGTTAAGCTGCCACTTGGTCTTGCATAAGCCAACCTTCAAGGACTGCACTGAGGAAGTCTTATTCCCAGTGGTTTGTTTAGTAAGCATTTGCTGTGGAAGGAAGGGTGATTTTTGTGCCACAACTCACCTTGCTCGCCAACAGGCTGCCCAGGCCTGGGGATATATGAGTATATCCTTGCTCTCCTAAAAGCTGGTGCCTCCTCTACTCCAGTGCAAGTCTTAGGTTGCCTAAAGGGAAGCCAAGCTGCACTGTGGTGGGGACACTCCACTCTAGGGGCACCCTAGTACAGTTTGTGTCTCAGAAGCTTCTTTGATGCCTGTTACAATGCCCATGGAGTGGGCATATAATATGTAAGCAGTCAGTTTCCCCTTGTGTCATGTCAGGTATTTATCTTACAAATCTCAGCTGCCAAATGCGGAAACATTAGCTGCCCCTTCAGCTCCTACCCATTGAAACAGGATCTGTCATGTCCAATGCTAATGAAAATTTTCCTTCCTTGCCAAGCAGATGCTGCCTGGTTTAAAAGAACGAAAAGTGCTTTTTCAAGTACTTTAATACCTCTTCAAAGTCTTTCTGCCACTTCTCTTCTGAAGTGCATCCCATACCAATGCTACCATAGAGTGTCACATTCAACCTTTTTCCCTTTCCCAGCTCCAGAGCTGCAGGAAGAGTCAGTGTCCTTCGTGCTGACAGGGGCAGGGGAGTGACAGGCAGGCTGGGTGGGGGTGGCTGTTGGTGAGCAAGCCTAGTGACAGGATGGAGTGACTAAGAACCAGCTGGCTAATTAAAGCACAGCAGTAGGAGGAGCAAAGTATTTAAGGGTGCCAGAGAGAGAGAGAGATGCCTCCACAAATTTCTTGTTACACCTCAGCAGCCAAGTGACTGGGCAACAAAGTGAAAGGTTTCCTTAACTCTTTCATACCTCTCATGGAATGAAATCAAGAGACTAAGAAAATGGCACCATTGACTGAAAAGCCTGAATCAAGGTAAGGACACTGGTAGGGTTTTTAGTCTCAGTCAAATCTGGCTCTCCTAGAGCTGCTGTGAGCTAAATTCTCAGGACTGTACTTGGCACTGGCATATGCTGATGTACACTGAGTGGGTAGGTCTGGTGGGGCAGACCTACTGCTTTTCAGAATGCTGCTTTCATTTGGATAGGTATTTCCAGTTGAAAAAAGGGGCAATATCAAGGTAGTAATACATAGATTTGTGTTCTCATTAAGAGAAATGGGCATCTCCTTGCCTCCTTACCATTTGTGATTGGATCTTTCTCCTAAGTATGTTATGGGAAGGAGAGATTGAAAGGGTTCCTGAATGCTGATTCTGAGGCTGTTACTAAAAGGAAAGTGAAGAGAGTGGATGTGGAGTTCTCAGCAATATGTGGATTTGGTCACCCAAGGCTGGAGGAGTCAGAGGGAAGTGAAAATGAGGACTGGCTTCTGGAATGTAACTTTCTTCTATTTCTGGAGACATTTGGAGTATCAGATTATTTCTTCACCCATCAGTTTGGTTTTCTGTAAGTGTTTTCATTAGTGAGTAGAGAGGCAGTTACTGTGTTCTTTGTTCTAGTGTGTAGGTGACTTTAGAAGCAGCACAGTCCAGCAAGGGTAGCAAGCCAGCACTCCAGCCTGAATTCCCTGGCAGGCACAGGTTTGCTGTCTGGCCTTGGCTGCCTGACAGTGGACCAGCCTTTTGAGTTTTGCTGAGACCATATTGTGTCTGATATCCAGGTAGATGAATCAGTTACATGGCAATTTTTCTAACGTACCAATGCTTCCAGGCTGGCAAAGGCTAAGGAAAATGAACCTGTCTAATTTCAACTTGCTTGTCAGAGGTGTGTTGGAAGCATTGTGTACCTGGTTGCCCATGTGCATTGGTTTGACTTAGCTAGTGTGGTTCCCTGGAGGCTGTTGCAGTTGTGTGTAAATGAAACCAACTCTCAAACTGATTTTGTTTATTCTGAAACTAAAAAAAAAACCAAAAACAAACAACCTGTAAGGCTGATACCTGTAAGACCCTCTTACACTATGCCAGCTCAGCCAATTTCAGATGTTGCATAGAACAGAGGCCCAAGTCTTCCATCTCTGTGTAAAGTAGGACTATCATCTATACACGTTGAAAGTGTTAGCTGTTGCTTAGTCAGTGTTTGTACAAAGCTTCAGAACAGCTAATGCTAGAAGAGGTCATAATTAAAAATTAATGTTTGGTGTGGTTGCCACAGTGAGCACTCATTAATGCCTATGCAATTCCTCTGCCTTACACAACTGGAAATCTCAGGATGTCTGGGATGGTATAAGGTGGTCCGTAGCATTTAAGGATCTGTTTTATATGACAGAGATGCATCAGTATAGTCTCTCCACCCCCATTTTTGTGCAATGTTTGTAAACTGGATTTGAACTTTGTAACACTTGTCAATCTCTAATTAGTATTTCTACTTAATGCAACTTCCTCATATTTGCTACTTCACTGTTTGATAGTGTGTGACAGAGTTGAAGACAGCCTTTGTAGTCTTTGTTATACAAAATCATGCAAGGGAAGCTGCTGGATGTTGTTTAGATGATCTAATTGATAGTATTTATAGAATGCCATTCACTATAGTAAATGCAATGTGGTGTTTGTGTCCCTCAATCTCACAGTCAGCTGAATGGATCCATTGTTATACATAATGAGGGCTTCTGGAATTTGTGTCTGTTTATTTACAGCAGTTGTTCTGCAGAGACATAAGTGGCCCCATATCAGAGGTGTACAGAGTTAAGTGCAGTACCCAGAGCCCCCCAGCTGCACTGCTCTTACACGTAGCCTCACAACAGCTTGGAGTCAACGAATCTTCCATTACTTCCAGCTGAACCATGAAACCAGCATCCTCTTGGCTTGGTGTGCTATTGCAGATTGAAAGACTTTCCTGTTACAATGAAGATAAATCAGGTGTCACTGAATTAGTTACCCCTAAAATATAAATAAATCCCAATTTCAGTAGTTATGTGCTCCCTGCCCCAATTTCTGTATGTATCTCAGTTAAGTGTCCTGAACAGTCCCAAGTTGTGGTATGCTGTTAAGTCATTGACAGCTTTCCCTCTGGAGCTGGCAGCCTGAGAGCTGAGCTCAGTGAGTTCCCTTATATAGGATGTACATTGGCTTGTTTATATAATGCTTCCATCTATGAGGTGTGAGCATACCTATCATGGATAAATCTGAACAGAGATCTCAGCTTCTGCTGCTTTCAAATACTGTGCTTTGTATTTCCTCCTAAGATGAATGTGAGATTTTTATTTAAAATAACCCAGAAAATTTTATTTTTCTTTCTGAAGTTTCAAAATGTCAATGTGAGCTGCTTGGGCGTATGGGTGTGGCAGAAAGGCATTTGTTTCTTCAGCAGACACCCATGATATGTGGGCCAAAGCTACTGTCACCATGATCTCAGCCATGAAATACTAAAGACAGAGGGCAATCATGACAGACTCAGGAGGAAGTCAAAGTCCAGTTACAGTGCATTTAGAATCTGTTATCACGAGAAGAAATGTTTTTGACTGTAAGGTAATGGATGTGAGCAGTTGACTTAGCCAGAGGGAACCGGTGATGCATTGTATGTCGAGTCTGCTCAGTGCCAAAAAAACCCTCTGGATGGCTGTTTTTCAAGCCCTGAGTCTGTAGCTGTGCAGGAGCTTGATGGCTCAAGCAGGAGCCACCTTTCATCCCCACAGCCCTCCAGGTATAAGTCGATGTCACTTAAGGAAGGTTCAGTGGCTGGTGTGAAATTATGTGTCTGTTTCTTTGCAAGGAGGTTCCTGTAGACATCAAATCACTATCTGAACTAGCAGTAGTCATGGAATTCATTTTAGGAGAGAAACTGGAATGCGAATGGACAAAGAAAGCTGATTTACTTTTCAACTGTTGGGCATGTGGGCTGTAGGCTTTGTTCTCTGGTTCTGTGACATTAAGTGGAGTTTAGACTTTGGCCTGATGACCTATTACAGTCTTCTGCTATTTGCCAGTTTTTAATGAGATGGGTGACAATGTGCCAACCAATTTAATTGGAAATGCTTGTTTATAGGCTTGTAAAAGAAAGACTCAGAGGTGCAACTGCTTTCTAAAAATGCATGGATGGGGGTAAGCGCAAGGAGGAAGAGCTGCTTAAACAAAAAGATTGTGTCAGTGCAAAAAAATGTAGCTGTAGCTGTTCATGAATTTAATTTAGGTGCAAATTAGAAAAAGCATTCAAGCCATAAGAGGAATGAGTTCTGGAGCAGGCTTCCAGGAGGAGTGGTGGAGGTGGGAAACTTTACCAGTTTTAAGCTGGAATGTGAAGTGTTCTTGCGCCGTATTGTATGACACAGTTGCCTGCAATAGCATGGCAGTGGGCCTGATGACCCGGGAGATTCCTGCTCCAAAAGTGGTGACCTTGAACTGAGTTAACTCAGGTTGCAGATAAACTTTGTTTACTCTGAAGTTGATGACTGTAAGATGACTTAGTTCAAAAGCATCTCTGAAGTCTTAAAGCCACATCTCCTAGTGCACATTTTCTTTTTGACTTTTATTATTGAGAGAGGCACATTCCTCTTACATTGCCCAAAACCTGGCATGTATGCCCCACATAACTTAATTTTGCCAATTAAGAAGGAAACACACATTATATTTAAAGAAAAAAAGAAAAGTAATACTGTATGTGAAATGTGCTGTTTGTTTATTTTAACAGCTGTGAGTTCAATTATTTATAAGAACACCTTACCAAGCTGGTGTTTAATGCTGCCATTTGTTTCATTTAGTGATCTTTCAGTGCTCTCTCTTTGCTGTCTTAACATGTGCTGAAGAGTGTGGGGATGTTGTTGTTTTGTACAGAATTGGTATGATTCTTCTGTATGCACTGCTTACTTACTCAGTCTTTTCATGACATTTGTTCTAAGGAGCATAACGTCTTCTGAAGGAATGACAAGCTGTTCTTCAACCCTTAAAATAAAAATGACAGGCAATGTATTTCAGTATTTCAGAATAAAAGAATAATTATACTTGGAGAGAGAGGTGATTGCCTGGGTTAACCTGGCGCTGCCTACCGTATTCTAGTTATTTTTTTCCTTGCCACATTTTATGTGATGCAAAGTGAGAAGTACAGAAAAGATGTGCTTTCTAGCAAGTTCCTTTAAGCAGAGGAACCTGCTGGTAAGGAGGCACTGACTGAAGTGGAGCTGTTTGCCATCTTTGCAGATTTGGGACTCCACATTGCTGGCATGGTTCATTGAGCCGAGTTTTTGGGTCAGGGAGACTGGGTGGCGTCGTGAGAAAGGGTCTGAGCCTGGGGTGAAACAAATGAGTGCTGCCAGTGATCTGTAAGACCTGATCGGGTAAAAAGTAAGTTTTGTGATTGTTAATCATCGTTTAAGTCTGAAAGCTTACCATTCTTCTGAAAGCCTCAACTCCTAGATTATACTAATATACATAAGAATTTTATATTTAATTTAAATGCAGCCACAAACCACTTAAAGCTCATGTATATAGAGAGAAAACTTTGAAAATCTGAAAAATTCAGAACTGAGAAAATAAAGCAGGAGTCTAAATCTCAGGAATATAAGGTACAAGCCCAGTGAGTTTTGAATGCCCATCTCATGTCTAGCAATTGTTTTAAAATCCTGTGTGAGTCATCAGAGCTGTCAATAATAACAAGAGAAGAAACGAAAGGAAGTTGCTTCTCCCCACACTCACATTAGACCACCAAAAATAACCACCGCCTGTGACTCCTAGCTGAGATACCAGTGACTTAAGAGCGTGTGTCCTTGCGCAGAACTATTAATGAGCTCCCCCCTGCCATTGTAGGGGGAGTACTCAAACCTTTAGAGCATGTGAGATAATCCAGACACACTGTACAGAAGTAGTTGCCACTTATCTGCATTCCTCCTAAATAGGCTTCTGAACATACTGCTCTCTTTTCCACACCAAGTAGGGAAGGAACTGCAGCCTTGGAAGAAATGTGCTGGGGGGTGAAAGGGAGGAAGGAAATGTTAAACATCCGCCTAGCGGTAGGACCGAACTGACAAGGAGTTGGTGGATGTTACATACAGACATTGGCATGCTCAGGGTTACAGCTGCTGGCTTATGCCCTGAGGAATTCATTACCTTTCATTGTGTTTCGAATGTCTGCAGCTTTTGAAGCCTTTGTTGCTATGTCTGTCACATTTCAGGAAAGGCAGTAGTTCCAGACTGGTAAGGAGGTACTGGTTAGCTGGTTAGAGAAGGGAGCTGGAAGGAGACACTTGGGGGTTTTGTTTTGGAGTATTTTTTTAACTCTTTTAAATTTTTTATTTTCTTTGCCTGATCTGTCAGTATGGGTTCCTCTGTTTTTAATACTGACATGAGGGACCTCATTCTTGGTTCCCTTTGAAAGGCTCCCTTCTGAAGTGCTGCTGTGCATGCTTGCATCAATGTCTAAGGAATGGCTTGGCCATGTCTAGAGGAAGTTCTTGAGGTGAACTGGGAGGAGCAAATGTTTCCAGACCCACCTGCTCCCAGGGACAGCCTGTCTGTCCAACCTGGCAGAGACTGCTCTGTCTAAGGATGTTACATCCAAACATTCATGGCACAGTGGCTTACACGTACCTTCCCAGGTGTTAGAGCAGGCAACAGTTTGCTGTAGTGGGGCCATGGAGCCAGATATGCAGTCTGGCTGGTCCCAAGAGCAGCTCAGGGCTGAGACAGGCCTAATAGGACATCAGTATGTGGTTTGGGTCAAGTATATGGGAAACAGGTAGAATAACTGTAGCCCTGATGCAAAGAAGTGCCAAAGCGTGTTCTCAACTCCAAACAAGCAGATGTCAATCTAAACAAGAGTTAATTCTACCTGTATACAGCAAGTCTGTATGCAGATTCTCAACTGATCAAAATCAACTTTTAAATGGAGTTTCTGGAGTTGGACTAACCCAGGGGCTCAGGATTGGTTACCCTCACCCTGAATATGCTGAATCCATTCTGTGTAAGAGAGCTTACATTAAGCATGTTGTTTGTGTGTTTGAAGGATGTGGATTAGTTTCACAGTAAGTGAATACTGGATGTTTGTTATTTTAATTGAATTCTATAATTTTTAGGAAGTGTGGGGATATGTGGGAAAGTAATTTTTCTAGATCTAGTTCTGATGAGTTTGTACACATCTTCCATTTTAGTGAGCTTCTTTAATTATCACTTTATTTTTAGCCTCAAATCACCTTTTTGTAAAAAAAAATTTGTTCTATTAATGCTAATTAATTGTGCTTTTTTTTTTTTACTTTTTGTGAATTCTTTCCTAAATGCTTTTCTTAAGCTTTTTAAATGTTTTTCTGAAGTACTGCAATGGAAGCCAGTACTTCACACTGTAAGCAATGTCAAAACTCTTGAATCAAAAAGACATCACTGAAAACAGAGTTTTATGGCATTTGTGATGTCACTGTTTCTAAACAAATGGCTGTTTAAAAGTATAAAGCATGTGGTCACGAGTTTAATTGCCCAGATATTGCCATTGTGGAAGGGAACATGTGTTGCTGTGGGATTGCAACAGTAGTGGACCCTGCTTTTGCCCAAACATGAGAGCTAGTAAATCCTCTTTCTATCCTGAAAAGGTAACACACTAAATTATTTTTCCCCTCCTTTTTTATCTTGTATACCAGAGGAAATCATTGCAACCTTTTGGGAGTGTTTGGAATGAAAGAAACTTTGTGTTGGCTTGCACGAAGTCTATGGAAAGGGCCAGTGTTGAGTTAAAACTTCAGGGTGCCAGCAACCTCCTCAGCTTCAGAGAGGGATTAATCCTACAGCTGAGTTGAGATTTCTTGCAGTACTGCCCCTTCTTGTGGTTTTCTCTCTGCCCCATGGAGGGACTTGTATTTATCCCAGTCAGTTTAGCATGTAACATTTCTCAATGTGTAGAATTACGTGATGTTGCTACAAACCTCCTTAGGCTGGATAAGCTATTATTTTAGACTATTTTTTTCTGGTTTGCTTGAACTAAGGCACCTTTCTGTAGTGGACACATGAAGATCAGAAAGACTATTATTACTAAGTACATTTGTCTATGTTTTCAGGCTGTGTCAACCATTACTATTTCACGGTACCCACTGCTAATATGAAATGATAGAAACAAAAAGCAGATACTGTATGGGCAGGCATAGTCAGGCAGCAGACCTTTAATTTGGACTCGGCTTTTGTTGACTGGTTTTAGACTGCACCCTCCACTTTACACTCTATTTTGCTGGGATCATCTTGGAGTTAGGCTGCATCTTGCTGAGCCTTTACCAACCTGCAATGTATACTGAATGGTTATTTCAGTGAACAAAATACTTAAATAATTAAGTATGGGCAGCTGTTCCCAGGATGGCATGCTAGAGAGCCCAGATATTGGCTGGCTTTATGGACTCATCTGTTGCTATATTTGCCTGTTGAATTTTCTTTCCTTTTGAGTGTCTGTTGAACATGCTCATTATATTCTGGCTGGTATGAAACAAATGCTAGTTAAGAAGGGGGACGCTTGAAACAAGAGAGAAAATTCAATTCCCTGAAGGAAATTTCCACCTCTTACAATGTCCCACTGCTGCTTCCAGTTCATGTAACAAAAAACCAAATATTTCCAACTCTCTTGTTTAGTTTCTTGTTTCCCTGAGCAAGTTTCCCCTATACTTCACTGATTGCAGTCCTTGTTTGTTCATGGTTTCATGATTTCAGATACATAATTCTGTTTGTGTCATGGAAGCCATTAATTGTCTGAAGTTACACTTGATCTCACTCTCTAGCATTAACTTTTTCTGGGGGGGGGAGCAGGGAGGTGGAAATTGGAACACAAGATTTTAAAGGGGTTGTGATTCAACCTAGGACCTTTAGAGAGTTGAGAGATCTTGTCAAACATGGACTTGTTTTGTAGAAAGGCTGCTCTTTGGCTATTCAGACCAACATCTGTGACATTGAAACCTGTTTGTTTGCTGGAGGTATCAAGTCCCTACAGGAGTGAGTACAAATAAGCCTCACAGTTGTCCTCTGTAGACTGTCATGACCATGAAATTTAACTTTTTTCTCTTCTGCTCCCCATCTGGTATTTTTTCTCTTGGGTTGGTAATTTCGCTGCCTTTGGTCCCAGAAGGATTAAAGCTTCCAATTTTCAAGTTTCACTTACTGGAGTCTGATTCTGAAAATATCAGTGGCATCACAGGACTGGAAATGATTGGTGTAGAAGTTAATAGGCATTTTGACAAGTGCATCTCTTCTATAACGTAATACCTTTCAAAGGAGAGACAAACTTTAATCTGAGCAACAGATTGCCTTGAAATATGGAAATGCTCTAAGTTGAGGGTTTCAAAGCTTTTAGTGTCACTTTGATTTTTAAATTTTTTTTTTAAAAGGTGATGCATGTTTTATGGATTAGAAACTAGGCAGACTTGTACTTTGCCCTGTATAGACTCAGGCTTTAATCAGTATAGTTTCATTTAATATTGAAGATTAGTCTTAAAGTCTGGAAATAGTACCTATATTGGGTGGAAATACTCTTTAATTTCTGATAATTATCAGCAAAAAATGTATCTGGTGCTCAACACAAATCCATTTGGCGTTTGAAACTAATTTTTTTAAAGAAACTGTCTTGACTCTTGTGAATGTTCATTATCGTGTCCAGTGCTGTCTAGGCTGACATGAAACGTAATGTAAGCATTCTGCTTTCCCTTTAAACAGACATAAACAAAATCCAGAAGTGAAAAAGGAAAGTCCCTCTGCCACAATGAGCTCTGGTAAGTCTCTGCTGTTTTCTACTTGCCATCATTAGCCTTCCTTTTTATTACTCATAATATTCCTGTCTATTTCCGATGCAATTATTTGCATTTGTTGTTTGAATTTGAACCCTAATGCTAAAAAAATTACTAGAAATATCTTGAGCTGGAGTAGGTCACTTTGGCTTATTTCAGTTTGGAATACAAGAATTCAGAATTACTGATTACCTGAAAAAATTGTCTGAATTTGATATGATTTTGTAGAGATTAATTCGGAGTTTGACATCTGGATAGGAAAAATCAGCTGTTCAAAGAAAAACAAGGGACCAGGAAACGAGGGCTGGTTGCGAAGAGGAAAACTTCTGGCCTTGCCCAGGGAACAGGCTAAATCAAAGTGAAAAACAAAGCAGATGCCATACTGAAGTGCCATATGTAGGATCTATGGAATAATATTCCCACTTGATTTTAGCATCTTAGCAAGTCTCAGCTGGAGTATCATGTCCTGGTTTTGGCACCACATTTTGAGAAAAATGTGAACTGTTTGAAGAGAGTCCAGCAAACCATGACCTCGGAACTTGGTTTAAGCACTGATAAGCTTGCAGGCCTTGAAGCACTGGAACAGGTTGCTTTAGGTTGATGCTGGAAGTTTGTAAGAACTCATTAGGAAAAACATTTGTCAGCAGTGACAGAGGTAGATTTGTTTCTGTCACGGTTCAGGAGTAGGGCTTTAGATGACCTTTGGTGGTCCTTTCAAGCACTGTCTTCTGTGTTTCTCTGAATTCACAAGAGCCAGTTTTATTCAAGTCAGCTTGAGGACACTGCAGACTTGGAAAATCTTTCTTGAAAACCGCTTCTGCATTTGTCTTCCAGAACATGAAGAAATTGATGTTGCAAAAACTGTTGTCAATGGGCTGAGCAGCAACGGACAAGAAAAAGGTGGGTTAAGAGCTTCGGAGACACCTCTGCAGCTCCCCCTGCATGTCAGCTGCGTGATGTGGTTGATTTCCCCGGAAATTCACTGTAGCAGGGGTTTCCAAATTTAGTTTGCTTGGCGACTGACACAAGAAGAGCCTTGTGCTGCACCATGCTAATAGCAGCAGCGTTTCTTAGCTCAACAAGTGTTCTTTGTCTCTTAAAAGTGGCAGGCTGGACTTGCCTCTTTGTATATTTTTAGTGCTGTTTTGAGCAAAGCTGTACACTACTTGTGAGCACCTGTGAATCAGTATCTTAGTGTGTTGAGACAGCATGGGTTTATGGGTGCCTGTATGTCAGTGAGAGGTGGAGGTTTAAGACCAGGATTAAAGGGCAGGAACTAACTATTTAAGTGATTTTAAAAAAATCTAAACAAACTAGTCTTCATATTAACATCAACAGGTTTGCAGTGTGCTTTATAGCATTCCGGTTTTTACGGTCATAGTGTCTCTTTTGGCAGGGTGAAAGTATGTGGTTGTATGGGTTGGTTTTCTGCTGGTTGATTTCCTTTCTTTTCCTTTGATGTCTTTTTATAGTGGTTAGTATTTTGACTGCATTGTGGATGGATAATTCAGTCAGTTTCAGAGCAGAAGAGAACTAGGATTGTTTCCTAAACCACAGGCTGTTTGATTTGGGATCTGCTGTATTTGCAGAGTCTCTAGTGCTCAGGGAGAAGCACAGAAAACAGAATTTTATTTGGGTTCCTCTTTTATGAAAAAAACTTAAAACAATCCTATGAAATTAAAACCCAATGATTTTCTGAAGTTTTAAAAAGTTCTGTTGAGCTCTACCCCCATCCTTTTTCTTGAGATGCCTTTTCTAGGTTGGTGAAGTCTGTGCTTTCCAGTTTTGCCAGGAATCAGAAAGATCTGCCACAAGAGGGGGTGTACACACTACCCTGATGTCAGCGTCTCCCTCAAGCTGGCCCAGTGCTCAGTATTAGTGTGTAAAGTGTTAGAAATGTGGTTCCTCTTACTCCTGATTTTGCAGGCTTGAGAGAGATGCTGTGGAACATGAGGCAGCATTTAGCATTTTGCACCTAATATGTGCAAAAACAGGTTTTAAAGAAGAAAATCCTGGGCCTGCAGAAATCAAGAACACAACTCAAGTTATTCTGATAAAGACATGATAGCCAAGATGTTTATCTTGGCAGGTCCAGTTGAGCTTCACCTCTGAATATTTTGCCTTTTTTCACAATGACCCCTCTTTGTACCAGTTGATTTGAACAGTTTTGTAACAAATTGCTAGGATTTTGCTTAGTGATATGTGTGATTTTCCCCAATGTTACTACATCCAGTATAATTAGTGTGCTAGCTGATGGAGTCCAGTAGAAATCTCTTCAATTTACTGTTTATACAGATGGGTTTTTTTCTGAAATAATTATATGGATGCTACCCTTTGGCATGGGACTATTTTCAAGATGATTTCACATTTCACTTCCTTCTGTTGCTGAACTTGTAAAATATGTGCCATAAAATTCAGAATTAATGTAATGTTTTTCTCTCAACATTTCAGTCTTTGTTTTTTCACTTTATTTTAACTGAGCCATATTAATGTTTTACTGAACATTTTTATTTTTGCATGTAATGTACCTCAGTTAAAATGACTACACTAAAATTTTTTGATGGCTTCTAAAAACTAATGCTTCCAGATTCTTTTTGCCTGCAGCATCGTGGCAGTCAGCAGTTAGTCCATTCAGTAAGCAGTTCTGTATGCTGCATAAAACAGGCACATCCTGAATTAGGGCGAACGAAGGGATATTTTTAACGGTTGCATCATTGCTCTGTAGACTGCTTTTGTATTTGAAATTTCCTGCTATTGTGTCTCCAAGTACATTAGAAAATTTTGTGGCATGCTTCCCAAACTCTGTTCTTCCCTTTTTGGATGTGCCATTTACACTTTTGTGTTTGCAGCTGTTGGCGTCCCTTTATGTACACGCTCTATTTCTGCCGTTAAAATAATCCCTGTGAAGAAAGTGAAAAGTTCTCCTCACCTAGTGCTGCCTACAGGTATCTTCTTCCTTCCTCCCCTGCCACGCATTAGTTGGGCATCATTCTCTCTCCTCTCTCTTTCTATCTCTGTCTCTCTGCTTCACCCACGCACTTTGGCTAGTTCTCAGCTTCATCCTCTTCTCACTCCTCCCAGAGCTGTAGATTTCATCAGTAGGTAATGCGGTTAGCTCTCGATGGCACAATGCACTGTTCTCAATTATGCTGCTCCTCTGCAGACGTAATTGTGTCTGCTTGAATCTGGGATCATTGTAAGCTCTTCAACTAATGCTTGATTATGAAAAATACTATTATTACAGACTCATTTTGAACCAAACTCCTGATGAACCAAAGAACGTTTCCTGCATATCTTTGGTCATTATGAAAATAAATGGTTCAAGCATAGTTCAATTTTGGTGGGATGTTTTTCTTTTTTTCTGTAAGTACACTGAATTTAATCTTTATATGAATAAATAAAGATGTTAGGCTGCCTGTCACCCCTCCACAAGCACATGCTTGCGCACTGAAAGTACAAGACTGTCCTTGTACTTTCCTGATTTGGACAATCAGATTAGTCTAGCTGATACTGCTTGTCTCTCCTAATCTGTTACATATGTGCTCTGTTGGACTAGTACAGTGCTAATGTCCTGTTTACTACCGTTTGCTGGATTTCTATGCTGAGATATTCAGATTTCTGTTTCCTGTCATTTCACCTACACTGTGAGGGAATTCAACATCTTAAGTATTTGTCTTCATCTCCCAAGATGAGATGGTCTGGCAAGATTTTATTTTCAAACATTTTCAAAACTTTTTTTTTAGTTCAGAGCATTTTTTTTTCAGAGCATTTTGGTTCAGCATACAGGCTTTATATGTTGTATGAAAAATAAAAAACCACAACACATCTATTCCAAAATTTGATTCTGCTCCAGTATGATGAAGATGACATTTAGACATCTATGACATGTTGAACTTTCAGTGTTTTCATTGCTCTTCAGTGCCTGTGATGGGAATACAGGCATAGGGTTGAAGAACAGCTACCCTGCACTCTTTGTGGATCTCTAAATTAGGTCCAGTGACCCACCAGTGTGTCCATACATTAGAGTTCCAGCACTCTTAAAACTGGAGTCTTGGAACTTAAACTTTTCTCCTGTGGTTTGAAAGTGAGTCTGTACAGTGCTTGTGCTGCATGTTGTGCAGTGCAGATGGAAGTGATAGCCAGAATTGCACACTTGGGCAAAAGGAATCAAGACCCTTTCTGAATCGTGTGACAATCAATTGGAGAAATCAGCTTCTATTTCACAAGGCATTTGAGTGATCTTAAGTGTGTGGTGTGAGTGCAGATGTGTCATATTTAAGGATTAAGCAGCTTTTTATATGTCTGCATGGATAGTCTTTCCCCTCACAAAGGCTGCATCAGTGCTGCCTAAGTTAACTAGAGGCTGAATTGTAGTAAAGTATCCTCTGATTTCCTACTTATGCCATCACTTCCATAGTCCTAAATATGGATCTGGAGAGGGCCTGCATCCCTCCCCATGCAGAGATAGCATGATCCTCACCTCACGAAAATATCGAAACCATTGTGTTGTCATTTGTGTAATGTAACGTGCTCAATACCTCTTCATGCTTCCTGTGCAGTGTCACAGTAGGTATCTCTAGGTAGGTGGGTAGGTCAAAGTGAAGTCTGATGGCAGCTGCTGGGTTACTAATAGTGCATGAGAAGGGATTGTGATGTGTTTTTCTGTGGAAGTAGCTTAGAGAAGTGAGAGATTCTTTAGGCTCATTGTTTCTATAGGTATCTGAAAGGAAACAACTCTCTAGAAAGATTTTACATAGGGGGAGAAAGATAGCCTTGAAGTATTGGTTTGCTATTACTTAATAGGATGACAGGAGGAGAAAACCCAAATCCATGGACTGAAATGCACAAAGGTAAGCCTGCATGGAAGCTGTGCTGAACTGTGCCTCAGCACAGCTGATATGATCTGGTATCTGGCTCGCAGGTTGATCTGAACAGATATATGTTAAATCTCCTTCTAGGTTTTGGACTTGGGTTCCTGTGTCAGAAGATCAAACACTGCCATGAAATGAGGACATAGCAAGGAGGTGGCTTGCAGTGCCCTGTCTTTAGATCATATTCAGCATAGCTACAAGATTTTGTCTTTCAGTGGTTATAAGACTTTTTTTTTTCTCTTTGTCCTCCGCAAAAGGCAATTTTAAGCTTCAGCACAAAAATCGTATTGCATTATACCACTGGGACATCCCTATAGAAGAGCCACAGGTGTAATGGTAGACTGTCCTTGCTAGCACAGTATCTCCATGCAAAGCAGAACAAATAAAGCCTATGGACCTGTGACATTTGGTTCAAATATTCATCCTTTTTTCCTCCTTTCTTAGCTTTGTTGCTCCAACTCAGAACTTAATGCTACATTCATCAGTTACATGAATATGAAACTGCTTTGATTTCTCAATGCTTTAAATGCAGAACTAATGTTCATCTGCACAAACATTACTAGATTGATTCACCTGGAGGCAGCCATGCTAAAATTACTCTAGAGCTCCTAATAGCTTTGTATCATCCCTTTCTGTGTGTCTCCTCTGTGCATGTGCATTTCCTGTAGAAACGGATCCCACAAAAGTCTGCAGTGGAAAAGGAGCTGTAACCCTCCGGGCAACTCCAGCCTATGAAGGGAATCGGAATATCACTTCGCCATGTCCTCAGGATGTTGAGCAACCGGAAAGTAAGTGGGTGGAAGGTTAACTGGAATATGTTACTCACAGTAACCTCAAGACAGGTCAGTCCAGGGTCTCGGGGTGACTTTTTAGCTATGGTTTAAAGCCCAAAATTCCGTAGCGTAGTTGGAAACCTCTTCCAAGACCCAGACCAGCAGAGAGAGACTGACTTGTTTTTTTTCCCCTGGTGCAGGTTTCATGACCACTCAGTCATTGGCTTAAGTTTGTCATGACTGCCAGAATCTCTCAGTTCTCTTTTTTTATTATTTTTTCGCCTGGCTGGCCCATGTCACCTCCCTTTATCCCAGGCGTGAGGTGGAACAGAAAGAAGCTGAGTGGTGCTCCTGCCCCCACGGCATTCAGTTGGGTTGTCAGGGGAGCGGGGATAGCGTCCCAGACAGTGTCGCCACAGAGCTCTGCCATCTTTCAATAGCAGACGTGTAATTACTTAATTGTAGAAGACAGGCAAAGCATAACAAACCTGGCCAGTATCGTGGGTCTGGCAGAGAGGATGAACTCCCAAAGGCAAGATGCCGTTAAGGGGGAGGGGGTAAAACTTGCTCTTGAAAGCAAAGCATAGCTTGTTTCTGACTGTATTGTTGCAGAAAGGGCAATTCCATTAATTGCAGCCCCAGTGTGTTGCTTTCTGCTCTGTCTTCGCCCATTTTGCCCCACCCGTGACCTACCCTCTTTTTATGCTTGCCATTCTCTGTTTCTTCACTCTTACCCCCCACTGTTGCCTTTCTTCTTTTCGTTGATGGCTTCATAAATTTCCAACAGCTTGAATGGCAACGAGCCCATTACTATGGTAATCAGCGCGTTAATACTTCCTTTGCTTACTCTCTCAATCGCTTTATGAAATGTACTTTGGAGCTGGAAAAGCTTTTTGCATATAACTTAAACAGCAAAATGAGGGGTAGGGAGTAGCCCAGTGGGAGGTGGGTAGGTATATGATGAGACTGCTGCATGTAGCTGCAGGGACTGGGTTGTAAAGTGATATCATGTCTTACAACTCCCCTCATGCACTTAGTCTGCAAACCTGATCTATTTGTTGGCAGTCCTTTATCTCAATTAATCATACATAGTGATGTTGATAAGGATAAGTATGTCTTCATAATCTGTATCATGGCTGAACACAGGGTCCCTACATTTCCAGTAATTTGCAGTGTCTGGATGTCAAGCTGCAGCTTTAAAAAGTAGCAAGCTGGGCTGCCTTTTTGCCTCTGAAATAAGAATGTCAATGAACAATTGTTTCTTCATTGCTCTGAATGAATTGCCTTGTGTTTACAAAGGTCAGAAACAAGGAGGGCATCATGTTTAGGGCCGGTCTCTATGGTAATTAGGCAGCCCTGTTAGAAAGCATTTTATATGTGAAATGAAGTAGCTTGACTCTTAACTTCAATTGGTACATGTTTTCTGTAAATGTAATGGTTTATTTTTTTCCTCTTTCTTTTCTTCTCTGCCTATCCTCCACCCCCCCCTCCTCTGTCCCTTCTTTCTGTGAAATGCTTAGGTCTGGAGCCAGAAAACTCAGAAACAGGTACAAACTTTGGCTGCTTATGCTGTTACTTCAGCTGCTTTATTGGAATTATTTCTTACTGCCAGATTTAAAAAAAAAAAAAAAGTGAAGAAAAGAGTCCCCTCCTTTCACTCCTCCTGTAGCTGGAGGAATCCTCTGTGATCTGAATTTTCTTTCCCACCATAGATGACTGGAGGTTGTCATCCACCGCTGATGCCAATGGGGATGCCCAACCATCTTCTCTGGCTGCCAAGGGTTATAGGAGTGTGCGTCCGAACCTTTCTTCAGATAGCAAGCCACAGGTAAGCCTTTCTTCTGTGACCCTAAGAGTGATCATCTGGGTTCAAGCGCTGGATTCAGGGTCAGGAGTCCTGGGCTGAGCTCCAGACTTGGCTGCAGATGGGTAAGTTGCTGTGCCTCAGCTTTTTCTACTTTTAAAATGGGAGCAACCTTATGTCAGCAAAGTGTTGTGGAGCTCGTTTATTCAGGCACACCAGTGTTTCCTTGGTGGATGAAGGAGGAGGACAACACTGTTTGTTTGAAAGAAAAAAGGTGAAGTAGTAATCTGTAACTATTTTGTATTTTATGTTGGTTTTATTTCCTAGAGGTTGCTGCAGGCTAAAATCAGAGTTGCACCCTACATCAAAAGTAATATATTGAGAAAATGTCTTTCGGTTTAAACATTGTAACTGATACAAGCTAACAAGGGAAAGGTTATTTGTACCTGAAGGTAAATTGTTGAAGTCAATCTGTTAAGAGAAATGTAATTTCATCCTTTTTTTTTTGGGTGTTCAGTCTGCACAGCAGTCTGAAAGCCTGTAGGGAAGCCTTTCATTAGAGACTGCATTCTTATGTGCAACAGAGTCCATTTAAAGCCTTGTCCCCCTATCAACGTGACTGCTCCCATCATCAGGGTCCTATAGCAATCCTATAGACCAGACACCATTCCTGAAATCATAAGTGAAAGTGGAAAAAGGTACAGCTTGAATGAAGGTGTGGGGAAGGAGCAGCACCATAAAGAGAGACCCATTTCTGCTCAATACATACAGCTGTCCTGTAGTCCCTTCCTGATCTTGAACAGAGAGAGAGCTCATGCACATAGTACTTGTTATAGAAGTCTCAAGAACTGCTGTTCAAACTAAGCTGAAATGGAAGAAATTCCAAAAAGAATGAGCCTGTTCAGAGGGAGAAATCCTTCAGAAGAGCACTTACCAACCCCTTTCTATACTTCTTTATGCATCAGAGAAGGTGGGGAGGGGCAGAAGGGCAGCATGAGGACAGTAGATTTTGGGACAGCAGCTGTAATTTTATGAAACTTTTCTACATTTATATTCATGTAACAAGAATAGGTGCTGGCCACAACTTGTCATATGTGGATGAATTTTAATGGATGTTGCTTTTCAGATTTGAATGTTGCAAATTGTTAAGGCATCTCCATTCTCAGATTTTTTTCTCAGAAAAAAAATTCACTCTCATTGGAATTGCAGTCGTCAGGCAATTTGGAGTTAGCAACATATAGCTTGCTAAGTACCAAAACCGGTAAAGCTTTTCTTATTATTTACTAACAGCAGGATTTCTCTGTTGGTGATCTTGATTCTGGAGGCAAGTTCTGATGAACTCAGTTCCTCGAGAAACTTTAATTGTTTCGATCTTCCCGAAAGCATTTTCAGGATGGAAAAATCCTGAAGAGAATTGAAGAACTAACCTTTAGAAGGAAGAAATGCTGACTTTTTACTTAGCCAGCTCTGGTAGGCTACAATATTCACATGATGTCCGCTTTCATTAGTGCTGATGAGACTTCACAATGTTCATTTTCCAGCAGTTCACTTAACATGCAGATACAGCCTAGAGCTCTGAATTTGGCTTTGCTGTTCAAACGTCCACAGTGCTGGGAAGTATTTAGTTACACATGCGTGAGCCTGAGTTTAGTTAGCCATGATGTTAAATCTTGACTCGGGCTTTCCCAGGGTCACGATGGGTGTTGCTGTGCAGGTCTCTTGAAACAATACAGTATTGAGATTTAGTTTGCCAAGAGAAAGAAACATGTAGGCAGAGATTTGAGAGGTGGGTAAAGTTTGTGTGCTGCAGTGAGCTGTGCTAAGAAAGAGAGAATGCGTGAGATGATGTACGTGAGTGAGTTCTGCACTGGCCTTCCAGATACTGTATTTGCTTTTTATTCTTGCTGTATTAAAACCTGCTTAACCCAAGTCTACTGATCAAATTCGTTCTTAGAATTTAATTTTTTTTCCTTCCTTTTTCCTTTTATTTGATGCTGCTTCCTTTCTCCTTCTCTACCTCCTTGATTCTGCCTCGGCAGGCCATTGCTCCTCCCCGTCCTCCTCTTCCCAAAGAGGAAAGCTTTGCATGGCGTCCCCGCACTGACACTAAAGTGACCAATCTGTTGCCAGTGCCCATCATGGACTGCGTGTACCTGAACGCACCCAAGCCTTATACGCAGCGTGCATCACCAACCACCAGTGCACGGTGTTATTTGTCATCACCTACCCCTTATGGGGCTGTCCCCAGCGGGAAGCAAGGCTTGCCAGCAGGGCATTCTTCCTCTTCAGGCCCCAAAGATGAGATGCATGCTGGGCAGCCAGTCTTGGAAAGTCGCTCGTCGTCGGGTGCATCATCCATACAACACAACCCTGACAGGGCAGATCCCAGTAGTAAGACTGGAATGAATTCCAGTCATGAGACGAAGGCGGATAAAAAGGTCAGCAAACTATATGTAGCTTGTTTATCTAACAGCACTTGCTCAGCCGCATCTCAAAATTCCTCTGGCACCACACATGACCCAGCAGCCAGCACCAGTTTGGGCGCTGAGCTCACTCAGGCACCAGCCACCAACATTGTTTCCTCTGTAACAGACACTGAAAAGTCTCTTCCTGCTGCTCCTCCTCCTCCTATTCCTCCCAGGCCGTACTTTTACATTGTCCTCAGCAAAGACGCAGTTAGTTATGGTGCAGGCCAGCCCTCCCGGACTCAGTCGCCAGCTCCGCAAGCTGTGAGGGACAGAGTGCTAGAGCCCCAGAGCACAACTGCCACAGAGGACAGGATGAGAAAAGAGCCTTACCTTACTCAGCAGCGACAGCCACCATACAAGGCAATGGGACGCAGCATGGTACATGTTTTCTCCATAACCTTATTTTCTTTCAGCCGTGTGAACAGTTCTTTAATTCATTACAGTGTTCCCTTAATGCTTTATTCCCTCCTACCTAATTTCTGAGCACTTTTTGTGCCACCTGAATCTTGTGATCTTCTACTCGATAATATTTAACATCCCATGCGTGCCCCCTCAACGTTGATCTGTGTGTTTGTGTGTGTGTGGTGTTTGTAGGGAGTGGGGTTGGGCTGGTGAGGATCTTTCTATTTTAGGGAGGTGTAAAAGAAGCAAACTCTGTATGATGATGGCCAGTGCTTCTCAAGTGATGGTGAATGCAGAACGGTTCTGTGGTTTTCCACGCAGCACTGGAGAAGAAGGGGGGTGAGGGGAATGAAGATTTCTGTGGAAAAACATATGTTCATAGGGCCAGGGCTGCAAGCCTGAATAAGTGATGTCTCCCTAAGGAAAGAAAATCTGGTGGGGCTTTGTATCATTTTGGGTACATTTCTTGCATGACACTATATGGCTGCATTAGACTAAAGTATCAGTCCTCCCCCGTTGCATAACAACACCTTGTTTCCTACAGGATGCCACTGCCACCACTACAGCTCAGCCTGGAGTTATAGTAGTCCCCCTCCTCCAGGTTAATCCAGACAGACAACAAGAAGGCAGCTCCAGCACTCCACCACCACCTCTGGTTCCTTTTGGGCAAAGCTCCGTATTCCCTGAGATTGTTTCTCCTGGCTCACCCTTGACTCTTCCAACTCTAGATGATTTCATTCCCCCACATCTCCAGAGGGGCTCCCACCATAACCAAGCACCTTCCACATCTGGCACATTACCCTCTGTTTACCCGAAACTGCCATTCTTCTCATCACCACCTTCACTTGTCCCTCCAGTCACGGGGGCTTTGCACAGGGGCTTGAAGCCTGAAATCACTGGAGTCATCTCACATACAGTAAGCTTGCCAAGTACCCTCCTCGCCCTTTTCCTAAATTTGTATTCCCAGATTAAAATTACTTTCTCCTTGCAATACTAAACTTGAGAGAGGAGCGATGACTCACTCCCTGCCAGCAGCATGACAGCTGAAACCTTGTTTGCGTCCTGTGCTAGTGCATGCGTTTTGCCTGCCTTGTGCAGCTCTGAACTTTCTATTGACTTCTTGCAACATTTGACTGGCTCCCTTTTTGCCCCTTCTGCCAAGTGATACACACCATCAGAGTCTTCAGAGGATTTGCTCAGAATAATGGATCCTGTATAAACTGCAACTAACCTATCTCTTCAGGCTCTTTTAATAGCATCCTTAATTGTGTTTGAATAACATTTAAAGCAGCAACAGCAGACCAGTTAAAGGTTAGGGCTGGCTTTCTGTTCCTCTTGAACCCACAAGACCATATGGTCTCTACACAACTCCCTGATGAAATCAGTGTAAGATTGCTGCCAGTATCCAATGACCTACAAGTTATAAATTACTGAGCTAAGTGTCTTCCAAGCACATAGGTGCTGCGGAATAGATTAGACAGAGAGTGTCTCTTCATTTTGGAATTGCTTGTCTTTGAAAATTTTGAGGAATTCAGTCTGTAACAGTTGGAATTTACTGTGTTCTTCTTGGGTCAGGTTTTGTTGTTCTTTAAGCACACTGCTTATTTTAAAAAGTCCTTGGAGACAAGGAGGAAAAGTAGCTCTCAAAGTTGCAGAGGAGGCAAAAAGTACGTGACCTTTCTTGCACTGGAAGTCTTAAAACCACCTTTATATATATATATATATATATATATATATATGTGCTTGCTTGTAAGGACAAGTAAGAAGTTCAGCAGAAACCCCCTTCTTTCATGATGATGTTTGGTCTGCCCTCTGGCTCTATAGGGATCTAGCAAACAGGCGTGTGAAGGGGGGAGAAATAAAAATCAACTGAGGATATTTTCAAAAAGTTCTCAGCATTGGCCTTTCTACATTTGTTAAAATCAGTGGGGGTTTTATTGCAGAAAGCAATCAAAGTTTGGGTTTGGTGTTTCATTTTTGATTGGGGGTTTTTGGTTTTTTTGTTTGTTTTTTAAATGGAGCCTATCTGCAGGCTCCAGAAAAAAATCAGGAGGCATCCAAATCATAGATTTTTATTGTACCTGACTTTCTTGAGATGAGAGTTTTGAAATGTTTTTGGACATGCTCAATTCAGGCATTTAGTCACAGAGCTGTTTTCCACAACAATATAAATGGTCTTTGTTCACCCACTTTGGTGACTTCTCTGGGGCTCCTGAGCCAGCATCCCTCTTCTTGAAGGGATTCTTATTTGTATTTTAGTTATGAAAGTGAAGCTCAAACCCAATTCTTATACATCTCCCTGACTCTTGCTCCTTTTTCCTAATTACATTGTTTGATATATTATCACAGTCAGCAAAATGGGGCTGGGTCTCTCTTGGCAACACATATTTCTGAAGACCACTGATTCTTTTCTGTCCCCATGAAATGTCTGTGGCCTGACCAGATGCTACTTGGACCAAGATCACCTTCATCTGACAGAACAAGATTGTTTTTCCCCATTTCTCCTCTAAGTTGGAGAGACTGTAGATGCTTGTTCTGAGTATGGCCAGTTCTCACTATGATTTATCTCTGAGTTCTGGTGCCAGACCTCACTCTGGCCCTTGTTCAGCCCCCTGCTTGATGCTCTAAGTTCTTTCCTCTGATGCTCATGGGTATGAAGGGCACCGAGTTGCAGTTAACTTGGCCAGAGAAGCCAGAAGTAGGAATTTTTTCTGGAACAATATTCTGTGCATATTCAGGGGGGTTTTTTAATAGTGATGAAAGTACCGTTGAATGCTCAGCTGATTTTTACAGATCAG
Source organism: Pseudotriccus pelzelni (assembly GCA_035584735.1). NCBI lineage: Eukaryota > Metazoa > Chordata > Aves > Passeriformes > Tyrannidae > Pseudotriccus > Pseudotriccus pelzelni. The sequence goes on from JAWMRA010000162.1 coordinate 15,602,683, forward strand.
TGGCTTGCAGCGTTTCAGTCTGACAGGAGAGCAGCAGGAGTTCAGGAATTTGGTCCACTGTTCCATACTCTCTTTGTTTGGATGCTTATTCCCCATTAACAGTAATTGTGTGTCCAAATTCCTTAAGAAGCTTTGAACAATCTCAGTGTAAACTGGCACACACACAGTCTTAGTCATCATCCCTTCTTTATCTTTTCCCCTTACCACCACCCAAAGGCCCAGTATCCCTGGACTGAGGTTGTTCAAAGATGAGCTAGCTGTCAGAGTCTCCCTGCTGACACAGCCTGTGTTTCTACAGAACAGTGAGAGCTGTGGTGATATCAGAGGTGGGTTAGAAATAATAATGGAGCCGGATGCTTTAGGAGAGCAAGAACAGATTGCTGTCTGTGCTCCAGCAGCAAAGCCATGTTGAGTATCTCCCTTGCTAGAGTCCTACCTTTTACCCTCTATCAGTTTTGGGGCTTTATGTAATTTTTTTAATCCGGTAGGTATCACACTGTCTCCTGAGTGATGATGCTAACTTAATTTCTCAGACTTTCTTTACCAGACCATCTGTAATAATAATGTTTCACTCCAGAACTGCATGAGTTTTGCATGTCTGACTTGCTATGAAAGGAATACTTTTGGAACAAAAATATTTGTGTGTGTATGTATCAGGGGAAAGATGTCTGCATCTTCTCTCCAACCAGATTTGCTCATTTCTGGCACCTTGTGTTTGCTCCAAAGAGTCTGCTAGATGAATTTAGTGCCCTCTTTTGGGGTTGGAGCTGTGAAACGCAATACCAAATAATTATAGTACCGCCTTAGCAAACTAATTCCATTAACAACGAGCAAGGTATGTACAAGGAGCAGGGTAACACTCGTGCTTATGCCTTTTATACTAAAATTTGCTGTGATTATGCTTTTCTTTCAGCTTAAAATGTTGGGGATTTTTTACAGATTTTCCCAGTGTAGTAGCCTTCTGCATGTTACTAATGATGTGTTGCTCTTCTTTTCAGGACCCAGGTCCTGTGCTAAATGAAGTGCCCCAGCCTGGCACTGGCACTGACTATCCAACCTCCATCACTTCAATCAGCAAATCTGCCTCTGCCTATCCTTCTACCACAATCGTCAATCCCACTATTGTCCTCTTGCAGCACAATCGAGGTAAGGAGACTTGCATGTAGATAGTTGTAGCTCAAACTGAGCAACCTGCTATGCTACAAGGAAGTGGAGAATGTGTGTGCTGTGGACAATTAGGGCCAGACTACTAAGAACTAACAAAGCTGCCTCAAAAAAGTTGTAGTGACTCGAACATACAACAGGTAAGTACGAGTTCAGAGGTGCAGGAAAATGGCTACTTTTAGTGATTAAAACCTGTGGATCAGAAGCTCTCTGAAATGGGGGGAGGTTATTAACTGGGCTATAGACAACTGTATAGGCTATTGCAGGGTAATGTGGAAAAGGGTGTATGCTCCTGTCATAGCATACTCTTATCAGTGGAAATAAGGTAGCTTGGAGTAGTTTCTCCCTCACTTGAAAAGGTGCTACATTACTTCTCAGCTACTGCAATGTGTGAGCAGCTATATTTCTGTTACCGTGAGAGAGATTTGACCTCTGAATTTGCAGCAGAATTTGCCCAATAATAAATCATCTGCTGTGCCACATGTTTGAACTGGGCAGTTTGTTCCTCTATCCATAACTGGGTCAGCTCAACCTCATACTGCACTAGTCCTTGGGCTCTGGATTTGCATACAAGCTAAACAACCTTGTTTGAGAACTCCCATGTTCAGCAATCAAAGCCTTTCTCACAGCAGCTCTGTCTAAGGGGATAGTTCCATCTCTTTACCTCTGGCATTGGAGGGAAGCTTTGCTTGTCCTTATTAGTTCTCCTGATGGCTGGCATTACCCCAGCCTCCCAGTTGATTGTGCATCACTAAAGACTGTAGCTTATAACAGGCCACACAGATGCAGTCCAATTTGCCTTGATTTTTAGTGGACTTGGGAAACTCCAGGAATCTACAGTGCTGTGGCTTACCTTTTGCAAAGAAAAAAAATAAAATCAGAAAATAGGGTTAAGGCCTGCGCTTCTCATACTGTAGTCATTCTAATTACAGCACTGATATGTTCCTTTGCAATCCCTCATGGGATATTTTCAGTGCCCTTTTAAAACAGTTTTCAGTCTTTGATCCTGAAGATAGTGTCCTTACTGTAGCTCAGCCCCTTATGGGGTAATGAGTGGGTCATCTCTTCCTTTTTTGCTAGCATCTGAAGCAGTTTTACTTATGTGCTTCTGAACGAGGGTGCCTGGATTCCTCAACTGGTTCAAGGGGAGAAAACCTTATTTGAGGCAGCCTCTTTAAATCTCAAAGCTTTTTGTTGCCTTTCTTGAGGTGGGATATGCTTTTGGTCTTTTTTCTTTATTTTTTCATTAAATTTGGAACATTTAGACTTTAGGAGCATGCGAGAGAAACTTGTGTAATATGATGTATGCACACTGGCTCTGAGAGAGCTGATGTGAAATTGTTCTGTTCGCTAATTACCTTCTCAGTTAATGGTTTGTCCTGTCTGAATATTGCTTTTGACCATTAGTAGTCATGATACTGTATCCTGATAGACTGAAGAGCCTTCTCTCATCCTGTTTTTGTGATATAGATCATGACCTGATGAGCAAATTGATCAGGTCTGTAAAGTATATAATTCTAATGCCCATTTTTCAATCTGTATTAGTCAAACCTGTACATTCCAAGAATCATGTTGAACTGCTTTGACAAGTCATTTAATTCATACCTTTGTATTTACTGATATTGTGTGTCATACTAGGTATTGATTAAAAATCTCATATAAAATATTAAATTTTTTTATGTCAACTTGACAGACAGATGTCCCAGCCATCATACTAATGTTTTTCAAAGGTTGTCACAACATTTGCTTTCTTCCTTGTCCTGTGGAGTTTCCTTTGCATTCCAAGACATACCAAGTTTGAATGTTAATGGTCCAATGAGCTGCGATCTCCATAGCTGCTCTCTTTAGAGCAGAAAACTGCTCTAAAATTCTTAACTACGATTTATATCAATGTGCTGATTTTCACCTGACCTCAGTTGTTGTCATTTAGCAGAATCTTTAGTTACTGTTGAAGTGGAAAATATTTCTTCATCAGGCAGTAGGACATAATACTTCCCCCTCTCCCTTCTTTTTTTTCAAGTGCGGAATGGAAATAGTAGTCAGATGTGTCATTTTTAATGCCCTCTTATTAAAAGTTCCACACTGCCTTTTTGGTAAAAGAACAAGATCATTGCTAGATTTCTGTGTATTCTTCATGTGCCTCAAACTCCATTTTTGAATCTGAGACATTCTGTTAATGCGTTTACTTCCATGGTAATTTTCTCTCATTTCATACCTGCTTATAGGTGTACAGTTCCCTAGTTTTCCTTCTTTTTGTGTTGAGGATTTCCTACAGTTCCTTATGCTTCTGTTCCTATCTAGTCTTTATGCCAGCATAAGCATTAAGATTTCTTTCTGCCAACTTACTGGTTTTAAGTGGTTCTCAGATCTTAGTTATCTATTGAATTTCTGTCCTGGCTGACATGATTCATATTTAGTTTCACCTTACCTATTCAAGACTAGTTTGGTCTCATGGCATATAACAAATCGTTACTAGGTTATGTTGTACCTTCCCCTGAATACTTAATTATGTTTTGTGTTGAAATTAATTCCTTCATGTCAAGATAATGTTTAATATAAGTTCCTCTTGTGTGCTCTGAAATACCCTCTGAATTAGAAATCTCAAGGTCTTTTTAATGCTGGCAGTCTGCGATTTCCAGTAGTTTAGTTAGTCTTCCAGATGGATAATGTGGCTTTCTTTCTCCTCAGTGGATTATTGATTGCTTTTTAAGCAGACAGTTCTCTTATTCTCTGAAGTGACTGTTGTAGCAGATATCACCTACTTATTGCTATTACTTATTAGTATTTTGTGCTTTATTTGCTAGTTCATTAATCTGCATGTAAAATCCTTAGATTTTGAGCTATCAGAGACTTAGAAACAGGTAATGGAATTTGAAACACAGACAGTACACTGTATCCTTTTTTGTCTCCTCGATCTTACTCAGTAAATTGTGATGTAAGATCTGAGAATTTTTTCTCCTGGATTTCATTAATATAAACTGAATAAAATTCATGCTTATAAACAAGTAATTTCAGATCCTCTTGTTCATTCCTAGCACCACGGTAAGAATTTTTTCCCTTCATATCTGTTAGTGTCTGGATAAATATTCTTCTTGACACCTTTATTCTGCACTCAACATGTTCTCAAATACTTGTTCCCTCTTCTTTAGTGGTTTCAAGTCCTACTCTCCTCCAGTGCTCCCTCCTCTGGAGGAACTCTGAAGGCATCTGTAATCATTCTTTCGCTGTTGCGAGCAGTTTTATTCCTCTTCTTGACCCTTTCTCTGAGAAGCCTACAAGTTTTTGGCCTTTGCTTACAGTCCCAGAACACAGGATCAAGTGTGAAAGCCTCAGTTAGTTGGTGTGTTGGCTCTGGTCAGGTGGGAGAGTGAAGTAGCAGACACCTGCTCCTCCTGCTTCCCTCCATCAGCAGCTCTCTTTCCTACACAGAGATACAAGTGAAAACGAAATCTCCTCTTCATGTAAAAGTTGGGGGCTTTTTTCATGGAAAGTGTATTAATTCGTGGTACTCTCTCCCCATGAAAAAGAGATAGTACTGACTTTTTAAACCACGTGTTCTTGTCATAAGAGTTTAGTGATTCAACATAGTTCTTCTCAGCGAAGGTGATGGCTGAAGCTGGGACTGTTCTCACTTGCATTTTTTCTCTCAAGTGATCAGAGATGGGCATCTTGGCATTTCTCACTTGTGTGTTCTTATAATACAGCAGCCTGTTGCTGATGGCCTGCTTAGATCAGTGAACCCCGCAGCACAAAGTTCCCATCTACTCTTTGGTTGAGATTGTTAACCCTTCCTTCTACCCAGCACACTCTCAGGGGAACATAACACAGAGGAGTGGCTTGCCATCAGTGGGTAGCAGAGCAGAAGGCTGGGGTTAAAGAACAAAGCTCATGGGTATTGACAGAGGGTCTGCACAGAGGATAAATATCTTGGTTTCCCCTGCTGTGATGATCCACTTAGTATAAATATCCAGTGAAGGTGTGGGTTCTGCTAGCAAACACCATATACCTGGAGATGTGTGACCTGCTGCAGGCTTACTTGGCAAGTGTTATATGCTACCCCAAAGCAGAGTTATTTCCTGGGCAGTCATTGCATGGCATGGTTTATCATGAATATGTAACAGGTGCGTTTAATATATTAAAGTTTTGAAATCTTTTTACTAACAATATGAACTTTCAAAAGTGTTCGTATTTTTTGTGTCAGTAAAACAGTTTATTCTTTTCATTTGGCTTTCATGCTTCAAATAAAATGATTAGTTGCTAGGGAGTAGAAAAAGCAGAGTGTAGTGCTAGTGCTAAGAATTTGTGGTTTTATTCCCAGCTGTGATTTGGGTAAGACATATGGGCATCCTTTTAGGAAGCATCAACTTTAGGGTGCTGAAAGATACCACAAATGTCCCAGCCTGAAAACTCATTTATGAGAGGCCCCTAACTTAGGGGACTGTTCCGAGAATCAAAATCTTCAAGCTGTGTCTGTGGGCAAATCACTGAATCTGTGGCTCAGTGGAACGTGATGAGACTCAGCAAGCACCAACAATTACTTGATCCTTTTCTATATCCCTTTGAAATGCTACAATAGTATTATTTCAAAGTGTATTTCATGCTAATGGTAACAGAGTTAGTTGTCAAGTTGTTTGACTCTGTGAATTTTTACTGTTTTTCAAATTATCTCCTGTCCAACATTTCATTCTCTGATGCTATAAAAAAAATGAAAATTCAAATAAAAGTGCTCTTTGCAAATGTATCGGTCACTGCATCATGATATTTATATTATTCCACGAGGCTGCTGTGTGGAGAAGGGACTGTGGGCTGTCACTTTGGCAGGGTATTTGAAAACAGATTCTCTCCAGCAGCTGCTGCCATTCTGTCTACAGCGTATTTCTTGCCTGTCAGAAATGCAGCACCAGAGCACTTGCTGTTTATGTCTCACCCATTTGTTCTGTATTTCTTTTTTTGTTTCTCCTTTTACCACAGAACAGCAAAAAAGGCTTAGTAGCCTGGCAGGTATGATATGAAAGGTCTGCTACTCCCCAACTGCTGCCTCTGCTGGAGCAAAGCTGCTGCTGGTAGCTTGTGGAGTACCTTTAGCAAACACACTGCCCAGGAACTGCAAAGGAATATACCAAAACACTAAATTACTCATCTGTCCCTCCTAGTCAAAAGATTTACAAACGGTTTGATTGTTCTAGCTGACTTTTGTGGCTGCCTTTTGAGCCTTTAGTTTTATTCCCTTGGGGGTGTATTCTCATGTTTCTCTACACATCCAGTACAGTTAGTCTCATGTGTGGTGAGGGGAGAGGAAGATAAATAAAAATCAGTGTTTACAGGACTCCAAGAGCAGAAGTATTTGTGCCAGATGTCAAGAAATATATGGTAAAGTTGTAGTATACACATATGCATATGTGCTGCTACCCCTCTCTGCACAGTCGTGAGAGTCTCTCCTTGAAAAACGAGCAAGTCATTTTCCTGGTCATCCTTTCCTTTCCACACCCCAACTAGAAGTAGCTCAATCTGCCGTGGGTGTTACAGGAACAGCACATTATGCTCTATTATCATTCTTTGGTTATGGCCATGGCAGGGTAAATGGAGAGGTGAGAGAGAAGAGAGTCCTGGAGAGTGCCTAAGCACTTGAAGTATCACAGTAGAAACCCAGGAGTGTTCCTACTGTGTGCTCCTACTCTTTCATGTGGTCCCTGGACTAACAGAGCCTGTCCCACTAGGATAGAATCTGCCCCTGAGGCAGTTGCTGACCTGGTCGGGCTTCATACATCAGGTTCCTTCAGCTGCAACCCCAGACTGTCCCTCCTCTCTGCTGCTACTCTTCTGAGGTGACAGGCTCTATGACAGCTTACAGTGGTTTCTCTCAACTCCCTTCCCTTGGTGTAGTTGTTGTGTCATCAGACACCACTCAGCTGAGAGTTTTAACACTTGCCTGCAAGTCTGAACCAGGGGTTTCCTGTTGGTTTTCCCCTTCGCAAGGTGTTTCCCTTCATTATCGGGACCTCCTTTGTTCTCTGAACTACAGGTAGCCACAGAGCAGTTTGTTATAGCCTGAAAGATCCTCAGTCTGGAAAAGTGAAGCACTTTGTGGTACAGCTGGGTCTGCATCTGCTCTCAGCGTACCAACCACCCACACAAAGCTGCTGGCTGCCACCTCTTCCCTGATTTTTATGTCCTGTTGGTCACAGCAGTCAAACTCTTTTGCTGCGCAACCCTACTTATCGCTGCTGCTGTTGCAAAAGGGTGGCTCAGGTGCCATGGAGTGTGCTAACTGGTGCAGTCTGATTATTTGGGCGATTAGGCACCAGATTTGGCTCTGATTTTTAAATACCTCCAAGCCTGGTATATATCTTCATAAACTCTCTTGAAATCATTGGAGCATCGTGGCAAGTAAGTTAGGGTGACATTTAGCCATTATTCTCCGAGTTGTAGGATATTGTAGGAAACCTTTGACAAAAGATGTCTACTTCAGTTCCTCTGTCTGAAAAAAAACTTGTGCAACAACTGTTGCACGCCTGAGGACCAGCACGCTGAGGACCAGCAGCTAAGTTGGTCCTCGTGGTTGAGTCCTATGGACCTAGGAAGGACTTACCTGGAGGGTGCACAGGGAGGTCTTGGCCGAACACAACTTGTGCTGTCAGGTGGGCCTTTCCTGTCTCCAGGGTTGTCAGTCCAGCTCCTTCAACCAGTTCTAAATGCACTCCAAAAATTATTTTTCAAAACTCCTTTGAAATACATTTAAGGGGCTGGTAGATTTTTGCCCTCCCTATGCTATTTTAGGTAGCTCCCAGACCTTCACGTTTTAATATTAAAAATGTGAATAAATGCTTGGCAGAAGGCTGGCATGAGCCCTGTGGCAAGGTTTCATGTTTGCAAAATCATCAAAATAAAGCTTTTGCTTAGATCATGGCTGTGGCACTGGGAAATCAGATTGTGATGTATTTTCCCTGTTGTTTATGTTATAGTTTCAGATGAGGTCTGCCTGGCAAGCAGCCAGCCATTTTTCCCGTGCAGAGAGCTAGGGAACCAAAGAGAAACAACATATGTTTACCAGTCCTGCTAGAGAAGGACTTTGTGTCCTTCTCTGGCATTGAATTCTTTAGCCTGCAGAAAATAATGACTTTTCTAGACCAGAAGTCTCATCAGCAGTGACAGTGATAAGTTATGGAGAAAAGTTGTGACCTTTCCTAAAGTTTGCATCCTCTCCTCATCCCTGTACGAAAACCCGCTTCCTTTTGGTCCTCAAGGTCATGAAAAGATGGTCCAGTTACAGTTGCTCTTTTCTTGTGGAATTCCTAGAGGCTGAATAAAGGGTCCCAAATATGTCCTACTAAATGGAGAATTCCGTACAGCAGGGACATAAAAGGCTGCACACACATTCACAGGGAGGGGAAATAGGATGAAAATGCCAACCAAGGATTTAATAGATGCTTTTCCCATTTTGAACATTTATAAACGTTACTATTTTACATAAACATATAAACTTTATTGTTTTGTTTTTATCTTAAAGAGGAGGAAAACTTAAAGGTTCATGGTAATTTCAAACCAACCTTTTAAATGCAAATCCTTCAGTACTGAATTGCACAGGGCAGAATTGTGTTTGCTCAAGGTACCAACAGATCAATGTATTGCTATGCATGAGCCTTTCCTCTGATATCTGGCCCTTTCACATTTCTGCACGTTTAATGGCTTTGGGCAATATGGTGGTGTGCATGTGAATAAACATCTCTCTATCTCTTCAGTGCATGCAGTGATGTAAAAAATTATAGGATTTGGCAAAGTCTTGATCAGGCAGACTGTAAAATTACAGATATTCCCTCCTCAGGAAATCCACATAGAAAAAATTCTTGACTGAGCCTAAAAGTTGCTGAGCTGCAGCTCTCCAGAGCACAGTAGAGCTTCAGAGCAACCTGAAGTCCCTGGGTCCCTTGGCCAGTGGTGGTGCCTGCTGCTACCTCTGAGTGTCAGTTGAACAGCATCAAGGAATTCTAGTTTGGAAGCAAGTCTGAATTCCAGTTTTGGAAGCAGTCTGAAGCAGTTAGTTATTTCCCTCCATCTTTATGCAGGCTCATGTGCAATTATATGTCATATGTGTGCTTAAAAACAGTGGAATTTGTTGTTTACACACACTGATTAGGGCTCATAAATTGATTGGAAACATCCTATACTGACTGTAATAAATGGGATCGTCAGTCAGGTGAGTGCAAGCTGTTAAAAAGTAGTGCCCCACTGCCACATAGGATGCTCCTTTAAACTGACAACATCAGCAGAAAAAAGATGTCCAGGAGTCTTATTGCTGGTGCTTTTTGGTGAAGAATGAGATTGAAGAGTTGCTAATTAGTCAAAAGGACACAAAACCCCAAATCTCAAACAGTCCTGGAAAATTAAAATTTCCATTATTTTAAATGACAGCTGAGACTGCCGTGAAATGTGTGACAGTAACTACCTGAGAGATGCAAGCCTGCTTTTGCTGGCGTCAGACATTTTCCTGGGAGATTTCCTTCCATCCACTAACCACAGTTAGCAGTGACAGTCTGTCTCATCAACTACTTGCTGGGATTTTTCCTTAAAAGAGCAGAATATGGTGATGCGGTGAAATGCTGGGATGAGATAAGAATCCCTCCCCCATTGTCATTTCCAGATTCAGTGCCAGACAGATTAGTTTCTGATAAAGTTGATTCAGCACTCGTACGGGACAAGCTGGTTCAGGAGACGGTGCCAAGTGAGAAGAGGTCGATGGAGGAAAAGAGAAGCGCTATCAAGAGCCCTCACTACATGGCTGATACCTCCGTTGATGATATTGGGATTCCACTGAGGGTAAGACAACACTGAGCATGTGGTTGATGCATAAAACTTGGGATCAATTCTGCCTACCTTAGGACTGAGAGAATTCACTAAAGCTGCAGAGATATAAGGGAAGATAGAATTCTAGTTTCAGAGTATTTTATGATGAATGATTCCATTTGCTATCAATGACCTGTTTCAGCTGCCTCAGGGGGAAAGAAAATTAAAAATTAATATTTCTTCTCACAATATTTCTGCTCCTCTGTTTCTTTCACAGCTATCAGCTGAAGGAGAGTTTTGTCTCATTTTAGCCATCTAAAGTCAGATATCTCTTTTATACCACATCTTTAAGTTCTTTCAGTGTTCAGGGGAAACTGTGAAAATAATTATAAACCTGTTCTTACAACTGTTATGTTGAGTGAGTTGAACACTAAATGTTTCTTAACTGTCCACTGAATACCTAGGAAATTGGTAAGTGTGACTAATGACTAATTTTAGATGTCAAATCAGATTAATATGCAAAACCTTCCACACAATCTGCAGTTCTACAGAAGTTACAACCTGCCTCTGCAAATTTTGTACATTATTAGTAACTTGAGTGAAACCTATGGCTTTGTTACATATGAGATTGTCTATCTTGAGGGAAATCACTCATATTTCAGAGCAATAACATCATACTGCCTTCACATAGCAGAGTGTAAACCTTTTTCGTTTCTGGAAGATTTGTAATAACTTTTAAAGGCTGGTAGAAATCATTGTTGTAATTATTTGTATTTATTTTTCCAATAGAATACAGACAGATCGAAGGACTGGTACAAGACCATGTTCAAACAGATCCACAAGCTAAACAGAGGTACTGTAGCACAGATGGTTTTTATTTACTTTAAAAGGCCACCTTAATGACATTTTGTTTCATTCATGTGAAGAACTGTACTGGATGTTAAATAAAAGCATTTTATGTTCACTAGTGTTTGCTCTGCACCACAAAACTCAACTAATGTATTTAAAATCTCTGAAGTCAAAGGTGAGAGAACAGTAAAGTCCAAAGAAAGGTCTGAGTTGTTCTGAAAGGTGAACTGTAATGCTCTCATGAAATCAAGTGTACTGTTTGAGACCAGAAAGACAATGTAATTAGAGAAAATAGATCCCTGAACTCCTGTTTTAGCAGCCAACCCCATCCCACACACTTTTAAAGGACAGTAGGTTATCCCTGAAACTCCTCTGTGAGCAAGAGAAAACTTTTTACACTGCAAAGCTTTAGTGTCTGCACAACAAAGTGATTTGAAGTTCACTGGAACCAATGGAAAGGTTTCCATTAATTTTTGATGAGTTCAGAATCTGAACTCTGCTTTTTCGAAACCTTAAGCTCTTTCCTTAAAAAACTTAAAATGGTGGTGAGCACTTGCAAACTTTGTGGTGGTGCACTTCAGGGGATTCCCACCTTGGGGCACTTCTGTGCCTGACTGCTGATACATTCAGATTTTAATTCTGTGTGAGAAATGGCTGCAATAGCATTTGCAAACTGAACCCTCTGAACAGCCTGATGTACAGGCAAATGCAGTTCAGATCTGTGCTTATATAATAAAATGAAAGCATGCAAAACTGGAGCTGTATTTGGTGCTGCAGGTGCTGTCATGATGAGCTTTATGCATAATTAAATGCTGTGTTATATTGAATGGAATGAAGAGGAGTTGAACTGTTTCCTAATCCTACTGCTCCTAACAGAGGTTCTTCAGCTCAGCCAGAGCCCATGCTCAGATGGAGGAGAATGAGTTTAGTTCCCTTGGCTTTCAGGGTCTCTCACAAGGCCCAGACGTGCAAGGCAGCACTGAGCAAAGAGGCATTCTAGGTTGTGTCATGCTAGAAGATCAGCATGAGAGGGCCTGTTCTGCAGTCAGCTTGAATGGATTCTTGTCTTGCCCTTCTTCCCCTTTAAATCTGTCCTCTCTGTTCTTTTTTGCAAATCATGTTCCTCTCCTTAGACACTCCTGAAGAAAACCCTTATTGCCCTACCTACATATTTCCTGAACTTCCTGAAATCCAGCAAAAAACTGAAGGTACCAGAAGTTTAGTCAGAGTATCTGTTGTCTTGTGCTTTGAGTTAACTGTACTATAGCACCATAATAGTAACTAGATTCAGGTTCTAGCTTTCTGTTACCCATGTGTTACACTACACTGGCTGGAAATTCAGTTATGCCTAGTATGTCTTCTTATGCATAAAATAACTAAATCTCTGCTAATCCATTAATCTTTTTTTAAAGTATGATGCCATCTACACTAGTGTTATTAAAGTAGGCAATAAAATCATATAGTGACAGGAAATTGGGGGATGAAGCAGAACCTCCACTTCATTGTGGATAGTCTCAAAATCCACTGCTTTTCTCTGCTGCAGAAGACAATCCTTATTCTCCTACATACCAGTTTCCTGCGTCTACTCCTAGTCCTATCTCTGAAGGTAATCATAAAGGTCCATATCTGTTTTTCTGCACAAATGCTGCCTTATTCATTTATTTTCTTCCCGGAGTTTTTTCTAGTTGCTGAGCGTTGTGCTGCCTCATAATGATTTGCTGCACTCGAAGCAATGCCTTGACTGTATGATGCCTTTTTGGCTTTGCAGTGCTCCTCTGGCTTTGTAACTAGTATTTGACTAATGCTACAGACTTGGGGTTTGCTTGGTTTTATGCGCTTATCAGTTGTGCGTGCCGTGATTATTTAACGTGTCTAGATTTCTGACTTACGTATAAAGATGTTTAACTGAGATTTCTTTCCCTCTCCTTCCAGATCAATAAATTTCACTAATTATTTGCTTTGGGTTTTTAATATTAACATGGTGTTAGGGCCAGATCCAGAATGTCACTGAAGCCTATTGGTAAAAGGCTGCTTGCTTCAGTGGGTTTTGGGTCGGTCCCTCAATGTAGTCTTTTAAAATAAACCTAACTTGGTAACATAGGTTCAGGGCTGGCCTTAGGTGCACTTGGCATATCTAGGCAAGGACAGTGTTTGAAGGTCTCATCAGCACATCTTGCAACTTGAAATAACACTGTCTTTACCTTATCTCTTCATGTGCTCAGCAGATTCCTTTTAACTTCATATTCAAATCAGAATCCTTTGCAGTCGTATTTCAGGGATGAGGAAATAACATCTGCTGCAGTGTTAAACATGTAACTGTGCAAAATACTTATGTATGAGAAACAATGGATTCTGCTGCACACTTTGGGTGTACAAACATGTCCTGATTGGGAAAGTTGTTGGTGACAGCCTTGTTGACTTGGTGCTTTGGTGACATGGTAGATCCTGCAATTTAGGAACTTGCCTACTTAGCCTGTGCCTCAAGCCAACCCTGGTGAGACTGTTAATTAACCATTTCATTCAATGTTCATGTTAAACATCTGGTGGGGATTGTGTAAGAAGAAAGCATATAATACGAGCTGAGATGCTCAGAGAAGGCGAGGAGATGTAAAGTGCGTTTCACTGTTAAAAGGAATGGGGATAAAGTGCAATACAGGTGGTACTTGATAATTTCTTGGTGAAACTTGTAGGTGAGGAGTCCTGTCTTGCAAATCATGCGCACTTACAAGTGTGCATATGAAAGTAATTTGCTGTTTAGGTAGTTGAAACTTTATTAGACCTAACACTAATTGTTATTCTCAGTACATTGAGAAACATTTCTCTAATATTTGCTTGGATTCTTTCCTTGATAAGGAATATTTGATCATGTAGATGAGTTGGAGTGTGGATTGGAGCCTCAATTTCATAAAATTAGAGTCAGATTGGATTGATACATAGGATCTCCTAGAAATATCAAGATTTGGGCACCCCTCTAAAGTATATTTAGAGTCTCTAGAAACCCAAACCTGCAGATTCTCAAGGATCTGCAAGGCAACAGCCTCTTCTCTTTCAAGGAATCAGATTTTGAAATGACAAACTGATGATACCTGCTCCGTTAAGGAGGGTCTCACATATAGAATGAGAATGCAGCTTTGAGAGATGGGAGATGTTGTTTTAAAGTTATCAAGTAATTCCAGATTTCTGTGTTTCAGTATTCCTTGCTGTAAAAAGGAAAGACGTGTAGACATTCTTCTTGATAAGATACTCAGAGACAAAACATACATGTTCTCCATATTATTGTAGATATTAGAATAGTAGAAATTGGAAAATAGCAATTACCTGAAGTGAAGTTTTTATTGTATGGTTTTCTTGTTTGAATCATGAGCTATAATAAATATTGATATTTCTCTTCAAGTAAGTAATCAAATTATTTTTAGTGATTACCAGCACTAATAAGATTATTAGATGTGAATGAATGGTTGTGAAGACAGTTTTAGACATTTGTTCATCTGTATTGGTAGAGACTGAGGGTTTTGTGACTTAACTAGTATTTTGCTATCTGAATAAAACAAAATTATATATAAAAATACCAGTCAATTTTGTCAACAATTCAGTATAATATAAATATTAATTTTCTGTCATTAAGGTTTAAAATACAGGAATTGGCCAGAAAATCAACTTTTTCTATTTTTTAAGCCTGAAGGTTATGATAAGCACACCAGAGTCGATAACAGTCTTTTTGGAACTTAAACCTTCTAATTAATTCACCAAGAGAACTAAAGAAGAGAGGCTAAAGTTAAGACTTCCCTGAGCCTCCCTGAAAGGCTTGATTAAAGCTTGAGTGCAATTTCAGGTCAGCTGTGTTAGCCAGATTGTTTTTCCCAGCAGATGAGATTGGCTTTAGCAGCTGATTGATGTTCTCCTTGATAGAAAATTTGGAAATTGTTTCAATCTGTTGATTGGCATCACTAAATTCACATAACACTTTCTTAGAATGTTATTTTATCTACCTCGTTCTACCATTATCGATTTTGGGGGGTTTTTTTGTCTTTTTATCTCCGTCACATTAGTGGTTTCTTCACAGGGGTGTTAGTAATATTTTTACTCACATCTCTCTTTACAGTCACAGAATCACAGAATATTCTGAGTTGGAAGGGACCCACAAGTATCATTTATTCCAGATCTTATCCCTGCACAGTACAGCCCCAGTAATCACACCATGTGTCTGAGAGCTTCTTGAACTCTGTCAGCTTTGGTGCTGTGACCACTGCTCTGGGGAGCCTGTTCCAGTGCCCAGCCACCCTCTGGGTGAAGAACTTTTTTCTAATGTCCAACCTAAGCCTCCCCTGACAAAATGTCAAACCATTCCCTTGGGCTATGTCACTGGTTACCAGAGAGAAGAGATTAGTGCCTGCCTCTCCACCTCCTCTTGTGAGGAAGCTATAGACTGCGAGGTCTCCCCTCAGGTCTGGTCTTCTCCAGGCTGAACAAGCCAAGTGACCTCAGCCACTCATCATAAGGCTTCCCCTCAAGGCCCTTTACCATCTTTGTTGCCTTCATTTGGATATTCTCTTAATAGCTTAATGTCTTTGTTATGTTGTGGTGCCCAAGGTACTCACTGCACACAGTACCCAAGGTGAGGCTGCACCAGTGCGGAGTAGAGTAATCCTTGCATTGTACTTTCGTGCATTTTGCCTTGGAAGCCCTGTATGTGTCTCTCATACAGACATCGCTGCAAGTTTTAACCCTCATCCTCAGAGAAAGGGACCTGTGGGTCCAGTTTTCAGGACTGATTGCAACTCCCCCTGCTACTACTTGCAATTCACAGAGGATTCATTCCAAAGCCTGTTTAAGATGGTGGAAGGATACCA
>JAWMRA010000162.1:15618426-15802809 GCA_035584735.1 Pseudotriccus pelzelni
CACTAGGTTTTTTATCAAGTCAAAGTCTCCTCTGGCCATCATCTGTAGAGTAGAAAATGGTGATGCTGCCACCCTCCCTTCTTTTTGGGCACATCTGCATTGTGCACTACGGTACTGTGTTATCTTTGAATAAGGCATTATGTGGTTCCATGGCCCAAGGTAGCAGTTGTGTCCTGGAAAGGACATTGCTGTGCTGATGCAGTGAAACACTGTCACTGTCAAAGAGAGAAGGTTGTTCAGCTTGGGGGCCAGACTGCACCACTTGGTTACACTGATGTCATTCCTAGCTCTCTTAGAGCTGTGTTAATATCTCTATATACGTTCTGTACATATTTGCTATTTAAAAAATAAGCTCTTCAGAACAAGAACTGTCACTTGGTCCAGGTTTATGTGTCTGTCTTGTGCCAGAAACATCATCTGTGCCTAGAAGATCATCTGAGTCAATGACCATGCTTCAACTTGGTGTGCAAGTTACTACAAGAAAGGTGTCCCAGCAATTACAATATGTAATTGGGAGCAGTCCTCAACTCTATTACTGTGTCTAGAACCTAACAAATTATTTTAATCATATACCGTGGCTTTTAGATCCTCTATTTATCCTTCAGCTTTTAATAAAGTGGATCCCATTTTGGCTTTTAATAAAAAGTGTACAACCCATGGTGTAGAGGAGTTTTGTGATAAAAAGGGATTGTTTAGATTCTAAAATTCTTAGAGAACCTGGAGAAAAGTATTAGTGTAAGTAGTATATTCATATTTGTATCTAATCTAGGAATTATATTTAAATGCAATTTAAACCTCATTGGGATTTTATTTTTTAGGATCCTCTCTCCCCGTGGTAAGTATTTGGCATATCACTCAAATTATGGTGAATGTATTAGTAGAGGAAATGAAAGGGTCTCTCGTGCTTGTTCTTTGGGGCTTTTCAGCTCACTTGCAAAATGCTTTTGTCTTTCAGATGAAGATTCTGATTCATACTCTCCTCGTTATTCCTATTCTGAGGACAGTAAGTAATTCACATTTCTTGCTTAATCTGTCAAATAGAAAGGGCATGTAAAGTATGTATTTATTTACCTCCTATACAATTCACCAATATTCCTATTTTTGACTTAACCTACAGGCAGAACCCAGCTTTCAGTTCCCCGGTCCAAGAGTGAGATGGACAATATAGATTCAGAGAAGGTTGTAAAGAGGTCTGCAACTTTGCCACTGCCAAACCGTACTTCATCACTGAAATCAAGCCCAGAAAGGTGACCTGAACTGAGATACATATGGATTGGTGCTGGAAGAATATCTGAAAGCAGTGAATGGGAAGGGGACGAAAGTGGGAGCTTTAGGTCCACTACTGCGGTTAAACTTTTTTGGGAAATTGGATATATTTTTACCCCAAGTCTTCTGCTAGGCAGCAGTGAACTCCTTCATTGTCATAGCCCAGTCCCCCATTCCGTCTGTCTTTTTTATCAGACATCACACAGTCTGTTGCATAGTCTCCTGCTTGGGTGAGGAGTGTTTCCTTGGGTGTCATGCCTATACAGTGCCTACCACATAGGCACAGAGGAAACTCTTGGCTTAGTGTGATACTGTAAAGTCACCTCAGAATACAAGCAAGTAGAGATAATGCGAAGAAGCAAAATTTGGATTTATGTTGAACCTTGATAAAAACATTTTCCATCTTTGAGAGGTTCCACCCACATGAACTTTACTGGAAGTAGGTTCTAGTTAACAGTGCCATTTATGATCTTTCAGGATGACTTTTTTGCTTTGTTTATTACCATGTGTTTTATACCTTTTTGTAACAGTAATGAATGCACTTACCAAACGAAGGGAAAGCAGAATGAGCAATGAATATTTTATGTCCTGCTGAATTCTCCCAGCTCTTGAACTGTGCCTTACTCTTTCACCGACTTCCACAGGCTCTTAATGTTTCTCATTTGCTGCCTTGCTGCAAATGAGCAGTGCTGTAATGTGAGATTGCTAATTTAGTGAGCATCTCAGGTCACCAGATCAGGAGACAAAATTTACTGATAGAACGTGTGTTCCTGATACAGGTATTTGAGGCATGGTGTGTCTGTCCTCTGAGAAAACTCTTGCAAGTGAAAGGTTTACAATAATTAGTGCTTCCTATTATCTAGTGGCAAATGAGCGTTTCAGCAGGGAGAATTTTTTTGGATTGGAATCTTAAGCATTCAAGTTATTCTGGATAGCAAAAATCAACCTTGTTGAAATTTGTACAGTGTTTGTAGGCCAGTCATTTTGGATGTCATCTTGCCTTACTTTAGAAAGAAAAAAAAATTAAATTGGTTGTTTCTGTCTCTCATCAGCCAGCGGAGAGAGCCTAGGCTCTCAAACTCAGTGGTTTGTTCCTATCCTAACCAGATCAATAGGGTAAGGGAGAGGAAATGTGAAGCAGCAGTTTTGGTTAGATGCCTCCCTTTTGTTTGGTGAATGCTAGGTGAGATGAATCCACACACACATTGCCCATCAAAGAGAACATGTCAGGAGCAAAATCAAAATTAGTTTACCATCTTAAATGGCCTGATTTCTGGTGTTGGGGGGTCATCTGTTTTTCTGCATGAAGTGTTTGAGTATATTAATTTTCAGAAGAGGTGGACATTGTAGGATATGGACCCTGAATGCTCTGTTACTATTGTTGTCTGAACTGTGCCAGTGTAGACACTGCACAAAATTATAGTGGTTTGGGTAGTGGACTGTTCTTAGTCATCTTTAGGTATACCAGATTGAGAGAATCCATTCATGTCTCTGGAGAAGAGCTCCTCTTGGACTCCAGAGTGCCCCCAGAATCCAGAGCAGTGGTAGTCAGGTCATCAGTAATGTGGCTAAAATGAAGATTTAGTCTGAGTTCTTGTCAAAGTTTGGACATGTTCATATTTCTGAGCTTAGTTGAATCCCATCATGAAGCTATTTCCAATGAAGAAAGATTTGGAAATCTGAAAGTTTATTGAAAGTACTTGGAATAACCTGTGCTCCAGTGGTTTCAGCAGCTGAGCTGTATCAAACTGCCTGCCATAGATTAGAAAATATATGTCCAGAGCCCCATCTGAACTGTTCCTCTTGCAACAGACTCCTTTTCAAGATTAAAAACGTACCCTGATTAAACCATAATTACTGGAGAAAAGTGTCTGTCAAAATGAAGTGTTTGTCCCCACAGAAACCACAGTATTTTGGGTTAATTGATCTTTCTTTCCTCAGGACGGACTGGGAGCCTCCAGACAAGAAGGTGGACACCAGAAAATATCGTGCAGAACCCAGGAGTATTTATGACTATCAACCTGGAAAGTCCTCCGTTCTGAACAATGAAAAGATGGTAATGTTTGATTTATCCTAGTTTGTGGCTTTATCCTGCGACTATGAAATACTCTCCAAATGCTTGTCCAGTTCTATTTGGATGAGATTCCTTATGCTTACATTGCAGTGCTCATGTGATAAATTTTGAAAACTGTTCTGCATAACTTCCTAACATTTTTGTTCTCTATAGAGTGAGATCCAGGGGGATTGAGAGTCTTCTTTCCTTTTGGGCGTGTTGTTTTCCATGTTAAGTATGGGTCACTAACCCTAGTTTTTAATCCATGTTTGACACTGACCTGTTCATCAGCTGTTTTGCCAGCTGTACTTTTTCTAGGGCACAGCATTAGTTGATGCAGTAAGGTTGAATGCGTTATGCAGCAGAGCAGGCAGGTTCAGTTTCTTTGTACCTGTGGTGCTTTAAACACTGAACTAGTTTTTAGAATGCCTGTAATGTGCCTCAGTGGATGCTTCTGAGGTGCATTAGGACATGGCCATCTCCCCTGGGCTGCCTTCTTCCTCAGCTAGATCTCACCACTTCTGTGGCAGGGGTGGCAGGATTGAAAGGGAGCTAGCTCCCCAACTATGTCGGAAGGTAACCTGGAATATTAAGCAAGCTGTTACCAATTTGAGTATGAAATTAGTAAGCAGTGCTGTGAGTTGTGGCAGCTAGGGGACATAAAAAAGTCTCTTCCTGCAGACTTGGCTGAGAACACATGACAAAGGACAGGGCAGAGAGATAATGCTAAAACCTCATCAGCCAATCCTGCACATACCACCACAGATCATTTAAGGTGTCCTTCAGTGGTGTAAGTGTGACACTGTAAGTCCTGGAAAACATGTTAGTAGAGTATAGCAAGTTTGGTACATAAAGATATAGGCATTAATTTGAAGGATTCAATTAGAAGTGTTAATTGCATGTGAGATTCAAAATGTAAACTGGACTTTGTGCCAGGCACTGATCCATGCACGAAGTAGGTAAAGGAATGCTCCTCGAAAACCTGCCAAGGATTTTACATAAGAATGAATAGCAATTTAAATCAATAGAAATGTAAGAATCAAATCTAACCTGGGACCTGATGTTTCTCCTTAGTATTTTGGTGGGTTTTCTTTTTTCCTTCCAAGTGCAGTCGAGGTCCATCACTTTTTGAAGATCCTGCAACCAACTTCTTTTCACGCCCGTGTCCCTTCATTGACTTCAACAAAGTTGCTCCTTATGGGAGCGTGATCCTAGTGCCTATTGAAATGGGCGGTGGATGACTCCCTCTTGATACTACTGGGCATTGGCTCAGCCCATTAGAGAAGTGCCAGTGAGGAGTGGTTTGAACATGTATGACAACTCCATTCCTGCAGTTCATCCTGGAACAAGATTTCTGCTGACTTAAGCGGCAATTTTGTCTCACGGTAAACAGACAAGATTAAAACTTGTGGCAAAAGGCCAGCTTCATCTGTGTATTTAAGCATTTGCAGAAGGTCTGTCATCACCAGTGGCACTGTTTACATGTTCAGACTTCATCAGATACTTAATTGAACTGTGGAATCAGAGTCTATAAGCCACAAGTAGGACCATCATCAGCATAATTGAGAAAAATTGTACATACAGAACTCATCAAAACCGAGATGAATGTGGTAACTGTGTTACTTCCAATGGGTTTTTTTATGAGCTTTAATTTAAAGCCATAGATCACAGAAGAAAGAAGGTCTTCACAGTCTCCATCAGTCTCATTAAATATAACAGTAGTGGTTAGTGACTAGATCTTTCCAGAAGGGTGCAGGAGATTTGTGGATATCTCCTAGTAATCTCCTAGCTGTGACTATCAGAATCCCAACCCAAAAACTATTTCAGATCAACAAAGAGCTTCCTGTTGACATCAGTGAGCTTTGTTTTAATGTAAAGGCAGTTATATAAGAAGATGGGTGCTTTTAGTTGGAGTGCAGTAAATAAAAAATGGAGGCATTGGTTCTATTCTGCCTTTAAGAAATAGCTAAATGATTCTCTACTCCATCAGGTATCAAACATGATGTAACTATTTATCTTACAGATTGAAGCATTGCCTCTCATTCAACATCAATCCTGAGCTCTTGTCCTAGAGCTTTTTTTGTGATGCTAATGGCTGTGTCAGAGTCTGGGACATATAAGTCCAGCACAGTTGTCAACTGCCTCAGTAACCCCATCACAGAACAGTTTGCATGAGACACGTGGTGCATCTGTGTGGCTCATTGCTCGTTGTGATGGAGTGCTCGGGATCACACTGGCACATCAGACATAATGTGTTTATATTTTTAATGCACCAAGATCCATTATGTCTAAGACTAGGTATAATGAAATGCAAGAATTAGCTAGATATCTTTTGGGGAATGGCATTTCAGAAGCCTCAGCAATGGACTTTTATTCTCTTACCTTATCAGTAGTGTTTTTAAACAGCTACAACTCCTTAAACTTTTTTTGTTTCATTAAAATAGATGGTATGAACGAAAGGGAATTTCCTTTTCAGCTGTATTGTTTTCTGTCTTGTCTGATTTTCCTTCACTGTAATTTTGTCTGATACTCTAACATTTATTTGTGAGGAAACATGTAATATTGTCGCTCTATCCATCCCTTCAGAGATCTTTCAGGGTGCACTCTCTCTGACTTGTGTCTCATTTGATTTAGAAAACCACCTTCCACTCTGTTTGCAGTGTATAGAACAGGGTTTCTCACATATTCATGTGCTGTTAAAGATGCAGTATCTGATTCAGGTCTCACTAAATCTCTCTATTTTTTTTAACCAAACGATGATTTAAAAAAAAGAACATTAAAGCAGGTGCAGCTTTGGACTTGATGAAAGTGTCTGACAGTAGGACTCCTTGACTCCCAGCTCTTCCACTGAGTCTTCCTATGACTCTGGGCAAGCTGCATAATCTCTCTCTGTGTGGGTCTTCTGATCTGTAAAATGCAATTCATTCATATTCATGTTGCTCACAATGATGCTATTAGGCTTAACTGATGTTTGCAAAGAAATTCATGGCCTTTATGAGAGAGATGCTATAGAAATTCCAGATTATAACGCTAAATATCTACATTTAAGAATGGAAACCATAGGATCTGCATCTCTAACAGTCCCTTTCTGTGTATTCTTTGCATAATGTTATCCTTCTCTCTCTTCCATTCCCCTATCACCAACTCCTTTAGACTCGGGATATAAGCCCAGAAGAGATAGATTTAAAGAATGAACCTTGGTATAAATTCTTTTCGGAATTGGAGTTTGGGAAACCGGTAAGTTTGATAGTTGCAATGACCAATGAAGTCAATCTGACTTTTTTTTTTTTTTTTTTTTTAATGATTGTCACATCTCTTTGCTAGGCCCTGAACCTGAAACAGCTGTCTTACTCACTTAAAGGTGTGATTGTACATAACGTCATCCTGGTACTAATGTAAAGCAGCTGTTCTGTGGCCACTTTTAGTATTTTGAGGCC
The DNA here is from genome assembly GCA_035584735.1 of Pseudotriccus pelzelni. NCBI lineage: Eukaryota > Metazoa > Chordata > Aves > Passeriformes > Tyrannidae > Pseudotriccus > Pseudotriccus pelzelni. The sequence goes on from JAWMRA010000162.1 coordinate 15,625,183, forward strand.
ATTTGCAAACATTCCCCGCCTTCCAGCACCATGTATCAACAAGGCAACGTTTTTTTACACACCATAGTTCAAACTGCATTTTTGTGGTTAATGATAGAAATAATATCCTATTCTCATTATTCAAAGCCTCTATTCTCACTCTGCCTAACAAGGTCTAGGATAGCTGAGAGGTAGCTTTAAGTCAAGGAGAATCATTTATTCCTATCTCTGGCTTGTAAACTGCAAGTCAGTAATTTCCAGCTACCCATAAACAGATCATGACACTTTTTCCTCGTCATTTCCCTATGCAGGTAGCTGCCCATTGCCTAAATAGAGGGCATCAGTCTGTGTTGAATAGCCCTTGCCATTCCCCGAAACCAAAGGAATCTGTGAACAGTGTGCTTTCTTTTCAAATGGACCTGTGTTGCTCTGTGCAGAGAGAGAAAATAAAATTTTAAAAAAAAAGCCTTGATTTCCCCTCTGGAAAAGGATGAACTAAAGCTTAATTATTCAATAGGACAAAGGAGATTTTGATGGAGAGAACACATTGGTGGTCATGGCTACTGCAACAAATGTGACTTTAAAGCATTTTATGGCCTGGTTCTTACTGATTAAGCGCTATTAAAGTCCATTATTAAATAATGCTTAATAAGCTACTCTTACTGCACCAAAGGGGCCAATATCAGCCTCTCACATGTATTCAGGCATAGTGGTTGGTTGTCGCTTCTCCTTCCTCCTTGAGGTCAGCTGTCAAATTCCCGTACACTCCATTTTTGAGTGCTGCTGAGATTTCCCTGCATGTACAACAAAACAAATATGTTTTAAGGTTCAGTACTGTCTTCAGAGGCAACTGCACATGAACACCAGAGAGCAGGTTTTCTTTAAATCTAGTCTTTGTTCTGACAGAAGTGTCAAAGTTCCTCTGCACAGAATGTAGCTGCCTGGAGCTGAGTGCTCACTCCCATCATATCATAGAAATATAGTGTAATTTTTGCTGAGAAGCAAACATGTACAGTGGTTGGGTAGGCCATTCTTGCATAGAAAACTATGTTTTATAGCTACGGACCTTCCACCCTAAGCTAAAGAAGGAGCTTCAGCAATGTTGGAGATGAGACCCCTAATTTTTAGGCAGTAGAAGTCAGATAAATCTCACCTCTCTGAGGCTTTTAAGTGCTGTCAGTATAAGGATTTAACCCTTTACCAGGTGTCATGGCTTAAGATTTCCGCAATGAGAAGAAAACCACTTATCTTTGCTCACGTAATTAATAGCCATATGCTTTTGCAATGAGTGGAGGTTTGTCGTCTCTATGGTCCTTTGACTTAGCATGAGTGAATGGAAATGTGTCAAAGAAAGGAGAGCATTTGTGCCCTTGGTCCTCTCTAGGTGGGGGGATATACCTGTTCCTTAGAAGTGTGGATTTGTACTTTCAGTCAAGCAGCCTTGTCCTTATTTCAGAAGAGGGCATCTCAGGCTACACCAGCAATCTGTCTTGTGTTCAGCAGAGCATCTGTTCTAGTGACAGGTTCTCTGTCTTGCTCAGGGCACTGTTGTTAAGTGCTGCTTTCTTACAGCTTTCCTTGAAGCGATATCCCGTGTCAACTTGCTCCAGCTCCACAGCCATGCAGCCATGCTCCCCAAGAACTGTGCCAGCTGCTGAATGTCATACTCCGTAAATAGTTTTTCAGCATCAGGCACTTGAATTCAGGATGCCATCTCAGACTTTTATAGCTAGCAAAGGCCTCTCTGAGCTTCATTATCACAGCCAAAAGGGCATGCTTTTTGTAGCTTTTCTCACTCCAGTCATGGGAGGGCCAGATTTTTGTGACCAGCTAGTGGCTAAGCCTCTCAGTGGAGAGTTTCAACTAGATATTCACTAGTATCTGGCCTTTTCAAAGATTCTGTCTTCGTACCAGCTTTTTTTCCAGTGCTGGAGATAATGTGTGCTCCTAGAGGCATGATTTCCCCTGGCTTCCCAACTTGACTTGTAGCTCTGTGATGTGGGCAGATAACACTTGGTAAAAGAGATCACAGAATTCTTGTGAGCTTGTGGATATTGCTCTCTGAAGACACCAGAATAATCAGGATGTTACTTTCCCCACTGAGGAAAGCAGATGTGTTTCCTAGGGCAACTGAAGTGACACATTGCTGGACATGCATTTCTGGACAGCTCTGTGGACTGCCGGTGTGCCTTGCAGACAGGCAGATGAATCTATGCAGCAGGGATGCTTTTTCTCATGCTGCTGAGACTGAATCCCCACACACTTCTTCCTTTCTCCTGACCCGTGGCTCCACACCTCCGTGGAGCCCATGCGCAAAACTTGCCAGTCAGTCTAGAGCTCAGTAGTTTTCCTCTGTCACTGTGGGAAAACACCCATGGACACCTTCTCCCAGCCCTTCCCGTTACAGCATTGAGTTGAGCTCTTTGCTATAAATGGAGAAGCAGGGGGCTGGAAAAAGAGATGCAAGTCCTGCCTTGACACCTAATGCCCTCCAGTTCCTCCATCTGAATCCTTAATTTTCACAACACCATCTACCCTCCTACAGCCACTGATCTAATGGACACTAAATAGGTATTTAGTATTTGCATCCACACAGTGGTTGTCTGAATGCAAAGCAGTACAGATTCAAAATACAGATCCAAGCAGTCTACAAAGGAATTTGGATTAAGACCCAAGTGTTGTAGCTCAGTCTCACTTTTGATAACGGTGAGATTTCCTCCTCAGTGACTCAGAGACACTTACTATTTAGTAATCTAGTCACAGAAGTCAGTATGGACGTGAAGGAAACTGCTAGGCTTGCCAGGCAGCAGAGGTTAATTTTGTTTGGAAACAGAGCAAATGTATTCTGTTTTCACAAAATAAGAACAAAGTCTCTTTGAGCATATCAATATATCAGTGAGAGATGCATATCTGGTGAAATGAGGATGCTATCTTGGCATTATTTGGATAGGAGTGTCAGGACAAAGATCTTTCACTTTGAATAATCCTCCCTGATATTTACATGGGCATCCAAATAGGAAAATCCTATTTTGAAATTAGTACCTTCACCTGTAGGATGAATTTTAAAGAACTAGTTCCCCAATTTCCATGTGTGCCACTCTCTCTGCCAAAAATCACCACAGACAAACCCCAAACCAGTGAAATACAAAATAACAAATCTGCATTCTCATTGCCCCACAATGCCACCACTGGAAAATCAGCCATTTGTTTACATGGTATGTATTCATAGTCTGACGCGGGTGGGAAAGATTTTCCCTTTTCTTTATCAAAGGCCCTTGTATTGCCCTTTCGTTTTGAAAAGAAGAATGAGCAAAACAAATGCTTTTTATCACTATGTGTTTTTTTCCCCATTTTGTTTTGGTTTTGTGTTAACAATGCTTTAACCAACAGCTGTGGCCTCCCTCTGAGAGTCCAAAAACCCTTAGAGCACCCTGCAAAAATAAAAATTTCCTCCCATACTACTGAAAACAGCCCCTCGCAGACTGCATGTATGGTCCCTTTTGCCCCCCATGATTTCTTGATATTTGTGCTATAGCAGATTTATCCGTCTTTCTCTCTCTCTTTCTCTGTTGTGGTTTGTTGGTTTTTTATAATTTCTTTTCAGTGTTGATGCAGATCCCCTATTGTATTCCCCCTCTGTTCTAATCCAGTTTCCATATTCTCTGTGATGTCTTTCCTTATCTTCATTTCCTCATTTCCTTCCTCTGCTTTCCATCAGCCTCCAAAAAAGATTTGGGATTATACTCCTGGAGATTGCTCTATCCTTACTAGAGAGGATAGAAAGGTAATTGTGTCTCATGCGCTACAGCATCCAGCGCGTATGTATGTGTGTATGTGGTTTTTTGTTTGGGGTTTTTTTGTAACATTGCTTGGGTTTTGTGTGCTTGTGAGTGATTTTTTTTAATTGGGCTTGAGCTCATTAGCCTAACAATTAAGTAGCTAGTAAATTGATTTAATAAACAATTCTTAAATCATAATCAGCTGTAATTTAGAGTGGTGGTTTTGCTATCTTGACTTGCGATGATAATTATACTAACAGCATAATGCATTTTGTCACAGTATCTTTTTTTTTTCTTACAGGTGGGTTTTATAACTTTATGGTTTGTAGAAATAGATTTTAGCAGGCCTGTGCATCTCTTAAGTTGAATGTTAAATGCTTAAAACTATTTCCTCTGTAATGATTGAAACATGATTAATTAATAGTGAATTTCTGTGTATTTTCATACCACCTTCATCTTTTTTCAATTAAAAAGGCTCGCTTTTTTTTTTTCAAAATTAACATTCCTTTGGTTTCCCCTAACCCTAAGCATTATTTTCCCATTCTTCTTCTCCTTCTTTAACCAGACTGATCTAGAAAAAGACCTCTACCTCTACCAGACTGAGTTAGAGGCAGATTTAGAAAAAATGGAGAAGCTTTATAAAGCGCCACATAAAAAGCCACAGAAGGTATTTCCTATTCTTTTCATGCTGCCAATCCCTGTTTCCAAACTCTCTGCTCTAATCTATTCACTGCTGGATGATTATTAAATGAGGTTGGGATAAATAATGGCTCTGACCGTTCTGACTGCATGGCTTGCTGTGTCGCTGTCAGAAATAATAGAACGTGATGCTGAGAATCCGGCTTGAAATCCATTTCAGATACAGTGATTTCCTCTCTCCCCCATTTGCTTTCAGCTGCCCCTCACCCCCATCTCAGTCCCCCTTTCAGGTTTAAAGTTCAGTGTCTGCAAAAAAAACCCTCTCTATTTTTCACATGAATAGGCAGCAGCAATCAGCTTAAAATTCTTGGTCGGCGTGTCACGTCATCATCTCGTGCCTTTCAAGCGTGTTGCCATCTACCCTCCCTTCATACAAGCCCTGCTCTGTGCTAGGAGCTCACGCCTACCCAAGATTTTGGATATTCCCAAGAGATTTCACACAATTTTCCTTACACTGCACCTTGTTGTGGCCTTCTAGGGCAGGTCACCTGCAGCTGCTGCTTCGAGGGTCTGCAGGACTTGAACCATGAAATGATAGATTAATTGGTAACACGCCATTTTTTTCTATTTTTTTCTGTTGTTGATTTTTTTTTGAAGCTGCGGCATTTCACCAGGACTTGAAAAAGCTGCTTTTTCAAGCACAAGATTTGCTTTTTTCTTCTTCCATGGGAATCCTCACCTATATGAGGGGACACCAGATAGAGCATTTCTGCTAAAATTGCCTTCAATTTTTAAATAATGTGCCTAGGAAGTGTTAGATGGATTTAAAGCAAGCGGATAAGGACTGGCTTTTGCTATTGAACCTGTGCAGCTGGCATTGCTTCTCTTAAGTAAGGAAACTGAACTGAAACGTTGCTTTTGTTATTAGAGCTTTGATATTTTTTTGAGCGCTGAGGAATGTACTGTGCTGCAGAAATGTAATATACCTTTAAAGCAAAGACGGGCAGTGACCGGCTGGGGGGAAAAGCTTGGGGAAATAATTATGAGCATGTGTCTCCTGGTCATGGCCCAGCTGGTTATCTCTTCTTGCTTTTGGCTTTATTCACAATGACTCATTTGCAGACAAAAGAATAGGCACTGCGAAAAAGGCATCGGCTGTGCTAAAAACCTGTCACTGCCCTGAAGGAACTCAGAAATTGTTGCTTTTCTGCAAAGACACTGACAGCTTAAACTGCATTTTAGACTTAAACTCCAGTGTCTCCTATAGGCTAATATTCAAGCAATAGATGGAAAATTACTTAAGCAGGCCTTTTTCTTTCTTCTCACATGTAAGTGCGTATCAATGACTCTTTTGTTTGGACTTTTGCAGAATACGGCAGGTGTTACTCCTCTGGAAACTTCCACAGACCATTCTTCCTAGTAAGTTTTTCAATTGCTTTTGGATGTCTCTTTTGCAGTCTGAGGTCATGTAGGACAGGGTTCTGTGTACTGGAAATGGGTTGGCTTTATTTTTGGGGGGTGGATATAGGCAAATGCGTGTACCACAAGAATCATATGTGTGCTCTAGACGAGTCCGGGAACAATATCTGCCCTTTGATCTTGAATGAATTTTGAACTGATTACATGAGAGATTGGATTGTCTAGACAAGATTCGCTGATTGTGCCAGGCAGTGGCTTTAAAAAAAACCCAACAGATCTTTAACTTCATCTTGATGAAGTTTGCAAATTGATTGTATCTTCATGCAAGTAACATTACTGTGTGGAATAAACAAAAATTGTTTGTATGATAGACTGGCGCCTGCTAGATATTCAGTGTTTTGCGCACCAGATCAAAAGGATGCTGTTCATGGAAGGCAGTAATATCCCAGTCTAAAGAAAGGGAGCAGTGGTAGTAGTAACAATATTCCTCAAAGATCTAACATGGCACTGACTTTTCAGTGGAATATATAATAAGCAGTATATTCTGTCTAAATGAGTTGGTTTTTCTTAAAAGAGGAACACATGACCAAAAAAAAACCAGAAGAAGATGCTGAGCTGTGCAGAGTTACTTGAGTCATACTGAGTTATTCGAGCCATGGAGCCAACTCCTACTGTGAGCCTGCTGCTCCTTGTAATTGGACTGAATACTTAATATTGTCCATAGGCACAGTGATCCCCTCTACGAGGACGGTTTGTTAAAAAAGGCAAATTTTCCTCTAGCTACCCATTGATACCTTGTGTGTTCATGGCCCCCCTGGGGGTCTTAGAGGTCTCCTGTAATTCTTTCAACTCAGTTCCCTTCTGCTTGGAAACTCACACACTGCTGCACCTTGTTGATTGCTCCAGTGACTCTTTAGTTTTGTTTTGGTAGGAAGAAAGCAATAAAATAAATGGACATCTCAGAGATTAGCATAAATAGCTGTGTGTCTGATCCAGTGGAGAGGAAGCAACCTGGATATGCTGGGAATGGGACACAATAGCGAGGCACAGTGGAGTTGCACACTCCTTCCTGTCCTGCTTTTAGAGAACAGGGAGAAAAGATCACTGGAGTTTATTGTCTTATTTCTGCAGTGTTGCACTTTTCTCCATCCACCCAATCCTGATCTTGCAGACTGATTTGGCCCTAATACAGTACTGCTTGCTGGCCTTAATTAATAAGGGAGCAGCTGGTAAAGGGATTCTGTGAAATACCTCCTCTCTCTCCCCCAGGTGTATGCTGAAGGAGGATTCTTTTAACTCTTTGTTTTTTAACAACTTACATCAGGGCAGTCATTATTCCCTGTGGCATCTGGCAGGACTTCCTCAGGTACCTGACACAGGGAAGCACTGGGATAACTCTTATAGGAAACAGCAGCTTTGTAGCAGTGGGCCTGTTTTTGAGCATTGTTTAGGTTAAAAAAGTGACTATGTTCCCTTCCCCATTTGTGGTGCTTTTCATGAGCTTTTACTCCAGAAAGTAATTTATGGGGCTGCATATGACCTGGTTTTCCTTGTCTGGAAACTAAAATCGTCTTTGTGATCCAGACATTGTGTAATTTCACCTCCATAGCCAGTCCTCTGATGTGTTTGAAAGCTTTCCCTTTAACCCAGAAGTACAGTGTGTGTTCAGAATAAACATATGCATGTACAAATTTATCCACAACAAGCAGGCATAACCACAAGCATTTCCACATTCACATAAATTTGAATCACTCTTGGACATCAGAATGTCAAATATTTCTATTAATTGGCAAATCTGTATATTTTTATTTTTTCAAACTTGCCAGTAGTCATGCTTTGGCCCTGGACTAGCATTGTGTGAGACTCAACCTTATTCTGAAGAGCCTGGTTGAACACAAGAAATGGTACCAGATGAGCTTAGCTTTTAGGAAAATATAGTCTGCCTGATTGCTCAGTAATTTTTTACACCTGAAATGTCATTTATACCATGGCATTGCTGGTTAATCTTTTAGAGACGAAACAGTGAAATCTGGAAATCAGATGTGTGAGCATACTTGTGCTAGTACAGGACTAGAAAAGGGGTTTGCAGTAAATTTCCAGTCTTTAAACACCACTTAAATTAAAATTATACTCATTTTAACAGCATTCTGTTTATATATCTGCATGGTAGACCTAGAGTCCAGGGGTTTTTGGTCTCTGAGACATTATGCCTGAGACAAAGCTGAGCAGAACTCTGCACATCTGGGAATTTCTTTTGCAATTAACACAGTAGTGTCTATAGCCTTGTACTATTGCTTCTCTGCATGGTTCCTCACTAATGGGCTTCAGAAATTGCTCTGGGAGTCTTGAACTGTAGTGTTGACTGGGAAGCTGAACTGGTTGAGGTGAACTCCTCAGCAGCTGTACTTTATAAGCAAGAGACAGACATGGCTAGTGTTTAAGGAGAGAGAACTAGGAGCTGGAAGGTATTTGTGCTACCTCCAGATAACCAATGAATTTCTTTGTGTCTGCAAAAAAATGATGCATCTGCCCTGACTATTGCCTCATCCATAAAGTAGAGGAGTGCTTTCCTGCCACCGGTTTCCAGGTGGAGCCTGGAGTGCTTCATCTCAACTCAGGTGGAGAATGCTTTGTAGTGCCAAACCTAGAACATTATCCTGTGTATTCATAACCTCTTCATTCAGCACCAGTTCTTCATATACAGTCTGTTCTGAGTTCAAAAGTGTGTTTTTCCCTTACTTGACATGAAGCTCTCAGCAAACAGAAGTGACCCCCTGGTGTCTCTCCCCTTTTTTTGTGTATTCCAGCTCCACCTATTCACCCAACTACAATGCAGTGAAGAGGGAGTCGGAACAAGCTCTGGGAGACCCTGCTGCTTTGGAGAATGAAAGGCAGATTTACAAGAGTGTACTGGAAGGTGGAGATATCCCATTCCAGGGACTGAGTGGTCTCAAGCGACCTTCGAGCTCTGCTTCCACAAAAGGTACGTGGTTAGGGCACTAACATCTTCTCCATTCTGCACAGTGTCAAAAGCCAGGTGATATGGGGCAAACTGCTACAGGGTTTAGAATCCTATTTAAGCCAGTTGAGATTTATGCTGTCCTTCCTCCTTGCCATACTCTGTGTTCCCTCCTTTTTTTCTCTCAGACCACACTGGCCAATATTTTTCATGACGCCTTTAACTGATCCAGGTTCCTCTTCCCAAGAGAGACCAGCTCCCTCCATCCAGCACTTCAGGCACACCCCAAACTCTCGTGTTCTTCCTTCAGGCAGCTTAGGCTGGCCTTATAATCCATTTGCTCCCACTGCCTTGCCATGCTAGAGCCCTTCCCTGCCTTTTCTGTTCTCCCCGCTGCATTTCAGCAGGCCACAGCAGTCTGCTGGCCTGGCTACCCTGGTGTAGCTGGTGCCATGTGCTCCACAGCCTCCTGCCTGCCAGGGATGTACAGAGAATGCATGGGTCACTGAACCAGCAACTGCTGGCTGAACCAGCCCTGCAGGCTCCGGGACTGTGAGCCAGAAGAGATTGATCTCCTCCCCTTTCCTCCCCCCATCACAGACTTTCTAGGAGAGTAGGACAAGGAAGAGCCTGACTCCCATCAGGCAGTTGTACTGGGGAATGTATCTCTGAGCCAACTTCAACCTAAAAATGGCTTGAGATGGGGAGAGGACTGGAGAAGGAATGTGCTGGGTTTCTGAACTGCTCTCCCTAAAAATAGTACATCACACCAGAAAGGTCTCTCTGTCTCTATCTTCCAGCTGTTTTTCAGCATTTTGTCAGGTTTGTAGGGCAGGGAGTCAAACTGGATCTGAACAAAAAAATCTGTTCAGTTATTTTTCCACAAACTGCAGTTGAACCTGAATCATTATTTTGACATTTGAATTTGAACTCAAATTGGAAACAGACCTAAAAACTGCAGTCTAAGCTGAAACCAGGCTGGATCCTTCTTAAAAAAAAAAAATGTCCTGATCTGACTCCTTGAATTTTAAAGCAAACATGGTCAGCCACATTGTCTGAAAGACACTCAGCTTATTCCTAGTACGGGGAGTCTCTAAGCAGGCGTCCCTTGGGCAAGGTCAGCTGATGTGGTGTGCTTGTGCTGGCACAGTCAGCCACTGATTGTTTTCTCCCTCCCAGGAATAAACTGTTTGGCAAGCACTGTGGTGAGACCATAGTAGGTGTGATTGCAGGCTTGGTATTAAGCCATTTTTGCAACGTTAGTGCCTCTGCATTCTTGCTGACACCCTGATCCTGCCCAGAGTTCAGTTCCCTTTTCCATGGTGCCACAGCTTCCCTGGAAGCTGATGATGCTTAGCACTTTTTAGGAGAGTACCTTCAAAGTGCTCCAGATCTGCTTCTGGCCAAGCCTCTCATTTTAGAGACATTAGCAGCGCTTCACCCACTCCTGTAAGCGCGGCTTGTTTTGCAGTTTGTTCCTGCTTTTCTTTGGTTTGGAATTTTGTTTCTTTAAAGTGCATTTTATGACATCCAAGCATGTTCTTTCTCCTTTCTCAATAGCTTTCTAGCACTTAAGCTAACAGGTTGTATTTATTTTATTCTGCATGCTTACCAGTGGATCGTAAAGGTGGGAATGCTCATATGACTGCACCCTCTTCAGTTAATAGCCGAACCTTTAACGCTAGTCATACCGGTATGTTAGGTCACGCATGTAAACATAAGAAGCCCTTATCAGCTGCAAAAGCCTGCATTACTGAAATCCTCCCTTCTAAATTCAAACCCAAACTAGCAGCTCCAGCTGCTCTTGTGCAGGACAAGACGGGTATCTTGCTGTCTCATGAGAAAGCTCAAAGCTGCGAAAACCTTCGTAGCTCCATTGCCTTGTTTGATAACAAAAAGGCTTTCATGGTAGATATAGGGGAAAGCATAGAAAACATCTTTATGAAGTCAAAGCAAGAGTATGCCATCAAATCCGGCAGTACCATGAGCCTGCAGGAGTATGGCACCAACTCTAGGAAAGGCTACCTGTTCCCTGCCTCCAGGAAAAGTGGGATGGAGTTTACAACGCTCTATAAGGACATGCACCAGATCAACCGGTCCAGGATCCATTTGGACACAGTCTCCTCCTGCAGCGTGAAGGATATTGCATCTCAGTTTGAGAATGAAGCAAAGGACAAGATGGAGCACAGCCTGAGTCGAGAGGATTCAGAGCAGATCCCCAAAGACACTGTTTCCTCCCGTATCAGTGCCTTTGAGCAGCTGATCCAGAGATCCCGATCAATGCCCTCACTTGACTTTTCTGCTGGACAAAACAAATCCACCACTTCTCTCCAGTCTAAAATTTGTCTGAGTGCTGCATACTCTGCAGAGATTCTTCTGGATTTGTCAAAAGCACACCAAGAAGAAAAGGATGCTGCCTGCTTGGCCGACAAATCCTCCCTCTCATGCAGCAATGTGGAGGACACAGCTTCAGATGTCAGTGATGCCATCCCTATGGACACACTTTCAGCTTGCACAGATGAGATAGATCTTCTCTCAAATGCCTCCAATGACAGTGGCAGCAGCAGCAGCAACCTCAATGGGCCTCAGAAGCATAAAATCAACAGATGCAAAGGCCCATGCCCAGCTTCCTACACCAGGTTCACTACCATCCGAAGGCATGAACAGCAGCAAACCTCCAGGAACCCTGATTCCAAAGGGGATGTCTATGGGGACAGGCACATGCTCCCCAGAAATGTCTACCTAATGAGCCCGCTCCCATTTCGATTGAAAAAGCCCTTCCAACACAAATCCTGCAGAACTCCACCCCCAGACTGCCCGGCAAGCCTGGCAGTGCCCAGCCCTGAGAACCCAGATGACCTCGTACAGCTGCAGGGGAATGTAGGAAACAGGAGTCACCACTCCCAGCACCAACTGTTCTCCAGAAGCAGGCCTCTTGCCCCCAGGCGCCTGTCTTCCTTTGACATTGTGGAAAGGCTTGGCTACTTCCCCACCATGGGACCTAGCCAAGATAGCTTCATGGGCCGGGCTGACACTCCTGACTCCTTAAACAATGGGAACCCTATTCCATATGCTCTCTGTCACAGCCTGGACACAAACAACAACCCGCAAAGTGAACTTGGGACGTACCTAGGAGGTGGTTTTTGTGTTCATTATCAGTTTCTCTTCATCTGTCTTCTTGCTTCCTTTTTCCTCCCCTTTTTTTTCCACAACCCTTGCATTTTTACTCCTCACCTTTGCATCCCCTGATCCTTTTTTTTTTTTTTTAATCCCTAATGTGTCTAACGTCCTTTGCGTGTCTTGCTCGGCATTTTCGTTCAGGACTTGTTAACAGCTGCACTTCTGAGAAACGATTTCCGCTGCCTTTCTAATCACATCAGGTTCAGTTTATCTCTCAAGCAGCTCTGGGGATGCATGAATCTCAACATGAGATGTTTCTTGTCCTGTATCATTTGCACACATGGGAATTATAAAGCAAATCCAGATGATTTGCTTTAAAGGAGTAGTTTCTCAAGGTCTAGTTGTGTTTGCGTGTGTGTATGTGTGTATTAAACTTTTCTCAACAGTAAAATGCCAAATCATTCTTTAATGGCAGTGAATCTTTTCTTTACAAAGTCATTCTATGTCTTTACACTTTCCTGTACAGTTATTTTCTGCCTATTTTTGGATCTTTGTTCACATGTACAGCCCAAAAGGGAAAAAAATGAAAATGGATAAATTATCAACATCTGATTGGCAATTTGGTCAATGGCAATTGAGAATCCTTACTCTTGTAATGGAAACAAATTGTTTAAAAAGATCTATTTTTTTCCTTTCTGGTTATGCTAGATAAATCCATCTGTATTTTAACTTCCTTATGTTGTTTTGAAGTAGATTCAGAATCACCAAGGCATTTTGCACCAGTTGATTACATGGAAACTCCAGAAGAAATTATCCGCAGGCGGCATGATGACAAAGAGGTAATGCTCTCCTTTATGGTCTAATAGCAGTTGTAGGAGCCCCACATAGAAGAAATATAGCATTCAACCTTATATAAGGACAGCTAGTACGTCCATGACTATGTGTACTGGAAAGTAGAGCAACAAGCAGGAACTAGTATGTTTTAATTTCAATACTATATCTGTCACTGATTTGATGTATAATGTGTATAGTTCAGTTTAGCTTTTGTTTCAGATTAACCTGATAGTTCTTATCAATTGCACAAAATTATATATAGGGACCTTAAATAATATAAAAAGGGTTGGAGATGTATGTGAGATGTGGTCCAACACCCCAGTACTCTCAGATAAAGATGGTTAACCTGTTATTGTTCTTCATGCAAGCCGCTTGAGTTGGTATTAATCAAACTGGTGAAAAACAGTATTGTTCCTATGGGGGTCCTCAGGTTTTGAACAGCAAATGTAAGATATTTTAGCAGTCAGAAAGTGGGAAGTTTTCCTTCAGTGCAAACTGGAACTCTTTATGGTGTCTGAAGTTGTTTACGACAGACTGTACTAGTCCTTTTTGAACTGGCTGAGCAACGCTGGGACAAACCAAAATAATGGAAAAGCCACACAGACGTTTCAGCACTAACTGTATTCAAGCTGAGTTAAAGAAGTTACAAGGTGATTGCTTTCCAGGAGGCTGGAATTAATTTCCCCTGCCTGGGAGAGAGGAAAAAAAAAGTTTTGTTTTTAGTGTTAACTTTCGTAGTTCAAATAATGTTTATCTGTGCTTTGAAATACGGTAAAACTTGCTCTTAATTCATGTGTGAAAAATCTATTTTCACTGTCTTCTCCTGTGAAATAATTAGTAATCCCCCCACTTCCAAAATCCAGCATGAGAACTCATAGAAGATCAGAACTCTGAATTCAGTAAGGCCTGCTGGCTTTAAATGAGTTAGCACAGAGCTGAACTCTTTAGCCTACAGTCAGCCCCAAAAGGTGGGACAATCCTTCTGCCCAGGTACTCAAGAATGCACCTTTCCATTAGCGTGCTGGAGACTGAAGAAGTCCAAAATAATTCTTTGGAATTTATTTACTTTATTTTACAAAGTGTGTTACACAAGCCGAAAGTGTGGGAGAACCTGAATGTGGTTACACACTCTCCCAAGCCCCTTGCAAGGCTCGGGGGAGTTCAGTGCCTCAGAACATACCACTGGGGCTGATTCAAGTCTCTTGAAAGTCAGTGAGAGAAACTCCTTGTTTGTTGGTTGAAGGGGGTTTGGATCAGCTCTCTGCATGATCAGCAATCTTCTTAGAAGCTCCCGGGAGCTGCCCAAAACTTAGAAAAACTCATTGACTTTCATCAGCTTTGGATCAGATCCTCTGTATGAGATGGATTTCAGTTATGCCATAATGATGATGTACCTTCTGTGTTTGCAAAGTGAAAGGCTATTGTGTAGTTAGTAGAATCAATATTTGATATTGAACTGTAAAACCCCAGATATTTGCAGGGACCTCAGGAATTTTAGTCACATTTATGGCAGCTTTTGAATGCCTTTAACTAGATGATTTACTGCCCATTTTATGCAATTTTATGGCAGAAACTTTTAGAGGACCAGAGACGGCTTAAACGTGAGCAAGAAGAAGCTGATATTGCAGCTAGAAGGCACACAGGGGTTATTCCAACGCACCATCAGTTTATCACTAATGAGCGATTTGGGGACCTCCTAAATGTAGACGATACAGCAAAGAGGAAATCTGGGTCAGAGGTCTGTTTTAGTTACCTCAGTCTGCTGCTTGACCCAAAGCAATAATTGCCTCTCACAATGTTGTGCTTTAGGCCGACATTAGCTCTTCAGAGAATGTCGTTTGTTGTTTTTTTTCCACCTTCCCCTTTCCCATTCTGGCTTCATTTAGATCTGCTTTGACTCTTGTGCCTGGTAAATTAATTGATAGCTCTATACCAAGCTGCATATATTAAAGCATGCCTGCTGAGAATTGCTGGTGCACACCTGTGATGCATGCCTTTAAATATCAGCTATTTAGTGAATCAAAGGCATTCTACATCTTTTGCATCATATTGCTACATTGTCTTCTTGTCTGTGCCTTATGCTTAGAAACTTCATGTCTTGTTGATCCTGGCCATGTCACACAGGGTTTTTTTTTTTAGAAATACATAGTTTTTTCTCTTGAAATATGCTTAATGTGCTTTAGAAACAATCGAAAAAAGTCTCAGCATATTTCACTGCGTATGACCTGGTTGGACTTTCTGAAAGAGACAAAGGAAGAGGTAGATGGCTTTTCCAAGAGCCCCAAGCCACTTCTCCCAAAGACTGGATGCTAGTCCAGGTGTCATGGCCAAATGCCTTTTCTGCCTCACATGGACTGCTGCTGGACCCTTGGCATCAGCTGTTTCCCCAGAGGTGCTGCACTGCGGTTGTGGGTGGGGTGGTCACCATATGGCTGGAGTATACCTGTCTGCCCTTTATCTGGTTTCAAATGCCCTGGAGCCTCATGAATGTGACTACTATTTATTTTATGGTTTATTATCAAAATGACTTTAAAATTGTCTGAATATTTTGTGGCCATTAGAAAATCAGCCAAGTAAATCAAGCTTCAAAGCCTGTGCCTGCTGTCAACATCGTTTTTGTCTTTGTAGCCACTGAAGACTTTTTTAGACACATGCTTAATTTATTTTTATTTTCTCCTCACCTTTGTCTCTTTCCTACCAATTGATATGGGGTACATGGGTCATATTGCGGTATTCAATGGGGTCAGGTAATAATAAGAGCCACATCAAATAATATCCTACTGTTTTTTCCTAGCTAGTAAATTTTTCTTTTCCATTCAAATGTCAAGAGAAATTTGGTCTTGGAGTCCCAGTAACTTTAGTTACTGGAGCAGCTTTCATTTTTCAGGATTAGTCACATTTAAAAGTTTACTGCTGCTAAATCCATTTCCTGTAGTGCTCTTAATTACTGCTATACCAGAAGTTGGCATTTTGTGTTCTGGTGGGAGATGCCCATCCAGCATACTTGGACTGTAATATCAGTTGCACGCAAGCTTGTAGCAGAATACCTGCATCCAAGTTTTTCCCCATGCTAATGTTAGCTATAGAAGAGTTTGGGTGCTTTTCCTCAGAAGAGGGTTGAAAACTTAGTTATTATTTTAACGTGTTGATTTTTATTTTTTTTTTGATCTCTAGATGAGACCTGCTAGAGCCAAGTTTGACTTTAAAGCACAGACGCTAAAGTGAGTACAGCTTGTTATGACTGCCTTGCGTGTTATTCCTCCACTTTTTCCTCTAGGATGCAGCATTTATGACATGTCATGCAATTGGATTCATGTTTTGGGAGTGTCTTCCCAGCAGCTCAAAGCAAAGGTGTCCATATTAAGGCAGAGAAAGGTAATATGAGTCTTGCAGATCATAGCCTCTGAAGGACCTTAAGGAAAATGTCTTATTTCTCAGTGCATCTCTGTCCCACATGATTTTCTGGGCAACCCACATTCTTTACTGGAAAGAGTGAGTGCTCCTCTGAGGGTGGGTGGAGCCACAAGAGAGCAGCACTCACTTCACTGTGCCAAGCATAGCCCAAGGGCAGAAGGGACTTGAAAAGATGCCTAGCTTTAAGTGTGTAGGTGGGCCCTTGACTCAGGATTTCCCTGATTCAGGACCTATAAGTCTGCAGAGTGGTCACTGCTCTTCTGGCATCTGTGGGTACATAGCGGGTGTTTGTGGTGTCATTGTTGTACCTCCAAGCCCTGTTATGGTCCTTTTGGTGAATCACACAGCACTACTTCTTCTTTTTGGGAAATACTGCTTTGAAGAGAAAGCCTGGAAGGCCTTTCCCTCTGCATGAGGCTAGAGAAGCTCTCATTTTAATATTGCTGGGAGGGAAGAAAGAAGAACAGAATTCAGTGAAGAACCTGTTTTCTTCTCGGGTGCTAATATCCTGGGAATATTTTTGTTACATGTTCTATAGGTGATGATTTGTAATGATTTACATACCATCTCCCCAGCACTTCTAATAAAACTGAGGTACATATAAGGTGTAACTGTTGTGTCCCTTGAGCAGACCATACCAGGGTGCCAGACAAAAGCAAAGGAGAGCTTGCGAAAAATGTCTTAGGAAAGGCTGTATTGTTTGTTTTCTTCTGGGGATCCAAGTAGTAGGTTTATGAGTCTAGTACAAGCTGCCCATAGTAGATGTTTTGCAAGCTGCAGACATTCCTAAATTTAGTACTGAAGACTGTAGATTAAAATTCCAGTTGTTAGCCCAGTTGAGATCAGTGGTTGCACAACCACAGGCTGGCCAGAAATGTAATCATTGCAGGATCAACACTGGCACGTGAGGAGGTTAATCTAATCAACAAACTAGCTCACATTAAAATCATGTGTCACTTTGGAAGGCACTTGTGACATGACTGTTTCAAAACAGTAATTGAGGGCAGTTCCTCGTATCCAACATGGAAAACAGCCAGTGTCATCTTTGGCTTAAGCTTGACCTCGTTGCTGCTGTAGAGTGTGTGGTTAGTAGGGCCCTCAGAGGCCAGATTTTTTTGACAGGATGCTCGAAGAGCAAGAGAGTCTCTGCACATCACAATACAAACAGAGTAATCCTCAACATTTAGCTTTCACTTGGGGTGGAGCACGCTGTGTATCAACAGGCTGATGCAGACCTTGGTACCTAGGTATTGCTGGACAGAAAAAAGCACGTCTGTTCTCCTCCAGTGAAGTTCTGATGGAGTGCTTGTGTTGTTAACAGGGAACTTCCTCTGCAAAAAGGAGATATTGTTTACATTTACAAGCAGATTGACCAGAACTGGTTCGAAGGTGAACACCATGGCAGAGTTGGCATCTTCCCACGATCATACATAGAGGTAGCTGCTTTCCTTGCAGGTGTTCTCTTTGTCCACTCCCTTTCTGCCAGTGACCAATTTATGGGCTTTTCGTATGAGACTTACCTGATCGTTTGTTCATTCTAGCTCCTTCCTCCAGCTGAGAAAGCTCAGCCCAAAAAGCCATTACCACTGCAAGTATTGGAATACGGAGATGCTATTGCTAAATTCAACTTCAATGGAGATACCCAAGTGGAAATGTCCTTCAGAAAGGTAGGGCTTTTGTTGTCCTGATGAATTGAATTCAGACGTGATTATGTTTTTAGCACTAGTAATTTGCAGTGTTCAAATGAAAGCTCCAATAAGATGAACTCTCTGTTCAGGAAGGATTACTTCTCATCATCCGTGTTTTAACTGTACAGTCATTATTTAGTGCCTTGTAGTTATTGTGGCAAGTAGGCTGAATCAAGAAGTGCTAATTATTTCCTTAGGGCTAACTGAGAAGATCCTTTGAGCACAAGTGCTGAAAGCCTGGCTCTGCAAGGCAAGTTAGATACTTGGTGACATGCCTCTCCAGGCTGATAGTATTCAATGGAGATGCACACAGTCCACGAGAATGGTGATTTAGAAAAGAAGGAAACTGGATTCACCTTCCTTCGTACTGCAAACCAAATCATTGAGCAAGCGAAGTTCTGTGGTATTGAAGTGACTGGCTGGACCTGACTGCAGAGTGGAGAGATGGGAAGGGATTGTGTAATGGCTGTTCAGAACAAAGTCTGCCATATTTAGATTAAGTAGCAGTATTTCTCCATCTCAACCAGCCTTCTGTTTTGATGCTCAGATTAGATCTTGTCTGTCTGCTCTTTTAATTACACATGAAGCTGGGACTTGCAGTTTATATTAAGGATCTGAAAGTCACTTCATTTGTCAGCAAAACAGAAGAGAGCATAGAGAGACCTAGGTAAAACTGCAGACCTGTGCATACTTTCTGAACACCTCATACCTCTGAGAGGCTTTTGGTCAGCCTAAAACTGCTGATTTCCATTTTTTAACTGGCTTTAGCAAGTAGGGTCTTGAAAATGTGAGCATAACTTAGTCTGCAGACAGCCCAAGTCAACACTAGACGATCTGCCTTTTTTCCTTCTCTCAGCTGAAAAATATCATTCCCACCCAGAGTTTAGGGTTAGGATCACATAATTGGAAATAGGGGAAGCTGATTATTATTGGGTCAGCTGCAGCAAGATTAAAAATGTCATCTGCTTTGGAATGATGAAATTTGTTAAAATCAGAACTACATCACTATTCCTTCTCATAGGGTGAAAGGATCACATTGATTCGACGAGTGGATGAGAACTGGTATGAAGGAAGAATCTCTGGCACCAGTCGCCAAGGCATCTTCCCTGTCACTTACGTGGAAGTGCTCAAACGGCCAGTGGTCAAGAATGCCATTGACTATCCTGACCCACCGATGTCTCTCTCCCCCAGCCGCAGCATCACAGCTTCACCACAGGTATCTGGACTAAGTGCAGCCAGCTTCAGCACCTTGCTGAATAGAGGGATGTTGCCATTGCTGTGTAAGAAGTAGTAGCTGAAAAAAAGCTGTAGCTAAGACTAGAATTTTGTGCCATAAAAGCCATGTGCTCCCTGCAGTATGCTGCAACTGCAGGAAAAGGTCATGTTTCATTACTAAGAAGGTTAATGAGTGGATCATTTGGGGATTTGGAGAACCAGCGTTTTACCTCTGATCTGTAACTTCAATCCAGGCCAAGTTGCAAGGGCTGCAGTTCATAGCCATGGGATTAAATTTCACTGCCAGAGATGGAATGAATTGGTGATCCAGCGTCTCTTGAGAGTGTGTTTTTACACTTTACAGGCCTTCACTGTGATGAGTGAATTTCATAGTATGACTATTAAAAGGGTGTCACACACTGCTATGGTCATTATGTTGATCCCAGTCAGCTTGAATTAAGCTGTATACTTACCCCTATCTGTTCCAGCTCATGACCAAGATTTAGGGAGACAGCCTCAGGAGAGAAGCCTGTATTATTTGAAAGGGGTGCTAAATGAACTCAGGTTTTGAGAGCAAGTCAGTCTGGCATTTGCCATGAATATTAGGTTCACTATGAATGATACTGTAGTTCAAAGCAGAAATCAACATGGCAACAGGTATGGGAATCCCAGAATGTTTTCTATGGAATATTTATCAGAGAGGCACTGAGTCTCTAAATCCCTTTGTTTTGCTCCCATCCTGCAAATACTTAAGTTAGAAGGTCAGTATACCTGCCTGGGTTGTGGCCATGAGGTTGTGGTGCATCCTCTTCTCACCTGTGGGACCAAAGCAAGATCATTCTGAGGTTAAGGCTGCAAGGAACATAAGTGAAGAATTGGGATTGGGAGGAAGGGATAATACAGTACAAGATGAATGGGGAAAAAAATGCCATGACTTGTGTCTGTAGTCTGTCTGGGTTTTCCTGAAAAGGAGTGGTTTTAGTCTTAGCCACTGTGTAAAGAGGAAAAACTTGTTTCTTGTTTGGGATTGCCTGTCAAAGTGGACCTCGGCTGAGCTTTTCTGTTTGAGCTTGGCAGCCTCTCCATAGCTGTGGCCTATCTGCCACAAGCTCTCTGCAAGCTTCTGATGGAAGGGATCATATCCACCTTTTTTTGGTTTCCTTTGCTATTCTTTTGATTCTTCCTCTAGTAAATCAATTCTCTCCCTGCTTTTTTTGCCTGACTTGGCAGAGGACTGAGAACTACTCTGAGCAGTGCTAATGTAGCTGTTCTCACTGATGTCACTGATGGTAACAGCTAAGGGCAAGACTTGTATATGTTCTGCCCTTATAAACATAGGATGTATTTTAATCACCTAAAGAGCATATAGCCACAGGTGGTTTTTGTGATCCCTTTCTCCTGCACAGCTTCCTCAATATAAGTTTCTTGAGGAGAAGGCATTGCTCATACTAGAGTTGAATGAAGTCAAAATTCACTGCAGCAGTGAATTCTGGCTGTGTCTGCAGTGTGAGTTATGGGCCCCAAGCTACTGCTGCCAGGCCAGTCAAATGCTGCATTCTGCCATCATGGATGGTGGCTTCAACTGCTCCCTGAGGAACTTAGGGCATATGGTATGAAGTCAGAGGTCTTCCACAAGATGTTTTGTGTCTGGGATCCTGGCAAAGTCTGGAGAAGGGTATTAGCAGCACAGATACAGACTGGACTCTGTGGTTGGGGTAGCTGTGAACAGCATGTTCTCCAACAGGATGCACTACAAAAAACTTATGCACGTGGTCACAGATCTACTTCTCTCTACACTCTCTCTCCTTTTACTTGTGCTCAGTTTTGTATTTCCTTTATTATTTTTTTGTTCATTTCTTTCTTTTTCTCTCCTGCTTTTGTCTCTTTCAAGTCTCCCAGCTCTGAGCTGCTCCATACACCAACTCCTCCGCCTTTGCCTTTCGCGCGCCGCGCCCTATCTCCAGAGGTGCAGGCGGTCACCTCTGAGTGGATTGCTCTGACCGTGGGAGTGTCTCCCAGCACCACTCCTGCCATAACTCCTCCATTGCCTCCTCCGCCTGAAGCCTCCCTCTCTCACACTGACTATCTCTCGCCTTCTGCTGCAGCCAGCCCTTCCCCCACAGTCAGCCTCCACCATTCTCATCTCTCTGGCTCCTCGACTCCCAGGTCCATTAAGTCCCCATTGCCCTCTTACTCATCTAGACCTCAGTCCTCTGCCCGCAGTTTCTATCAGGCCACTCCACAAAGCGAAGAAAAGTTTGTTGACTCCCCTCCTCCCAGCGTGACCTACTCTAACTCCTCTCGCTGGGCAGTGGAGAGCCCTGACAGCATCCTGGCAGAGCAGCGGGACACCACTGGCAGCCAAGCCTGGTTCCAAAAGACTAGAGAGGGCAGCAGCAACCCCGAGCAGAGCGCTCACGCTGTTCCCAAGATCTCTGTTGAGCGCTGCCTGAAACCATCCCAACTAGACATGCGTGCGAGCCCACAAAAGAGACCTGTGGGTTCCTCTGAGGACAACCAGTTGTGTCAGGAGCTAATGGCTATTGTTCAGGGAGGTAAAACAGAGAAAAAAGACGTGAGGAAAGGTGATCTGGGAAAGGTTCAAAGCGGGGAAAAGAAGGTACTTCTCCTGCATGTGTGTGTGCTGCTCTGAACTGCTGATTTTTATTTAACTGGTGTGTTGAGGTTTGTGCGGCTCTGCTGGACAGGCAGAGCCAGTGGCTGCCACATGTCATTTTGATGATCCTAAGGCTGTCTTCCAGGGGTCACCAGTGGCATTCACTTGATAGCAGATCAAAAAATTCTAGAAGAGGGCTCAAGAGCAGCGTAGTGAAAATGATTTTAAAATGGGTAATAACGTCGGACTGACACAATCAGTCACATCTAATGAGGTGATTGTCCTAGGCAGTGGCTATTACCAAATGTGGCAGCTCAAAGTATCACACAGGCCTCATGCCTGCATACCTCACTGTGTAGAATACAGAGAATTCCTTGCTATTCAGAGATTTTCCAGTGTGCAGTGGATCATCTTTGGTTTGTTCCTTCTAAATCCAAGGGCTGAAAAGCCTTGTAAACATCAGCCTGGCTCCTAGAATCACAAAAGCTGTGCCCTATTGGTCCTGCAGCCTATGATTTAGTGAACCTTAGTCTGGGATGTGCCTGAGTAAGGGAGTCTTGATTGTTATCTCCGCACTGAATGGAATTTATTACCTCTGCATTTCTAAAACAGTGTGAAAGGCTGTAGCCACAAAGGGGAATTAGACCTAGTGATACTTCTGCCCAAGAGTTTTCAGTTATATAGCTGAATGTTACAATGAGAGGACATATGTGAAACTCTCCATAGCTTCTACAACCTGTCTTCTGCGCTCAGTCTCGATATAGGAGATATACCTCTCCTTGCAGCTCTCAGTTGACTTGGGGTCCATTATGGGCTGTAGCCAGCCCAAATATATTACAGCACCCCCATGAGTGGAACTTTGGAAAGCTCAAAATCATAGAATTATAAATACTGTCTTGGATGGACTGCAAAAGCCTCCATGACATACCCCATCTAGACAACACTAAATAATGAGAAACTAGAGTTTCCAAGATGACATGTTTCACACTGGGAAATCTTATGACAAATAATTTGACTTCTGCTTGGATCATAACCGGAAGTGTACTGAGAGCTGTGTAAAGACTGTACTGTTTACCATCTCGATATGTTTTAGTAGCATTTTTTACAGACATAACCTGCATGTTTAAAACAGAATGAGGTGGTCAGCTCAAACAAACCAACTGGAAGCTGCACTTGCCCTTGCATGGAGTTACTGTTGCTGTGTGTGCTTCAAATTTACTGGATAGTAGATGCTCTTATCGTTAGCAGTGATTGTGATAGGAGAGTATGTGCCAAGCTGACCAAATTTTCTTTTCTTCAAAAGACTGCAGACTCAAAAGTATTCTCTTCATCTGCTTCTCTTACTTCCTCTACCCTCTCTTCCTCTACTGTCACAACACAGCCACCTCCCAGACTTACACGCAGAGTCAATAAGCCACAGGTAATCATCTTTGCTGATTACTGTTCCATTACTTAGAGTTGTCTCCATGCCATGCCATTGTTTTGTCATATGCTTATTTAGCCGTTCATTGATTCCACAGGTGAGATATTTTTCCTCTCATTTAGAATTTTTATTTAAAAAACCAAAAAGAATTACTTCCAGACTGTGCAGAAGAACAGGTATGGGCAAAATCTTCAGCTGGTGCAAATCCACATAGCTCAAGTCCAGGTTTCTGTCGATTTGTACCAGCTGAGGACCTGCTTTTCTGTTCCTCCAAAAGATTAACTCAGGGCTTACTTAATTCTGACCTTGAGTTCCTACATCTTGATTGCATTATAAGGCAGTGTTGGTGGCTTCCTTAGCAGGAACGATGTAGCATGAGATAATTTGGTTTGAGTATTGTTTAGCCACCTGAGATCAGGATTCAGGATTTGAGCATTTCAGAGCAGGGGATAAAGCATACACAACTTGGGATCGACAATGTCAGCAGCCTGTTCTGGTCTTCTCCGGTAGGATTCAGAGGTTCTGAGCTCTACTGCTGAGAGCTGCAAATGTTTCTAAAGAGCAATGCCGTAGGGTCTGTGCAGCATAGCTCAGGCTTAGCCCTGTGTGGCTGGGGTGCCCAGGGTCTGAGAATGAGTGGTGCTCGCAGCTGCTGGTACCTCATCAGTCCTTCCAGGCAGCTTCCACAAGATGGCAATATTTGAAACAGAAAGCTCACGATTAGCAAAATCTGGACTGTTTTTAGTGATGGGCATTGGGGAAGCAATCTTTGGCTTGATCAGTGAACCAAGTGGGCTGCTAGTGTAGGATGAGTGTGGGAAGCAGCTGCCAATGTTATTTCTTTTCTTGATCAGTTTATGAGAGATACAGCTTTAACCCTGACATTTTCCTGTTACCTTTACTGACTTTCCTCCAACTGTAAGCTTGCACAGCTTTTTACTGAACAACCACCTCCTGCTTCCATATCTGAGTCCAGTAGGATACGTGTTCTGCTTAATGTTAAAAATCCACATAAGTTTCCTGTGTTGGCCTTTCTCTTGACCCCTAGTCTGCTTGGTCCTGTGGGTGCTTACACTGGATGTAATTTAGAGAAAGACGTTTCTCCCAAGGGATGGCTAGCACACAGTTCTATTTTGGGTGTTGCACCTGGTTGTAATAGGACCCTGTGGCCTTTTTTGGGAGTCAATGTCAAGTCAATATTTATATTTTATATGCCTTGACAATCAGAGCATTGTCAGTGTCAAGTTGAAACTGTGTGTGACATTACCCAGTAGTTTTGACCTTCTTTCCAGCTCTGGATCTATGATTGTTTAGGGAGCAGGAGTGGTATTTATCTGTCCAAATGACTTCTTATTATCTGTGTGACCCATACAGAGGCTGATGGCTTCAGTAGAACTTCAGGTAATACCCTGGAGGCTTTTCAAAAATAGGTACCTCTTGATTGATTTTAATCAAATGAGAAAAGCACTTAGCATACATGGAAATGAGCCATTACATTTGAGTTTTGTTTCCATTACTGTTCATCCCTGGTGCATGAGGTACTTTACAATTCTGAATTTTAGTTTTCTTTCTCATTATAGAGAGCCTCTCCAGTTACAAAATTCTGACTGAGAGTTATTTGCAAGTTAAGGGCCCCTTTGGTACAGGACTGGTGTAAGGACTGTGTTCTTGCCCTTTAAGTAAAAATATAAATTGCAATGGCTCTTTGAGCTACTCTGAAGTTTCCTTTTGTTTGCTTTTAGTTCAAACTAAAAAGAAAAAAGAACCATTCCACAGCATGTGAAAGATATTCCAAGTATAACTTACAGAAAATTTATTTCAGTATTCAAGAAAAACATGATATTAAGAAGTAATGTAATCTGTCAAATCAGTTTATTTCAGGGGACCCACAGGAATTCCAGTTTAATTCCTGTTTTACTCTGAGATCCTATAAGCACACTGTGACAGTCGGCAGTGGTGCTAGCACAGTGTGATCAGTGCAACAGCTTCAGCCCTGGGGCTGGACTGTGGCTGTGGGATGGGGAAGGCAAGAGTGACTGACCAAAGGTCCCTATATCACCTGGCAGCGTGAGGGTTGTTAGTGGGGACCTGTCTGCTCCTTTGCACTTGTCCAAAACCACTCAGGCAGAGTGGTGAGTAATTTCACCTGGTTTCGGCCAGTAGCGAGGAGAGCGTGTGAGGACGTATGTTCAGACCCCCATGTTCCCCAGCACAGACCAACCACCCTTACTTAGCATGTTAATTACTTTGCACCATATCCACGGTAAACTTTTAACTCCTCTCACGTGGTTTTCTGTTGCTCCACAGATTTCAGCACAGTGCTTACTGTACGAGGCAGAGCTGCCCAGCCTGCAGCAGGCGTTGGTACCTGCTTATGGGAAATGCATTTTTCTGCTGTAGACACAGCCTTTAGCTTCTGATCCAGGGGCTGGGGAGTCTTTCCACTGACTGTGACAGCCTTCAGGACAGGCTGCTCCACTCTGCAGCCTTTTCAGTGTCCTTTGTGAGAGCTCTTCAGCCAGCTTTCCATTCACTTTCACCAGAGCTGGGGCTTGGTGTGTGCAGGGGTTTTCCTTTTGCCTGGGCTGAAGAGGCCTCCCTGCTCATGGTTCTCCATTCACGTGTGGGAGCATCATTGCTGATGTTTGCTCTTCTCTGAGGGGATAACAATTTGTCTGTCTGTCTTGTCTATCTGTCAGTCTATTCTGTTTAACTTGCTCTTTGCTCCTGTAGTCCTTTAACTCTCAGCTGAAATGGATGAAAGAAGACATGTAAATGAGACCTGCAATGGATAGATGCTACTTGACCTGTCTAGGAGCAGGGAGAGCACTGTTGAGTAGCTCCAGTATCTCTCTTCCTAATATTTAAAACCTGCCTTAGAGCTTCTCTAGGCTCTTAATGTAGAACCTTTTTCTGGTAATTTTACAAACTTGTGGTGCTTTTTAGACCCCTCTTCAAACACTATATGAGGTGGAAACAGTGGCCAGCTGTGTTTTAGGACTGACTGTACTGCATATTTGTATACACAGTCTGTAGACATGTAGACAGAGAGACTTAAGCGCTCACTTAAGTTTATTCACTTAGTCTTTACAAAAAATGTGGCTGGAGGGGTAGGAGTTGAGGTGTCCTCATGGGTTGTGAATATTGGGTCACTTTTAGGGCCCTCTGTTTAGCTCCAGCAGTAGCAGGGCTGGCTCACTCTTTTTAGGGAACCTCTGTGTTTTATACTTTGGAGCTGTGTCCCACACTTGCTGATTCCTCAGCCACCTGTGGCACAAGGAGCCACCAATGTAGGTAGTATATAGGCTTTCTGAAACCGTGTTTGAAGAACATTTGGACCTATAACACTTTTTTTCTCCCTTTAATCTGCTGTTTCCCTGTAAGAATAATGTAGGGTTTGTTTGGTTGATTTAAGAAAAAAAAAAGCCATCTAGATCATGCTATCAAGGTCACTTGTTTAAAGCAGTGGGGTGGTACATTTACAACCTAAAATTATAGTAGTTGATCTGCTTGGTTTTTCATCCTGGTTGGCTGATACTGCATAGTTGCTGACTGTAGGGTGTTTCATCACCTCACTCAGGGCTCTGCTGTAGCCCAGGAGTTAGTGCTTTAGTAGGAGCTGCCTGGATCTCTGGAGCGGAGGCCAGAGTGATCCACTTAGTTATGTGTCTTGTCAGGAACTGGAAGCTGCCAGGAGGGCAGGGGACTGCTTGGCCTTTGCTCCTGCCCAGCTGCCTCATAGAAGTTCCTATGAGGATCCTGCAAGGAAAGGGAATGTGGCCGGAGTTCTGTTGCTGGTAGGCTGCATCTTCTGGTAATATAGATACAAGCTTGCACCATGGAGCATTCAGAGGTAGTGTCAATTTTGTAGCTTTCAGATAACTAATTTAATTCATAGTTATTAATGCTTTCAGGAGGAAAAGTGGGTCAGGAAGGTCACAAGTAATCAATGGGAAATGGACCATGTGGTCTTAGGAGCTCGTGGAGCAATTCCAGCTTTCAATTTATTAATATGGAGCTGAGAGGCACTTTCTTGAATAAAAGAAAAAAAAATAATTCTTACAGCTGCCTCAACCTGGAAATTGATTTCCCCAGCTACTTAACCACCTGAGTTAGCTCTGATCTCGTCATATTTGATGCACTATATCCAGTTGGTCTGCTCAATATTAACTTCAAATTTCTAATTTTTCCATTTGCCTTTCAGGGTTGATGATAGGCAGGCAGGAAGGACTTCTAGAAATCCTGTGACAATTTCAGGCTCCAGTAAACGCTTTCATTGCAAATTGCACTGCAATTTGTCCATTCAAGTTACATTTAATTTTCTTTCTATAGAAATATACGTGGTAACAGAGCATTGCTTCTTAGGGCAGTGATCCCAGATTCCAGCCTCAGACAGTAGAGCTGACAACAGAGGAGTTGCTGTGGGGCTGGGTTGGCCTAGAGTGGGTCACAGTCCTTGAGAAAAGAGACTGTTTGCTTTAATACAATGATGGGCACAGCTCCAGAGGTCCAAGATGTGGTTCAGAGGAGCTTTGAGAACAGGAATTAGACAGGGATGAGCTCATCATCCTGCGCTTCTCCAAACTCTTTGAGCATGCTTGTGCTGAAGGTATCACAGACCTCTTTATCTTCTGCTCTGTCTTGGTATGTCACGAGAAAGCAAGCCTTTCACTGAAGGGCGCTGTTGAAGTGAATAAAGGGTGGACAGAAAGCACAGCAATTTAGACCTTTGAAATTTAGTTTGAAAATTGTGTTGAGTGATCACCAAGGATGGTCATGCTCTGTATCTTATCCAAGCCACCTTACCAAGTAGCGCTGCAGGCAGTACTCTAGTTCAGACATCCCATTAACTCACAGCATGCCCCTTGCTTTCGGTAGGTGTATGAATATGCAGAAGCATGCAAAACCAGGCTGGGGATACCTGTGTGACTCTTTCAGTGATGCTCCCCTTCCTCTCCAGCCTCAAACACCCTTTGAACCTCCAGCCTCAAACACCCTGATTTTCCTTGCTGTGCCCTGGGATACACACAAGGCCCTGTGAAGAGTTGTGACTGGGGAGAGGCAGGGCAGAATCCAGCAGCTTCACTGGTGGTGGTGTTTGGAGATGGGTTTTCCAATCAAGTGTTCCTGTGCCTGTTGTGGGAATCAATAGAACATTTCAGATCCTTGCTTGGTACAGGCTGAAGTGATTTTGATGGGGCTACATGGCATTCTGAGGACCTGAGCTGGTTTTTTGTAAGAAGAAAGTGAGTTGCGGTTCTCTTCCGTGTCAAAGTCATTGAGGACTTCTCTAAAAACAGAAGCAGATTTCTCTCAGCGTGCTTTTGGCCTTTCAGTTTTGATGTTCTCAAGTATGTGCTCCTGTCATTGTACTCTTTCCCCTACAGGAATGCACTATGTACCATTTCTGGCTGTAGCAGTGTCCATAACCTTCCACTCTGATTCCCTGCTCTAAGCTTTTGTTTTGCTGTCATCTTTCTCTTTTGTGTGCTGCAGTGCAGTTGCGTTACTGTAGCCTCAATGTCTCTTGGGTAAATGAAGGACCTTGCTGTCTAAGAAGTGTGATGTTGGGGTGGGGAGGGGAAGAGTTGTTCATTTTCTTTTGTCTGCACTCCACTGACATTTTTTTTTAATTCTGACCAATGTAACATCTGCTAAAATGTCTTCCTTATCATTTGCTTGGTGATCACACAGCCTTCTCACCATTCATTGAGAGCTGGACCAGATCTCACAGAGTCTGAAAAGAGCTATGTGGTAAGGCCCCTGTTTGACTCAGATGTGTAGTCCTAGACACTCTTCACCCAGACAGTAACACTTCAGTAGAGATAAAATGCCAGCACTATTTTTAGTTGCAAAGTAGGTACATATTTATCTATCTGCATATACTGTTTTGTTTGCAACAGAAAAAAGGAATTTAACAATTAGAAAAACTGTCATAGTCAATGAGAAGTTGGGCTAATTGTGCTGCCAGACCCTAAGTTAAATGAAGCAAGTGCATGAATGGAGCAGCCCTCCTCACTTTGCATTCTGAACTGACTTCATAGCATTTGTAATGGTGCCACTGCATAACTAATTGCAACCTCTTATGCTGCTGCTTTTAAAAATATATGCATATGTATTTGTTACAAATCTTCAAACTAAATGCCAAATTCTTCTGTATCTTGCCTGTTTTTCCATGCTTACACCTGGATCCCTTCTGCACTCCACTACCTGGATGTTTACCTGGATCTACAACTCTCTTTTTTTTTTTTTTTTTTTACTGGACTTATGTGCTGCAACTGGAATGTCCCATCTCTTCTTGTCTATATTTTCCCCTCCCTTCCCCCTGTTGACTGTCCTTTGGGTGTTCTTGGATGTCAATGCTGCCTACCACGCAGGAAGCTGTTTGCAATGAGATCATAAACATTGCAGAAAAGTCTGTTCATTACTGCAGTACTATTTCTCAGCCTCTTGACTCTCGCCACAAGGTGACCTCTAATGACCATAAACCATCTCTCATCATTTCTCAGCAACCTCAAGCACAGCAGCAAGGAGCCAGCCCTGAGCGAAGTCAAACACCACGAGACATGTGAGTCCTTTTGGTTCCCATCTCTTCCAG
This sequence comes from Pseudotriccus pelzelni, assembly GCA_035584735.1. Lineage (NCBI taxonomy): Eukaryota > Metazoa > Chordata > Aves > Passeriformes > Tyrannidae > Pseudotriccus > Pseudotriccus pelzelni. Next base: position 15,654,867 of record JAWMRA010000162.1, read on the forward strand.
GGGCCTTATTTCTGACTGGTGGTGAAGATAGGGAGGTATGAGAGTTTTCAGTGTTTCAGGAGTTAAATTAGAATTATGCAGAAACATCAGCTTTGCTTTAAAGAACAAAAATAGCCACATATTATCATAACAGGTAGTTTCAAACTGTGACCTTTATGTCTGTATAGCACTTGAAACAATGACCTCATGATCCAGGACTGGGTGTCAATTATGGAGGCTGTCTCAATGTCTTTGTATCTTGAAGCTGGAGACAAGTTCATATCCACTGGCTACACCTGACTCATATGGTGTGGATCAACGTGTTCACTGCTGTTCTGAGCTCCTCACAGTACAGTGAGCTGTCCTGACACTGATGCCACTTGGAGCATTGTTGGCCAGTTCTGCAGGTGAACTGGTGGCTGAGACCAAGGCTGAGATTTTCAAAGCTATCCAGGAGAGCTGCCACTGAGCTTGCGGGGGCCTTTAGCTGATGATTTTGAGAATAGTAGCCTGCACTGTATCCTGGGGACTGACACTCCTTGGCAATTGGCTCATGAAAGGAGCCTGTGCTTTCCCTTTATGCAGAACAGGAAGTCTCACATTAGCTCTATTTTCACTTCCCACAGACAGGGGACCGAAGCCTCCCCAGATTTGCCCACTTGATTGTTTCCACTCCATAAGCCTCCTCTAATAAATACAGAGTTCCTCTGGAGCAAGCACTGTCTCAAGGCAGGATTCAGCCTTGGGTTTTGTTTGTATCATACCTCCTCAGCCATGATTGATCTAGCAAACTTAGTGCCATAGAGCAGGCAATATCTTTTCTTAAAGTCCTTTCCTCTGCCTTTTGGTCATTCATAGCCCTGCTTATGTGTCTGGGTAAGGGAACAGATATCTCATTTAGCCAGGAATGAGTGTATCCAGGTTTTGGCTTGCATTCAATAGGGTGTTGGCACTCACAGGGTCTGTATGTGCTACATGTAAGGAAGACTCTGGTTCTTTCAGTCTGTGCAGCCAACTACATGGCAAAGAGGAAACAGAAGCTCTCCACATATCCCACACAGTGCAGGCATGATAGTTTTTACTACTGTGGCCTTTTGACCACAGTCAGCCCTATGCAGTTGGCTTCCAGCTCTCAAGAGGAAAACACAACTCCAGAGTGCATGGAACAACATATAGTAGGAATCAGGGGAAGGGAAACGTCTCCTCCTGATGGGGTGTCAGAGAAATCCAGTTGCTAACATGTAGTATCTTTCTGGTTTTAGAGTTAGCTATCAAGCCCTCTACAGCTATACTCCTCAAAATGATGATGAGCTGGAACTGAGGGACGGTGACATTGTTGATGTCATGGAGAAATGTGATGACGGCTGGTTTGTGGGTGAGTGTGATACTTGCTTGTCAGCAGAGCTTTTTCGGATGAGCAATTTTGCAGGATGTCTGGAAGTTGCTTTCATTTGTGGGGTCAAAATGGTGAAAAAATCAACTCAAACTTTTCCACAATTTCAGATCTTTTCCCACCAAGAACATTAAAATTAAGCTGCAGGGTGGTGAACCTTTGTTTTCCTTGCTAGGTTTCTAGTTTTCCCTTTTTTATCTTCTTAGTATCTCCGTTCCCCTCTTCCTCCTGATCCTTCTTGATCACGCAGGTGGCAGAGCAACAGAGGGAACCAAGGAAAACTGGGTTTCTGTAGCATTTCCAAAGCTGAGGGAGCCACGACAAGTTACAGAAAGTGGCAAGTAGGGGATGAAGGGAACACATGAGTAGGAGTTGCAATCCCTGAAAATAGACTCAACTGTATGTTTAGCAAAATCCTTTACCTCAAAGAGTGCAAGTCTGGACAGTGTTCTCCATCTCAACACTGCAAATCTAGACTTGTTATTTCTTCATAACAGAGCTAACTTACACGCATAAGAGTTTGACTTCTAGCCTGTAGGCCTAGGAGCTTTCACTAGCACCTTATTGTTAAAAGGGAAGACCAAAGATGAGTAGTAGCAGAACTAATTGTGATCTGGTCTGTACCAAAAGGCTCTTTGATCAGGACTCCTATTTCGTATTATAAATCAGTGCCTGCAGGCAGAAGAGGTTGTCACCTGTACGTTTGTAAACCCCTAAGCCTTCTTTGCATGTCTCCCTCTTACTCTGGATTCCTTGTGTTTTATTCTGCAACAGGTACATCCAGGAGAACAAGGCAATTCGGCACCTTCCCAGGCAACTACGTGAAGCTTTTGTACCTGTAAAATAACAGTGATCCCACCATGTCAGTGATGGGATTGTTTTCCAGATGATGTTTTTAAACAGTGAAGAAACAGAGAATTTATGAATGTAATGGACAAGAGACGAGATGTGTTAGGAGGATGTGGTTATGTGGTACAGTATTGAGTTGAATGTGTAGCCCTGCTTCCATGGAGTCAGGGTGTGATTTGTTTGCTGAAGAAGAGACAGTTTCTGGTTTACAGTTCTGCCTTTGTGTATTCCTCTCCCTTCCTCAGCAAGAGTTTTGATGATAATCTTAATTTGTACGGAGTACTTACCTCTGAGAAGGCTTCAGGGAAGCATGTGGTATAGGTTTTGTTTGTGTTGAGGTAGGATAGTGCTTTGGGGCAGTACGCAGCCACTCATGTTCATTGGCAAGGTTTAGGGAGGCCAGGCTTGCTTCCCAGTTTCTGCCTCACTGAAGACTCACTTTGCTCTGCTTTCCACTTCATGTCATGCATCTTAAGACCCAGCAGAGGCAGAGGACAGCTGATAGAGTTAAACTGCAGAGCTCTGTGTGGAAAAGGAGTTTGGGACTGGTTTAATCCAGAGACGTCAGATAAAGTATAATGCAAATGTGCAAAAATCTGAAACCCTTTAATAACATTACCAATCTCTGCAGGGTTTTTTTCTTTTGTGCAGGGGGTGTGTGTGTGAGTGTACTGTGTGCATCAAAATGAACTGAGTCCTTGTTTTTAAAGAGAAATCAGCCTGGGTTTGACATTTATCTGCACAAAGAATAGAACCAATAAACAGAACATCCGTGAGAGCAAATCCTGGTTTTGAGTCCTACGGTTGTTCACTTTCTCTGCTCCTCATGCCCTGTTGCTGACCCTAAAGGATCACACACTTTTTGCAGTATATGCCTTGGGATGAAGGTTTTGCTTCTTTCCCAGCATTAAATCTTAGCGGCTCTATTAAATCTGAGCAACGTATCACTGAGGGTGCCTTTTTTTTTTCCTTCTTGTTACAGCGTTGATGGTAGGTCTCAAATAAATACATGCATTTTGGCTGCCTCTTAGTCATACAAAAAAGTCTAATCAATTTCGAAAGCTGTTCCCAGCAGTTACTACCAGTTACATAGATTCGTATTTCCTTGAGGGGAAAAAAATAACATGGCCTGGCTGGATGCTTGCCTGTAAATCCACTATGAATACTCTTTTGATAGACATTTTGTTATTAAGAAAAAGCATAAACAAAACCAGTTCTATCAGACTCTGCTTCCTACAATTACCGTACAAATAGCAAAGGGTTAGATTGCTATTTTGTCATAAGACGTATTTAATAATATAAAATGCCTATTTTTATGCTGATGCTTTTATACAGATTTATTAAGAGTAACTACAACTAACCGTTAGCACGACTTGCAATGTTTTGATAAACTAGCCATGCTCCTGGGTTTAAAATCAAGTAGGCTTGTCTTCCGCCTTGGTCAGTGGAAGAGAAGACTCCGTGTCTCAGAAGTTTGACTGTAAATATGTATATTTAACTTTGTACAGACAATGTACTTACCTTGTATAGAGAAATAATTTAAACACATTGAGTGAAGGGAGGGAAAAAAAGGCAGTTACGAAAGGTTGGGATTTTTTTCCACTTTTATTTAAATGATGGAGTTCCATGTATGTTCACATAAAGAGTTTTAGCACAAAATATTCATTATGAAAGGCTTTCAGATATGACACAAAGCACTACTGTTTCTTTTCTGCAGGAGATACCTTGAACCCTGCATCTTATTTATGGGTTTGTTGTTCTGCTTTGGATTTGCCCTCCAGTTATTTGCAGCAATATTTAGGCCTGTTGCTAAGATTGGATAACATCAAATTAATCTTCTATCCAGCAAAATAACACGTTGACATTGATTGTATATAACATACTCGTTTGGAGGTTAATTTTTGGTTCTTGCTCTTGCCAGTTTAAGTTACACACACATACACACAGATACACACACACACACTCTCATATCCACACAAAATGCAACTTATTTTTGTGTTGATTTTTTGTTTCTTATTGCAGTGGATTACTATTTGACAATTAATAAATGGAATTATTGAATTACTATTGTGTTCCTTGTACAAGTTACTAAATAAAATCTATTCTGGTTGTTCCTGTACTTTTGTACTAGTGCCCTGCTGTGGCTGTCTTTGGCTGTGTCCATACTGAGCTGTGGCCGTTTGCCATGGGCTTCCCCACTGTTCTACACCTGAGGATCCTTGTGACTTGGCCTGAACTCACTGGTTCTCCTTCCTGAGCCATAGGCTGGCTGTGACTTTTTTGAAACCCAGGTGTAATGCAGAGAAAAAACTGGTTTACACCCAGATCTCACTGTAATGTGGGGTCAGGGTGCAGCTGCTGTGGCATGCATGCAGACCTGTGGGGCAGGAGTACACCCAAGTCCACTGGTTTACAAAAGGTCTTTGTGATTCACTCTCAAATGAGAAGACCACACAGGCTAAGTCAGACAAGAAACCCCAATGCCAGCCTGTGTGTAGGAAGGGATGTCAGTTGACCTTGGGCTTATGTGTGCATTTTTAATCCTGATTCAGGTCAAAAGTTTTAAGACACTCATTTCTGTGGTAGCTGCACTCTGGGCAAGTATGGCTACAGCATTGAATCAAGGGGTTTGTGCAAGGTCTGTGATCATGTCGCATCTCCCAGCCCTGCAGCAATACAGATAGCTGGGATTTTTTGGGAGTGCCTTCTGTAAGGAATCAGACCCTGAAGGAGTAGAGCCAGGGAAGGCAACAGCTGAGCTACCTGGGTGGGCTCCCCTGGGGTCAACTAATGCGTAAGTATCCCAAAAGACCCCCCCCACCCCCCATGCACCTCCACACATTTGGCTTCTGCGTGCTGCCTGTGCAGGACTGTGCTCACTCCAAAGACTGGTATTTCACAAGAAGTTTTAACTTCTTTGAGACCTCCACCTCAAACTGAGCCAAAATTGGGCAACAGATTCAAACTGTGGTGATGTGGCCGGATTGCCCAGCCGACAGATAAACATCACGGCTGCACTCACAATGATTTTAGGAAGCCAAACTATAAACAAGCCAATCCTAAAACCAAACTGCCAGGACAACGAAAGCCTCAAGCTATTTTACATGTCTTTAGAAAGCACATAGAACAAGCCTATTTTAATGTTTTGCAGGTTACCTTCTATAAAAGCCAAAGAGCAGCCTGGCCACGGCTTTGCTGCAGTCACAAGCACTTCTCGCCTTTGCTTTACAGCATCCTGGACAGCTGCTGAACATGGGTATTTATTGATGGCACTCTCTGTCCTAATCTAAGGTAAGGAACAAGCTAGAGATGGTTTTGTGATTGCAGAGAGGGGAAGATGACCCAGCAGTGTGCCACAGTCCTCTTGAAGTCCTGCACACCCTGTGGGAGAGTTCAGTGTCGCTTTCTTCACTGTCAGGAGATGTGTAATGATGTGGTCAAAGAACTACTTCTCTCTGATAGAGACGAGATTAATGTCCGGACACATGGACCCTGGAAAGAAAGAACCTGTGAAATGACAAGTTAAGGTAGGAAAATTAAGGCAGACAAGAAAGGGGACTGCAGAAGCAAGGGTGGGCCTTGCAATGGAATCATTAATAGCCATCCATGTCTTGTAAAACCAGTACCTGGGTGACTTTCCTCATCCCTACTTGCTGACTGCTCTGTGCTCCCCAGCTGTGGCTGAATGCCTCAGCAGCAGCCTTGAGCTGTGGTTTACTGATGTTCTTGTGGGTGAGCTGTATTTATTAACTAAATAAGCAGCAGTGCTTGAACTCAAGTTGTAAATGCCAGCACTGTTGTTGTAACCAACCTCTCTCACCTTGTCCATCACCAGAGTAGTGCGGGCTTAACGTGCAACTGGAACAACTTATTTTTCCTGAATCACAGCTGAGGTTAGCTGAAAAAAACATATAGAAGAATTCCTTTTGTTAGTGGTACCATGCCTAAGGGGCTAGATATAAACAAACCCCTGCCTAAAGTAGTGATGAACCTGGGATAAATTAGCAGAAAGATAATGCCCTTCCCCGGCTCCGCCCTCACTCATTCCTGGCTGGGAAACTGCACGCCAGGGCCGCTTATTTCCATGGCCCCCCGAGTTAACACGGCTCCAGGCTGGAGCAGGCCGACACGTATTTGCCTGGGAGATGCCGCACCGGGGCCCGTCCTGCCTGCGGGCCGCGGTCAGTTCCGCCGCGGGCGGCTGAGGGGTCGCTACGCCGCGATTCCCACCCGGGGAGGCGGCAGCGGCCCCAGGCGGGCGGGGCGGGCCGGGGGCGGGCGGGCCGTGCCGGTGCAGGCGGCGGCGCTGCCGGGTGACCCGTGAGGTGCAGCGCGCACATGGGGACGCATCGCATCGTGCTGTCGGGCCCCGGGCCCTGGGGCTTCCGCCTGGTGGGCGGCCGGGACTTCGAGCAGCCCCTCGCCATCTCCCGGGTAGGGCGGGCGGCGCTGGGGGCGGCCGGGGTGTGGGGCTGGGGCTGGGGCTGGGTCTGCTCGGGCTGGCAGGTGGCACAACAGCGGGGTTGGTGACAGAGCTGTGGCGGGAGGATAGGAGTGTGTGTGTGTGGAGGGGGGGTTGGATTGTCTTTTTCTCCCCCCTAGTTGTTTTGTTGGGGGATTGTGTTTTGGTTGGGTTTTTTTTGGGGGGTGGAGATGTTAACGGAGAAATCCGTGGTGGCCCGCGCAGCCCCTTCACCTGGAACAGGCTGGGATCTTTGCTTCCCACCGAACCGTCCTGCTCAGCCTGTCCAGAGGGAACCCCTCGGCGCAGGCAGGGGGAATCTCCTCAGCCTCGCCAGCCCCTGGTTCGGGTTTGGCAGCCCACTCCGTGGGAATCCGACTCACCGAGGTGTACTGAATGCTCGCCTGCCTTTGCTTGCCATGTATAGTTAGCAGTCTTTGTTTACAGAAGCCATGTTAAGGCGTGTTAAGTGCCTCTGGCCGACTCTGTTCGAGGTCCTTCCTGTGCCCCCCTTTAAAGAGAAATTAGTTAGGAAATGACAGAGTTTTGCGTCTAAACTATTACAGAGTCGTACCTTGATTTTCCCTGCTCCGCTCCAGCGCTTGCCCGTAGAACGCCAGGGATCTGTTCGGGCTGCCTCTCTCCCCCATTCCCGTCCCCGCCTGCACCGAGATGCACGCAGGTGCTCAGCCGGGCTGTTCCTGGCCGGGAGCTGGGCCCTGTCCCAGCCGCTCCCTGCAGGCCGACAGGAGCACAGGCACGTCTGTGGGGGCAGTGAACCCCAAGCTCCCTGTGCTTTCCTGGCTTGGCACGGTGGGGTGCGCTGCTCAGAGTCTTGTCAGGGCTGGCTGCAGGCGTCTCCCAGGGAAGAAGGAACGAAGGAATTGCTCCTCTTTCCAGCAGTCCCTCTAAAAACCAACGGCATCCAGTGAGCTGCTGAGAGCATTGGGCGCCGACACCATGTTACAATTTTGATGTGCCCGCAGGCCCTAGGTGAGGAAAGGCTGTGGGAAGTGCAATACACAAGAACTTCAACTTCTGTGAAGTGCCCTTAAAGAAGACCAGGATGGTCAAACTTCTGAATTTTTATGAATGCCTCCTGCCACAGGGTCTCCTGCCACGGGGTCCTACAGCCTGAAGGACCCAGGTGCTACGGGTGCAGCTACCAGCTCCAGGAAGGGCACAGCTGGCGAGTGCTGTTAAACCCGCAGAGGGGGGGAAATTTACTAGTTTTCTGTGTAATCTCTTTCAATTACAGTAATAATGGCTCATTTTTCCAAAGCATTTTTGCGACATGAAAGCAGCTTTAGCATGGAGGAAGTGATATTTACTTCATTGTTATGGTAATTATTGCTATTTCCTTCCAGCAAAAGGCTCAGGCAGAAGTGTGTCTGAAGCCCTATCTCACTGCTCTTACCTCTTCTTGGTCGCCTTTGTCAGTGCTTATAGGCGCATGCCAAGGGACATAGATCAGCTAAGTGGCAAAAATAACCCTTCGTGAGAAATTGTGGCCCTGGAGACTAAAACGTAATAAAAGAGCCTCTCTGATGGTCATGACGTAAATGCTGACAATTAGTAGCTCTTATCAGGGCTTTCTCTTCTTGCCCCTCTGACATTTTTAATTTCCCCTCCAAGACTTGAAGTGATTAATCTTTCCTGTGGCTTGCTCCTAACGGTCCTAGGTTTGTCCCCTTGGCAGGTCCTTCTTTTACCATGTAGAAAATTACCTGATCCAGTTTTGACCTGTTTTAAAAAACATGATCCTCCTTGTGTGGTGACTTTACAGGGCTATAACTTTGTTATTCTTGCTTATTTCATTTGGTACCTATGCTCACACCAGAGACCTTTTTGGGCACAAAGCCCTCCTTCCGTCGCAGGGTAGGGTGAGCTCTGGCTGTAGAACTGGCATCTGCCAAGGGTCATGAGGGCCTTGGTCCCACTGAGGTATGATATGGGGGGCTACCTGAGGGAACAAGAAGGTGGGGAGGCTGTAAGCTGTGATAAGAGCATTGTTCTAGGAGCAAGGGGGTCATGTGGCTGTCCCTCCTCAGCACTTAAAAGTTTGGTTTGTGCTGCAGCAGTAGGAGATGTGTCAGTGCACAGATGTGCTCACCCTGTGTTAGCAGGGGTGCACAGGGCTGCCTGCCCCAGGCCACGTGTGCGTTCTGGATTGCTCTGGGGAGCAGGATCCTCCTGCCACTGACAGCTGAGAGCACTGCAATTCAGGTATGCGATGTGTGGGATGAGTCCCCTTGCACGTAGCCGGTGGAGACTGTCTGCCTCCTCCAGGGCTGCCTGTCTCACTGACGCACTGATGGGGTCACCATGCTGCTTCAGGTGTGTGCTGGCTTGGTGGGATGTAAGGAGAGAGACATCCATGCAGTCATGGGCCTGAACTGGGTGTCTTGCAGCTCTCTTTGAACCAGGTGCGTAAATTCAGCCTGCATTGCCTGCCAGGAGCTCAGATTTGGTTTCTGGCAGCAGCATCCTGATGATGAGCTGTTTAACTTATCTTGGTATTTACAGCCCTCATCACCACTGTACCTCAGTTCCTTGCTAGTGACTTAAAGCTTCTTAAGCTCACCTATGGTGATGTAGGGAGGGTTTATCCCAGTCATGCTGGTTGGAGGCAGCACTGCTTGAGTTGCTAAGGCATCTCATTCTCCAGAGGAAGTCATTGGAGCCTGGTGTTGTAGTCCTGGCTCCAAGAAGGATGAGGAGCACTGGTGCCATGACATTGGCAGCCAGCAGAGCAGCATGGCCAAGCATGGTGCTTCTGGCTGACAGCAGATGCATGCATGGCACCAGTGTCTGCTTGTGCCTTAGGAGAGCTACAGATGAAAGACTGTGGCATTTCCACAGCTGCTCTGTCTTGTCTCTTGTCACTGTCCTACCTCCCTTTCCACTTGAAATGTGTGTTCAAACCTGCTTCAGGCTCAAATACATCACAAGCATCTTGTTGTGAGAAGGCTTCTGGTTTCTTGGTTGTGTTGGTCCAGTTTTCCCAGTGCAAGCTGTGTGGGGATTTCACAAGTGCTGCTCATGAGACTTTCTTGGGGAGTTTCCCTTCTCTTTAGGGGGGATGCTTCACAGATGCTTCTGGCTTACATTTCTTTTCAAAACTGCAGGATTCTGATGGACCCTTTATATATATATATATATATATATACACACACACACACACACGTATATAGTCTTTGTTCAGAAAAAAACCCCCAAACTTGTGTTGGTCAGTGTGATGAACCCTGGGCCACAGTCTGCTGGGTTGCCTTATGGGAGTAGGAAAGACCCTTGTATTTGTCACTCTTTGGGTGATACTGTACAATGAGTCAGTGGGGTAGAATTTGAAAAAAGCTCTTTCAGAGCTGTGGATGGACACAATACAGGATAATAGTTTCTGTAGAGCTGACCTATGCGCAGGGTAGTTCCCAGTTAAATCCCATTGAGGCTGGTGGAGCTGATGGAGGAAGCAAGGAGCATGTTTTGTGAGGACAGATGCTGATGAAGTGGAGCTGTCTGAAGAGCAGCAGTTGACAGACCCCATCTCTCATGTAACATGAGCTGCTGCCTGTTTGGTTGCATTTGATTTTGATAAACACTGGGGCTTTTTGTTTCCAGTTGAATGTGTCTATGGAACTGTAAACCCTTGTTATTGAGATTATTTTTGTTGTTTGTGGTAGTGATCTTGAACATTTGGCCCAAAATATAGGCAGAGTGGAGTTTTACTCTGTTTTATCATGTCAGAAATCTCCCAGCCCCGTTAAAGAGTGGTGTCTCTCAAAGTCTGTGAAACTGGATGCTTTTGTTATAAAAGCGAGCAATTTTCCGGTGAAAAAATGGTTTCAAGACAGACCAGTTATGCAAATAGATTTTAAAAAAATGAAATCCTAACATGATGCTTGTTGCAGTAATATGAATTCATCCCTGTTTAGTTTGGTGTTTTATATATTCCTGGTATTTTAAAAGCTTAGAATTTATATAAAGTACAGAATTGGATCATAATTGGTTGTTTGAGCGTGTTGGTTTTGGTTTTTAAGCATGGACCTCTGAACCAGCTTTATAAACTGACAGCTTGATTTAGTGATAAAACTGGACTTAATGGTCTGAAAGCAAGCATGGGCCTGAATCCTGCGGTGTGAAAAGACATGAGGTTTAGCTTTGGTACTGGCTCATGTCCTTACCCTATCAGCCGGTCACCCCAGGAGGAAGCAGCTGAGCAAAGGCATCCTGAAGCCACTGATGACAGAAAGCCCCAGTGGTGTGGGACATGTTGCAGATGAGCAACTCTTGTGAAGGTGGAGACCATCCTCCCTCTGGAGCATGCCAGGGCTCAGCTGAGTGGCACAAGCAGCTGGAGTTGGGCTGCAGCCTCTTTCCCAGGTGGGAAAAAAGACTGCGGCTGCAGGTTACTTCTCTGAGACATGGGGAGAGCTGCTTTCCAGGGAGGCCCCAGCTCCCAGAGGGGAGCTGGAATGCCTCCCCTCTGCCAAAGGAAACATGGGGTGTGGTGGATGTGATAGGATTTAGGGTTGGGCTGGCTTTCCTCCTCAGCCTGGGGAGCCTTGGCTGGACTCCATTGTGCACCCCTATGGCTGCAGTTCCTCTGCCACACCGTCCAGCTTTTGTGCCTGTAACTGCAAACACCAGCACTGTGCTTGGGGCTTGTTCTGAGGCTGGCTGGGCAGAGGGAGACAGCTGGGGAAAGCCGCTGGGGTTTATAGGAAGGTGATGGTGGCTATGTTTCCTGCTCTGATGTTTACTCTTGTGCTGCTGTTCCTGGCTGCTGGGTGGGGTGGGGGCAGTGGCAGTACTGCCCTGCTGTGCTGTGCCACGCTGCCCGGGGTGCTGGGCAGAGCTGCTCCAGAATTAGACAGCTGATAAGTGCCTATGGAACACTGGCCATTAGGGTCACCTGCCAAGAGCTTCTGGCCCTGCAGAAGTAGATGGGTTGGTGTTTAGAGGATGGGACGATGCCTTGTGCCTTTGCTCGGAAGGAGTCCTGTCTGCCCTGTCGGAGCATGTCAGACATGGAGAACAGGGGTTGTGCCCCTACAGACTTTGAAGTCAGTTCAACCCTGGCGGTTTCCTGGGCAGCTGCTGTGGCTGGGAAGGCCTGTGCTTCAAAGATAGGAAAGGCTGCTGAGAAGAGGAAAAGACTTTTCTGATCTCCCTGGCTGCCAGGGTTTGGATGAGAAGAAATCATCCTTAATTGTAGCAAGGGCAAAGCAGCAGAATTTTGTTGGAAATGCAGACTACTTTGGGGCATAGGACAGGCTTGATCTTCTCCAGTCCTGTTTCCTGACTCTTGGGGGTCAGTTTTATCCTGGAAATAACTTCTGAAAGAATTGGGATGCTAATTCAATTCCTTCTACCAGAGTTACATGCAGGAGCAGTATCCTTGTCTCTCCTAGGAGCCAGGGTTGTATTTTCTACAGTTCACCTTTTCAGACCAATTTGTTATGCAGCAGCTCGATGTCACCCAAACTTTGGAATTCCCTTTTCTCTGTGCCTCTTCTTTGTGACCAGTATAGTATCTTTTGATGGTGTCTGACTCACGTTGTTCTGGATCAGTTCCCTAAAGAACCTAAAGAGAGAACTCCACATTTGGAGGGAATGTTCAAGCCCCAGCCTCATATGAGACAAAAGTAAATATTGGACTTCATAGGAGAAAGTCCTTTTTGTTTCCTGGTCTGCTTATTCCCAGATGTCAAATTATACGTGGTTGCAGGCTTGTTGGTACCTTTTGTCCTCAAAAATCAGTTTGTCTGTCAGGAAATGTAGTTGGTTTGGAAAATTAATTGGATTTGAAGGATGCAGCATCAAAATGATTATTTTTTCTTTTCAGTAGAAACAGGGAAATTATAGGAGACCTTAACTGCATAAACAATTGATGTTGTTCTGGACAGTGACACAGTATCTTAGATGGTTGCTGATTACTGGATATGTTGATTTATTTAGAGATGAAACAAACCATCGGGAAAAGCTCAGCTGTTTTTGAGGTGTTGTTTGTTTTAATGTGGGGCATGTTGCAAAACAAGCAGTGAGGCTGAGTAACTCCTTGACTTTCTGAGCATATAATCTCGCCTGTGTGTTTTTATACCGCCTTACTGAGGTCAGCCCTCTCTGTGCAGTATCTGATGCTTTCCCCTTTCTGTGTTAATAATACTCATCTGGCTGTCAGGGTAGGATGTGAAGGCAGGCAGGAGGGTGAGGGCTGGGCTGCCAGAGGAGCTTGTGCAGTGGAAGCCCATACCCCACCGGGGTGGGCTGATGCTCAGGGGTTTCACAAGCCAGAGGTGTGTCTCCCTTCCCCTTCTCCTGTCTTGGTGATGCTGTGGTCTAGGCCAGCGTAGCCAGGGAGATTTGGGCTGCAGCTGTGTTGGACTGTAATGGTGCAGAGTGGGAGCAGCTTTGAAGGGAGCTCTCCTGGAGCCAGTTGTAAGGAACCAACATGTCATTGCCCCTCCCCTGAAGAGAGAGGGTGGGGAATGTGCTTGCCTGAATTTTCTCATAGCCTCTGATCTCTGCTGACCCAGCTGCATGCTTTTGCTGGGAGAAATTGTGACTGCTTAGCATAATACTCCAGCGCTGAGGACATTACTCATGGTAAAAGAGCAGTGTGTGTGGGTGGGGAGGATTAAACTGAATGTCAGAGATGTCTTGTTGTCACTTTTGGCCTTGGAAGAATGTTACTGCATGTCTGTCCTGTCCAACAAAGACCCAGCTGGGTTCTCCTCTCAAGTACATGTAGGTGCAGTTTCTCCAGATCTTTTTCCTGGCTGATGTTAATTTTGTCTCTTCATCACTTCTTGCAATGTGTGTGTAGGTGTGGAGTGATGGGTAATGCTGGAAGCTGTAGGGTCTGGGAGAAACTGTGAAGAGATGACAGAGTGAGCAAGTAGTGTGTTGGAAGGGATGAGGGGAGAAGGCTGGAAAGAACTGAATGAATTTTAGACCCACCCAGCTATCTTTATACATGGAGCTGCATTATGCTGCTTTTCACAGAAATGCTTCCCACCCTTCCTCTCTCTCATTTGCTGTGGGCAGCAGCTTCCCTTGATAATACCCACTGCTGCCTCTTGGATCCTTGCCTGCAGAAGGAAAACAGGCATCTTAATCCCTGTCCAGGGACTGCAGAGCTTGTTAGGTAGAGTGTATGGAAGGATTGCATTAAATGTAAAATGTGGTTTTGTTTGACAAGCTCTGGGACAGACAGAAGTTTTTTAGAGAGGTCCTGGGAGCTGGATAAGCAGGCAAATGTGTCTCCCTCAGCTAAATCAAAGTGTTTTCTATTGTAAATGCACTTGCGACAGCCAGGAAACTGCCTGAGTTCAGATAGACATGTGAACTTTGCAAAGTCCTCGTAGTGCTGCCAAAGTGGAGCCCAAAGTGTGTGTTTGAGGGGGCAGTGTATCTATACATACATATATATATTCACACACCTGTGTGTGCGTGCACACGTGTCCTCAAAGCTTCACTTTGCAGTATAAGGAAATAATGTAGGTTTTTCTTGTATCCAAACCAATCCTGAGTCTGTGGGACCTCTACTAAAAAGAGGAGTCCAAGCCTGTAAGTGGTCTAAACTGTTAATCTGCTACATTGAGTTTTGAGTTAATCTGCTGCATTGAGTTTTGCTTGAGTAAAGAGTGCACAATCAAGCTGATGGATAATGGGGATTGTTTCTTCCATGTGCTGGCTCATGTGTCTGAGCTGGTGTCAAGGGTGTAGTTTGATGTGTCTGGTTTTGAGTATCTAGATTATTTCTGTAGTAGCCCAGATTTCTTACATAGAACACCAGCCAAAAAGAGCATTACCGTAAGCACAGTCTGGTGAGCTCTGAGACCTAATCTGGATACAGGATGAAGCAGTGCTGCTCTGCCTGTCTCAGCATTGTCTGTTCAACAGACCTAACGGCAGTGTTACCCAGTTCCCTGGGAGCAGTCACCTCAAGGTAGGGCATGGCTCCTTTCCAAAGGAAGCCCTTGGGCATGATGTTAGAAGGTATGCAGAGCTTTATTCACCTGTCCATAGTGTCCCTGGAACTGGGAGGCTCGTGGTGCCTTGTGATGCTGCCCATGTCCCATATGCCAGAGACTGCTCAAACCCAGCGGAGGAAGCCCAAGCCAGTCAGGGAGCTCTTTTAAAGGAGACAAGAGACTTTGCCTTTGCACAAGGTGCAATTTGGACAAAGTAGTGTTTGCTGCTTTTGTTCCTTGCAGTGTCTTTCACACCTCCTTGCCTTTCCATGCAGAAGTGCAGCTGTATCTGCTCTCTACTGGTTCATCTGCCTGTACAGGGTGTGCAAGGCACTTCCTGCTGTCCCCTTGTCTCCTGCTGGTGTCTGCTCCATGCTCAGTCAAGAGCAAAGGGTAAGGAAAGAGGTTGGGCCATAGCTTTAGATCATGTGAGAGCAGGAACAAAACAGTTTCAGGTGGTGTAAAATGTACTGGATGCCTGTGAGCCTAAATGTTTTTGTTAATTTATGGAGTCCTTTGTGTAAGCTGGTTGATAGCCGTCAGTGCTGTGAGCACCTCTGCCTGCCCATCCTGCTGCTTCCCATGGACCAGGGAGGCATGTGACAAAAATAAAAGCAGGAAAAGGTCTTCACAGTGGCAGCTCTGTGCTCCTTGCTTAATAACAGAAACGCCTTTTGCTTTCCTGACTTAACTGGTAGGTGAGCAAATATCAAAAGCAGCATTGACAGCACTGAGATAAGCCCAGGCCTTACTTCAAGGGGGGAAGGGAACATTATTAGTAGCTATTAATCATCCCAAAAGGGTGGGGAATGGGTTACCTCCGCTACCCTGCCCTTGTACAGACATGTTTCCTATGAGCAGTCCTGGCAGGGAGTACGAGCTGGATGTTGCAGTGCAGCAGTTTGTGGAAGGTCGCATTTCAGGGTAAGTTATTTCCAGAATGCAGAAGCTCGATTTTAAAACATGTTTCCTTTTGGCAAATTCACTTATCCTTTTTTTTACTGTGCATCCTTGTAGCTTACCCGTAGGGAAGAGGTTTGGGTGGTACCGGAGCAGATATAACAGCCCTTGTGCTACCTGATGGAGAAGAGCAGTCTCATTTCAAATTCCTCTGAAGTAGACACACAAGGGGAACTGACTCCACAAACACTGGCGAAGTGCTGAGATGTCATTGTGAATGCTCATCCTGGGGGCTCTAGGAGTTTATTCAGAAGGCTTCAGTATTTCCGTGTCCCTGGCTGCTCCAGCTTAGCTGTTCCTGGTGGTACAGGGTAATTTCTAGCAGCCTACCACATACTGTAGAGATTGTCAGTCTTGAAATGCAAGATGTATAGCAGTGTTCCAGCGTTAGCGTTAATCCACTGTTATTCTTGACCCTTTGGAAGTCTTGTCTGATTGAAAATGAATCACGGTAATACTGTGCTGAGCTTGGGGTGAGTAATGTGACCCTCTGCCTCCTTTGGTACCAGGGGAAATAAATGCATCAGGAAACTAAGTGATGTGATTAAGGCCCAGCAATCAGGGTAGAACCCACACTGTGTCTCGTGCATCAGGAAGACAGGTCCTTGGGGCTATGTCTTAGACAGCTTCCAAGTCTCATGGGACTATGGGCAACTTTCAGTGGTCAGGGTTTATTCACCGCTACTAGTTGTCCCTGTGTGCTGGTTTTGGCTGGAGTAGAGTTCATTTTCTTCTCAGCTGGTATGTGGCTGTGTTTTGGATTTGTGCTGAACGCAGCATTGATAATACAGAGATGTTTTTGTTATTGCTGAGCAGGGCTTGCACAGAGCCAAGGCCTTTTCTGCTTTTTGTACTGCCACGCTGGTGAGGAGGCTGGGAGGAGACACAGCTGGGACATCTGACTCCAGTTGATCAAAGGGATATTCTGTACCATATGGCATCATGCTCAGTTATATAAAGAGGGGAAAGAAGGTAGAAGGGAATGATGTTTGGAGTTAATGGCATTTGTCTTTCCAAGTAACCATAATGTGTGATGGAGCCCTGTGTTCCTGGAAATGGGTGAACACCTTCCTGCCCATGGGAAGCAGTGAATTAATTTCTTGGTTTGCTTTGCTTGCATGAGCAGCTTTTGCTTTACCTTTCAAACTGTCTGTATCTCAACCCAGGAGTTCTTTCACTTCTACTCTTCTGATTCTCTCCCTGGTCCTGCTGATAGGGGTGTTAACAAGCGGCTGTGTGGTGCTTAGTTGCTGGATGGGGTTGAACTATGACACCCTGTTACAAGGCCTCCAGAAGGTACTCTCAAGGCAGTGCACCCAGTGGAGTGGCTACAGATTATACTCAGTGGCCTCGATAGGCCACCAGTCAGCTGCACGCTGCAGTTTGGGAGGGGATGATCTTAACATGTAAAGCAGATTTTCTACATCCATCTGGTGCCTTGTCTTTTCAGCAGTACTTCCTCTGTCATTTCAGACTGCTTGCAGCATTAGAAGTGATGTGCAGGTAGACACCCACTGTTTGTTTGATCCCTCTGAAGCTCTTTGGATTAATGTTGAGCACCTTGGTCAACCTTGGACATCTGTGATACGTGTCTGTGTCCTTCCTCTTTCTGTGAAATACTATCCTAGTAGAGAGGTGAAATAAGAGAAGCATATTGTGATCTCTCTTCTGGTTAGGGGAAATACCCCCACTACAGCTGTGAGGGGATGCGCTGAAAACCTTGGTTTCAGCCCAGGGAAAACAGTAATTGTATTTGCTGCTAATGGGTGACAGTTCTAGAAGGGAAGTGTTTTCCTGGGGGCAGTGATTTGTCAACCAAACCCATGTTAGGAGGGATCTCTAAATCTTGTGAACAATGTTTGTTTATGTCTGACAGCTCTGCTGGGTTTGCTCAGCTGCTTTCCAGCATGCTGAAACCTAGCATGAATGCATAGAATAAATACCACTTGCAATGGACTCATAAATGAGGTATGTCTCAGCTGTGAGGCATGTTTTAATCTGTACTCGTGTCTGGGAGCAGTCCACCCTTCTCATTTCCTCTGCCTATTAAATAATTGATGGAAACCCACAGAAATCATTACAATCCTTCCACAAAGTCATTAAAACTGCACAAAATCTTATATAGTGCTTGCAAAGGCACAAGCATGACATAATTCACCATCTACCTAAGCAGTGTGTTTGGCCCAAAGAGGTCTCAGTTTTTAAGAGGATACATCTTTAAAAGACGTAGGGGAAAATGAGCCATTCATTTAGTTGATTTTCTTGAAAATGTCGAGTTTTAGCTGGGACCTTTTAATTTGGAGTGTCATACCAGTGGCATTGCTGCACAGTGTCTTCTGCTGGGATCTCAGTGAGATTGCCCCAAGCTCCTTCCATCAGTCATTTCTCAGGCAGAGCACAGCACCTCTTTAGCAGTGCAGTGGTGTATCTGGAAAGCAAAGCACCATGCATGGAGAGGAAAGGGAGATGTAATGTGGCAGAAGGTATCAAGGTGAGCTGTGGTCAGGCTGGGGGTCATGCTTCTGCTTTTTCAGAACTGTTGTCAGCTTGTTGTTTAAATATGAAGTTTCTGGTGCCTTTCTCCCTTCCGTTCTGCTCATTAGATCATGCACTGCTTTGGAATTGGTCTTGCTGGAGTCAGTGAGTGTATGTTGCACCTGTTCCTGGGCAAAACCAGTTTATTATAACTAAAGAAACAATCCAAAATCTTGAGCCCAAACCTTTCTTCCAGGGAAGGAAATAGATGAGATTGTGATGCAGGCAAAGGTGTTTGTGCTTGGCATTGACTGTATTGCAATGAGTCTGATACTTTTCTGTCACCTCTGTTCTTAGAGGCTTGGACTTCTGGCTGTCTTCAGCACCTTGTTCCAGAGAGCACTTCTCTGTCCAGCACAGTTGCTTTCTGGATGATCTTGCTCTCTAGCATGAAATGAGTTGCCTTGAGTGAAAATATATATTTTTTTTAATTTACCTGTTGTCTCCTCTCCAAATTTCTATCTATGGGTGACAAAAAAAAAAAAAAAATCCTACCCCTAACTATTGCTAAGGAGTATCTAATAGACCCAGATAGAGTTCTGCTGAGAATTTACTTTAGTTTTGACCTCTTTGCTTCCAGGTGGCAGTGACAGAAACCACAACTTCTCCAACTGTTTTTCAGATGTTGCTGTGAAAAGCTCCTCACTGGAAAGTCCATTCACTCCTTTTGTTTTCTCTTAGGTGACTCCAGGTAGCAAAGCTGCAATAGCCAACTTGTGTATAGGAGACCAGATCATAGCCATTGATGGAGTGAACACAGATAACATGACGCACCTTGAGGCTCAGAACAAAATCAAGGGTTGCACAGATGAACTCACTCTGACAGTCAGCAGGTACGTGTCTGAGCAAGACTGGGGATGGATAGAGGGAGGGTTGCAGGGTGGGCAGTAGCTGTGTTTTGGTTTGACAGTAGACCTCTCTGGCTGGTTTAATTTGACCTCTTAGTGCCTTGTTTGGCAGGTACTGGCTAGCAAGAGGGAACTGTATTTCATCCTTTAATCCTAATGCTGCTTGCATTTGCTGCACTTGACTTACAAAAGCAACCTTTCAAGTGAGAAATTGGCTGATAATTTGTGGCAGAGTCTCTCAGCTCATTCTGTGACTCCTGACAGCAAGAAATCAAAGATGGTCTCATGAAAACTTCACTCATAGCAGAGGAGGTACAAGATGACCTTCCTTCCTGTTGCTCTGATTTAGCAGTTAAAGTATATGATTGTGTGTTGTTCCCAGTGATTGATTGCCTGGTCTCTGGCACAGAGAGACTCAGAAATGTACATTTTGAAGCCTCTTGATCAAACAGCACTGTCAGTGATAAACAGTGATAACGCAAGGTGCCTGTTAGGCATCAGTCTCTCCAAGTCCTGAAAAACTAAAGGAAGCTGGCAGCTGAGCCACATTCTCTTTCACTAACGTAGAGCACAAGCTGACTTCAGCCTTCCCACTGTCTTAAACTGCAGAGAAATGGACAGCTTCATTCCTTTCCCTAGCCATGCTTTATTTTTGGACCATTTTTGTAAAGAGAGAAAATGGAGATGGGAAGGCAGGGATCTGCTTTGCATTGACCTGTTGCTGCTTAAAAGAACTGGAGCCTGGTTTTTGATTTTTTTATTATGTTGTGGTTTTTTGTTTGTTTGTTTGTTTTGGGGTTTTGTTTTGTTTTCCTATTTTTGAGAGTGCTGGGGATTTATCCTTCCTTCTAGTTTGAATTGCAGCCGTGGTTGCCAGCACTTCTCAAAGTCAGATGGTAGATACAGTGTTGGCATCTGAGTGACTTTTTCCCCTGCCTACCTTCCCCCAGAGTGATCATCCATCAGTTTCAGGGCAGATGCAGAGGAAGTGCTTTCAAAAGGAGTGCAAAAGCATGCCTTGAGTGACACAGTGGTTCAGTTGTTCAGGGCTTTTCTGTGATAAACAGGAGTCTTATACCATAGCTTGGACAATGCCAGGAGTTCAGGAGGCATTTCCCAGTTCAGGAAGAAGCGATGGGTCTTGGCCAAAAAAAGCCTGATGATTCATTGAGGGTATTCACAGAGGGAAGAGCAGATCACAGTGCAAGCAATGTGAATGGATGGTGAGCTTTGCAGCAGCCTGTTAACCCCAGGATTTCTCACACTGGCCTCGAATTTGGCAGCCTGTAATCTCCCTGCAAAGGAGTGCTTCTTTTCCTCTCCGAAATATCCAGCTGCTTGACTTGACAAACCAGTGCCATGTGGTTCTGGCTGGGAGAGAGGAAGGGTGGCAAGGGCTCTTTCAGCCTGCAGGCAAGTTCACTCTTACAGATCATTGATTCTGTAAAATGTGTTTGCTGATGTTAATTAGAAAGTCATTAACTTTATAGCTACCCGTCCACATTTCATTGGCCTTGGGTGTGGAAGCTGCCCAGGGAGAGATTTCTAGCTGGATATGCAGCTGTGTAAAACTGTGCAGGGACTTTGAGTTTGCACAGGTCAACTCTTTCATGACCTCCTTTCAATGAGGGAGCATGAGCATGTGCTGGCTCTTCTGCTGTTGTACTGATCACTGAGTATTGATGACAGAGTAGCCAAGAAGAGTGTCAAGACTGCAAGGATGTGAAGGCAATGATCTGACCGCTTGCCACTGCTCTATATAAAATGCATGTGCATCATGTTGTCTGTCCTGGTTGTACTCTTTTGAGTATGTTTTATCCCTAGTGCCCAGCTATTTCCTTCTAGGCCCCCACTCCACTGTGTTGTCCTAAATGCAGCTGTACTTAGTGGTCAGAGTAGCTGGCTGAGTATGAAAAGGAAAGTATATAATTTGCACTTCAAAACCATCAACTCTACATTCTGGTCTCTGTGCTGTGCAGTTGTAGCTCATTAGCCGAATTAGTTGTACAAGGAGCTTGTGCTGGCGCAGACCATTGGTCTGACAGGACAGCAGCTGTGTGGGCTGGAGCATCACAGACAGCTGGCGCTGAGGATGTGCCCAGCTGGGCCAGGTTTTCTGGAGTGAAAAGTCTTCCAGTCCTTTTCTACTCATCGTTGTAGAGATGTCTTGTGAAAACATAAATCCTTAGTGATTTTTAAATTGCTAGCTGATGAATTGTAAGTGTTTACTCATTTAAATGATGACTCAAGCTAAATGTTCTCTGACCTGCATTCAGAGTGGCAGTAAGGTTGTGCCAGATGCGATTTTAGACACAGGTCTGAGATCACATCAGGTGTTTCAGTTCCACAAAAGGATCAACACCATTGTGACAGTGGAGACTTCATACGTGATTGTGCTGTGAATGGGAAAACTGTATGTGGTTTCAAGAGCCTAGTGGGTGAATTAATGGTAGACAAATCTATAAAGGTTGATATATACAATGGAGGTATCTCTGCTGCTGAAAGCCTTTAAGCTGCAAGTAGCTGGAGGCTAGGAGAGTGTTTTATCGAAGTATTGTATTGTGCTTATCTTTTCCTTGGGCTCTTCTGTGAACCAAAAAAACCTTTAAACGTGTTTGTACTCCAAATAGGCAATCCTCTTCTCTTTTAATGGTAGTCAAGCAGTTAAGATGTCTTCATGTTTGCCCGTACTAATGATTATTTAAGAGAAGTGTAATTATAGAGAATTGAAAGGACTTAAACTCTTCTGGTAAAGGAAATGCTGTTTGCTCTGTATACTTGATTGTGTGTATCAACAGCATTCCAGTGTTTCCGGTTTCAGTATTTTTCTTAACGATGGTAACAGACGAAAAATATTTCAAAACAGATTGTAGGCAGGAAATCTAGTCTGTCTAACATATGTCACCATTAAAAATGGATCAAATTTCTAGCTGAAGAAAACATGCCTGGTCTGCTTTTTCACCCAAGGGTGCAAATGTCTTAATTTCCTAGGATTTAAAACTCAGCCACAAATTGCTTTCTCTGAAAACTCTTTTAATTAAAGTGGCACTGCCAGGCACTTTGCTGTTTGATGTGTGAACAGAGCTGGAAAGGTCTGTTTTCTACCTCGAAAGTGGGTGTTCAACAATGTTGTTGCATATACCAAATTCCTGCTGAACTTAGTGTGTTGGGCAGCTCCCCGCTATTTTCTGAGCCTGTGTTTGTTCATTCCTTTTGCTTTTTGTTTCATGACAGAGAGTGCTTAGAGAAATGTAGTTTTCAGGAAACCAAAGTAAATGTTCAATTACTGTCTTCAACAGAATAAAATCAAGCTCAAGAAAGTATGCTTCAGTCAACTCAAGCCCATCTGGTTGCTTAACTGAGAAATTCAGAGAGATTTTAGAGCCTTTCCCGTTTATAGGAATAATGAAGTTTGGGATCTTGAGTCTTTGAGAAGAGATACTCTTCTTTTTCCTTTTCTTTTTCTTTTGCCCTTTTTTTCCCTTTTTTTTTTTTTTTTCCAAACGAAGCATGTGTGTCGCTGCACTGACATTTTAGAGTCAAGCAAAGTTTTGTCCCAGGCTGCTGCCCCCCATTAGTGGGGGTAAGCAGTAGGACATGTCCAACAGATAGGAGAAAGCTATCACCTTCCTGTGGAAATATAGCATATTTTGGGTAAGACACAGGAGGAACAAATACTCCTACCACAAAATGCACCCGGTAGCTGAAGATCCAGGCATCACCAGTGTCAGTGGAAATGCTCATGATGAATTTGACACAGAGCTCTATTGTAGCTGCAGATCTAGCAGCAAACAAATGTTCATTGCAGCACAGGTGAAAATTATTTCTGAAAAAAATGGCTCTTTGCCTGTGGTTATAGTCTCCAAATGGGTGGTAGAATTGTGCAGCCCTGAGGCAACTCAAAGGCAAAGTGTATATTTATATGTTGGTTTTTTTCTCAAACAAAAAAAGAAGTGTTCCTATAGTGGGTCTGTCCTTCCCTTTATGTCTGGAGGCAGTTTGGGGGTGGTAGTAAGAGAGGAATATTTGTGAAAAGGGATTCCAAAGATGTCATCTCTTGTTCTACTCCTACTGCCATTTTCCTCAAATATCAAGCTATTTGTCTGCAGCTCTTCTGCCAGCTTGTAATATATTAATGCATCTTTTTTGTTTGCAAAACAGTCTTTTAATTTGCTAAAAGTTCTGCCAAGGAGTGAAGCTGTGTATTTGTTCTTTAAAAAGTGCTAGGATTAGGGAAGTCAGATCTGCTACAGTACATGTTAAATGCATTATCAGAAAGGATCATGTGTAGATGCTTATGAAGAAGAAGAGAGCACATGTGTGGTGCCCTCTACATTTGGTTCAGTAGGTTTGGTTGCACTCTTGCTTGCTCCATGTGTTCCCAGGTCTGAGCTCTGGGAACTAGTTGCACAAAGCCACAGTAGGCTCAAATTTGTGTTCTAGGAAGTTCATGGAATCCGTTGACTCATTTAGGTTTGCTTTTTTGCTTCCCTGCCAAGGAAAGTTTTCCAGTTTCTGTCATCTTACTAATAATTCTTTTGGCCCTGGGAAAAGCCAGCTGCTCAGTGTGCAGCTATATAAGGGCATGCAGGTTGCCTGACCCTGAGTTGCTGCTCACTATCTCTCCATGGTCAGTGTGGTGCTCCCAGTCCTCCTGGGTGCATGCCAGCAGCTTTTACTAACAACTGGCCCATTCAGAGTGATTTTTTGGCAAGTTGAGATAGGTATTTGTTGGCATTTTACAGGCTTTTTGGCAAGGTAAAAATAGTTAACTCTGCAGCTGGCTTGTGGGAGAGCAAGTTTGAGTCTGAGTGTCAGGTGTGTCTAATCTTTTGTAGCGCTGTATTGAACTTGCTTGTAATAAACTTCTGTTGCTTCTTCTGTGTAACTGGAGTTGCCTTTTTGTTTTTAGTGATTGTGTGAAGAGACACCTGAAATGTAAGAGGACCATGCATGGAGAAATGCATTTGGGGCCTCCTGTCTCTAGGGAGTTGTGACTGTCATTGCTGTTTGAATTCACAGTGGACTGTATGCAGCCCCGAGTACAGTTCTACTTGCCAAAGTGAATATGTCCATTAACGGGTTGTTGCTAAAGGTGACTTCTCATGTTTATGGCCAAGAGCATGTATTTTTCAGCTGTTGCAGCTAAAGGGCTGATTAAAAGGTATCTTCCTGGTAGCCTGAGAGCTCTTGTAGTTAATTTCTAAACATTTTTAAAATGCCTGTCTAAAACCCTGGTGACAGGATTGGTGAAAGATAAATTCTTTCTTCATTTTTCAGCTAACAAACTTTGTGTTGTGAAAGAAACTTTTCAGTCTTTTGGGGTTTATTCTCTACTTTGGTTTCTTAGTTGTGTCTATCCTAGTGTTTGAAATGGGAATGTAGATATGCCTTTTTTCTCTGTGGAAATTACACAGTTCCTGGCACACAGGACTGGACCCTTGTTTTCCAGCTCTGAATCTTCCCTTGAAGATATGGCCCAACTTTTAGCACAAAAAGCACTGCTAGCAAAATCTAGGCTCTTGTAATGCTTATATTACACTGTATTCAAGCCAAGTTGCTTGAAAAAGGTCGTGTTTCATAAATACCTCTTCAGATTCCTGCCTTGACTTGCAGTTTCCTTCCTCCTCTTGCTACCAGTACCTCCCTATCCAAACTAACATGGGAGAAATTTCTTTCTAAACTTGGGTTTTGGTTTCTGTCTGGATAAAACAGCAGATGCATGGCTTATTCCCTGACCTGGTTACTCTCTATCCTGTAGCAAGGAAACAGCATGTAAATGTAAACTCCAAACATGAAAAAGTTTGTGTATCTCCATGTCTGCAATTAATTTGCTTGACAGTAATCCTCAAGCTTGTTTGTGTCAAGTTTTTTTCTTCTCTGCACTGTTTGAACGTTGCTCTCTACTGGAGTCTCATTTGAAAGGCTATGCATTAGAAACCATATTATAAAATAAATCATCACTTTATCAGGAGTCTCTGAGGTACAGTAAGGATGCCGAAGCCTGCTGGCTTTTACCAGACAGGGTGGGATTCCCCAGCAGGCTGTTGGGACATCCAGCCCCTCCACAGGGGATCCTTTCACCCAAGTTTGGGAAAAAATCCTCCAGAAAGCCATTACCAGTAGCAGCCTGCTGCAGATTGGAAGCACTGTTACCAAGTTTGGGTTTGGCTATCTACTCTGATGCCTGTTCCCTTCTTCATATAAATAAGATATGAAAACATACAGATAAGATACAAACGTGGTGAGTCTAATCTGCCCTGCTGCCATGCCCACACTTCCCAGCGCTGCAGAAAATGAGCCCTGGGCCGGCAGTGGTACATAAGGTCAACTTCTAGGTGCTATTTTTCTTCCCTCTGCCACCACTTCAGTAGAATTAGAGGCATTGACACCAGAAGCAGAGCCAGGAAACCCTTCCTGAGAACTGGGACCATAGTGGTCCTACCTAAAACCTACAGGCTGTGGGCTCCACAAGACGGTGCTGTGGGCTGGACTATATGCCTTGAAAGGCCTGCTTGGTAAAGCCATGGGGAGTAAAGCTGTGTCCTCTTTGCAGCTTCCTGGGCCGTAAATGGGCTGCTGAGAGTGGCTGAGGGGCTGTGCTGCAGCTGTTGTGAAAAAAAAGGGAAACTTTATCTTCCCTGCCTTAGAGGGACAGATGCATGGGCTATTTAACCTTTCTGTTTAGATAACTTTTTTTACTGGATTGAAAGTAAAGCTTGGAGTGACCTTGCTGCTTCCATTTATATCCAGTGACAGATCAGAATGGCAGCAGGCTGGGACACAAACTTGAGCTATTTGCCTTGCTAATAAATAAGGGAGAAAAATCCTGGTCAAAAACCCCGTTGGCTGCAGTAGTTGGCCAGAGCTGCCTCCCCTGCACTAGAGACCAATATGCTACATCACCTTAAACTCGCTGAGTGAAGGGCAGTAAGTTGAAAGCAAGTGCCTAGGGGGAAATTTCTGTTCTGTATTCATACATTGGCCTGCTCTAGGCTTAATTTTTTCAGTCTGAATAAAGCCTTCTGGTGCTTCTGAAAGCTGGTAATATTAAACTGCTGTAAAAGAAAACACTACCTCAAAAGTTCTTGGATCACTGCTGTGAGAACTGGCTCGTGCTAGAAATCAGCTGAAGTGTTTAACACTTTCTGAGCTGCTCTTTTATCTCCAGCTGATGTCCACTTGCTTACAGCCTGACTGGCAAGGTGTTTGATTTCCATATACTTTGCTGTATCCCCTGTTTTTTCAAAGGAGATGAAACTTGGTCACACATGATCTCCAAACACTTCCAAGGAATAAGGCTTTGTATCAGTCAACAGGCTGCTCCCCTATATGCGAATACAGTCTTCTGGTGCAAAATACAGCCATCCTAGAGGTGGCTGTGACTTTGTGAGGCTTGATAGACATCATCTGGGTAAAACTGCCAGTTTCTCAGGTACCTTAAAGCACAGGTTACTAGAAGCAAGGAGAGAATGTGCATCACAGCTAAGACTGGGCTTTTTAAAAAATGTTGTGACTTTGGAGGGCTTTTAGAGTAATGGTGCAGACCACATTGAATTTATTTTGAGTAGCTCTGTACCTTGTTTCTCCATCCTTGTCAGTTTTTATGTGTCTTTTCTGTTTCTAGTCTCTTTCTCTTTCTTTAACTGAAAAGTCTCTTTCCAGTTATCCAGTTAATTCTCACTGTAATCATTCCTGTTTTGCCAACTAAGTACTTAAATTATAACTGGTCCTAGATCCACAAGTATCCAGGAAGTACATCTATCTGCAGTTTCAGATTCCAGAAGGGGCTCCTGTCAAAACAGGGCATGGTTTTCAAACCTCATCCTAAGAGTTTACCAGGCATCTGGTTGCTGCATGATGCAATGTTTAGCGTTGAACAACCGTTTTCATTCAGCAATACTGCAGTCACTCCTTCCCTACTATTAAAAAGTTTGGGAAAAGTGGCACTTTTTAGTCCACTTGAGATGCTAACTACTGTCTCTACTTCTGAGCAATGTTTCCTACAAAGTATCTCAAGCAAATCTAGGCACTCTGCTCCTTCCTGCCCACTTCTTTGTCATTCTTTGGGACATAGCAAAATTCCAAAATGATTATGGTAAAAGCAGTTGGTTTTAGTTGCAGATCTTGACTTATGCTTTGGTCTGCTGTGAGTAATTGGGTCAGACCACAGACCAGTAAAGGTTATGTAGACTTTCTCTGACACATGATGTCATTTCAGTTCTTAGTCCCATTGCAGGCTTGGACCTTTTTTTTATTTATTTTTTGGTAATTCCCAAAAGCCTCTGTTTGTTCAGCATGGATACCACTGTATAAATAAGAAGAAAATTCTGAAGACTCAAACCAAAAAGTATTTCTAGTTTATGTAAGGCAGTTCAACTTCAAGAACAAAGTGTTCTCTGTATAGTCAATACAGACAAGAATCATTCCTCTCCCTGGCTACCTGTAAGCTGAAACACATAGCAGTCTTAATTGTCTTAATTAAAGGATCTGCATCTCAGGAATATCCCCAGCTCCTGCTGTTGGGTAACCCCCAACTTGACTACCTGGGTTGGAGCCCATGCTTGGATGTGTTGCCCATAGAATCACAAAGGCTAAGCCAGGGCAGACTGCTGAGATCTTGTCTTTCTCCAGGGATCTCATGCAACATATCTAAGTCATCCGCTTTATGTGCCTAAAATAAGGCTGTCTACATCCCCCCTAATGGGGCTAGTGCTATATAGGAGAGACTGAGGAAACATTTGAAATGTTGATGAACTTTGAGTCTTTTAATAACAGCAGTGATGCTCACTGATGAAAACAGATTAACTGTTCAAAATTTGTATGTTGCAGAACAGAGGCAAAAGTCTGGTCACCACTTGTAAACGAGGAGGGAAAGACGCATCCGTATAAGATGAATCTGGCCTCTGAGCCACAGGTAAGTGATGGAGTAACTGTATGCTCTTGTTCCTGCTTACTCCTGTAAGAGCAGTTCCTGGCCTGATCCTCCAAGGAGCTGAGCATGTGTTGTTCCATTGATCCTGTTGGCGATAGCACCATGCCCCATACTGTTTAGGGGTCATGTGGCCCTTGGAAACCTTGAGAGACAGACTCCCTCCCTCATGGTGAGAAGCCTGCTGCTGTGAGAGCGAGTCAGATACCTTGCCAAGGGTAAGGTGTGTGGGTCAGGGGTGTCCTCTGCCATCTGTATGCTCATACCTACCATGAGGTAGAGCTGTAGAGCTGTGGCTGAATAAATTATTGCTACTCTGCTAAACCAGTTGAGTTTCATAGGTAGAAAAGTCTTGATTGGCAAGGAATATTATTCAGTCTTAGAGTGTTTTCTATTGGTTTGGATTTCTTTCTCTTCCTAGCAGTCTAGCTGTGGAGGAAGTGAAAGAGAAATATTCCGGCCTGTTACATTTTATCTGTGTGGCAGATCTTGCAGCCTCTGTCTAGGAGTTTGGAGTTGTAACCTATTGACAGCCTTGCTTCAGTGGTCTGCTGCCTCTGTCAAGTAAATGCAGTAATAACAGTGATCTGTGCAAGGGCATCACCTGGACCAGATTTAGAGGATTACACTGCAAAAATCTATATTAACTACACTAAAATCAATGGCATTCCTCTGGATTTTCAGTAGGGCAGTGTCATGGATTCTGGCCCTAGCACACCTCTTCTGTGAGTCTTTCTAGCAAAATAAGTAGATATACAACTAGTTTGACTCTGCAATTATTTAAGCTCTAATGTTGCTGTTTGGATTGGAAAGAACCTGAAACTAAAGCAGCACATGTGCAGCAACACCCTACCCAGACCTTGGCCTGGGATCTGTCCATGCTTCCTTTCACATCAAGCTGCTCTGTGTTGCTTGGCTTGAGAATTCAGTGCGGCATTCTCCAGGTATTCCATAACTCAGCCAAGGCACAGTGTGAGATTGAACCACGTGGACTTAGTTTGAGCTGGGGCCATGTGGTGACACCTGTCTGTGACACTATTGAGCTGAGATCTGGTCTATCTTCTGCTGCCTGAGATTTGGAAATGCTCTGCCTCAACCTTGAGTCTTGGAGACTATTTCTTGCCAAAGTAGTGGGGCAGAGTCAGCACTGAGGCTTTGCTTCAAGGCTGCAGAGGGCTGTCATTTAATTCAGCAGGAGACCTGATCCTAGAGACCAATTTCCCAGCTCAGCCATTAACCAGAATTTAGCTAAATGCAGCAAAATTAAACATAGGGCACAACACATCCCTCAAGAAAGGAGATCAAAGTAGCTCACTAAGTTTAGTTAACTTCAGCAAGAAACATGATGCTGCTGCCCTCCTGTCACTTGCTGCCCCACCACCGCACTTTTGTCTCCAGTCCAGCCGGGGTCACTGGATACATGTCCACTGCTGGTCAAGTACTGAACATAGGCTATTATAATTAACAGATGCCACTTCTTAAACTCACTTTCTGTGGCGGTTTTAGCCCTAATCAATGGTTTTAGTCAGCTGGCTTCTGTGTGGTGTGTTTGTATGTGAGTCAGCCCTGGACTCTTTCAGGGATCTTACTGCAACTAAGAAAGAAACATGGGTGAGAAAGACCAGTCTTAACTCTAGTCTTGTCCCGCTCTCTGAAAGTCCAAGTGAAGGACTTCATGAAGGTCAGGGTAGTCAGGATTTAGCAATAATGCTAGTGGCGGAGCATATCCCCTCTTAAATCCTACCTCAGTCCTAGTCCTGTTCTAGCTCTGGCCATTGGATAGATATCCTCATACTGCTAGTTTTTAAGTATGGCACAACTGGATTTGTTGGTAACAACCTGTAACTGATTTGAGCAGGAGAATTTGATGCAAAACTGACTGTGGAGAGATTCCTGTTGCAAATCTCTCTGATCAGTGATCCTTGCCTTACTGTTGTACTGAGAATCAACTATTGCCTGAAAATTAGGCTTTGACCCTTTCTGATGACCGATACTAGAAAAGTTATTTCCTAGTTTAAAAGGAACATTCAAAAGTCCACAGATGTCTTGCTTTTTCTTCTTCCTTTCCTTAAAATTAAGCCAATCAAGTCATTTGCAGTTACCTTATGTGAGTGGGGCTTGCTGTTGTTCAGAGCACCAGGCTTTCCTCTAAAGGGCATTGCCTGCCACATATTCAAACAGAGGAATTCAGCAGTGTGAGAGGACATGTATCATGCCTCCAAACCACAAGCTCCTATTTACTCTTACTGCACAGCAGTGCCCAAACATCTTAATCTGCTGTGCCAAAGACAAGTGTGAACACCATCAAGTTTTAAGGTGTTGGGTTTTTTTGTTTGGTGGGCTGCGGTTTGTCTTTTTTTCTTTTAAATATACCCATTTCCTTTTTCGGTAGCTGAGTGCAGCAGGTAAGGTTTGTAGTGAGGTCTGTCTGCTTGGAGCATGAAATCAGCAGAGCAGCTGACTCCTGCTAGATACTGTGGCGAGTGTTGGCCAGGTTGCTGCGGGGCTGTGTCTTAGCTGCATCGGCAGGGGTTTTGGCCAGGCCTGCTGCACATCAGCAGTAGCAGAAGGCAGAAGATGCCATGCATATATATACCAACATCGCAAACTGCTATGAAGATTACCACAAAGATGCTGATCTCATTTTTCCAGCAGGATTGGTTGAAGCTGTGAGTAGACCTGAATCCTCGAAGGCAGTGCTGAGCTGTTAAGGTTTTTTTAACTTAACTTTTCACTGGCCAGTGAAAACAGTATCTTTGTTTTCCTTGGCACCAGTCTTGTGCAGAACACTTATTAACTCACTTACTAAAGAAAATAGGATACACTAAGTCCAAGGGGTTCGTTGAAGTCCTTATCCAGGGTCGTCTGACAGTGGTTGTCACTGGCTTTGCACATACCCTTTTGAATGCAGACATATAATCATACGTGTGAATAGCCTTACTTCAGGCTGAAGTAAGCTTAAAAAATAAGCTTTTAAACCTTTGGTGTAGAAATTGGACTGTAGTTATTCAGATATGTTTGCACCTTTCTTAGAATTAATGTTTGATATTGCCTGTCCTACCTTCAGTGTCTTAAAAAACATTTTTCGCACTTGTCCACCTTCTTTTTTGTCTTCCTATTTTATCAGTGCAGTTACTAGATCTTGCAAAAAATCTTGCAAAATAATTTTCAGTTTGTCTGAAGAACTGTAGACTAGCTAGATCACTTTTAAGATCACTGCTTACACATTTTTTTACCCAATTTGAAGCAGACTGTTTCTTTACTTCTGTAATCCTTTGGGAGGCTGACATTTGGTGACATGCTGCGTCATCCCTGCTGAAGTGTTTTCCCTTACTTGGAATGTAAGTTCAAGATACTTTTATTTGCCTTTGGAAAACAAAAAGGCATTCTACAACCTCCCATGCATTCCCTGAAGTTCTGAATCCAAAGACTGACTTCATTGTCTAAGCTGACCTTTGCCCATACAGACTTATTATTATTTCATTGCCATTATCCTTATCCTTCTAAATTAATTTAAACTGAGATAAGAGTGACAAAATCGCATTTCATCAAATAGTGCAGCAGCTTATTGGTGGTGATGGCTCAGCAGCTGAGGCAGCTTTGTTTTGGTGTGACCATGGCAACATTAGAGGAAGGAAATGACGGCTTCTTATTGTATTTACTCAGTTATTTCACTTGCCCTTCTCACCTAGCTCCTAAGGGCAATCACTCTCATCACAGGCATTTTCCCATCAAGAACTGCTACTCACCACAGTGGAAAAGATTAAAATAACATGTCTGCCTTTCCCTTCTGCATAATGTTTCTTGAGAAAAGTGATACCAGCAAGAGAGAACAAGTTACTTGGTGACTAAGGTAATTCTAATTGCTTATGATACTGACCAGAGAGCAGCATACCTTTCAGAGTGAGCCATGTGCTCTGGTCATCGTGGGCCAGGCATTAAGCTCTGGACTCATGCACTCGTGTGCATGGCTGTGTTGCCCCTTGGTAAAATAAGCAATGAACCTCTATACCCTCTGACTGTGTAGTGTCTTGTCAGAGCTGGGCTCTGTGGGAGAAAGTCTCTGTTTTTGCTGAGTGAGCTAATGCCAGGAAGGAGCTGAGAGAGTCCAGCTGCAAGGGCAATGAACACCAGAACTATTTTCAAATAAACTTGTCCAGCTCCCTGAAGATCACATACCCCATTTGCAGCAAGGCACAGGTATTAACATCAGCCATCAAAAATGTCTGTGAAAACTCTTGGTTGGAGATGGATAGATCAGCTTCTCTTAGCCACAGAAAGTACAGGCTTTCAAACACAAGGAAAGCCCACTGTTTTGTTGTTTGGGATTTTTTTTAAGAGATATATCCAGAGGAGCTCTGAAGGTGAATCAGAGTAGTTGTAGGATGAGACAGACAGCCACTTCTGTCTTCCCAAGACTTCTTAAAAGTGCCTGTCCCGTGCTCATCCTTATCCTTGCAGAGTGAAGTCATTGTTTCCATCTTATGTATTTTATTTCCTTGGATACGAAGAAGGCAAGGGCTATAGAAACTGGGCGTGTGGCCGGCTTGGCTTTTGATAAGGCCTTGCATGTGTGGGCAATGCATGAAACAATAAGTATATAAAGTACCAACACTGTGTTTCAGACAGGGAACTGTGCTGGCATATCGCGACCTGCTGGTTTTGGTTAAAAGGCGTTACTGCATGGGTGTGGAATGTGTTAGGGACGTGAAGGGAGAAGATGTGGGAAGGCAGTCTTGTTGTTTTACCCCCCTACAATAACAAACCCCCAAACCCTTCCTAATTTCTAATCAGATTTCAAAGCATTGCAAAAGATCCTTCCATAGCTGAAAAACCCCAAACAATAACAGAGGGAGAGGTGAAAGTAAAGGCACTTTTTAATACTTGTGATCACAGCTGATGAAACATAGTGTGGGGTAGAGTTTGCATGAAGATGTCCTCTTCTGGCCATTGCTGCGTGTTTGGCATGAGCAGCCTCCCTCCCAGGCACGCCAGCTGGGCTTGAGCATTTGCTCATGGATGGCTTTGCAAGGGCAAGGATGGAGCTGGGGGTTTGCCTGCTGATCTCTGCTCTCCTTCACTGCCCGCAGGACCAGAATGTTCTTGCTCCCTGAGGTTTGGTCAGGGGCCTGCTTTCTTAGAACTGAGTAAACATTTATACTGAGAGATGTTTAATCATGTTTCCTTTTGGCGTGGCTCTCGAGGTGTGCAATCCAGCATTGCCGGCCCCAAGCCTCCGGGTTCTGACTTGGGATGCGAAAACATCCCACGTTTCTGGGGCCCTATAGGGCAGCGGGTTTTGCCGGCTCGCTCAGCTGCTCCAGGGGTGGGGAGCTGCTCTGTGGGGCCGTGGAGGCTTTCATTTTTCCTTGCAACTGCAGGGCCTGGGTGCTCTTTTTTTTTTTTTCTAATTTGCAACATGAGGTCAGAGTGAATCCCCCCACTCCAAGATCTGGAGCTTTAGGAAATAACTCTGCTGGCCAGTCTCCAGATCATTACTCCACACCTGAAACTAATTTTTGGTGGCTTCAGGCAGCCCCCTGCTCTGTATTTGTCCTGCCTTTCCTCTGGGGACTGCGGAGAGGTGATCTGGGAAGGGGCAGGGGGCAGCCACAGGGGAGAGAGGGTTCTGTAGGTGTGGTGGCAGCAGGGCAGTAGCCAGCACCTCTGAGGCCCCAGCCCTGCTGGCTGCCTTCAGGCTGTGCTGTGGGGAGAGGAAACGTCACTAAATGGGAGAAGCTGTCTGACCCCTCACATCTTGGTTTAGTTTTATTTAGTGAGTACAAAAAGCCTCCGGTTTCCTGTTTTTGGTGGTGGTGAGATCAGAGCAGCCAGGATGGCCTTGGATATGTCACTGCAGGATGGCAGGGCGCCAAAAGCCCACCCTCACCCCAGTCTACCCCCAACCTGTCCAAGGGCACAAGAGGCCAAGGAGGTGTCCAGATGGCTTTGTGCACCTGGCTCATGGGATGAGCCGCAGCTTAGCTGATCGAGGTGGCTCACAGTGGACTGGCTGTCTATCTGTCTGCCTCGCTCACAGCTGGGAATTTCCTGGGAGTCCCACATCCCAGTTCCTGGTACAAATGGGTCCAGTGATGGTAGCCATGTCAATTCCTGGTGTATGGTGAAAGGGAAGCAGCTGCCCATGCCATGAGCTGCTGGCTGGCCCCAGGCACAGAGGTGACAGCTGATGTAACTGTGGGGTTTTCACAGGCTGGGTGTTAATGTCGCCAAGCGTGGCCTGAGAGGGAGGAAGGGGCCATTGTTTTCCCAGAAAATTCCCCATGACGCAGCCTGCAGCCGGTGCAGTAGGAAATGCTGATCTGCTTCCTGCCCCAGCACAGGGATATTTTCCCCGTCCCCCCAGCCTGGTACCTTTGCTGGCAGCTCTCCGCCAGCAGGGCTGGAGTCACGGTGGTGAAGCCCCTTAACACCCAGCTGGAACAGCTGTGGTGCAGTGCCCCCATCAGCCCCCGGAGAGGACTAATGCCACTGACAGCCAGCACCCAGAAAACTCATCTGGCAGAAGATGAGCATATTTAACCTGAAGCTGGGATCCTACAAACCTTGTTTGTCCTTGGAGTTGAGAAATAGTCTTTTCTGTGGGATGGGAGGATTGGTACTGGTGCCCGGAGCACAAGGGGTTGGGGTCCAAAGCCACTTGGAGCTTGTTATTATATGGGAGGTAGTTTCAGGTCTAAATTTTGAAGTGAGAGTTCAGACACAGTTAGCAGAGAAGTTTGTGCAGTTGCTAATCTATTTTAGCTTGGTCTAGCTACTCTGCCAGCCCCTCTGGAGATAGACCTCTGCAGAGGAAGGAAAGGAGCAGAGCTGGTGTCTGTGCAGACAAGACAATTCAACTATCATCGCAGTATCAGTTTATATGGTAAAATATTGCTCTTGAGTGTCCTGCCTGGAGGATTTGGAGCTTCCATATCGCAGTTTCAGACCGAAATAGCCACTGTCAGTATCCCTGCTTGCTGCT
Source organism: Pseudotriccus pelzelni (assembly GCA_035584735.1). NCBI lineage: Eukaryota > Metazoa > Chordata > Aves > Passeriformes > Tyrannidae > Pseudotriccus > Pseudotriccus pelzelni. The sequence goes on from JAWMRA010000162.1 coordinate 15,689,786, forward strand.
GGCTGCAGCCCGCTGCAGACAGGGCTGGCGTAAGGGGACTGAGGCAGCGCCATGGCTTGCAGGGAGGGTGAGGCAAGTGATTCAGATCTGCCTGCAGGTGCCAACCGAAGATATCTCTGAAGGGATCTGATGTTAGTCACGGTAGGCTGTACTGCTGTCAAAGACAGAGCAGGTTATGTCCTGACTGGATAAGATCATGTCCTTTTGTCTGACTGCCTGTTCTTCCTTTGCAAACAGACTTGCTTACTGCTCTTGCAGTGTGTGCCCCAGCCAGGGATGCTGTTTAGTGCTGCTTGCCGCTTTTCCTTGTGTTGTTCTTGGGAATGCCACAGCCTTAGAGATGCTGCAAACCCCAAGCACGTCAGCTGCATAAACCAGCCACTGTCCTCACACATATACAGAGTATAGCAGGATTTGTGTACTAACATTTTTCACTTCCCTGCTGGTGGACAGGTTTTTGGAAATGTCACGTATCTGACTTTTTTTCCAATACTAAGTCAGAGACTCTCACATGATTCCGGAAGCTGGGGCTTTAACAAAACTGCTGCACAGCACAGGGCTTGGATGGCAGTTCTGGAAAATCCCTGGGTAAATATATTTGACAGTGAAAATATATTATCTTTTGATCTTGGGATCATGAAAGCACTTGTTCTTTGCAAATTTCTTCCACAGCTCAAGCAGAAAGAGCAGCGTGGCGTGACAGGAAGTGCTGGAGAATTTGGATTATCCAAATGACCTTTATAATGTTACTGCTCTTGTAATGCTTATCTACAGACTCTTGGGTTATACACCTTCAGCACTGTTCTCCAGATGGGATTTTTGTAATCTAATCTTCAGACACCGCCTTTTGCACTGATTTCTCCATTTTACCATTATAAACTCCCTTATGGTCAGTGACCTTTGTCCACCTGAGAGCTATTACAGATGTCCTGATACTTTTGAAAGCTTCATTTATGGTCTTAGATGTTACTACACAGCAGAAAACCTACCTGGTGGCTGAAAGTAGGCCAAAAGCTCCTGTGTGGATTCTGTGCCTGAGTGCATGTTGCAGTTCTTCTTGGAGTCAAGGTTCTAGTGTGGTGTCAGTCTCTCTTCTCTGTCTAGCTGCCTTATTTTCTGAACACTTGTAAGAAGTTAAGGATCCTTGAGGCCTTCATCACTGTCAGACTGATTTTGGCTGACAGAGGTGGATGTGGAAATGTGCCCACATGCGTGTGGGGTATGTAATTGAGATGCTTTACTTCCTTAGGAAACCAGAAGTAAAAAAAAATACTGTAACTTACTTTCTCTATTTCTTGGATATTACTTAAATGTTTCTGCATTACATTTGTGACATGTTTTCAACTTTGAGCCTATTTGACCTGAGAGTTTAGCCCTTTAGCCTAAATCTTCTATCTCAGTCTTTCATTAAAGCGACTATTTATGTGCACATCTGTAACCCTCTCCCATTCATGACCTCCGAATGGTGGACTAGCATGTGTATTTAATGCTGATATCAGATCGTTTTTCCCCATGGTGTGATATACAGGCTGAAGTAACCTTTTTTTCTTTTGCTAAAATCGTCAGTTTTGCCATAGGAAAAGACTGTTTTCATGAGTGCTATTCTGTGGTTTGAATGCGATTGAAACAAAGGGAGATTAGCTAATTACTTCAGAGTCTTTGTTCCTTTGGTGTGTGGGAAAGCTTCATGGCTGACATCCATACACATTGGCCAGAAAGCCGTGGGAGAGCAGCCCTGTCACCCCGCACCTGAACAACTTGAGCTACCCCACTGATTTCAAATGACTTGTAACTAATGGGTGTGTTTGGATCCATGCCACTCTTCTCTGAGGGATCCTATGCACAGCTTGATGCCATAAATAACATTTGAATGCCATGAAGTGAGATGACTCCCATCTATCAGTCTGGGAAGGCTATCTAGCTGCCTAAGGAAGTCTGGGGACGTAAAAGTGATTTAAAGAAAAATCTGTAGGTGGATTTAGTCATACTTTTTTCTGGAGACTGTTTATCCTGTAACTATATCTCTATCAAACAAATGCTGTGAGATGTTCATAGGGTGGTGAAGGCTCACGTCATTGCCGTAAAACTCAGCGCCTGTAGAGAGTGGGAGTGGGAACTGGCTGTGCTAATTAGAGCTGGGAATCATGGGCCCAGCACACCAAGAAGTGCCCCGTTTCATCCTGTGCCATTGGACATTAGCCCTCTGTTGAAGCCATGCCAGGTCTTTACAGCTGGCTGAAACATTTCAAAAAGCATGTTTTGGTGCCATCTTTTAGCCCTCGATATCTCAGCCACCTCTGTGACTGTTAGTCCTTTCTCATGCCTGCTCTAGTAAGGCCCCATTGTACTTTCTACTTGCTTTGGTCAATTATCTTCTCTGGGGAGAAGTAAGCCCTGGACGTTGTTATCTCTACTCTACGTCTGCCAATTCCCAGCCTGCTAAACTGATGATGGGGCTTAGAAATATTTCCATTTTTGTTAGTGCTCCCTGTGATTAAGAATCTTACCTTGTGTCTTATTTAAGTTGGATTTGCCCCTTATTAAATCATAGCCATAATTTTAAGTATACGCTAATACTTCTGGGAACCTCCAGTTTGCAGCAAACTCAGAACATCTGAGTGATATCTTATACTTCTTATGCTGAAGAAGTTCCTGACAGCTGTCACTGCCTATGGGCAGTCTTTTGTATTAACAGTGGTCATTTTCCCACCTTTATTTTGGCAGTTTCATGTCCAGAAATTCCAAAATTGTTCATCAAAGAGAGCTGTGAACCCCAGTCTTAGCTGAAGGAGAAGAGATGCTCCAGAGCACTTGTAGTAATGGCAAATCCCTTCTTTTTGGGTTGCCCTTATCTAAGGGAAGCCAAATTTTCAGACGTCAGTGAGCAGCGCTCCTCTTTCTGCCCCTGATCTTCACTTTTCCATAGAAATCAGCCCTCCTCTCAGGAATTGCAAGGAATGCTTAAAATCTATAGTCTTGCATGAGAAGGTAGGTCCTGTGGCTTATCGTCGGCTTGGAGGAGTTCCCAGGTGTGTGGCACCTTGAGCTAATAGCTCTGCTAGGGTTTCTCAGCTCTTATGTTCCCAGTATGTCAACTCTCAAATGTCCTGAAGGTCATCCTGAAGCCCTCTAGGACGGGCCCTCATGACATGTGGAGGATGCTCACCTGCTTTGGTGGTTGTGGCCGCCTGTTCCTCAGCTGACACCACGTGCAAAGGCCACCAATGCAGTGACTGCTTGCTCCAGGCTGCCCTCTCACATCCACCTGCATGCCTGAGCACCTCTGATTTTTGCCTCTGCTCCTTTGCATGCAGGAAATAAGGCACATAGGAAGTGCACACAATCGGAGCGCAGTGCCCTTCACTGCTGCCACAGCTTCTGCCCCCAGAGTGATCACTGCTCAGTACAACAGCCCGGCAGGCCTCTACTCCTCAGAGAACATCCAGACCTTCAACAGTGCAGTGGAGTCAAAAACATCACCTGGGGCCCCAGAGCCTACCAAGCCGTAAGTACCTTCTTCGCCTCCCATCCTTCTCTGAGCTTCCAGGGGAAGGCTTCAGGAGACACGAGTTTGCTGTGACAGCACCAATTTGTTAACCCAGAAAAGTTCTCTTTCAGATCAAGGGAATTAGCAGAGACACAAGCGTGGATGTTGTTCCCAGGGGCACAGCTCAGAGAAGTGGGGAACGTTTAATGGGATGCAGAAATGAAATTAATGCTGTTGTGTTTCTTTGTTTAGCAGAGACCGACGCAGTTTCCGCGTGCGTTCAGCATGACATACCAACCTGCTGGTCTGAACAGGTGCCTGATAGCTTGTTATGAGCACTTTGTAAAGTTAGTGTTTTGTGCTGGCTTTGCTGCAGTGCTGGGCAGGAAAGGTACCAACTACTGCAGGAAGCACACCCAGCCCTGTTCCTGGCTAGCCTGGGATTCATAAACAGGCTCTGGCACAGTTAGGGTATTTCTGTGTTTTATTAGCAAACTTTGCTTTCCACAGGAGTTTTTAAAAGTAGCTGAAACATTCATACCTGTGTGAGTGATTTTACGTATGAGGTTGGAAAGGGTCCCAACCTTAAAAGGGCCTGTTGATTTTTGTGTTTGCATCTGAGCCTCACCAAAGACATTACTTTATCCTAGAAGTTCAAAGTTTCAGTTTTTTCATTGGAGGTGATAAACCAGGAGCTGTCTGAAATCTTTCTGGTTGTGTTGGTCAGGCTACTTAACTGCCCTAAGTCTCTGCATAACAATATCAAACTGCTTGGGAAGACTTGGGAAGACTTTGGCCACTTTTATGATAAAAGCTGCAATACCAATGCTTTCAGTAATACTCAGCTAAATTTCTGACTTGTGAATGGGCAGACAAAAGTAACTTCAGCCTCTGCTTCTGCAGGGTACAAAGACCTGAGATTGCGGTTTAACACAAGCCTGAAAACTTGCCCACTGACGGAAGCTGGCCCCTTGCATTGGCAGCCCTGTCTGCAACATAGTCCCTTCTAGGCAGAGTTACAGTGCTGCAGTCAGCAGACAAGGTGACAGATTGTTCCTCATTTGGTTCTGGTAGACTCAGCAACCTCAATCGGGGGCTGAGCAGAGGCAGAGCAGGACAAGGAAAATCTGACTTTGCATTAATCGGATGGGAGCACCTGTCTGTCAAATAATACCTCTGGTCTAGTCTGGAGTTCCCTCCAGGTGAGAGCACTTTCCTGGAAGCCAAGTAGATTTGGCCGGAAACTTGTGGCTGATCCCTTTTTTTTTCAGGGATCAGCAAAGAAGTTGGTTCCTTCTGGTGCTGCGGCTCACTAAACTCCTCCTAACAGGAAGGTCCATTGCCAGCCCTGCTGCATGTGGGGCACATGGCATCTTCTTAATCTTTTCCTTGCTGAAACACAGCAAGTTGCAAAGGAATGCTGGCGGAACTGTGGATGAAACCTTGGATGCTAATAAGCTTTTGTTTACAATGTCACCAAAAGCAAATTAATTCCTGCCAGTTTTCAGTAGGAACCAGGGTCCTCAGCCTGCCACTGGAACCCTGCTCCCCACTGCACAAGCACAGGATTGGTTCTTCCAGTAGGTTCTCCCTTCACACACCTTTCCAGCTGCCATTAAATTCCTGCCCATCTGTTTTGCTGAGTTATTTGGTACGTCTGTCCTTGCTCTGGGTTTACCTGACGTTTATTTGCATCCCCGTCCTGCACCCTGCAGATACACAGCCTATCTGAACCCGGCAGCTTGATCCTGCCACTGCACATGGTGACATGTCTGAGGGCCTAGTCCATGCTTCGTCCTTAAAGGGTGTGTGATGTAAATGCAGGGCTGGGGTACGTACAGAAAAAAAAGGTAAACATCTCCACCGGATTTGGTGTCACAAAGCAGGCAGAAAGGGAGAAGCCCTGCTGCTGAGCACATCTGTTTTGGGATGGGAGGTGAGCTTGCCCGTCAGGAGGAGACCCAGGCAGCTTTGGGAAGAGCAGCAATGAAGGTGGCATTCCTTGTCTGGACAGTGGGACCGTGAGTGTGGGCGCAGGGTGCTAGTGCATAGTGAAACCCCTGCTGCAACATGTTCATGCTTACAGCCTCTGCATTTGCTCCTCAGTAGAGTGCCTGCATTTTAGTTTTTGTGTGGACACACCTGGAGAGCGAGACCAGAGCCACAGCATTAGCCAGAAGCCTTTAATGTAAAGTCATGTATTCAGGGGGTGTCGTTCAGACAGTATTCTGCAGCTGCTTGATGGCTTGGACTATTTGTTTTTATCCTTCATTAATTTCTTTCTTCTTTCCTTTCTTCCTCCTGTGCATTTTTGCCTCAATTCCACAATGTAATCTCCAAATGAACCCCCAAACAAACACGGCTCTCACTGCCCATGTGAACACGTGGGGCCATAGCCGCCCATTGCCAGCGGGTGCGATGCAGGCTCCCGTCGCCTCCGTCTATAACCCTCTGCAGGCACAGAGCTCCGGGTCACCGCAGCGGAGGCGCAGCACCTCCTCCGTCCCCAGCCAGGTCCGAGTGGGGCCCGAGCAGCTGAAGCACGCGGCCCAGGTCTGCCCCAACAGCCCCGTGGAAGTGGAGGTGCCAGGACTCAAAGTGCTGCACGTGCAGTTCAATTCTCCCCTGCAGCTCTATTCACAGAGCAACATCATGGACACCCTGCAGGGGCAAATCTCTTCTGTTAGCCCTGATTTCCCCAGGTAACCTGTCCACTGCCTCTGCAGCCAGCTCAGCACATCTGCTCATCCGCATTTCGGTGTCCACGAGTCCCTCATCCGTGTCTGTGGCTCATGGCATTGGCCGGTCACAAGAAAACAGCATTTACATTTCACCCTTCTGACATTAGTGCATGACTCTTCACAGGAGCTTTGTTTGCATTTTGTCTGTGCCCAACACGGTGGGAAACACCAAAACATGGCTTTAGCCTGTCAGTGTGTCCAGTGCTGGAGGAGCCACCTGCAGCAGATGGGTTTGATGAGAGTAGGAGAGTGCTTTATCCTGAAAGCTGGTGTTTCTCCTGCACTTGAAATGACTGTTGTTGTTTGTAATTGGCAGGTGCTGCCACATGACTTTGTTCTTTTGTTTCACTGACCATGGGGTTTGTGCTGGGCATGTCTCATTTCAGGCTGAAGCAGGTACCCGTGGTCTCCATCTTTGGCTGATAGCACTCATGAGTTTGGAGCACCAGGAGAGTGGAGGGCGCAGTCCGTGTTCCCACCCCTACCCGCTTGTCTGCAGAGGTTGTTGCAGCACAGGCTACCTCTTTGCCCGTAGGAGCAGGGGATGCTCTACATGCTCTGAGGTTTACAGGACCTGCAGAGAGCCTCAGCAGCACAAGGCGTGGGTGCTCTTTGATGTTTGCTTTGTGGAAGTTGGGAACCCCCTGGCCCATGCCTCTGAGTGACAGGCTACAGGGTTTTACAGGGAGGACTTCAGTATCGAGACAGGTGAAGCAGAAGGCACATTTAGCCGTCTCACAGGAGGTCTCCCGTCAAGGCTGAATTGTGAACCTTCAGCAGAGTTACCCCCCTATGTGACCAAGCAGTTTGCAGCTGTGTGACAGGTGGTCTAGGGAGGTGTTCAATCCTGTGGCCTTCATGGGACAGAATGAAAGGACACAGCCAGCTCTCATGGCTCCTTGGCTGCTCCCAGTCCCCCTCTGGGCTGACCACCATGTAGTTCAGAGCAGAAAAACTGTTGTCTTCATCCATGGACCCACATAGCCAAGCTTTGCCATGTGCCAGCAGCCTAGAGATTGTGGGAGGCTGAGGATTTACTCCTTCCTTGTTACTCAGTGCAGTTACTTGCTGTAAGTCACTGCTCTGGCCTATAGTCAGTTGTGTGCATGCCAGAAGTGGTCGCACTGCCGGCTGACTGTGCTGGCCTGGACGGCTCATAATGATCACAGGAGGGCCCTGGACATCAGCAGTTGTTTCATTCCAAAAGTGAGTGCTCCAAGCACTGGGCCTTCCTGTAGCCCAGCTTTGAGATCCTTGTAAACTTTGCAAAATGTGCTGGCATAAAATAGTAAAATATCGTTAGTAAAAAATAAGCTGTGCTTTTCTTTCTTTTTTGGGGGTTTTATTCCCATCTTCTTGCCAATATTCAAGGCTCAGTGATTGAATGTTAGTCAGTCAGCATCGCAAGTTGCCCGTGGTAGCAGCAATGAGATCCAGTAATGGTTGTATGAGTCTGAAATGCAGTAAAGGTTGTTGGCGTTGTCCCCTATGAAGTTTCTGCATCAGGGAACGCGTGTGCATGGAAAAGGACACCAGTTGCTAGTGATTGCTGCAAAAAAGTACCTGTGTAATAAGACGTGCCATAAATCAGCTGGTATAGGAGACTCATTAACCTGCAACTATAATTTCTATGTCTGTGGCCTTGCCCTTTCAAAAGATACACGTGCTTTTGGGTGAAGTTTTTTCTGCCCTGGCAGTCGGAGGTATTTTACTCTGCTGGTACAAATTCTAAGTTTCTATAGCCTTTTGGAAGTCTTGTATATATAAGTGTATGTAGTATAGGGTGCATCTCTGGGAGAGTTGATTTCTATGTTTTCCACTACGACAATGCATGATTGAAATGTGATGGCTTTGTTTGGCTCTGGTGCTCTTTAAGATGATTTAGCCTTTGCTTTTTGGATGCATGTTATTGAAACATTCTTAGTATGCAAACTGCAATGAAAAGCTTCTTCTTGCATAATGTTTTTATGGATGGATAGAGTGGTGGGAGTATATGAGTTTACATAAGCTGAATGTAATGTGGAGCGTGGGACATTCTCTGTCTAACAGAAGGCACGTCATTATTTTGGATGAGAGACTTCAGTAACTGAGATTCAGGATTCAAAGTTTCAGTTGCTTGCATGTCTGTTCTTCCTGCTCCTCCAAAAATTACTAAATATGGAAACATTTTATGAAATTCTTTTTATGGAAATAGCATTTTATAACACATTTGATGATTTTACCTCTGATGCTTGAAAAGTTTATTATGTAGAGTAACTCCCGGATGACTCAATTGCACGTTGGCATGGAAAGTATGCAGTTGCCTCCTCAAGAAAAGGATTTCCCTCTTCAATTTAGTCTGAACATCAGGATGTTTATGTACTTTTCAGGCAATCACAGAGTGCAGGAATGATGAAACCGAATAGACCATTTAGATTTTTAAGACTGCATTATAGAATTGAACCATCAGAGGAGACTTGTCAGATATCTCATTGTATTGTATGTGTTTTACTGCAGCTGCAGAACACAAGACAGGCAGGAACTTCCTGCGTCCTTCAGTCCATCCCCTAGCACAGCATTTAGCAAATTAAATCATTGATTTAAATAATTCCCAGTGGATATTTGTCCAGACTATTTTTAAATCCCTTAGTATGGAGGTTGCTCATCTGCCCATGGCAGTCTCCTCTGGTATTTCAGTGTCTGTCTGTTGGAAAACTTTTCCCAAAGGATATGCTAAATATCCTCCTGCAGTTTAAACCTATAGTTTATCAGGTACCAACTGGATGTGGAGAACATTCTAGGTACTGCCTCCAGCAATTTTTTTTTAACCTGAAGACCCTTCCAGGCACTATGGCCACCCTTTCTGCCATTCTGCACTGTGAAAAGCCTCCCATGAAGCACCTCAGGCTTTACGCTGAGGGTGCAAGTCCCTCATGACATGAGGGGTGACAGTAGCACCTCGGGCACAGCTGAAAGGAGGGCTTAGCCTTAGCAGGCAGAAATCTCCTCTGCCCTTGATCTGCTCATTAACCTTAATTAAATGCAGTAAATGGGTTATGGCTCAGAGCTTCACCTATAAAAAGGAAATAATAACACTCACTTGAAAAACAGGTTAAATTATTGCTTATCAGAGAATCTTCTAGTTAGATCCTAAAGCTTTTACTTTGTGTAGATGGCATTTAGAACTACTTCATAGGGTAGTGGCAAAGATTTCTTTTTAATGGAATAAATTTTACTTAGTTTGAGATTCACAATAGTGTATTGTAGCTCTGTAAGGTAGTTTATGCATGCAAGGAACATGCATGCGGCTTCTGTGTGGGTTTCTCATCCCAGCACATGAGTTCTTTATTTTCCTGTTAACAGAGCAGTGGTTTCCTGGGCAAAATAGCTTTAGTTCCTGGAGTATGTAGTTGTTGTGAAGCAGGAAGAACACTTGGGGACTGGCGGGGGGCAGTCGGCCAGAAGGTGTTCACAGACAGCCCAGCGTGACCCCGCCTGGGCTGCAGCTGACTTGTGTGAGCACATCCAGCACCTCTGCATTTATGGCCTCCTGTTGTGCATTTGTTTTGCACGTTCATTCTTCAGTCATATGATGTATTGTGAAAACTTTGCTAGGGGGATTGGCTTTAGTTTTCATCTGTTTAACAAGAGTATTCTCTGTTCCTTCCTCAGTTTAGATCAGCATAATCAGCCCCCAGGCAGCAGTGCCATAGGCAGAGAATCTGAGGTTTACAAGATGCTCCAGGAGAATCAAGAGTCAAATGAGCCACCCAGACAGTCTGCTTCATTCCTTGTGTTGCAAGAGATCTTGGAGTCAGAAGAAAAAGGTGAGTATTTACAGCACTTGATCTAAGTGTGCTCTTCCCTTCTACCATTCCTTGGGCTGTGTACAGTGTTTAAGAGTAACATTTAAACCTTTATTTTCCTGTCTTAGCAGTTGATTGTTCAAGATAGCAAGCACAGATTATTTCTACAGAAACCTATAGACCCTGTCATTAGTTTGACTCCTTAATATTCTCTCATTGGTTAATTTCAGTGTCTGTGGGCCCATATCAGTGCTCAAGAAATAAACCTCTGCAACATTTAGTTATCAGGAAGGAATTTAAAAAGTCACAAAAACTCTTCTATACTTTCTGAAGTTTGGCCACCTTTAAGATAATATTCAATTATTAAAGACCATCTTAGATTCAAGACTCTGGATGGTAACACAAGATAGTGCACTTCAGTGAGTCCTAATGCTTTTGAACTCAAATCCCCTGCACAAGAAAAAAGATCCACTTCTGCAGCTGACTGTAAAAATATGGAAGCTGGGTTATGAGCAGTTCATAGCTTTTAACCTCTGAAAATTCTCTCTGCTTAGCATTCTTGATCTGACATCTGGACTTGCACAGTTCAGGGCTATAGAGTTTAAGATAAAAAAGCCAATTAACATAGTTGGGGGCCAAATTGTACTCTCTTCTCCCCTTAAATAAAATAAACAAATGAATAGGAAAAGAATTCCAAGAATGACCTTTATTTTTCCTTAGGCCAGTTGAGACTGTCTTTTGTGTTATTAGCCTGGCAGTGGTACATTCAGTTTAATCCAACAATAGCCTGGTGCTGAGATATCCGTCACAAAGAGAAACAAATCAGCCAAGTGCTAGTACGTCTGAGGGATCTGTAAGGAAACAGCAAAATGAAGGACATAAGGAAACACTAGGAAGAAAGAAACCCGAATCTTGGAGTCTTTAATATGCTGTTAAAATACCTACCTGAAAGTCTCTTTTAAATATTGAGTGTTTGCAGCTTGCCCTCAGGGTTCAGCTCCTGCATGGAAGGGACTGGAGTAGCCCAGACTTCTCACAAAGCCAAGGTCCATCCCTGTGCTTAGTAGTGCTGAAGAAGATAAGAAGCAAAAGCCTCTCTGTTTTATCTTTCTTTGAAGATTTGCAGCATTATTGGGATTCTCTGGCACAAGGTTTGCCTGCCGGATCACAGGCCAGGATAGGCTTTGGCATTAATCCACCATGAGCTGATAATCACCCTTGGGGAGCTGGGCCGGGAGGTTACACAGCCCCAGAGGAATGTCTGTCCCCGAGGAGACAGTGCCCCAGCCTGCCCTGCTGCTGGGCCAGCCTCAAAGACTGCTGCTGAGTCAGAGCATGTCCTGCAACAAATGGAGAAATGGCACGTGGATGGCGGCTTCTCCCAGCCTGTCTCCAGGCAATGGCTTGTGAATAGCAGCTGTGAGCAGCTGGGATGAGTCCCCTGGGGTATCGCTGACTGTAACCTGCGCTGACTTACACCAGCTGAGAGCCTGGCCCCCGGGCCTGAGCATGGGCACGGGTGTTTGGAAGCACCAGGACTGGTGTGGTTAGACTTCACCTTGTAGTCCTAAGAGGAGAGTGTTTCACAGGGTGGAACCTGTCATGTTTCATGTGGGTATCTGATTAAGCTGATTCCTTTAGAGAGATTTAAAAACGCTGTCAGTGTTGCTGATGTGAGCAAAGTGCTGGTTGAGGCAGAGGGAGGGGGCAGAGGTGATAGGGAAGAGTCTGAAAATGTGGTTGCTGCTGCGCCATTCCAAGTGAGGGTCACTTGAGGCAATTCTGTTGGAGACCAGGGGCTTCCTGCTGTGTTTGCAGCATTAAGGAACTTTCTCCTCTGACCAGCATCTCTGCACTGGGTGTAAACCTCTGAGCTGAAGGCTGCCCCAAAGGCAAACTAGTGCAGCGTTACCTACCCCATGGGCAATCAGTGGTGACAGGGAGGTGTGGTAGGCAGTTCCCCCCTTTTCCCTTCAGCTCTTCTGTCAGTGATAGTGCTCTGGGGTGTGACGTGTCCCTGACCTTGCTGGTCACCAGGATGCGCCTCTGGAGGGTTTTTCCACCCCTTGCACAAGGAACACCCACTGTAAGTGTGCTCTTGGTCTGACACCAGTCAGAAGGGTTTCTGTCCCAGTCCTAGGTGTGTTGGTGAAATATCATGGAAGTCTCAGCAACCCTCCTTCTCTTGTGTGGAACCCCTTGCAAAAGCCATATAAATAAGATGTTCCATCACTGCTGTCATTTTATCAGAGGCTCCTTTTCCCCTGCAGATGTAAAGGCTTGCCTTGTATCCTACAGCTAGGATCCACTGCTGTTTTAGGCATCCAGGTCAGCACATGTTTCCTGCTAAGGCCCTGCAGAACATCCCAATGCCAGAGAAGTTGCACTATGGACCATGTTACACAGAGCAGGGGCATGCAAGGTTATCCCCAGTGTCCCAGGGCTTTACAAGAACAAAGAGTTTGTTAACCAAATCTTGCAGGAGTCTTGGGGGCAGCCAGCTCCACTGTATAGCAGGCAGCGGACTGGAAAAGGACTGTGGCAGCCCTCCCTAGCTTGCCAGGGCACCCGTCACTTTCTGAGCCTGGATCTGGAGATAAGCTTGATCCTGAGTGTGTGATCAGGACACATCAGGCAGATTTGAGTGCTGCCAAGGCTGGCGCTGAGGCTTTGCTTTGCTTTGTGCATCTGTGCATGTGAAACACATCAGCTGAAGTCTGATTTAAGATGAGAAGAGACTCTCATCTGACTACCCACAATCTCAGGCCCTCAAACTTCCAGGGCCAGGGTCATCTGTGTCCCTTCTCTCCCTCCTCCCCACACATCCCTTAATCCCTGCCCACTTTCCATGCATGAATCCCTGCCTCAGAGCTGGGATTAAAGAACAGCATCCACCCCCCACAGCTCAGCATTGGCTTGGGTGGAATAGCCTTGAGCCACACAGCTCACATGCTCTGATGCACTTTTCTTCCACCCCCAGGAGACCCTACCAAACCATCTGGATTTAGGAGTGTCAAAGCCCCCACCACAAAGGTGGCCTCATCAATTGGGAATGCCCAGAAGCTGCCCATGTGTGAGAAGTGTGGATCTGGCATTGTGTAAGTAAGCCTGTCCCTGGGGTTCCAGGCCGAGCGTCCCATGCCTGTGCAAGGGGCTGAGGTACCGCACCCAAACCACCTCACTTAGCCACATCCAGTGCACCCAGGAGCCAGCTCAGGGCACAGTTATTCTCACCAGCTTTAATAATGCTAACATAGCAGTCGCCGGCAGTGAGGCAGGAGTTGGGTTTCCATCTACAGATCCGTATCTATGGAAACCAAAGCAGGTCCCTGTGAGACAAACTTCAAAGCAGTTGTTGCTGCAGTGTTTTGCTTCTTACCTGAAATCTATTTACAGCACCTGGAAAGAAAATGGCCTTTCCATTCAGGGCCTGTGCTTTTAATGCATTTCATGTCTTAGCACTCCTAGACATGGTAGGATGACTTGCCTTGATGGTCAGAGGCAATGGAGACCAGGAGAGCTGTGTTCTGCTCTCCTGTAGGAGCACACACCTCCACTGTGTCTGCACAGACATATTTTTTGTTGTCTTTATGTGGGTAAAATCCACAGCACGGCCGGGGTTTGGGTTTGATACAGAGCTGCTGTACTATGTGTGATAGCATGAGGAACCCAACCCATGTCTCTGAATTATTGTCCAGTTTCTCAACCACATATTCTTCCCTACAACCCCCATAACAGTCGACTACTGGTCAAGTACTGGTAGCCCACCTGCACTGTCATGGAAGAATTCCAGTTTCTCCAGTGCTGCCCACCACAAGCTGTCAGATTGTTGCTGAGATCCACTGCATTGTGATTGCCTGGTCCTGGCATGCCTGGAGCACCTGGACCAGCAGACTCATTACAGAGGCAATCCATACTCTGTAAAATATGAATCAGAGACAAACCCTATAATTATTCTACCAGCTGGGTAGGTCTGGAGACAAAGCACAGAGCTATGAATAGCACTCAAAACTAATGAATTATGGAAAATAGAGATGGCTGCTGGAACAAAACAATACTGGAAAATTGTTGTGTTGTGGCTGGTGGTAGTTAATGAGTTGCTGTGTAGTTTTCCTCCTCATCTGCTGGGTTAAGCTATGACGTTTTTCCAGTAAGGGCTGGCCCACATCTGGCTGGATCCATTCACTGAGCAGCAGTGTCTGAGATCAGAACCAGGATCTGTGCTTCTCCCACACATACCTGGCATGTCAGTCACTTGCAAAAGGGCAGTGTCCGGCTGAGCAGCCTTCATCCCTCGCAGCTGTTGGCAGGCAGTCATTTCTGGATTTTGCTCCCCCAGATGGTCAAGCTACTGTCTGCCATTTGATCCTGGGCATTTGAATGCTTTAGCCATCAGCTAAAGATGCCATCACAGTAATTCTTGTGACCACAGGTGATAGGATTGTCTGGTGAAACTTAGGCAGGCCAGTGCTGGGCAACACCTTCTAGATGAGGGCTGCTGTGCCAGCACATGTTGGGCTTCTAAAAGTGCTGTTAACATCTGCCTGAGCAGAGGTAGAGCCTATACTTTGACTTGTCAGGAGCAGGAGAAAATGGTCCACCTTGAGGGCTGATGTGGGTCTGGGCTGGATTGGAGGTGGCTGAGGAGGAGGGAGTTTGGTGGTGGGCACATGGCACTGAGGGGTGCTGGTTCCTTCCCCAGAGGGATGTTTGTGAAGATCCGGGACAAGCAGCGTCACCCCGAGTGCTACGTGTGCAGTGACTGTGGCACCAATCTCAAGCAGAAAGGACACTTCTTCGTGGAAGACCAAATCTACTGTGAGAAGCACGCGCGGGAGCGGGTGATTCCCCCAGAGGGCTACGAGGTGGTCACTGTCTTCCCAAAGTAAACGGTGCTGCTCACAAAGCCAGGGTGGATGGTTTATCCTCTGCTGCTTTTCCTTGGAAAGCATTATCCCTGCCCCCTGCAGAATCTTGTTTGCAATAAGGAATGCTAGGCATGGCTTTGAATTTCCTTGTCAATATTAATCCTCCATCTGTTCACAAGATGTCACTAACTGTCCAACATTTTTTCATCCCCTCTTTCACTGTTTGGGGGTTTTTTTAATACACAGATTTTTTTTTCCCCTCCTTCCTTTATGCTGTCAATCACACAGGAAAATCAGAGGCCAAAGTCAGATACAACTCTTCTGTGTCCCTGTTATTTGCCTTCTGTTTGCCTTCAATAAACAGGGTGAATCCATGAAGCAGACGTGTCCGCTTTCTGCTGTTTCCCTTGTGCACTGGATTGGGGTTCCCTGGGCAGCAGAGGAGGTGCCCAGTGCCTGGCTGTGTTTATCCTGGAAAGTAATGGGAGGGGTTTACAAAGTTGAGTCAGAGTGGTCTGGCTGTGAGCAGCTGCCTGCTGGCACCCAGCAAGGGCCAGGTGGGCACAGCCAGGCCCCAGACCATGGTGGCACTGGTGGCTTCTCCCTTGTGCAAGGCAGCCAAGAGCTGCATCTATGTCCAGCGCTGCTTCAGGATGATGAGACGAGGCATGTTAATGTTTCCTGTTACTGCATCACCCAGGTAGGTGCCCCTTTGTTCCCCACAGTCACAGACTGAGCTCTGTGAAAAAATGTTCACTTGATGCTTTCTGGAAACCAGGGAATCCTAGAGCAAAGAGGGGAAGGTTTGAGTGGCCATAGTCCCTGTTTCTGGCCCCCCCTTGGGCCTGGGTGCAGGCTGGTGAGGGTGGTTCTTGCCATTGCACATCCCTCAACCAATTCAGAGTAGACCCCATGGCCATAGTTGGTTGTGTCTGCAGGCATTTGGGACGGTCCTCGGTGCTGTGGTTGCCCAAGGCAATACCCCCCTGTGCTGCATCTGTGCACAGCTGGAGAGTGCCATTGGAGTTGATGTGGAGAGGGGAGCACATGCCCCTTGTGCACTGGATGAGGGGCTGTTGGTGCCTGAGCAGCAGAACCTCCACCCACATATAGCACAGAGGTGTTCTGCAGCAGTTATTTCTCTGCTCATACCCTAAATGAGATGTTGGTTGTTCCTAATGGCATAAAAATAAGTGATTTCTAAGATGTAGCATCATCTTTCCCATAATATTAATTGCCAGTGGTTGAAAACAGAAGGGTTTGTAACCTCACATAGGCCCTCTCTGGCAAGCACAGGGTTAGTGGGTGAGTCTGCAGCAGCTACAGGCAGGGTCATGTCCCTGTCCTGGAAAGTGCTCACTGTCTTCAGTAATGCTGTGTTGCTGCACCCTCTGTTCCCTCTCCTTGACAGTGAATCTCACCACAGCATAGTTGTCTTTCAGAAAGACCCAAAAAACCAACCCAAATCATAACAAAAAACCCAAACTCAAACCACAGCGCCAAACCCAATCCTCATGTGAGATAAAGCTGACCTGTCACCAAGGCTGTAAGCTCCCTGCTGTTCAGATGAATTGTGCAGCTTTTAGGCATGTTGGGGAGGGCACTAATTCTCCAACCCAGCTAAATTTAGTTCATCCCCACAGGCTCCTTCTATGGGCAGTGGCGAGCAAGAAAGGATGCTGCAGTTCAACCAGCAAACTCCTTGTCCAGCTCATCCCTGGGAAAAGCCTGGCTTCTCTGTGCAGTGGCACACGTCTGTACAGACAGCGGCACAAACTACAGATAGCAACACAAGGGGCTTTGCTTTTCAAGGTGAGAGTGGAGGGGTTTTTGGCCTTCTGGGATGATATCTCCCCTCACTGCTGCTAACGATGGTTAATTCCCTCCCCTGTGCAGCACAGTTCCGCAGGGAAAGGCTCTCCGTGCTGCAGTGCTGGCGGGCCAGACTGGACAATAAGCCTGTGTAGTGGTGGAAAGCACAGACCTGCAGGGTGAAGGAGAACCCTGTAGGCACAAATTGCTCTTGCCTGCATTGCAGACCAGTCTCAGGCCCTGCTGTGGGGCCATGGCTGTTCCAGCACTGCGCACTCCACATTGCCTGCTCTCTCAGCAGGCTGGCTCGGGGGAAACGCCGGCTGCCGAGGCCATCTGGTGCCCTGTGTCCCAGCCCCGGAGCGAGGGCTGAGCCCACCGGCGCCTGCAAGGTCACTACAAACGTCCATCAAAGAGGGCTCATTCCGGATAACCTCCTGAGCTTGCTCTCCTGTTGAGGGTAAGGATGGAAGAGCCTGAGCCATGCCTGGCATTTCCCCTGCCCTCCCCACCCCAGTGCTGCAGAGGCGACAAGCCCTACTTTGTCCTGGGCCAGTGCTTTATCGCCTATCCAAGCTCCGTAAACAATGTGTGGGGCTTGATGCAGGAGTTGGGAACTACAAAAGATTTGTAGGATAGCTCTGGAAGTGTAGGTTTCTAACATGGATGCCAGTGTTGATCTAGTTTATTACTGTGGAAACGGGTTAGCTGAGGCAATTCACATTTGTTACTTGGGGAGGACTTTGATCGGTCTTGGCTGTAGCTGACTGAGAAAAGACATGTATTAATTTTTTATGATTCAGGACAAATATTTGACAACTGCAGTGTTCACTGTAGTCTGACTTTCCAAATTCCTCTGGAGTTTAACAGTTGGCAGCTGCAATCTGTCAACAGTAACAAAATAGGTTAAATGGGGTCACTCATGCCTTGCAGCCACACTGAGCTGCCCACTTCAGAGGTTAACAGCAGTGTAGGAAATACATAGGAGGTTCCTATGTGAAGTGTGTCGGGCAGTGTATAAGTTCTTGAGCATCCAGGACTGTCTCATGAGGGTGGGCAGTGCAGCACAAAGCACAATCTGTTATTTTTAACACTGATTACTTGGGTTTCCATTTGCAGTCCCTCCCTGCCATTGCCACATCCACCCTTTTCCTTGTGCAATAGACATTTGTGCCCTGCTGCGCCCTGATGGCAGGAGCCCCCTCCACATGGCATAGCCGCAGCAGGAGTTGCAGGCCATGGCAGGCTGGAGCAGAGGGCTCCTGTCGGACAGTAGCAAATCTCTCTTCTGACCTGAACAGGAATCACTATTTTTAAAACTGTTTACACAGTTAAAAAGACCCTGCTGGTGGCAGTAACTTGACAGAGCTGATCCTAGGAGATAAAACTGTCAGAAATGGGTTAAAACCCCCAGCACTACCTTCAAGACTGACCTCCTTCTTATGGTCCCTTTCTCACAGCCCACACCATCAGCACCACCTTTATCCCACGCAAAAGAGCACTGAGCAGCATGGCCAGTTGCTCCAGCTCTCACATTCAAGTTTCATTTGCTAATGGCTGAGGTTGTTGTCAAGGTGGGGTCTTCGCAGCTCAAACATCATTGCTGAGGCAGGTAAGTAAGAATACCTGGATGCTGGCATGTACAGGGTACATTTGAGTGCTGGTGAAATGCCATTAAATATGTTCTAACATAACTTTACCACACATTTTCTTGTCATCACCTGGAAAAACTTGGGAAAAAGAAAACTTGCAAATAGACACACAGTAGCAACACTCGAGCAAGCCAAGACCCCCAAAAAAAATAGGGATGAAGACATGGGGCTCCTCCCTGGCAGCCAGCAAAAAATATGCATTGCTTTCACTTTCTGCAGGAGGGTTAGAAAAGCGGCCACAGCTCTGCGAAGTCTTTCTAAATCACATCAAGCTCCAGACACTGAAAAACTGTGATAAACTCTCCATTTCACTGGTGCTACCATTAGCACTAATGCTAGTTTATGCATTTCTAGGAAGGCAGCAATTGTTACTAAATCCTAGTTGTGCTGGCTCTGGGGTAGACTCTTCTATTTTGCATCACACTGCCCTGTAGATAGGCAGGTAAAGCAGGGTAGATCACTCTGAATGTCCCCCCCTTCCTTCTTCTTCCCCCCACTTAATACAGTGACCATGATGCCGTATGGTTTGGAATATCCCTTTGGCCAGTTCAGGTCATCTGCCCCAGCTGTCTCCTCCCAGCCCCCCACACACCCTCAGCCTCCTCACCTGCGTGGCACAGTAAAAGCAGAAAATGCCTTGGCTCTGTGCAAGCTCTGCTCAGCAATAACAAAAGCATCTTTATCCTATCAGCCCTGTGTTCAGCACAAATCCAAAACACAGCCACCCACGTACCAGCCACTGTGAAAAAAACTAATTCTACCCCAGCCCAAACCAGCACAGTCATTTACATCTTGTGTAGAACCTCACTAGAACTAAAGGCTGCGTGAAGGAGAGTAGCATAGTGTGTAAATTTAAGCACACGTGGAGACAGCACACCTTGGACTTTGTATTATTCAGGCTAATAAGTAACTGAGCAGAAAACTTAGAAACTTTTGTCTTCAGCAAGTAGTGACAAAACGGGGCTTTCAACAGGCAAAGGTCAAAGCCAGCCTGGTCATTAACAGATTTAGCTGTCCCCTCAGAGAGATACGGTGAAATACCTCTTTCTATTACGAAATAACTTTCTCTAAATCAAGCCAATGGATTATTCTCTGTGGAGAGCAAAAATGATCATGAAGTGAGTGAAAACTAGTTTCTGTAGTTTCTTTCCATGGTATCTACACCTTGGCAGAAGTAGCACAACTGCAACTGTGACAGTTCCAACGGCAATTCCATGACCGCAGATTCTAATGACATCTGGATGACATTGTCACAAAGCAGAGCTGAAAGTTTAGAAGGAGCCTGATTCCTCCAATACTGTGTGCAGTTCTGGGGCCCTCATGATGAGAAGGACATTGAGGTGCTGGAGTGTGCCCAGAGAAGGGCAAGAAGCTGGTGAAGGGTCTGGAGCACAGCTCTTACAAGGAGTGGCTGAGGGAGCTGGGGGTGTTTAACCTGGAGAAGGGAGACCTTTTCACTCTACAACTACGTGAAAGGAGGTTGTAGCAAGGTGGGTGTTGGTTTCTTCTCCCAAGTAACAAATGACAGGACAAGAGGAGACAGCCTCAAGTTGCACTAGGAAATGCTGAGATTGCATATTAGGAAAAATTTCTTCACCAAAAGGCAAGTGATGGATCCAGCAGTGCCATGATAATTGGGCGTTGGTTTGTTTTTCAAATGTGGTATTAGTTAATATGTTAAATGAGGAGGAAACTGTGAATTAATGGACACAAAATAAGCTTCACTTATTTAAGAAGCCAAAATCCCTACACCTTTAGAACAAAACAGATATTTATTTAACCAAAATAATTAGCAGAAGTTAAAAACAGAAGCTACACAAATGGCTTGAACAAAGGCACAAGTTCTCTCCCAGATAACACCATAACTGACACCATATTTTAGACCAAAACAAATGGTGTTTTAGGACTTCCACAGGAAGGTTTTCTTTTCTTTACACAAATCTGCCAGGTTTTACCACTGAGCACAAGAACCAGCTGCAAACGTGAAATATGCTCATTTTCTTAGCTCTTTGTGAGAGTCTACTAAAGCTACAACAAACTATCGCCTGCATTATACTCTAGAACATGTTAAAATTCACTGGAAGAACACAAGGGATTTGAACGAGGCCGTAAACAAAGTCAGCATCAAGGATCAGTATGTGTGTGACATCTCCGGAAGATCTGCAAGACTACCCAGAGGCCACATTTGCACATTAAAACACACATTCTCCATTAGACTCTGATGACTCTTCCAGGACTTTGAAGACACCCATTTTTTCCTTTTTCATTTTTTCAGAGGTCTTCATTTGATCTAAGATTAAAACAAAACAAAGGTCAACAATAACAAGTGAAGTGTCTGCAGCCTTACAATACCAGACACATTTTTCCTTGGTATTTGGAAAACAAGTTATTAGAACCATTTTGGTCCTTCATCAACAGCTTGCTATTAAAAGTTTGTATTTGAAAATATTTTTCAGTTGTATACTTCTGTAAAAAAATTCCATCATCTCTTGCTAAATCTGAACACAGATAAACAGTTCTAAAAGCTGCCTGAACTGGTCTCATTTTCCAGAGAAAAAAAATCCAGAATGCAGTAAACCTATTTAGTGAAGTCACTAGCAGAAACACAGAAAGTTACAGCTCTGATAAGCAATATTCATATTATCCATGCACCAAGAATAATTTTCTACATTAGCAGTCAGTTAACTGACATAAGCAGTCCTAAATTATCTAAAATACTGCAGAAGTTTCCTAAGGCAAATTTATTTTATGGAAACTACACATAGCACACTTATTTAAGGCTGTAATTTTTACTTCTAAATTCTGTAATGATTGGGGTTTTTTCTGTACCTGTGTTTCGAGGATTGTTCTGCTAAAGATGCTGAAGGAAACAAGGCATACTAAATCTATTAATCTTATAAAAAGCATGTTAAATCTATGAACTGGACAAGAATTTTTGCTCTCTTGGGAAAGTTAATGTTTTTTTAATAGTATCTTGGCCTGATCAAGCACTAGAATTTGCAGACAATCTCAAAAAAAAAAGTTGTGGTTTGGTTGGGCTTTTTGTTAAATAGTTGATCCACTGACAAGCCATGGTAACTCTGAAAAACTCGATTTATTTCCAAAAAAATGTTAGACTATATTTTGAATTACAGTTGTATCAAAAAAGGTTTTTAAACAAGTTTGCTGAAATAAACCTTTACTGAGAATAATTTCTATTTTGATCAATTAGAGCAATTTTCTTGAAAGCTGCTTTGCTAAACACCTCCTAATCTATGCTTTTCATTCACAGTATACTCAGGGCACACTATGCCTGAATGTGATTTTCTGGAGTACTTTTTTAAGTTCTGTTATTTCTTCTTCAGCAAACCATACTGAAAATGTCAGCAAAGAGTCCAAATGTCCTTTTCCAGATGGACAACACAGCTGCAGGGAAGTGAAGCTATGGCAGCTTTCTATATACAAAGACTCTTACAAAATATCAATTTACTGTTGAATAAAGAAAACAGATGAACTCAGACTTACCAATAAGATCACTTCTATCCAAAAGTAACTCGAGATCTTCATCACTTATTACTTTTTCTTTAGATCCTTTAACCTCCCTGTTGAAGAAGAAATAATCTTTCTTAATACAGATAAAAGCATGTTAGTATTGCATAAAGTCAGTTTTCCCACACAGCAGAATCCCTAAGACATTCTTTCCACTAAGAAGATCTACATACCACTTCCTAAGACAAGAGAGCTATTGATAGCTGCTTGAAAACTACAAGTTACATACTCATGGTCCAAGAAAACATGAAATCTGCATACCTCTCATAGTCTCTGGATTTCAGTAATTCTATTAATTCCTGAGGGTCCAGGCAGCTCTTTGACTGTGCTAGGCCAGATTTGCCACCTTTAAACTGATCTGTAGAAAGAAGAAATTTTAAGAAAGTACAGAGAGACTGGAACAAATTATGTAAATAGTTAAATCAATGCTGGATGCATAATCGAACAAATTACTCTTGCAAATCAGAATTAATGCTATGTTTCATTGCCCTCAGATAAACACACCTTACACCAACAGTCTAGGAAGTGAAAAACTCAAGAGTACATGATGGTTTACATGCAGGCTTTTCACTTTCTATGATGTGTATGTATGTGTGTATATATATATAGTATGCAGAAGAACTGACTGAAACACCAACATGCACACACGCACACACAAAGCAGAAAAGCCATTAGTTCTACTTACAGCAAAAACATTGTAAATAAAGTTAGATGGTGGATGCTGAAGTTTGTTCCCTTTGTATTGTAAGCTGGTTGAAACAAATTAAGTAGTATTAACAGCAAGATAGGAAATATGTGAAAGGTAAGTGGTTTGCAGGGAGACCAGCTCTCAGTTTAATGAAATAGACAGACATGACAAAATAACACCCTGACCCAAGCTGGTTTCTTGGAGACTATGTTAGTACCTATTTACAACAAATCTGGATAAACCCCATATAAAATATATACTTTAGTATATGGCGGGAATCTACTATTAGAGCCCATTCCACACTCATCTTGCTCATGTGTGCTCATCTTGCCATTTTGGTTTTATCTTCAATTTGGAGCATAATCAAATCATTAAAAAAAACCAAACCAACCAAAAGAAAAGAAAAAACAAACAAAACCACCAAACCTACATTGGTCAATAATATGCCTATAAAAAGTCAGATGGCAGTCGCGGCAGTCACACCAGGACAGGAGTGGCAAAGGGATTACAAAGAAGGTGGCTAATGCTAGAATAAAGTAAGCATCTATCAAAGATTAGCTAACATCATCCAAAACCAGAGACAAACCACAGCTTGGGCTTGACAAGCAGTAGACAGTTACATGTGTGGCCTTTCTGCCCCTTTATGCCCTCATGAAAATGTCTTTTTTCCCCCTTAATATGGGAATATAAGAACTATGAGAAGTGTTTAACCACCTAACATAAGACTAGTTACTGTTCAGAAGCCAACACCAAGTCACAAGAATTGCAATTTTTCAAGTGAGCCTAATGTTTGAAATCGCTGTATATACAGAACTACAATCCAAATGTCACAGAGTAAGCTGCAGAAGCAAAGCAGAATTCCTGTAGATTCTATAAGAGAAAAATTTATCCCTGAGACATGTCAAACCAATCACATTCTAAAGACTTGTGAGTATGATCAGCTATATAATCAAGAATCACCATTGCTCCATCCATGAAACCAAGGACTATTATTCTATTCAGCACTGTTTCATCATTCGAACAGAACTTGTCTATTGTGGTTTTAACATACCAGAAAGGTGCAAACAGGATGCTGAAATTTGTTACAGCTTGAGATTTGAAGAAGCAACACATGTTGACATGATGTCATAAGATAAAGATACTAACTTTTGTGAATTATCAGCTTCTCCAGCTTCCTCTTGGCAGCAGCTCTCTCCACAATCTTCTGGTCAATGGTATTTGCTGTCACAAGACGGTAAACAACTACTGGCTTTGTCTGGCCAATTCTGTGACACCTGTCTTGGGCCTGCAAGTCTGACTGGGGGTTCTGAGCAGACAAAGAAACAAGTTAGAAACAATTCAGCTAGGCCATTATCCTTTTTTTAGAGAGACACATCACAAGCAGCATTTTCAGTGGTGAGCTCAGAGTCAGAGCAGCAGCAGTAGGCAAGAGAGACACTGTGTAACAGAACTCTACTGGACGCTTGACTCTTAAGCTCATCCATGACAAGCTCTGCTGCTGTAGCTGCACAGGCAGAGGAACCCATCAGCTTGGATGCTTCTGCACCCTGTGCTGCAGTTTTCAACATACAGATGTGTTTAATGACAGATTTAGATGCAGGTTTGTGGAATTTTATTTTTGAGGATAAGAAAAAAGTATTTAAAAGTATTTGAAGTTTTCAGGCATTTCTAAAGGTGCTTTAGCTCTTCTGAAGCTGAATAGTCATGCGAACAGCAGCACTGTCTACTAAAGCAAAGTGTCATCAGTCATTTACTCAGTCATTTACTTCCATAGCTCTCCTCTTTACAGCCTCCAGATATACAGGAGAAGTACAATCCTAGCTAGCTTAAACACATGTGGCAAGCCACAGGAGGAAATTCAAGGGACTGGGACTAATATGGCAGCTGTTGTAAACAGGGAACCCACACAAGGTCCAGGTACATTCAAACTGAAGTAATAAATCAAAAGAAGGAAACGTATCTGCAACAAAAAACCCTCCTGCTTTTGGTAACTTGGAGGCAAACAGGCTAGTTTTAGAAACCAGCTTGTAATGTTGTATTCAATAATGTAGGACTTTTCAAATGAGGCATTATCTCACAAAATGTCTGCACACACTACATATAATTATCTTCATGTAACACCTCTTTAAAATTATAGAAATGGTCTATGTTATAAGGGGTTCATCAATGATTGTCAAAAGCAGCAACAGAGAAAGAATTGTATGACACATACCACTAGGTTTAACATCTGTCAACATACCCAGTCACTGTCATATATGATAACTGTGTCTGCCGCCGTTAAGTTAATGCCCAAGCCTCCAGCTCTTGTACTCACTAAGAACAGGAAGACTTCAGGGTCAGTATTAAATTGATGCATCTGGAAGAGAATTCACCCATTAAAAAAAGCAGATGGATTGAACACACCATAGCTTATCTGTTATTTTGAGAGACCTACGTTTAAAAAGATAAACACAGATAAAACACAGCACAAGCTGTCAGAGCCTTTAAGAAACATTTCATGCACCTGGGACAGGACAAGACCAAGAAGATGTTTTCTTATCTTAGGATTCCAGTCAATGAAATGTCTACACACAAAATGGAGATGACTACAGTGAGGTATGGTCCACGACACACATTCACCTCCACACGATCTACCATCCAGTGATGAGCAAGGTGTCCATAGTCCAAGCTGGTAAAGTCTAAAAACGTAGTTACTTCTAGATACAATGACTGTCTAAAACACTGATGCCAATGTGACTGTAACTTTCAGCCACCCTGGTAGAAAACTGAGAGTGCATAAAATTTTCAGGACTTTGATCATAGCAGAGAAAAAGAAACCATCACCCCACCACCAAGCTCTCTAAAAGACCCATAACCTCTGGGATCTCCTGGACATCAGCATCTGCAGCACCAGCAGCAAATCACGAAACTGAGAAAAGCCTTGCTGAACTTGCAGTACAAAATTCTACCAGCTTAATAAAAGTCATTATAGCTTGCTGACGTGTAAGTTAGCCTTTCCTCTTTAAGAATCAGGTGTTACAGTAGTAACCTCAGTGTTTAGGGGTTTAGTTTTCCTCAGCCGTATCAGTGGCACAATAAAAAATGGGGAAATAGAGTATATGAGCACCCACCAATCCAGGCATACCCCAAGGTACTGGTTAGTAGCACACCTTATCGCTTCAGTATTTCTGTGACACAGATATCAAAGCAGAAGTAAAGACAGTTTTCAGCATAGATGTGCTTTCCCTATTAAAGGCTAAATGCTGTCCAAAATCATGTTCCAGTGTCACAGGGACAAGCAGAATTTGCTAACACTCTTGAAGAGCATGTACATCTACTTACATTTTCTTCTCTCTCTGAGTAGGACATAGAGCCATCCAATCGACTGAATTTGAAGTCTCTCAGATAACAGTAATCCATCAAAATGTCAAGCATTTTAGTCATTTGTGAGAACAATAAGACCTACAAAAGCAGAAAGATTCCTCTATACAATGTTTTGTTCATAAAGAGACAGGCATATCTCTTCCCTCCCCTACCACCTTTAGCTTTACCTTATGTCCTCTCTTTTTCAGTTCTGGAAGCATTCGGTCCAAGAGTAGAAACTTGCCTGAATTCTTTACTAGATCTTCATCAACCTTGAAACAGGGAAGGGGGGATCATACATTAGGAGGGCAGGATACCAAAGGCTTCCCCAACTCAGAGGCAAAGAAAGCTGTCTGAAAGCCTCTCACTGAAACAAAGGCGCACCATCTTTTTAACTAAAAGTCTAAGATTGGAAGCAACACTAATTTCAGCAAACAACCTTGAATCATGTTAAATCATGATAAAACTAAATCGAACCCAAAATTGGGCACTTCATATGCCCAAATAATTTTAAAAAAACCTAACTAAGTAGTTTTCATCCCATTTCTAGAAGGAGAAACCCTGATGTTGTTCATTTTTCCTCATGGAAAAGCACTGATGTTGCTTTCCCTGCTTCTAACTAAGGCACAAGGCTTCCACCTACTGGACACAAGGAGGCACTGTGGAGGAAGTTACTAGCATCAGCCAAGAGGTAAAAGTTCACAGCACAAGTTTCCACACTGCTGCCTTAAACACCTCTTCTGCTCAAGAGTTTGTTAGATCTAATTCTTGCTATGGGCCAAGAGCAGAGATACAAAAAAACCCTCAGAACTAAGAACCATACTACCTTGTATAATTGTGAACATATTTGGCTGAACAGGTAGTAAGTTGTGTCAACTGTCTAAACAGTCTGCATTTTCTACACATTAACTAATTTTCCCTCGCCCCCCAGACTGGGATATCTGCTTTCTATACACTAATTTTACATTGATAAACTTCAACACAACAGCTTGCTGCTCACTGCAACTGAACCTGTTATCACAGGTAAACAGGAAAACATGACTACACATACCCACAAACCTACATTTAGAACGTGCAGGAAACATGATCCAAGATTCTTTCAATTTAAATTACTTCATACTTTCCTATATTGCCAACTGTTTTGTGTAGATTAAACTACCATCTGGCCTTTGTGATATAACTTGGATTTTTCCCATTTTGAGGAAGAGAAGGGATGCTGAATTCTTTAAGCTGACCTCCGTTGTACTTGGTTCAGTCTGTTAACAACTCACTTAAATGTTACCGCTTCACCTCCTGCAGTGTGTACAACTTTTTTGTCATGAACAGTTCATCAAGGTCAGCATGTTTCAAAAGATAACCCTTGTGAGGAGACCTTGAGGCAGACCCTAAAGCACCTGCAGTCAACTGAACCTAGCAACTGTATTCCATAAACCTTCCCACCAGCGGAGGAACGCAGCCACAGTAAAGGACACTTCGGCATAACTGTGCAAAGAATGAAGGACACTTTGGCATAACTGTGCAAAGAATGAATGAGCACAGAGGCTGAAACAGCCCCTGCAACTGCTGCTGCAGGAAGTTTCAAATACTGATTCAATATACTGCTGGAATTCAACAGGGAGGAAGGCATATGCCAAATACATTGAAAAGGTCATTCTTGTACTGCCATCAGCTCACAGTCTATTGCTTTTTAATGCCCGGGATAAATTTTCTCCAGTGCTTTTAAAATATGTACCTTGAATTGTTGTGTAGCAGGATCCAATGGATATTCAATGAGATAGGGGTGATTACAACACTTCCTCAGTAACATCATAATATTCTGCAGCTTAAGGTTCACCTCGGAATCCATGGGAATGCTCACTTCTACCACTGGCCTTGAAAACATACATCATCTTATTACTACTAAAAGTGTCACCTTATTATACTACAAATATTTAAAAGGAAAAAAAAAACAACCAAACAACAAAATCAAGCAATGGATTCACATGCTGCATCAAATGTCCTCAAAATCCCTCAGGGATAGTAAAGCTATTACCAAACAAAACTTCTTATAGTGCCACACTTGGCAACGAAGGCACAACAATTTGCCATTACTGGTTTAAAATACAAAAGGGCAGTCAGTAGTAACTGGCAAGAATTTAGCTTGTGCAAGTCACCCATCACAAAATGGAAGAGAACCAAGCCCTCTCCAGAACACACGGTGAGATCTCCTGTGGATCAACACATAAGATATTCCAGACTCAGCTCTCTGCCTATCCCATTCTGGTCACACACAGACATTGCAGGATTCACAATGAATACAGCTACTGAGCTCTTCTACATCTAAGTACTGTCTCTGGCATAGATCCATACCTACCATAAAACTAATACAAACATATTTAATTGTCTCTTCTTGCAAGCCACACTGGACTTCAGTAAGCATCTAGCAGAGTAAATGCATTTCAGCCCTGAAGATTAACCTGGTTTTCCTGATACCCAAGGGACTTTCAACCAATATGAGCCACCAACAGAAGGAAGAAGTGGGGGACACTTGAAGTGATGGCATTTGCCTTCCCAAGTAACTGTTACATGTGATGGGTCCCTGCTCTCCTGGAGATGGCTGAACATCTGCCTGCCCATGGGAGGCAGTGAATTAATTCCTTGTTTTGCTTTGCTTGTGTGAGCAGGTTTCGATTTCCTTGTTAAACTGTCTTTATCTCAAACCACAAGTTTTCTATCTTTTACTCTTCTGATTCTCTCCCCGATCCCGCTGGTGGAGGAGTGAGTGGCTGTGTGGGGCTTGGCTGCTGTCTGGGATTAAACCACAACAATGTCCTGAAGTTAACTATAACTCCAATGAGTCAGTGAGTGATGCTACAACCTAACCATTACTATCATAGCTCAATGAATACTAGGTAAAATCAAAGAAACAAAGCATAAAGCTTCACGGATAGTGAATAACTAAATGCATTCTTCTTGATCAATTTCAATAAGCAAAGCTCTGGAAGCAAATTAAGAGGGAAATAGACAGTATAATAAAGAATCTTTAGGGGCAGGCACCTTTCTTTTTCTACTTCCTCTTGCATTTTGCTGATCAGTCTTTCCAAGTCATCAGGTGAACTATTATGTTCTTCACAATAATCAACCACTTTTCGACTACGGCGTTTTGGTCGGCCGGTAGGACTCAACTCAACTACTTCTTCCTGTGGGAAATGAGAATGTTTCCATTAGCAGCAGTTAGCTTCAGTCTCGAAGGCCTATGCTGACCCAAGAATTCTCAAGAAAACAGGCCTTGGTGATGTGCATCATGTGACACTTACTCAGACTCAGCCTCTTGAAGTTCAGCTAAGTAGAAAATGCAGCCCAAATTTTAAACTGCAGATTTTTGATTGTAAATTTTTTAATTGTAGATTTTCAAAGTTTGATTTTAAAAAGCCACATTAATACCTGTTAAGCTGAAACTGTCAACTCTATGAAAACTGTGTTCTTTTCCCCCTCAAGCTACAAGTAATCAAGAACATATTTACACTTATATTGTTTTAGTTCTGTGCCCACAGGCCTATCACAGTAACTGCCACCGAAATAGGTGACAAAAGGAGCAGAATAAAAATTTAAGCAAAAAGGGGGTCTAGTTACAACAGTAATGAAGCAATACCAATATGGTTTTGCCTAGAAGCTACTAATAGCAAGCACATTTCTAACATCTGTATCAGCAGATACCTCATTATTTCCAAGCAGTTTCCTGATGGTGCGATTTACAATGGCAGTATAGAAAGTTTCTTGCTTCTTTGCCAGTGGTGCATATACCACAACTTCTCGTTTAGGAGGAACCTCCAGAGCAACATCAGATTTCAGTCTTCTCAGTAAGAAAGGCGTCAGAATCTGAAATGGTGAGCAGATGTTACAACTACTCAAAACTCTCAACATGGCTAGTTTAAAAAAAACAAGACAACAAGATACAAACAGGCCTACTAATGTAATGCTATTCTGCCAATTTAAAGCAAGGGATTTAATTTGCACGTACATTTGATTTTTTAATATGGATGCCTACTCCAAAACTTTCACTCACATGCTGGTAAATAACGTGTTGAAACAACACATCCATTGACATTTTAAAAATTTTGAAGTGTTTAGCAAGACTGCAGTAGTAACTACATTACAGACCTTTCATATAAATTCCAATAACTGAAAGTAATGTTATTATGAAACAGCTCTTTTTGCTTGTTATATTTCCTAAATCAAATTATTCTGGAAAAGTTCCAAACATGTAATCAAAATAAATAAATAGTCATCAACTATTATATATAGAAGACACAGTTTAGATCTCTCACCATCAGTTTATGATGGGAAAATGATAGGTCTGCAAGTATTTATTTCCACACACCCTCTTAAAAAAAAAAAAAAGCTTTGAGCATTAGTCTGAAAACAGGCACATTAGTTTGTCGAAAGGTATTCTGTTTGACACCTAAAAGTTACATAAATTCCCTCAAAGTTACATTTCAACAAAATAAATACACCAATTAAATCTTTTGGCAAAGGGAAGCCTGTAAACTGTAATTAGGTACGATTAAACTCAATTCAGTTCCAGAATAAAAATGAGTCATTATCAAAAAGTTATATTGTTTCTTTAACATTTTTAAGTGCTGTAAAGATTGAAAAAACCTGCACAAGTCTAAGGAAGTCCAGAAGTGCCACAACAAAAACCTCAGACCCAAAATTCAGTTCTACAAACAAGATTTTGATACACTTCATAATAATGGTTAATGTTAAAAATAAACCGTGAAAAATACAACACAAAGGATAAATGAAAACCTGGTGCAGCATATGCAAGATGTTTTGCTCCCTTTCTTTAGCAATAATATCTTCAGCAGTTTCTGTAATGCTGGTAATATCAAACCAGGATTCAAAGCTATAAAAACAAAAGAAGGGGAAAAATTGGTTACTTCACAACTATTAAGTATACTATTCTTTTCTCATCCTGTGATTTAAGAAAAATAAAGCCCTAATATCCATCATGAATAGAAGGTGTACAGGAGGAATTTCTGAAATACAGTCAATTCAGATGCTTGAGGTTGTAAATGATTTGTAAAAATACTTGTATTAGGTGAAATATTCACTGTGATCTATTATATTCCATCTAGTCTGCAACTTTTTCCAAAATTAGTCTAAAGACTGTCTGTCTTGGCAGTGTTCTTCCACCTGATCCCCTACTGCTGCAGAAAAGGATCTGTGGGTCTTGTGTCTGCCAGCCTCACACAGCTTTCTCCAGCACCTTAGCAGAATCTCAGAGCAGCACCAGGCACTTATGGTAAGACAAACATCTCTCACCGCAAATGCTCATGTCTTTGCTCAGAGTTGAGCTTCCACTATCATGGGGATGGCAATTCCTTCCTTTCTGAAACAACTAAGTGTGAGGCAAGACACATTGCAAAGCCTTTACCACCAAACAATCACACAAAATTACAACCATACCATAAAACAGCTCTTCGCAAGCCAATATGTGTTTAATTATTAAAGAGTCACAATAATGCTCAAACAGAACAAACAGAGATAGTTTCCACTATTGCAACCTACCTTTTCAAATCATCAAACACATCTGGCAACAGGAAGTTAAGCAATGACCAAAGCTCTGCCAAGTTGTTTTGCAGGGGAGTACCAGTCAACAGGAGCTTATTGTCTGCATTAAAACGTTTCAGTTCTCTGATAAGGCGGCAGTTCATATTTTTAATCCTGTGACCTTCATCTACTATCAGGTATTTCCAGTAGCATTGCTACAAAAAGGAAGGGTATTTCAGTAAATTTTAGCTTTATTCCATCAAAACAGAGGCCAGATGAATTAAGCAGCAGTAAGACTGATACTGCTTGTTACAAAGATTCTATTTACTGTATTTCACCTGTGCCACGCTCCTAGAGCTGAGTCCAAACAGTTAATGCCATACATCTGCTTCATTGTGACTGCATTTAGTAAGCTTAGGTGGTTAAAATAAAACTACAAGAAACTCATCTTGCTGAAGGAACCATTTTGATGTTAACCACAATATTTATACACTAAGTATAGTTTTTACTCCAAGTCTCCCTAACCACCACCTACAGAAAGGCAATGAAAATTGAGCAGGTAGGCTGTAACTAACTGCTTACTTTTTGGATAATGTTCTGTTTGAAGAACTTCTTAAGCATTAAATTCCAGCACTACCTTACCAAGGAAGCAGAAGCGAATGCCAGCACACGTGCTACAGTATGACACTTATTGTACAGGCAGCATGTGAGCTTTTTTACTGTATTCAAAAGCACTGCTGCCAGTGATGAGGCACAGCACTGTCCTAGGGCTTCCAGGAGAACTTAGATACCTGCAGGGCATTTCTGTCTCGCATTGCTATTTCAAAGGAAGTAATGACCACAGGATGGATTTGGAGTGATCCTTGTCGTCCATGAATTTTACGAACCAGTTTCCGACGCTCCTGCTGAGCTCCGTGATAGAGCATCAGTGGAATCTGTAAAAAAAGAGACTACAAGTCAGGCAAACTAAGCTCATTTTGACCTCAAGAGAAGACAGTAGAAATGATGGGATCTCTTACAAGAAGGCTGTAAATACATAGCAAGCCACGGCAGTGTGTAGTAACCACATAAACACCACAATTAAACTGATGTTCTATACAGAGAAAGTTTCAAGGCAAAGAAGTAGAATAAAAATTAAATAATTTGTGCTTTTAAACCTAAGCAAGAAAAAGAAAAGTCTTAATTTCCTTTACCTCGGGAGTAAATCTCTTAAATTCAGACATCCAATTCGGAAGAGTAGACAAAGGACCACATACTAAGAATGGACCAGGGACTCCTCGCTCCACCATCAGGGCTATTGTTGCAATACACTGGATTGTCTTGCCCAACCCCATTTCATCAGCTAAAATGCCATTAATGCCATTTTCCCAAAGCATCTGCATGTTCAAAAAAACAAAAGTAAATGCAAAATAATCAACACACCATTGGAAAAAACAAAGATCTTTAGGAATGTAACACCCTTGCAAACTCTCCACTAGATCCATTTTATATTACAGATGAGGATGATTCTCTCCATTATGAATAAACACAAGCATCTGGTAAACCCCCAATATTCTCATGTAGATGCATTCCAGCACCGTATGCCTGACTATGGTGCAAAAAACAGAACAGTATCAAAGGAAAGCATGTCACTTAATGTTATGTCAAAAGGCTTTAATTCCAAGTACAGCTCACATTATCCCAGGTTTTACTCATCCCAGCTCCAAAAAAATTTCCTTAGTTCCCCTCTCTAAAAGACCAAGTTACTGTGCTGGTATTTCATTTTTATGTAATCGAGTATCTTCTGTGGGCATAGCTACCTCACCACAGGAAAAAGGTGCACCTCCTGGCCAACACAGCCACCTGCTCCGGCCAAAGTTCTTTGTGCAGACACTGCCCGTTCTGACAACTGACAGAGCAATCTCACAAAGGAACAGAAAAGAAGACACAGAAGTTCAATTTCATCAATAATTGCTTCGTACCCTTAGCCACTCCATGCCTTCCACTTGGTACCACCTCATTACACCGCCAGTAAAAATCTTTGGCTGCTGAAAAGGCACTGGCTGTCCATTAAATTTTCGTACTGGATCAAGAAATTGCTTGGCAGTCTGTCGTACAGCTTGACACAATCTATCCTTAATGACACTATTTGAGTCTCCATTTTTCTGCAGGTCTTCTGGACGCAGGTTGTCAGAAGAGCTTTCATCCTACAGAAGGAAGTTCAAGGAAGACATGACAAGTGGAATGCACATCAAAGCCCAGCTAGGATACGTTTCCCAAATTTACACCAGCCTTAATGTACAGTGGAGTAAGTCAGCCCCCCACACAAAGGCTTCTTTTCAGTATCTGCCAGCTCAAGAGCAGACTTTTTAGATTCTTTACTCCTTTAGAACTGAAGAGCACTGATAGCTACTGAAGCTACTTGGTTTATAATTTTCCACCCATAAAGCAAGCAGACTTATAACCTTCTCACAGCACCTGGTACCTAATGCAGCTATTTCCCTTCTGGTAAGTGGGTTCTAAAGAACGTTGGGAAGCAATTCAACTAAGCATGTAGCTTTTGAACTGCAGCAAAAGCAAAAGAGACCTCATCTGTTATCTCCACACCTGAATGCTTAAAAATTACTGTCTTAAGGTCTTAAACATCAGTAAAAATATTTTTTAGTAAATTCCTATTTCTTTTATTTTTGTAACTACAGGCATTCTATAAAGTATAAAAACATTCATATTCAGGTTTTTAAAAATAAAGTGGAGTTTTCACCTTTGATTTCTGAAACAAGTATTTAAGTGCATTCTCTTACACCACCTTTTTAAACTTTAATTCAGGACTTCAGTTACTAGCAGAGATGTTTATTTACAGGCAGGTTTAGAGCTACAAAGTATAAAAAGCCCTCCCTCCCTTTGGGCTTAATGCACTGTAACTGCAATAATATGTGCTGACATACCTGATTTTCCACTTTACTCTTTTTTGCCACTGATAATATTTCCTGGAAACAAAGGAGGGAAAAAAACACATGCTTATAAGCTTTTCAAGCTTAAAGACTATTACAAATGTGATCTTTTTATTTATTCTGCAATCTGAACATACTTTAAAAGCTTTCCATGCAACACCACTAATCATACAACAGACTCTAAAACCAGACCACACACCAGAGAATACAATTCAATTACAAAGGGTAGCTGAAAATTCAACTGGCAATGTAGACTCTTCACAGCTTGCCTCCCTGAAGACTTGAAAAAACAAAAGAGCATCCAAATTCTACAGGTGTCAAAACATTGCTTGTTACATGAATCTTTGTTGGAAGAAAGTCATACCTCACAGACAGACAGAGATGGCTGCTAATCTCTGGTAACAATGTATGAGAGAAAGGATTGCTCTAAAACAGAGATGTCACAGCAGTTGCCTTACCCATTAAAAGCTGTGCAACAAAAATCCAGACAAGTTATAGTTAAGGCCTACCTCTTTGGACATAATTTCTGAAATGTTATATGTTCCATCTTCCCTCCCTCTCTTCTTTTTTGCACCTATAAAGACAATACTTGAGCTTATACAATGCATCTAACATTAAAGAAACCAAAAACATCAGTACTGAAAAAAGGCAAAGCCTAATGCGTTACCTGATTTCTCCTCTTTGCCATCAACTGGGTTTTGACCCTAAAAATAAACATAGGAAAAGGTTCATCATCTTATGCATCTCTAACTATCACGACACAGATAAAAATATGTAATTGGACTCAAACCATTGTCTTTGAAAGCTTCTTGAAACACTTGAACCACTATTAAGCAGTTTTCAAAAATAAGCAAAAAAAAGGTTCTACTTATCTTTTTTATTACTTATTCAGTATCTTGGTTGAATGCACAATCACTGCTAAAACAAAAGAACTCCTCAAAACAAACTGAAACCATTTTCTCTAATATTAATTAGTCAGAAATGTCCTTTTAAGATGACTGTCATGGTATGCAAGTTTTAAGCACTTTGAAACAATCTTATTATGGTTAAAATATATATGGTATGTTAGACAGATTCTACAAATCAAATACTGGCTAATCAAACTTACTTATTTTACCTACCTTGATCAAAACTAACATTGTAATTTCTCAGACTTTTGTTCAGAAAGTTGCATAAGATAGCTATCTAATCTTACCTTGGCAGATTTTAACATCATCTCTCTCTTTTTTTCTAACTTCTCTTTCCTCCTCTGTTCCTAAACAAAATAAAAACCACACATGCAATTCTTATCTTTTCATAACACCCACAAGAGTACTACCCATTACAGAAATGGTAACAGGCATAGATTACATTGCTAATATAGAGTTCCATGTACTCTACAGACTTCGTTTTTGCAATCTCACGAAAAGTCTCTGTTCTGACACAGTTTAAAATGATAAAGCAAAATTTGGACAAGAAAGTGGAACTGCTCTGAATTACTTCTCAGTAAATACTTTAAACACTTAAATACAGTAATTCAGGAAAATTCCAATAAAAATATTCCCAACTGCAAAGTTCTGAAGTTCACATCTACTGCATGTTTTCCATGTATCCATCTTCCCTTTAACTTCTACATATTACCACTTGTGTTCATTGCAGAACAGACAGCAATGTAAGTAGCCTAGAATGTCTTTAACAAAGACATGCTTTTATATCTTGAAGAACTTAAGATTTTCATTCCATCTACTATTTCTACTTCCTGAAAGTAAAAGGATCCTGGAGAAAGCAACAAGAGACCTTAGTATTTATCAGATGCAGCAAGACTTAGTACTGAAACACTCCTCTGGAAAGGAAGTTCCTACAGGCTGTCAATGTCCCTTTCTGGAAAACACTGTCCTCACTCTTTTCCTAAGTTTCTCCCCCTCTCTTAAACATAAATTCTTATAATCTTCCCCATAAAGGTACAGTTAAGAAAGTCAAAATAAAGCTACATATGAACTCAATAGCCCATGGATTAAAAAAACCACATAAAACTGTTTTATGGAAGCTCTTGTTTGGGAACAGCATGGCCTCAGATCACTGTAATTTATACATTTGTTTGAGGGAGGCCTACATTAGCATCTTGAAGGCACGCCTCATCCTCAGCTTTCAGTAAATAACATAAATATGCTACAAAACTTCCTACTTTCTAATTCTTTGCATCTTCTACCCTCCTTCCAGGTCTTCTAGCTCCCTTAAACTTCATTTCTTATTTGAAATATTTATTTTGTTTCCTAGCACTCAAGCCAACAGAAGAATTGTAAAGGCATCAGTTCCACCTTCACTCTGTGACTTAAAAATTATAATTCATGCTCTTCCCCGTATGATTTATCTATTAATTTATAGAACAAATTCTGAATACAATGTAAAGCACCTCTTCATTCCTGTGCAGTAAGGTCCAGTAGATTTTAACATTACAAATGAAATCTTAAAAGCCTTTTACTTCAAACAGCTGGATGGCAAAGAAAAAACCTAAACAGGCAGCACCTTAAAAATCCCCACTGAAAATAAAAACATACCTACCTCTAGTTGCTGCTGTTCCATTTTGGTTAACAAGAATTTGGAATAGATGTTGCTTTTTTCAAGCAAATGTTGAAGCCTCTTATAGCGCATTTCACTTGACTCCCTGTCCCAAGAAGAGCGAGCCTGGCCAACAAAAAGAGATGTCCAGTGTTTACAGATACTTCACAGTTAATGTTTTTAATATAAATGGTTCTTCAGGATAACCACAACTGTGTATCACACACACACTCCCTTTTCCCTTCCAGCCATTACACATCTATGATTCATGATTGTGTGGACTCACATGCAGCTATGAAGTGCTGTAAAACTGAGAGTTGCATTCACTTGCGTATGCAGCATACAAACACCCAGTATAGCAGCGCATGGCATTCAAGGGCTCAAAGGTGCTTTAACTCCAATTTATAGATTTAGAGCAGAATGAAATTTAAGTTTATTTGCAGCCTGCAAATTTGTGAGGGAAAAAAACCCTACCTGGCAAACTTCAGCACAGCTTCCCAAGTATTAGTTGGGACTCCTCCATGTGCCATTTGCACAAAGTTACAGTTTCTCATTAAGAACAAGATATTCAGATAGCTATGAAACCATCACACGCAGTTTACAGAGCTCAAGATAACTCCCAATGTGATAACAATAACTTCTGCTCACTTTGCTTACAAAATCTAAACACACTTTTCAAAGTAACTTCTGCTGAATTAGTAATTTACAAGTTTGCAAATTACTCTTCAAAACTCGGCTCAAAACTCCCCCTAAAAGTAAAAAAGCACACACCTTTACACATTCATTTAACATTGCCTGTTAAATTGAAATACCAAACAAGTCATAGAATGATTTGATTTGGAACAGACCTAATACCATCGAGTCCAACCATTAACCAGTACTGCCAAGTTCATGAAAGTCTGTGCGCTCCTTGAACGCTGCTTCCGGGGATGGTGGAATCACTGCTTCCCCAGGCAGATTGTACCCGTGCTGGACCAGCCTTTCAGCGAAGAATTTTTTCAGAATATCCTCTCTAAACCTCCCCTGGCTCAACCTGGGGACGTTTCCTCTTGTCTTACTGCTTGTTACCTGGGAGAAGAAACCGACTCCCCATCTCTCTACAGCCTCCTTTAGTGGTTGAAGAGAGCAAAACCGTAGAAATTAGCATCTCCAAGAGAAACCCCGGAGAGGCAAGATGCAGAACTTGACAAGATGCTTATCTATGCCATCGCCTTCAGAAGAAACTGGGGGGAAGGGCACACTAAGACAGAAACACAAGGGCATCTTCTGAAACTAAATACACAAATAGCCAGGGAAATGGGCTATTTCCTGAATCATGGGACAAATTGTGTGACACTAAAAAGGTGGAGCACGTCTCTCCCCCCAGAAATCAAATCTTTATTTTCCACAAGTCATTCTAATCAGACAGCTATCACCTTATTCTTTTATGCAAGAAAGATCTATCTCCACAATTTCTCCGGGGGAAAAGACTGCATTCTTGTGATTCTCCGTCATTTCCTTCTGCTCTCCCCAGTCCAGGTTTTCACCTTCAGATGACAAGTACTTGAGCTCAGGAAGATCAATTGTTGATGGCAACGCCAAGAGAGAATATAATTAAAACTAAACTACTTATTCAGCAAATTGCTATTGCTCACTTTTTATTGCAGTGAACACAGCATTCTTCCATTAACTGGTCCAACTGCAAGACTGTTCCCTTGACCAACTGCAAAAATTTCAAGCGGAAAAAAGAAAACTCAAAGATGCACAGCACTGAACTCATGATATCTCACTTTGAATCAAACCTTCAAGCCTCATGAAAGTGGGGGTTTTTTCCCCTTTGACTGAAAAGGTCAAAAACTTGCCACTCTTTTTCATCACTCTGCATTTATACGTAATCGCACAGTGGTATTTTGCCATTAGCCCTCAAAAAGGACTAGCAACTCCTTTGTTGAACTGCCGTACAAATCACCTGGCAGGGGGTTTGCTGAAGTGACAAGCATAAGAAACACACAAGCTGCCCCCAAAATGCCTGTAAACCCGAGTTAACTACATGAGTAATTCCCCTTAGTCTGACTGGCCCCAGACTGCACAGAGAAAGACTGACAGAAGCACAAAAGACAATGGAGCAATAACCCTTGCTACAAGTAAGTTCTGTGGATTGTCAAGAAATGGAGACAACACAAAAAAACCTACAACACTATCACATTATAGCATCGCTACAGGAGGGGTTGGTTGTGAAAGAAATTAAATTCTAAGTCCTTTTCTCAATACTTCCTGTGCAATGAGACAATTTGCTCTACAAGAGTTTCCTCCTCCTTTCCTCCTAAAGTATTGCCTGCAAATTTTTAGTCCGTAGTCTGACCAAGAAATACTTGAAGTTCAGACAGGCTGTATCATCATTTACTATTTGCAACAAAGAATATCATGACACTTCTGGGAGAATTGGCACTATTTTCTAACTACAACAGCACAAAACACAGCATCCTATAAACCCGTCCTTATAAATTCCAACTTTTCTTAGGGAAAAGAAAAAGAGTAATAAAAATTAGTTCCAGGCCTTAGGAAATTGGTATTTTTCACGCCCTTAAAATAATGCTTCAATTTTTAACAGTGAAAATAACATACCTACCTGACTTCTCAAGTATATTGAGTAATAGTACTACCTCCTTGAACTAGAAGATCCTTAAGGTCCCTTCCAACTCAAACTATTCTATGATCCCTTAGAACACAATTCCCCAAAAGAGCATTTAAGAGAATAGTTCTTTCAGGCTTGTGTTCTGATACCTTGATAATTTTTATCTGCACAGGTCTGGAAGGTCTCATGTTCTCTCTCCAAAACAGATTTGTTAGTATCAATCAGTGCTTAACACTAACATGAAAAAACATTCACAGCAAGAGAGAAATGAAGCATGCACCACTGGCGTTGGGGATGTACCATGTCCCTGAAGCAAGCTGTATTTCCTGTAACATAAGCAAACCGAGGTATGCAAACAAAACACTGTATCCCAGGAAGATCACATGTACATTTCTCCTGGCAGCAATGCCAGGTCAGAAGCTCCTCCTGGACAGGTGTGTGCAGGGAAAGGCAGGCGTACAGAGCAAGAGTGACTGGCATAAACCCGATCCTTTCAGCTGGGCTTTGTAAGCTAGGCTACTTCCTCGATGCAGTTCTGCATAAACTATACCTGCTACCGTAAGAAACACATAACCGGGCTTATTTCTGGGAAGGATAAATGGAATTTACACAACTGTTCTGCAGAACTCTACTCAAGTACCTTGTTTGGTGGGGCCTTTTTAACTAAGGACGGACCACAAGGATGGAAAGAATGGTTATGTACACATACCGAAAACCGAATAGAAAGAAATTGCCTTTCACGTTTCAGACGAAGTCAGAAGAATATAAACTTACTACCCTTTCTGAAATCAGCTCACTTTGGAGGCATGATACGTTTTTTGGCTCAGAACGACAAAAGCAAAGTGGCAATCTTCTCACTGTAAATATCAGTGCGTACAAAACGCAGTAAGCTTCCTGGCGTTAGACTTTAAAAAATAAAAATAAAAATAAAAGCGAAAGCCTCCGGAGGATGACAAAAAGGCGCTAGCGCGCCAGTCACCGCCCGCCTTTCGCAGCCGCTCACGCCTGTTTGTTTTGAAACCCAAGGAGCCGCACGGCCCGCAGCCACCCTGGCAACCCGGCCGCGCCGGCTGCCCCCACCTTCTCCAGCATCTGCCGCTCCTGCTCCAGCCCCGCCGCCTCCAGCTGCTCCTCTTCCTTCAGCATGGCCGGCGTGATCACCGCCGCCTCCGCCTGCTCCCCCATCTCGGCTCCCAGCGGTTCTGCAACGAGCGCACGGTTACCGTGGGTGACCCCGGGCCGGTCCCCCGCGGCCGCCCCGGCCGCCCCTCACCCTCGCTGCCGCTGCCGCTGTCGCCGCCCGCTCCGCCGTTCCTGGCGGGCATCGCTCCCGCGCGCGCCGCCTCAGCGCCCGCCTCGCGAGAACAAAAACCGCGCGCTGCACAGGCCGCGCGAGAGGCCGAGACGCTCTCGCGATGCCGCCCCCACCACTTCCCCCCCCCGCGGGGACCCTCGCGGGGCCATGTTGGGTCCTGGCAGGGTGCTGGCAGTGCCGGGCAGGGCGGGATGAGCGGCCTGCGCTGCTCCGCTCCCGCTGGGATGGGCTGCCCGGGGACGTGGGGGAGTCACCGTCCCTGCGGGAGTTTGAGGAAAGGCGGGGCGTGGCACTGAGTGTCATGGTCTAGCTGAATTGGTGGTCTTCGTTCACAGGCTCGAAGATCTCAGGGCTCTTTTCCAAGCGGTGATCCTGTCCGGCGCCCCTCCGCCTGCAGGAGCGGCGCCGGTGCCCATCGGCACCTGGACAGCGGGACATGGCACCGCCTGGTCGGCTCCGGTAGTGCAAGGGCCTGGGGACTTCCTTGGGCACTGCTGGCTGTGCCACGAGAGGGCAGCGGAACCCTGGAAACCCGCGTGGGAGCTGCGCTTCCTTAGCCGACGGAAAACCCTCTTTCCCCAAACAGGGACTGCGTTAAAATAAATATTTCCAGTGTTCCGAAAACAAACGCTTTCGCTTCACCTGAATAACTCACAAGCTGTCAAAATAACAGGGCTTATCACTTCGAGTGCTGTGCTGGTAATTGTTCGCGCCTGTCAAACGGATCACTGTTTTAATCCTGCTCCACGCACGCGGTGACCAGCGCTCCTGGTTCTAACAAGAGACCTGGGAAGGGGGAGGAAAGAAAAAACAAGCACAAGTTTAGTCATAACTGAGGTGGATGGCATTCTTCTCATTCCCAAAGCTTGACAGGCCGATTCTGGATGTCATAATATGGTTTATGGCAAAGCGATTCTGCTCTCCGAGGCATACTTTAGAGGTTAACTGGAGACAGTGCTGCATCCATTTGAGGGAATGTTGGCAGGGAGGAATGTTATTAACCCCCAATAAAGATATTTTATTGGCACTGTGGCAATTGAATGCAGGCTTTTTCAAGCTTCTGTTTCACTAGAAAATATTCTCAAGGCATCATAGTGGCTAAACAAAGAAAACCTTTATTTTCTAAGGCACCTTTAATTCTGTGAGACCTAAGGTGCTTTTCAAACCATACCATTAAAGTAAAAAAATCACCTAGATGACAACAGAAAGGCATCCAAGCTGGAATATGGCTTCAGTGGCTCTGAACATCAGTTGCAGGCAGAAAGCAGGGATTCCAAAGATATAATTAGAACCTGAGCACTTGCAAAGATTTTGTCTGAGATATGAATGTTAACACCTCTACTACTTAAAAAAACCCCAAAACAAAACCATAAAATTTTTGCTGCCCAGAAATTGTAAGGAACAAATCTATGACTCTTAACCCAAAGAAAAAAATAAGCCTGTCAGTAAAATACTTAGTAGAATACAAACGTTCCATTTCATTCCTGCATCCATACATATTATTTGGTAACATCATCACAACCATTTTTAGAATTATGAGACAGACTTACTCCACCTTACCTCAGATTATCATTTAAATCAGACAACTTTGTTTCAGCCATTTCCTGCTCTGCCCAACACCTTTGTCTGCCAGCTTTTTGGGAGGAAAGGATTTGCATGCGCGTAGTTGAGTTGCGGTTCCCTGTGGGTGGCTCAGCATCACAAGTGTCACTCATTTTTGCAGGAAGAGATTGTGCTGCTGTGCAGCAACCGTCATCCTCCCACCACAGCTGCCGTGGCTGCGTCCACGTCCATGTGCCCATGGACCCCCTGCTATCCCCTGCAACAGGAGAGGGGCTCTGTTAGCTTCTAGGAGAGTATTTATTTGCCTTTGTGTGTGCAGTGTGTTTCTGTGTTCAACTAGTTGTAATTTAGGGATAGAATATTATTTTGCCCATTTATCGGTAAAAGTCATCAGAAATAAATGACAGAATGGTAATTCAGTAGCCATCTCTTTGGTGACATTCTTATATCCAACATCCACAAAACTTGATGCAGTGACAGCTTTGTTAAACATGTCTTTAAAAAAAATATTCCTGGTAAATGCTACCGGATCAGTAAGCTGTGGTTGAAACCTGTTGGACATATACCATTGTCTGTTTTTAACATCCCATAGACAGACAGACATTTAGAAAGGGAGTGTGCAAAAGATTCACGTCCAGTCTTGCAGATAAGGGCAATTAGCCTGGCTTAGTACATGTGAGTAAGGTGATGTCAACAAATATCCTCCTCCAGACCCAGCTATTACTGTTGAATGAGTATGTGCTGCTTCTCACTGCTCCTCTCCAATGGCTCTTAAGACTGAGACATCAGTATTTTATATTAAAAGTCTGAGATAACAAGAAGAATAAGGCAAGTGTTTATGTAAATTGTTCATGGGGTAGATTCTAAGGGATTGGGAATAGGGCTATTTCACTGTTAAGCAGGCAGAGATGGAAGCACTTTCCATAAGTGTAGCAGGATCCAAAAATTTTGTGTCTCCATGGCATGAATCTCCATTCACTGCGTAGCCTGAGCAAAGAAGTTGTAACGTAGCTTTTATGCAGAAGCAATTAATTTTACCTCATTAGTCAGTGACTTATCACTGAAGTACAGAAAGTCACCAGTCCATCACCTTTTGTTTCAGAAGATGAAAGTCCCTCATAACACACCTGGATGCATCTACAGTGTAATGCAAGGTGCAGAGAAAGAGGGGGCTGGGGGAAGTTACAGTGCAAGAGAGCAGATAAGAGTTAGAAAAATGCAGATTGTAAACAAAGACAGTTCTGTTCTCAGGTTGGCCAAGTGGCTGCTGCTAAGTCACAGTAACCCTGGGTTGTCACCTTTGAGATTTACTTGTCACTCTGGTATGCAATACAAGAATGTGTGTTGTTTCATCACGCACCATGCCTGTACAGGTTACCTAATTAATTTACTACAAACTGTAGAAGTAGTTTCTTGTACCAATTGCCCTGCCTGCTGAATGACCAAAGAAGAAGCTGGGACTTTGAAATAAAATGGTTTTCTTTAGATGAGAAAAGTGATATATATAAATTCAGGCTATTTTGTCCTTGTCTTATTCATTCACAATATATGTATGAGACTTTCTTCTTCCTGAGAAAATGAAAAAGTCTCCAAAGCACTC
The DNA here is from genome assembly GCA_035584735.1 of Pseudotriccus pelzelni. Classification (NCBI taxonomy): domain Eukaryota; kingdom Metazoa; phylum Chordata; class Aves; order Passeriformes; family Tyrannidae; genus Pseudotriccus; species Pseudotriccus pelzelni. The sequence continues at coordinate 15,733,781 of JAWMRA010000162.1, forward strand.
TGGCAGATAGCAGTAGCATCCCTGATGTTTGCTCACTGATGTTCAAATTTAAATTTAGGTTTTTCTTTTTTTTTTTTCTTCCTCGAGGATCAATGACTGTTAAAACGCAGCAGTAGCAGGCAAGGAGACTGGTTGCTCTTATTCATATTAACAACACTTGCTACAGCTAAAAGATATACTATAGCAGGATTCTCTTCCCTATCCACAAGCACAATCTTCAGGTGGTCAGAAATTTCAGAGATCAAGTCCGGTGGATCAGCAAGTTTAACTAAATCTCCTGTGACTAAAAGTTATACATCCAGCTGGGAGATGTGTAGGAAAAAAATACTGAAGGATCTGGGTCTGGGCAGGTAACCAGCATGCTATATATACAATAACACTAGATGGCTGCACAGTCTCCAAGAAACTGCTGTTGTCTGCAAGTTTCATTATGTATCTTGTGGGCCTGAAATATATATGGTAAGATGTGCTGATCAGCGAAACATGTTTGTGTGCCAGCACCTCTGTGTTAGTAAGCAATCAAGTTCTCTTGTAAGCTGCAGGAATGGCATTTGCTGACAGCTGGACTTAAGCATCCCACCAGGTAACTAGAATATCATGCTACGGTGAGGCAGTCTACCTCCAGATTTGCTATGTCTCTGTCCGTGGGAGCTGAACCACATGTGAAGCAACTCCTGAGACACTCATTTCCAATCTGGCCTTTTGAGAAACCTGATATACCCGTAAATGCCAGGCAAAGGGTGGGGTGTGCAGAGGGAGGCAGAAACCTCTGTGGCCATCCAGCTTTAATCAGCCATATTTGTTTGTTTGCGAGGACATCTAAATAACACCACCCACCATTCTGTACATCAACATCTCAAGGTTTTTCACGGTACCGCTCTCAGTTTTCTAGTTCCTGCTGTAGCATGCAGCCCATACAAGAAAGAGCAGGATTAGGGTTGTCAGGGGAAAGGATTGATAGTGTGATGTTACTCTTCGGCAGGTAATCAGTTCCCTTGGGGGACAGGATTCTTCCTTGCTGCTGCAAAAGTGACAAAATAATAACTACATAAGTCTGACAGTTTCAGTGAGCTCTTAACCTGGTGTTTTATACGCAGCTTTTATTCATGCATTACATGAAAGATTGCTTGTGATTTTTCACTATGATTAGGTTTGGATGTTTCAGCACTTCTGCTTGTAACTGAGAATACACCATTTGCTAAGAAATTACAGTTTTATGCAGCTCATCACCTGGTCCAAATCTTCCATGCCTAAGTTCTGTTGGCCATGTGTTTCCTGGATTACATTTGGGTAACTGTAATGAAATCCCCTTCTAGTTTCTCTGCCTGTAAGTTTGGCTCTTCACAATGATTTGCGGCTGTGCATTCACACAGGCACCAGTTTCATGCACAATAAGAAACAGTGCTCATCCTGATAACCTTCTGCTTCAAAACTACATTCTGCTGTCATGTGTATATGTACCAGGATCAATGCTTATGACTCAGTTTCCAGCCACCCCAGGTAGGCAAGGTGGAACCTAACCCTGGAAGGCATCCAAACATGTTGGACAAAGCTCCTGGTCCCTAAACCATCTCTTTGCTTGTGGCTGCAAGAAATTAAAATGTTACAGGTGAGGCAACGAGGAAGAGCACAGAAATCCTGCTGTGCTGCAGTTTGCTGCCTGTCCATCACTCTTGCCAATTTGCCAGTGAAGCCTGGGGGTCCCAACATCCCACCAACTGCAGCCTGTGACCTACTGGATGCTGGGAGTTCACAGACTGTTTCTAAGGGATCTGGAAAAGCTGATCACAGGTGCAGCTTTGTGTGTGCTGTGCAGCAACCTACAGAGGTGTGGACTCAGAGAGTCTTCATCTAGGTTTGAACTTGCCAACTCCTCCCTGCTTCTCCCCATGGTCAGAGTCAGTTCCAACCAGGAATGATTACATTTTTCAGTGTCACATGAGACAATGACCTCTAATGACCTCTACTAAGTCATGCTAAAAAAAAAACCTCTTGTGAAATTTTTGCTGGCAGGCAAAGGGGGAGCACGAACATCTGTGAGCTCAATGTATACCAAACATGCATGTTGAAATTTTACTACAAGTTGAGAACACAGAGTGGGGAGACACTTAATTTACAGGGCAAATCCAGCACTGATGACATGTGAGAGTGGTCCAAGCATCTCAATGTTCACAAAATTCTGTCCACGGGTAATAAATCGGCTCCTTCTTTTGTAGCTTTTGATCACAGTGATTCAGCTGCAATGGATGACAGCTGGTTTGCATAAGATAATCAGTCTTCTCTTTTGGTACCTCCTTCAGAACTGAGTTAGCTACAACCTTTGTCACCTTTATCGCCTCTGGAACCACAGCCATAGTGGCAAGGGACCTGTCAGTGCCACTAAAATTTTTTCCCAGTGCTTAGTCAACACCATTACTAAGCTTAGATTTCCTCCAGGGGAATCTATTTGGTACATGGTTTGCCTGCAACTGTACTTACTCATATGATTTATTTATGTTTTGTAATATAGGACCTGAAATTCACTTAGTTCACAGCATGCTGACAGCAAAGACATTTACTTCTCTCATTTAAAATCCCATTCCTTCCACTATCCAAGAGTATGTTGATCTCCAGCAGCAGGCAGCAGCATACACATATGCAGAACTCCAGCCTGATAAGTCCAGCATGTACCAGAGCTGTGGGATCAGGCAGCCACAAATGGCTCCCTGCAACCTTGGTGGGGTGAAGAGCTGAGCCTTTTGCTTTTAGCATATCTGCTGAGAAGTGAAACTCCCTTCCCTCATACTCACAACAGCACAAAGGAATTTTGAATTCTACAAAAGGCATGCAAAAAATCAAATTTTTCCATCAACAGAGAGAATGAGGAATGTGTATATCTGGTCTGTTGGGCTCAAAGGGAGAGATGATTAATCACCAGCAAGGGAGGATGCCTGTAGATGGCAAGTCAGCATCTCTTAAGTATTTTGGTTTTCCTCCCCTCATCCCTTTCTCATTTTAAAATGAATTCTAAGAGATTGTTTACAGTAGAGTACCCTCTGCATGCTTTGGCACCTTGTCTGAAGTCAGCAAGTCACATCCTTTCTGCCAGCATTCAGAAAACACTATCTAGAAACCAGAGTCTTCCTTAAAGACAATCCAAGGAGTGCAATGGTTTAGGAGTAGGTGTAGGTGAGGCCTTGGAGAGGGACTGAGATGGCCAGCCAAATATCCAAGGGTAACTGGAAGGAACCCCAGCCTCAGCGAACCCACTGGCTATTTTACACTGTCAGAGTATATTCTCTCCTCACCAAATTTCTGTCAAAAGTCTCAGGATTTCACCAGAAATTTTCTGCACCTCTAGAGTCTGCTATTGATGAAAGCTTCTTCTCTGAGGCTGTACAGTCCAAGAATTAATGACTCAGCATAGAGAACAAGCAGAAGACGAGCCATTTTATATAAATGGTAGCCTACTGATGCTCTGCTTTTTTAACCCCCAGGTCACAGAAGGCGTTCCAGTACAAACTACATGTGAAAACAATACAGGATAACCTACAAGACCTGTGCTGGTGGAGATATAGCACTTGGATTTAAAAGTAAAACTGAAGTTTTCATGCAACTACAGTCATTAAGAGTCACACAGTATTCACTGAATAACAGAGACGTTAATATTTGCACCCAGATAAAATTCTTGTTCAGATCAGTTCTTGCCCTGTGGTTTCAACTGGATATAGTTTTCCATTTTGTCTTAAACTCTTGACTGGAAGTGAGGCATTTCCTTTAATGCACTTACACTGAGACCAAGACCTGCCTCATTTATAAAGTATTCCAGATTCGCAGGGAATGGGAAACGCTATAAAAGTGTGAAAGGGCAGCCTTTTCCTCTTCCTTTTAGGTAAGAGAAGAGGAAAAACCCACTAAGCTTCTTTCAGAAGGTTTTTATACTGTGGTTTTGATCCTGAAAAGGCAGAAATACTAACAAAGCTAGTGATTTTAATCTAAAGGAGGGGGTTTAGGTGGTTTTGATAAAAAGTATACATACGCCTGCCTCTCTGGTATGAACCTGCTCTTTAACCTTAGTGCTGGGTACATAGGCAGAGCACCCACATGAAACTAATTAATACAGGTATGGCAGAACGGAGTGGTGCTCAGTAAGAGGTGTTCCACTTACCCAGATCAAGCAGGCTCTGTGGAGCTTCCTAGAGTGCTGTGCAATGTAACACTGGCACTGCAGGGCTAGCACTGACCTTTCTCTTTTCCTGAAGACACTAAACATCAGCCCTAGGACCTAAGCAGGAATCACCAGGAACCACGAACAATCAGGACTTGCTACTGTGCAAGTCACATGAGTGCAGCTCATCAGTCATTACAGTACTCTCTGCTCATGTGGACACAACCCCGCATCAGTCAATTTGGCTTACAGCGAAAAGCCAAAGAAATCTGTGCATTGTGGACTGACATAAGTAGGTGCCAGACAGGAGGGCTCAGGACATACTGTACTGACTATTTGTAAAGACATATTTCTGGCATTCTGAGTCCACAAATAATGTTTGCGAAAAGGTATTAGGTCCCTTCCCCAAGGGCTGCTAGAAAAAAGAAGTAAGCAGCCCAGAAGGAGCTTAGGCACATTCCAGTTTGGGGAGGAGAAAGAGATTGCAAAGACATCTCTCGCAGACTTATTATGGGACCTTTATGATAAGTTTTCCTTTTCTTACCCAGAGGGCAGAGGTGAGGGAAATAGGATTCCTTCCTCTGACAATGGTGGAGATCAAATGCTGCATCTGCATGGGCCACATTCTGTTCTCTTGGAGCTACTCCTGCAAAGATGCCCTGAGCCAGAGTGACAGCAATCACAGAGGGTTCCGGAAGCTGCTCATATCCTAGGGAAGTGGCAGGTATATGAACTGATCACATCAAGTCTGGGAGAAAGCAGAAGAAATTATGAAAGTATTTGGATCCACACAAACAAATCTTGTCTTGCTCCATTCTTTTTTACAAGGTTGATGGAGGACAAAACATCACCTCTTCAATCCAAACAAAGCAGCACTATGCAGGGAGCACTGCAAGTCTGCTGTGATCCTGCTGGGGCCTCAAAGCACTCACAGTTAAAAGAAATGGATTGCAATGATAAAAGAGTTATCTTGGCTTTACCAACATGTGCTTAGTAAACCCCCATGAAAACTTAGTGAATTCCCCCTGCTGCTTCCCCAAATGTCTGTGCCTGAGGCCTAAACTCAGTTACTCTTTTAATCCTGTGCAGGAGATCGAAGATCAAAGTTGGTGGGACTTTGTTTCATAGCAGCTATTCCCAGCACCATCCCTGGAATTCAGACAGCTGCTGGTTTTCATTCCTCAGCCACGGGCTAGTCAGATCTGACACTTCAGTGTTAACCCTTGGGTTTGGCATGAATATGAACTGGAGTCTGTTTCCTGAAAATTCCCCTGCTCTGCAGCAGATGATTTACCTTCACTGTGGTACTCTATAGGAATAAATTGCTCACTGGTGTTTGCTCCCTGGGTACCAAAGTTTCAGTGGCAAAGGAAGGGATCCCTATGCAATCTAGGCTTTTCTGAGATGGAAGGTGATCTCTAACTGTCCATTATATTATCCCCAGCAGAAGGGGAAGAGAATTGAAAACATGAAACATTTACTGGAAAAAACAAGACCAGCCCTGTATTTAATCAAAACATTTTGTTTTGTTCCACTTGTAATTATTTCCATCCAATGGACAAATATTTTAGCAATGAAATTGACAGTTCCTTTCCATGGGCAAATAAAATAAGAAGTCATGTCTGTTCCCGTACAATGCTACAGTGAAGGTGATATATTTTTAATCCTGTGTTGAAATTTTCTTTATTTGTGTTCCAATAACACTGAATACATCAATTTAGGTTTAACGATCTACTGTGGTCAGTGTATGTTAGGATGGTGGTGGTAAAACCAGAGATTTGTGATGGAAAAAAAAATTAAGTGACACTTCTTTTCCGCTGAAACTCATGAGAATGTGAATAGGAACATTGAACACACCCACATGACTGACTGAGGCAGAGGTTACTAGTAGATGGAGACCAACCTGAGAGCCTAGGGAGTTATTGCCATTGTCTGCTATGCTGGTACCTTGCCTTTTTTTTTATTGGAAACTCTAGTTTTCACCTGCTGGAAAGAGGTAAACAGGAAAATTAAAATTACCTTTTCCCATGCAAGACTTGTGCTTACATTTGAATGACTGTCACAAAATTGATGCAATGAATTGCGGGTACCTTGACTTTAGTTTACTGAGACCTTGTGCCAGCCAAAGGCTCTCTGTAAGTTTGCTTTAATTATCATGTTGCTAAAGAGGGTAACAGTTTATGCAGGTTTACTACAGTGCCTGACTACCCTCCCTTCCCTGTGCCCTAGGTACCTGAACTTTGTATTCCCCACAGAAAAGTGGAAATAACCTTAGAGACTTCTGCTGCAAAACACCGTGAGATCTACTGGTGAAATACAGTAGAAACACATTGTCACTTCCACATCCTGGGGTATTTTTTCCAAGAGTTCTCAGACATTCAGCATCACAGTCACATTTTCCTGCCTAGAACAGGCCATCCATTTTCTTTCTAATATCTGCTGACTTCAGTGGCCAAGTGAAAAGGGGGATGTAGTTCATGGACATCACTACTTTCTTTTAAGTGATTTTTCACCCAAGAATATCATGCTGGTTTCTGCACCAGCTTGGTGTAAGTCTTGCTTCCTGGCATTATCTCTGCACCTCACCCATTCCAACTCAACAGGTATATTTTCATGCCCTCTAGCGACAGATACTTTGTGGAGGAGTTAGCATCTGCCAAGTGCGGTTTAATACTAATTTAATGCCGGCTCCTCACCATGTTCTCCTTCAACTCAAAATGACAGTGCACCAATCATACATCTTTTTCAGCAGCACATCATCTAAGTGAGATCAAAATATCCCACTGAGATTCATCTCCGTGGCCCTTTGCTGAGCACAAACAGAATTCAGCTGCCTGATTCTCAGATAGGTGTTACATTTCAGGACCCACCTCACACTGACTTAAGCCCTTGTTAGTGTGTTTTGCAGCAGAGAGTATGGTCAGTGCATGTAGTGGTGAGAAAACAGCATCTGGTTTGGGGAAAAGTAGGATGGTTTTGAAGAGGTAGAGGTCGCCTAAGATATGCCCACTCAATAGAGGAAGACATGTCTGGGAAGCACCACTGCAAAAGATCAGGAGGCTGTTGTGCTGCCTGGATTGTGCGATGGACTGAGAACAGGGATATAGCACTCTCCCTTGCAGGAGGCTAGCATGTTGATAACAATGGAGGAAAGATTACTCCCTTTTTTTTTTTTTTTTTTTTTTTGTGTGTGAGGAGAAACAGGGTGGCTGGGTCTTCACCAAAATATCAGGATGAAATCACAAATTTTATCTGAGGTACTTAGACTTGCTGGTACCAAACCTCATATTACTCACAGAGAGCTCCACCTTGTCCTCCCTTTGGGTACTACTGACGTTGTGAAATCTTTTGCTTACCACAATTCTTTCCACATAGTATTTTCTGTGCCAGAAGTCTGATCTGCTCTGGAAGGCCAACACCATCCTTCTAGTGCTTTCAGCTAAAAGTATGATGGCTTGCAAGAAACTGACAGTTAAAACTGATCAATTGATCACAAAAGTTTTATATCTATGCCAAAGAATCTCCTAAAAAAATCACAGTCAAGTGTTAACTAGAGTTGTCCAGCTTGTCTAGCTGTGTCTGTCTTATATCCCTCTGTCTTCCTCCACCCATGGCTTTAAAGATTACCTCCTCTTCTCCTAGAGCTTTTTTCAAAGTGTTAATGAGGTACCCAATCCAAGTCTGTATTAAATCTCTGTAAATGTCCAGTTGTTCAGATATAGGGCTTGGGTTATGTTCATATATCAAAATTTTCAGGTCATTAGCTCTCATGTGTTGGGATAGCAAGTGACTTACAAACTCACTCATACATTTGCCATTGCAGGCATGAATTTATATAGCCAAAAATGTTAAATATAAATATATCAATCTACTGTCCACCAAGAGAGACTAGCATATGAAGAGAGAGGCCAGAGATGTTCAGAGTTAAGGATTATCTCTATTCCAACTGGACAAACATGTAATGCTACCTGCAAGTCTTGCTGATAAAAATGTGCAGACACTTAGGTTAGTGCTGGAGCCAGGCACGTTACACCAGATCTGATGGGGAGTGATGGTGCACCACTGTGTCTGCTCTGCCTTCAGTGTTCAGGAACACCACGGTCACATAGCACAGCACAGCAGCTTCCCAGGGCTGGCAGCATAACCACTCATGATCCCCTGAGCTTTTTTCTGTGCTGTGGAATTACACAGCTCCACCTTTCCAAAAAAACAAAAGCTCTCTGTTAAAAAAAAAACCTCTAAGGTATGATCCTCCAAATCTGTTCTGTCTTCACAGGAACATCCACAGCAGCTTAGAGATTTCCACTGGCTTTTATTTTTGCTTAGGCCAAGTCATCTACAAAGACAACAAAGGCTTGCTATTTCTGAGGTTGCTATTGGCTAGTTGCTGGTTGCTAGCAGCATTGTCCACTGTTCTTGACATCAGGGTTGGCTGGAAAGACACCAGTCAGGGTATCTGCTTCATCCATACGAGGATCAGCACAGACCCCTCAGTACAGCAGTTCCCTGTTGTTTCAGCTGAGGGACCCAAACCTGCCTTCAGCATGGGGAAACTGGGACACAGTGGAAAGGGGCACTCCCCACACCCTCTCCTTTTCCCTGCTCATTCCCTCACTGAATCCTCCCCTGTCCTTATCACATTCCCTCCATTCCTCTCATCACTCTCCGAGCTTGCCTCTGAAACACTGACCCGTGCTGCTGCAGCACACCGGCTTCTAGATCCCCTTCCTTAGACCTGTCTGTGCCATGGGGTTCCTGGCCACTGGAATGAGAGGGGTGGGAAACCCTGGCCTCCCACTCATTTTCTTTTGCCACAGCTCTAAAAAATATGTATTCACTCCCTATTCACCTCTGCTGTGCGCAGCACCACATAAACCCCCCTTCTTGATGCTGTCTATTTACAATAACTCAGTTTCCATAAGCTCTCCTCCATTTATTCCTCACTGAAGCACTCTTATCTTATCTTGCAAACCCGACTTGACATCAGGCAGTTTGGTGTTTATATGAAAAAAAGGTTTGGCTTTTAAAACAGTTCAGCAGCCACAAACATAACTAGATCTTCAGAACAGCTTAGCCTGCATTTTTGGGCACTAAATTCAGCCAGCTCTTCCCAGAGGGCTCTCTCTAATGGTGTGATTTGGAAACATTACTTGAAATATCCCTGAAACAGTTAGATGTGGAGCTTTTTCTGAAAAATCAGACTGTACCTCAATGCTTCCCTGGCAGTCAAGCTCACCTGAAATCTGCTCTGCAGCCCTTTGCAACCCTCCCGAGCCCTTGTTTCCTGCTGCCTCCTCAGCCTGCACAATGCAGGTTATCGGGGCAAGGGTAAGGATGACCCCTACCTACTGCTGATTTTGACAGACTGGATCTTGATTGATTTAGTTTGCAAACCTGGGACTTTGTTATGTCTTTGCCTGTTCATTCACATTAAAACTATCTTGGGAGCATGCAAATTGTGCTACCAGGCTTCAAATCAAGAAGTTTCAAAGCTGGGTCATCTAGAGGTCAATAGTCTCTTTTTTTTTGTTGGTTTTTTTTGTTTTGTTGTTGTTGTTGTTGTGGTTAAGAGCACTACCAGTGCTCTTAAGGTACCAAAGAAAGCTCTCATTATACAAATCCACAAAAGAGACATATTCCCATTATTTTTACTTGGCATGGAAGCCTTTGTGTCAATTCAATCATATTGGTTTTTGATGACGGATGGTTGGGCAGTGACTGTTTTGGTGTACAACAGTTTGGTGACATCTGTCCTCCATCTCACAAGTTGCGGAGCATTGCAGAGCCATGTAATGATGTATCACAAGCCTCCTGTTATTTCAGGATACGGAAATATCTCCCAAGAGCTGCATACAGACTATGGATTCATCATGAGCCACCCTGGAAATTTCAGTCTGAATGGCACTCTTAAATTAGTCATCACAGGGAAGTCTACAGTAAAAAAGCAGACTCTCTCCATTCATCCCCCACTAAACAAGCACACAAAGAGAAGCAGAAATTTATACATAAAAGCACAAATAGCACTGCTAAGATAAAAATCACAAAGGTCCCAACCCCTGAAAGTCCTTGGTAATATTTAATTTTCTATGGTGGGCTTAAATCAGACCTGAGCAAAGGGAATATGAATATAGCACTGACATTTCCCATCTAGACCTAGAAGAGCCCTGCTTTGGGGTTGGCTTGGAAGGGAAAAAATGTCTCTTAACAGTGAACTTGTTTTTGTTACTCTGAGTAGCCATGGCCACTTAATATTTATAGAAACAGACAGTTTAATACAGACTCACAGCTTTAATGCCCAGCCAGCTTTCCAAAGGAGAAAGTGTTTACCTCCTTTTTTCTGCTAGGGAGATGAAAAGCACAGAGCACTGAACCAATGAGTTGAGGAAGCAGAGCACCTCAGCACTGGTGCTAAATCTGAGCTCCTGTGCCTATTCCCCTGCATGAAGAGGTGCCAGTTGTGGGGCCACACAGCAGCAGTCACCTGCTGCTGCACACAGTCATGAACACAGACCGTGGTATAAGATCCACAGTCACGTTACAAACTTCAGTTCACAAACAGTGGAGCCACAGATATCCTCCGGGATGTCCAGAGGAAATACACACCCATGAACTGGAAATCAGAGTTGTACACAAATGAAAGAGCATTGATTTGGCTTCAGCAAAAGATTTTTTAAATAGCAGGTTTGCAAAAACAGATGCTATTTGTAAAGTACTTCCTGGGGTCATCCAGACAGCTCCTTGACTACTGAACACTACCTGCTCATCAAGGACAGTTGTTTTCAACATTTTTTCAGCCTGGGAAGCCCCTGTATACTTTACCAGTGGAGATCAGGTGTCATGCAGTGTATGACTGCTAAGTCAGCCTGGTTTCCTCAGTTACTTCTCCCCAGTACTGGAGCAGCCAGACCCACAGGAACCGGCAACTACTGCTTCAGGATAATCTTATGGTATCTTTTTTTGTGAGAGCCCATGTGGCAACTCTCACTGTTGAATCCTGGGACAAGGGAGCTCCATCATTTCACTGAATGGGGGAAATCCCAGCGTACATACTACATGCCAACAGTCCTCTGTTTCCATTTTTTTTTGTAGAAGGTGTACAACAATGTATACCCCTTCCAAGCAGGAAACAGTAAATTCTGTAATCAAATTGTGAAAGCATAATTATGAGTACAATTAAGGTGAAATATAACTCTATTGAAGCTGGTGGGAGTTTTATTATTAACTAAAGTTTCACCTCTGTGTTTCGGGTGGATAGTTATCCTGTTCAAGCAAAGAAGCCATTATTTAATCAAAATGACATTTATAATGCTGCACTGCTATCATATTCAAACCTTCAAGGCATGTTTACTTTAATCAGTTCTAATTAAATTGCTAAGCAAGAAAAATATTTAGTTCTACTGATGGCTGCACATATATTCAAAGAAAAGTAATGCAAATTGCCCAGGATTTCATTAATTGCTACTGGTACTGCTTTAAACTCTGGTGATGTTTTAGCAACTCTTCTGTTGTACTCCAGTGAAACAGATTGCTCTAAACTGACAGTGAGCATTTCCAAACCAAAGCAATTTCAGGATTTAAAACAATGCAGCATTTGCAACAAGGTAAATGAGGTAGAGATCCCCACACGCTCAGCCCCACTAATTGCAAGGTTTAAGCAGCAGTTTCACAGCTGCTGGGATTCTCCAGGGATTAAAAGCAAAGAAATAAATAGTCTGAGGGATGCTCTGGATACTCCCACTCCCCAGCCCTGGCCCAGGACACGGTGTTGGCACATGCCTAGCAGACCCTGCCCAGCCTGGCTGCCTCCCAGCAGCAGACCAAGCGAGGGCAGAGGATGACACCCATTTTTCTGGACTGGGCAGAGGCATGATGGGGATAGAGAAACAGGCCAACCCCAGGCCTGGCTGAAGGTTTGCAGGGCTGCAGACACCTCAGCGGGTGGAAAGGGAGGCCCAGGTCAACAACAGCCCTCTTCTGATTCATATGATTTCATGGTGCAAAACTCCTCAATTCTTCCCTCATGCCTTCTGTCTTTTCTGTCAAGGTCCCATGGATCACCATCTCATTTTACCAGTCTCCCCTTGACAAAGCAGAACAATGAAAGTATGCCACCCTTCCAGTGTGCTCGGCCAGGGCTGTGCAGAGGGGAAGAGCCCCTGCTGCTGTGCACCCAGCCCTGCTGTGCTGTGACTCCCCAGAGTTTTCAGGCCAGCACATGCACACAAGGATGTGAGGCTGGACTCAGTGCCACTGACTGCTGTCTCTGTGAAAGGGCTTACGGGAGCAGGCTTGGCCCAGCTCTGGAGAAAGCTGTGAGCTGGACTGATGGCAGAGCCCAGGCTCACCGTCCCTGGGAAGCCCAGGAGCAGAGTGTCCCTGACCATGACTTGTCCTTTGTCAGGGCCACAGAAGCAACCCACTGGCACCCCCAAGATACTGAAGTCCCAGCGGAAAAATAAGCAGCACAGTACAGTACAATGCGGTTCAGCCTGCCTTTGGAAGATGTTGATGATGCCAGTTTGTCCCTTGGCTGGGAAAGGTGTGGATGCTCAGGGCAGGTAGTCCATAGGAAAGCGAAGGGGACTGTCCTGGCTCTGGGGCCTTAGAGAGCAGCAACCTGAGCTTAAGCACTTGTTGCAGCAGCTTTGGAAGTCAGTGGTTCCTTCAGCCCAGCTCAGTGAGTACAAAGGTGCTTCCATTGTGCACCAGAGGAAGCAGTGTGCCTGGCAAGCCACTGGCCCTGACTTCCCAGGGCAGAGTGCTGCACAGCTGCTTCCCTTATGGTTACCAGGGCTCCTTTCACAGCAGAGTGGAGTGGGCACCACACACCTCCTCCAGGATCCAAATACACCCAGCATTTGAGCCTTCTCTGCTCTGAAAACACTGGTGGGCACACCAGCAAGCAGAACTGGTGCTGAGCTAGGTGGCAGATTCTCCCCTGCTTGGTTGGGGAACACCTTGGGGCAGCAGCATCCATGAGAGATGCAGAGAAGGTGCAGAGGGGTTTTGCTTGTACAGACAGGGTTTTCTCATTTTGAGTATTAAGGGTTAATAAGTGTTAATTAAACATATCTGATTCCCTGAGGGAAGAGCAAAAACTGAAATGCATTTAGACTAAACAAGTGTCTGGAGCATGACACAAGATTTGCAAGGGTTAACACGCTACTGCTAATAGATTTGAGAGCTGCTCACTACCCCAGCAATCTATTTTTTGCACCATAAGTGCATTGCGGTAAAACAGCTTCCTCTTGTGTGATCCCAAACCTTCACCTGTACAAGCTGTACATGTGCAAGCCACTGCCAAGTTAGCAAGAGAACCATTTCATGGGAAGCTGGAATGTTCTGGAAACTTCCGTTTACAGGAATGCAAATATAATGCCATTTCTCTTTGAACCCACACCTCTTTTTTTCCCCTTGACCTGGCCCTCCTGCGAGGGGCTCCTGGCTGAGGCAGCAGGGGCTCCCCCGAGCCGTGCACGCAGGTGCAGTGCAAGGCAACAGCCCCATGGCACCAGGCTACCGCCGGGATGGCACTTACACTCTCATGCAGAAGGTGCTGCGAGTGCTCACTTACGTGACATCAATACAGCACTGCTGGCAAGATTGGTCTGGCATGGCAAAAGCAGCTAAAACTTAAGACAGAGAGCAACCCTTTACAGTCACCCATCAGGAACAGGTCCAAGCCAACCTTGATAGATGCTACACAGACCATATCCTCTCTGTCCTTTCTCTGCTGCTGGGGAGCCTACCCATAACACCGCATTAAATCCACATCTTTTTCCCAGACTGTCACACAGGTCCAATGTCTCTCTGACAGTTACATCCCAAAACCTTGCTTGTATCAGAATGAAAGAAAACATATTCAAGTCGAGGAGGTGATTGAATTGCACAGGGTCCTTTTGCACCACACTGCAGGTGTACAAAACAAACCAGGAGCTAGTCAAGCAAACTGTCCAGATCCAGCCTTTAACTAGGGCTCAGGGAATGGGATGGAAAACAAGGTCTAATATATACATGTGATGAAAGGTTGACAGTTATTTCATTATGTGCTTTAGTGTGAAAACCACAGTGACAATGACACTGGAATGTGTTTTTCGTCACCATGAATACTTCACGCCAGGTGGAGAGGCTTTTTACATGCATGAGAAATCCTGTGATTTAGAGCCACAAAACTTAAAGAAGATAGATCTTGAAACTACTTAGAAAAATCCTGTTCTCCCAGACAAGCTGCAGAAGAAGAAGATGAAGTTATTTGCACATGAGACATGCCTAAAGCCAAACAGCAGAGGAACACCTGTCCCAACCAGGAATGCTCACCCATGCAGAGCTGCACCTGCTCAGGGCTCTGTCCTGCTACTGCGTAATTTGGCTCCTGGGGAGTTTTTTGAAGCATGGCTCTCATTTGACAGGCACCCTTCTTTGCAACTGCAGAGCATCTCAATGGCAATCATTTTTGTGGAAGATCTGGGATTGCACAATACTAACGGGGGCATGAGGGAACAACACAATGGCCCCCAGAGTTTTAGGTGGCACCACTAAATCTTTCTATCTCTCCTGCTTTCCAGGTGCCTAACTTGGGAATTGCACCATAAACAGACCTTGCCCAACACCCTCACCCACCATCCTTGGTGTGAGCAGCTCCCTGTAAGCTTGTGCCTTACCTCTCCATAGCAGGGAAATGCCCTCTGCTCTGAAGATGCTTCCCAGAAGCCCCAAGCTGACAAAGATGGCAAGAAAGATAGGATGCAGCTGTATGCCCAGGGGATCCAGAGACACAACAGCTTATCACAACTGGGGACTTCTTCGGGTGGAGGGTTTTCTTACGACTGAGGAAATGGATGCATCCATCAGAAATGAAGCCGATGCTGACTAAGAGGTTTTTCCTCTTCCTGTTACATCCTGTGCAGCTCAAGAGGGAATTTCCTGCCCAGCTACAATTCGGAGAACCTATCCCACACTCTCAGTACCCGGGTGAATGGGAAGGAGACATGGCACAGGGACCGGCGACTGCAGGGAAGCGGCAGATGTAGCATGTGCCAAAAACCACAGGGCACCTGGTAACGTGTCCCCAGTCCTCAGACCTGGCTGTCCTTGAGGCTAAGGCAGGTTTCTCCCCATTCTTGTGCTCAGTTCCAGCACAGCACCATACAGCTCAGCCCCAGTGCCCCACAGTACCCTCACTAACTAGCTGGACTTTAGGGAAAACAAGCCAATCTGCCTCAAAACTCCCAATTAAATAGTGAGATCTGACAATACTCTCACTGCCAGACAAGAGATGAAGCTGCAGGATAGAGGCATCCTTTCTTTCTTGTACTACAGCAGCAACAGGGTTCAACATATTTCTGTACACAGGGGATATGACCTTTCCCATGTCAAGGGTGTTCACAAGGTTTAGACAAAAGCACATTAATAATCAGTTTCCCTTTTCTGCACTTTTTTCAAGTATGGACACCAAAACCAGGCATCACTTTCATTTCTTGCTTCTGGGCTATTTTTGATGAGGGCTGCAATCAGTGGTGTTCACTCTTTGGAAGGTTTCACTGTTACTAATAATACAGAACAAAACGGTAAAATCTCCCTCCAGGTAGATGCCTTTACACTGAAATAAAAGTTTGAAGCAGTCTAATGCTTTTTCCTGATTCAGTGCTAAGCTATTCAAGAGTAAAACATTTTGATGCTAATACAGCAAATAAACCTGAGTTGAAAAAATACAAAAAACACAGTTATGCTGCTAAAACTTATTAAGTGTAGACAAAGATAACCATGTATAACAACTATCAACAGCTTTGTTACTGTCCCATATTGTATCAACACAGGGCATTTCCAATTTAATTACCAGTTTCATACACACAAACACCTCCTCCTGTGAGAATACCTGGAGCACTAAAATCTTGTGCTCATTGCCAGCCATTTTCATTCCATATTTGCCCTAGCTCAGGGCTACAGTACTTGTCTTGTGCACATTCCAAGGGATGTTTTATTCTTGTTCAGAAGCTTACTGTTAGTGGATTCTTTTATTTATTATATTTAGTAACACAGTAATTTCTGTTTGCCTCAAGCATTTGTTGAACACAGGGGGGTAAACTGAGCTTAGAAACAGCCAGCTTGAGACTCTCCTTAGAAATCCAGATTTCTAACAGCATAAAACATTTTGCTTACTACAAATGAAATACATTGCAGAGCACTTTTGGTTGCAGCTATTTACAGACATCAGCAATGTAGTTTTTTTCCTTCTCCAAAACAGTTACTAAAAAAAAAGTTTCTAGATAATATAGGAGTGTGATGTGCTCAGCAGTGTACAAAACAATGCAGCAAGGGGGCAGAAAGAAAGAAGATGAAATGGTATAGGGGCAGCAGAGCTGAAGGTGAGAGAGTAATACTTGGTCTCCAGAATTCCTTTGATTAACAGTGCTACTGAATTCATGCTAAGGCATCTGTAAATTACTCTTCTGCTGCTCTAATAATTTAAGTCTGCCTACTGCAGCTGGGAGCTGAGATGGTGAGCCTGGTCTGGTTGCACGGGTAGAGCATGGCAGCATGTCTCACACCAAGCATACGGCACTAACCACAGTCCTGCACACCTCCCTGGCCTAGGACTGTCTCACTGCAGGAAACAGGGACCTCCTTCCCCAAGGAAGCTTTCCTTCTCACCAGCCCAAAGAGTGTGGAAAACCTAGTTCTGTCCACACAAAAACCCACACTCTTTGGTTTCTCAGAAAAACATGAGCAGGCACTGGATGCACAGTGAGTGTCTGGAGTGTTGCAAGAAAATCAGACGCAGCCCACAAAAACTCTATCCCACTGTAGTGGGAGGCAAGGGGGCAGCAATACAAAGAATCTCCCAGCCTGGGGAGGAAGGACACCCTTTGTTGGATGACGCAAGTTTGGGAACAATTAATAAAACAGTGTGGTGGAGAAAGGGGGCCAATTAAACACCCTGTCTTTAGATTGTAACTGGTGCTAATCTGCAAACTTCAGTGACTGCTCCAGCAAAAAGTCAATTTACTTTAGTTGATACCTTTCCTGAGGTGAGTGTTGCACAGGCACAGGAGGACCAGCACCTGCAGAGCAAGGGGGCAACTAGACTGATCTCCCCCCGCCTCACTTTCTCATGGTATTTGTAGCACCACTGCCTCTCTGTGATCGACTTGGGGCCACTGATACTATGGACAGCTGAAGTCCACAGAATTAGGCCGGTTTAACCGGTGGAGCAGGACATTTTCTCCTGAGAGTGCTCATGTCAGCAGAAGTCTGGATGGAGAGTAATGCAGGGACTGGTGCTCTCTCAGCAAGCAGAGACCCCAAACAGGGGTTGCTGTTGCAGTGAACTTGTACTGCTTAAACCTAGCCTAGAAGTAATTTCCTACATGTTTCCCAAGGCAGCACTCCGGGTGGCTCAACCATGCCCAGGGCATCCCAGAACTCTTCATGCCTGGCTTGCATATTCCCAGTTCACTCCAGTGGGCTGACACCACAAACCTGTCCATGAGATTTTGCACCCTCGACAGTCCTTCCACTTCCTCCTCACCCTTCTTACCCCATAGCCTGCAGCCCTAGCGACAACCAAGGCACTTTTGCATTATGAACAAATAACATGCAATTTAAATAGAGAACAGGAAAAAACCTGAAAAGAAAACAAAACAAAAACAAAACACCAAACCCACTTTACTCTCTCCTCCCCACCCAAAACATTCCAGCCTTCCCTGCCACTAGAGAGGGGAGTTGTTTATTGACATTATGCAAGTACTGAAATATTTTTCTTTTTCTTCTCTCCCGTCCTTTTTTCCCTCTCTCCCCCCGCCTCTCCTCCGGGAGTTGCAAAGGTAGTTCAAACCCCTCCAGTCATCTCGGCTTATCAGGCGCAGCAGATGCATTCCTCTGGGCTGCTCCCTTTATAAGTCACTGCTGGCCGGGCGCCCGCCCGCCCTCCGCTCCGCAGCCTCCGCGCCGGCAGCGCTGCCCGGCCATGCCCTAAGCCCGCTGCCCGGTCCCGCTCGCCTGTCGAGGGACGCGCAGAGCTCGAGGAAAGCCGGGAGCGATGGCACCCCCGTCCCCGTGCCCCGCCCGCTCCTGAAAGCGGCTGCTGCCGGGATGTTCAGCTGGCACCGAAGCTTCACCCTGGGAGCGCCCTGGAGAGGTGAGTCCGCCGCCCTCCCCGGGGCCCCCGCGGCTGCCAACGCCTCCCCAAAGCCGCTTCGCCACCCCCTTCCTTCCCCTCAGCGGCCGCGCAGACGGTACTTAGGGCAAGCCCATCCCGGCCCGGCGGCTCCTGGGCCGCCCTGGCCCCATGCTGCGCTCCCTGCTCTCCGGCTGCCTCTGTCCCCACGCAGGTGAGTCTGCCATGAGCGCGTCCCCTCTCGCTTCAGCCTCCGGCCGCTCCGCTCCTGCCCCGCGGCCGCCGGGTACAAGGATCGCGCTTCAGGAACCGGTTTGATTTCCTCTTTAAATGGGTTTCTTTCGCCTTGGTAAGCGCGGCAAAGCTTGGGAGAGAGGAGCAGGGGAGGCGGGAGCGCTGTGGCTCCGAGCGGTCCGTGCTGCCCAGGGACCGGCACCCATCGGAGCGGCTGGGCACACGCTGCCGGCGGCACCGCGCGGGTCGGGGCTGCCCTCCGCCCGTCACTGCGCGGACAGTGGACATCGGATCGCTTTCTAGGCTGGTACATCCCCATCCAGTAGATAGATAATTCTATCGCGGATTCGAAATGTTCTACTTGCTCTCTCCTGTTCTGTGCAGAGGAGGTGACCCTGCTAGGGAAGGCAGCTATGGTTCTGCAGCTGATCACTTTGTAACTTTTTAAGTTTGTTGAGAAAACAAATGATGTGGGCTCAATATGTCTTTTTCAGGCGTAACGGGTCCAATGTATTTTATTCTTTAGCCAGAGCTGCAGGCTTTGAGATCACAAGCCCTAGGTAGCAGAATTCTTTTAACATCCCTGTTCATCCTTCAGCTTGGCTTGTGTCAGCTGTAAACGAGATCGGCAGCTTCTGTCCCGTTAGCATCATTGCACTGGGTTGGTTTGCTTGGCATGGAGGTGGCTCCAGACAGTGTTTGCCGGAGTCTAAATGCAGCCTGCTGTGCAACAGCAGGATGGTAAAGATGTTGCAAACACTGTGTTTGGGGTTGGTTTTCCCTCCTGGAGTCCCGACTTCCCATCTTTATGCCAATCTCCCTATCTCCTTGGACTGCTGCAGCACAGGCAGTTCTCACAGAGTCACCAGAGGTGCCACATGCATGGGCATCCACTGAGGTACTCACTGCTTGGATTGTGTTTCCCAGCCATCCTGGTCTGAGGCAGCTACTCAGAGCTCAGTGCGAACTGGAGCCTCTCTGAGGTGCCCTAGCAGGTAACTGCTGGGCACTGTTGCCGGCAAGGCTATTGAAGCACATTGCTCTGCCTGGCTTTGGTCTGGAGACTGCTACCTGAAGGGCTCTAGAGCAGTGCTGCTGTGAGAGCATGCCAGCATCCCCATAAGATGTGGAGAGGGTTTGAAGAGATGTCGTTTCACAGTATGGTAGAAACTGCTCCTTTTTTGCCTAGATGTAATTTGACCATGAACTTTTCCTCCAAGACATATAGTATGAACCTAATGGTAGGGTTAGGAGGGGAAAGGAAGCTTGCTCTTCCACATGGAAGTGTCCCTCATCACCCAGACACAGCAGTATTGTGGCGGGATAGGTGAAAGCTTTGGTGGAATAACAGACTTATCGCACAGAGAACTGAGGAATCAAAGATTCAGCTAGAATTTCTTCAAATAAGAAACAGGGACAGTGCTCTCTAATCACCTCAGCTAGAAGGAGGCACCAAATATCTGTGTTCTGGTTTGGGCACCATCTCTACTCAGAAAGAACCAAGAACGCTCTGTCTTGCAAGCTTTGTCACAGAGACTTAGAAGTTGTATCTCCAACTGGGGCCTACAATAGCAAACTTAAACCAAACAAACCTTTTTTTTAAGTGGCAGCTCAGTAACACAGATATAGGCTAGATTTTGCCCCCACCTCCCCTCTCCTGAGGGGGCTGTTAGAGCAGAAGTGTCAGTGTGGCAGGACCTCCTGTACCTGCAAGTTCAGTTCACCGCAGCTACAGAATCACTCTCCATCATCACCACCTCCTCATCATTTACCCAGGGTCCTTCTGTGGCCTCAGCATGAGCAACAAACCCCAAAACCATCACTGCTTTCATTGCAACCATAAATGATTTCAGACATGCAAGAATATGGTTACACCTGTGCACTGCTACCTTGTTTGAGCAGAAGCACCTTTCTGGGGTTTTGCCTAAGGACAGCAATGACTGCACACAAAGGATGAGTTAACAGTGACCTTTCCAATACAATTCACGAGTTCCTTTGGCTTCAGTTGAAGCACTGGTGTCTAAATGGCCTTGGTCTCTGGTGCTATTGAACAGTTGTTTATCCAAGCTTATTATAGGCAATAAAACCTGAATTACTACATACCTGTCATCCCTGGGGGACATGTTCCATCCTTGCAAAGGGCCTCCTGTCTCCCAGTTCATTTCTGGCTGAATAATTCTCCATGATATGAGGCAGCCTGCAGATCAGATGAACATGGAAAAGATGTCCTAAACTAGACAGTTTTTGCCAATCTGTAGTATATTTGTTTCCCTTGTTTTCATTTTCTGGTCAGACACATCTGTGACCTGTGTGCTAAACAATCTTTTGTTGTTATACAGGACTACTCCTGAAAACACTGTTTCCTTTAGTTAAGGTTATGAACCTTTCTCCTGAAAGATTCGTAAAATCCTCAATTTTCCAAGTAGAAGGATTTTAGTGACAGATGTCGTCTCCCTGACACAGTCTCACAAATAGGCACCATGGGTGATTGTGGGAGCTGAACCTACCCCCCGTGACACCAGGAGTGGTTACACTGCAGAGTGGAGAGGACTTGAGCACTGATCCTTGTGCACTGAAATTATCCTTGTCCCAGTTTTCCCACTGGGCCATATATATATATATATATTAATATATATATATAACATATATCATATATAAAGAAATAAGTTGCAGGGTAAATGCAGTAGTGAGTGGGACAGGCTCTTCAGCTGGCGTTATGCACAGGGTCAGGTGTTGGTCTAAAAACTGAACACTGACAGCCTACACAAATAACTGATAAACCAGGTGGTGTGGGACTTTCTAGCAGAGGTCACTAATCTATCAGACCTGTCTTTAGGTTTCAAAAACTTTACAGGTCACTTGGAATGAATAGAAGCAAGCTGTAAAAGTGTCAAGTGGCCTCTCTACTTGGAAATCCATTTCCTCTTCAGTTCACCCAACTGTATCAATCAGTAAACAATCAATCTCCTCATTCCTCCTCAAATGCTTGCAAAGAGCTATAATTATCTCCTCCTCTTCTAAAACATATGTACTAAAGTAATGAATGCCTCCTCAGTCAGAGTCCTTGAACCCTGTTATCTTTCTCTCAGCATCTACTTTATATGGATTTATCATTACCAGATGCAGCTGTGGGGACCTATAAAATTTCTGGTCACATTGTATTACCAAACTAGGATCCAAAGGAACTTCACACACTTATCTAACAGTGAGACTAGAGACCACCTTGGAGCCAAAGGATCCAAGAAATTTGTGCTTTTTCCAAAGACTGTCTAAAATCTCAGCTTTGTCATAACTATGCCTTTGCATTCAACATTTCAAGCAATCAAATTGTATATGTACTCTCATGAAATCCACATGCATTTCAGTTTCCTGGTTGGATAAACTGAGGTTTCAAGAATTTGGTTTATGGTGCAAATATTCAGTTACCACATTCTGCAAATATGAATTTTCCAGTCACGGCTCTGTATGGAAAAAAAAAAAAAAAAAAGCCTTCACAAGTTTCTGCTGTTGTAGATAGAAGCTGTAACTGGTGCACTGCAGATATAAGGCCTTCTGATAAGCTCCTTTTAAAAATCCTTAGTCTCATGATTGTCCTAATTGTTTAGGAGAAGCTTTTGCTCAGATTGGGCAGCCCAAGATCCAGCAGCACACTCAGCATGCTTTGCTTAAAAGGCATTGAGAAGGCAGATTGCAGACCCTTAGTGCCAAACAGCATCCCTGCCATTGCCGGAACTGGGATCAGGTCTTCAACGGTCCGTTAAAGCACCGGATAGCTGGGGAGATCCCTGCCCCATGGAAATGCATGGCAAAGCTCTGTAGAGGTGGATTTTCTTCCCAGAGCGTTGATTGGTGATAATTGCAGGTTTTTTGGGGGTGGAGATTTCTTTTTTTTTTTGGGTTGTTTTGTTTGGGTATAGTTTTTTGGCAGCATAAGAGTAATCCATTTCTTGTGAGTACTGAGGTTCTGTCCATGCAGTGCCTCCCTGTGCCCACAGGGCTATGCAAGGGACAGCCCTTGCCCAGCTAGGAAAGTAACACAACTCCTGCAGGCCCTGCGTGGGGGCTGCTGGTGCTGAGGAGATGCCAGCACGCCCCAACACCCAGCCCCACCCCGCAGCACATATGGGGGAAGAGTCAGCAGCAAAAAATGCCTATTGTTTCAGAAAGGAAGTGACCCCTTTTCTCTTAAATGCTGGGAAATTGAGACCTCATCACTGGTGAGAAAAAAAATCACCTCTTCGAAGTTAAAGGGAAATACCACCTGAGCTGTACTGCCAGCAGCATTAGAGAATGTGGCACAGTGACAGAACTAAAGGGAGACTTTTTGTAAAGGAAGGAAGGAAGGAAAATGAGGGAATGCAAGGACTTAATGGGAGAGGCAGTCTTGCATTTCTAGGTCATGAGTTTGACTCCAGCTCACTAGTCATGGCTACCTAGTGATTCTTCAAAAGCCGATGATCATCTCTTAGTCTGTTACTTAAAGGCCACAAGCCCATCACAGAACCAGTCTTGCATGGCACAGGGTTTTAAGCTGGAGCCAGAGAGGAGCTGCTAGGCAGGCTGTGTGCGAACTCTATGGGATGATGAAAAACCTTTTCTGGGGCTTTGCATGTGCATTTTACTCCTGTACTCAGGGCTAAGCAGATTGGTAGGAGTGCTGGGGTTTGACTTTGGTTTTCCTTTGCATGGCAGCTATGCAAAGTCCCTCTCTCTAACAACCCAAGTCACTGGGGATGCCCTTTATTTTTGGTGCTCTGTTCCTTTAGCACAGTGCAGTTGAAAAGTACTGGCCACATGAACTGCAGTGTAGAGGGTGTTGCATGTCTTGTGGCAGATGGTGGTAGGGGGAAGAATAGATTCTCTCAGTATCTTTGGACTGTTCACCCTGCACAACCCTGCCAGCGCCATCCACCGTGGATGGGTTTACTGTGCACACAGACCTTGCATCAGCTCTGTGGACAAGAAGAAGGCTGCCATGGGTTCAGTGCTGCTTCAGCAGCAGATAAAGACAAGGAGAGCTTTGGCTCCAGTTGTGCCAGTCACTGTGCACATGTTTGACAGAGATCCTCCTCTGCCAAGTAGCTTACAAATGAGGATGAACATTTTGAGAAAACAGGTGGACAGAGACTGGAAGGGAGGAGAGCAACAAAGGGCAGTGCTGTATAGTATAGCTCTTTACTGCCACTAGCAGCACTCATCCCACTGCCAGCCTGGTCTCTTCCCATCCAGCAGTTAGCCAGATACATTAGAAGACCGTGTGCTATAGTACTTAAGTCAGTGCATCAGAGGCCAAGGACCCTCTCAGGGGTGTAACTTAATGAGGCTTGCACTGAAGGAACTGCCAGTGAAACACAGCTTTGAGCCACAGGCATAGATGAAAAAAAAAAATCAGGCATAGGTTCCAGTGCTTTGGAGCATGGGGATTTGGATACAGACTTTGGATTGGTTTACTAGAAAGATGAGAGCTTTTGTAGAAATTGGGCCTGAACAGGACTGGAAACACACAGGAGTTTTGCCTGGGCAGTTGTTCGAGTTCACCTCTTACATGCAAGTTACTTGGGATAAAGAAAATGCTTGAAAGCAATTTCATGTTTAGATATCCACCCTCTTTCTCCTGGTCAGAGATCTCTGTATTAATGCACCAGGCTGAGCTGTGGCAGCTGCTAGTTATTATGCAACTGGAAAAATACGCTTGGACTTAAAACTCCAAAAAAGGGAAGCCTTGGGACAGGAGCTGATGGGAGGGTATTCACCTTTGAAAGACTGAAGTTTCCCTGTTAGGCTATGCTAACGGCCAACAGAGAAATATCCTAGAAAACAATCTGGAAATGATGCAAAGCAAAGTTCTAGAGGCTTAGCTGGGACACATCCATTCCTTTCACTCCCAACAAATTACCTTCAGATAATAGCTAGTTCAGTGTTACCACCTTTCCGTGAGTTGGGAAGCAATCTTATTCTCCAGCTGTACAGGCACAGGAGACCCAGCAACTTTCCTAAGGTTACGCGTAATCAGTCACCACCAGTTACAGCATATATTTCAATCCAGAGAACCCTGTTTGTCTCCAGGGTGATTACAGAGCCGTACAGCCCTTTGAGAGGGCTACTAGGCAAGTAGCACAAGCTAACCTGAGACAACGCTTGGCCTGGACATGCATGCTGAGATACTTCAGGAAGGTATACTTATCCTGAAACATGCACATAAAACTCCTCTCCTTCCCTGGCTGCCATACCAGTCTACCAGCCAGCTGCCTAAAAGCTGCAGCGTTTGATACCTTACCACCACCCCAGAAGGGTGTGGAAAACCAGTCCTGGGGAAAAGAAACAAAAAACAACAACAAAAAAAATCTTGGCTGAATTCCCAAGAGCAGCAGTGTCAAACCTGGCTGGCCTCCAGTACAATTAAATACATCTTACCATCGTTAATGCCACCGTTCAGCTCTCTGAAGTTCTTCACACCTCCTTTCAGAAGTCTCTGAGCAGGACTGTAACCATACCCCTGCAGCAGGCTCCCTCCAGTGCCAGGCAGAAGTTCATCTCCCTTTCTTGCTTTGCTTAGGGCCCCTAACAAAGCACTTACAGGCCAAGTCATCAGCCAAAATTAGCTAGCTAACACAGTTCTGTTAAGGGCCTTGGAAATTAGTAAATTTATAGCAGCTGAGGTCCTGGCTCAAAATTTCTTTTTTTTTTTTTTTTTTTTTTTTTTGTAATTGCACAGATGAGCCTTATTTGCACCATTCTGGTGTTTGTTAGCAGTATGCTTGAAAGAGCTGAGCATTTTTGTACGCCTCTTTCAAGATATGTAGCAGAAAAAATCTGCTTGTTGGAAGCCCCATGGTTTAGATTTCATAACTCAGTTAACAGAGAGGAAGAAAGGAGACTATTCTGTTGGTGAGGTGCAACAAGAATAACTTGAGTTTCAGGTCACTGCCTTAATCATGGGAGATCTATGCTGTAGCACAGATGACCTCACTGACCATGGGAAAGTATAATTGAATGAATGAGGATGAGGTGCCTAAATGTGTTGCAAAATCCTTCCATCCTTTGCCTCTGTTCTGGTCTTGTGGTAGGGGGGTGATAATATTTTGCATCATCACAAAGGGTTGGGAGGATAAATAAATACTCAGCACTATGGTTAACAGGATATGACAGTGCTGAGATCAATGGTTTACAGCCTAGAACAGACAAACAAGAAGTTTTTGTGAAACTATGTGATGTTGCTAGTGACCGCAGTAGGGGGAGAGCAAAAGACTTTGTTGTTGGCATCAAGGCAATCCTCACACAGAGGGTCAGAGATTTCATCTCATTTTCTATTTTTTTTCTACTGCAGCCAAGCTTTCTGGTACACATTGCAGCTTTTGTAGTCATAAAAGATATGAATTAAAGTGTCTGACATCTCCTTCTGTAAGTAGCAAGACCACATTTTAACATGCTGCTTCCTGATTTCAGACAAAGAAATGTTTGTGTAGGCCAAGGCAAAACCAGTTAAGCAAGAAAAAAAAAAGGGGCAAATTGAAAGAAGTGAGAGAATCCAGTCAAAGGAAAGCATGGCATGATTAATAAGTGAAGGCAATCAGAGTCTGTGGGAAGGAACTACTGTTGCATATAGTAATCCCTGGTAAAGAGTGACACTTGTATGGTTTGTTCTTAAAAGTAAGTGCAGGAATGCAGCTGCTTTCCTCCTGACTCTCAGTGGTTTTGTTGGCCAGCTGGAGTGGTGATGCCATCAGGAGAGCCTGTAAGCCTTGTATTTTTCATGCAGATACACACTTTGCCTCTCGCTGCCAAGAGGTGTTTGCAGCTGAGCAGGTAGATCCTCTTCGCTCCAAATCACAAGTGACTCAGCTCCACCTCCTTCCACGACCTGGCACCCAGCTCTCTCTTACAGCTGGTGTTTTGCTGCAAACCACCCTATTCTTTGTCCTCAGTTCAGGGTCCTTCATGCTTATCCAAAAAGTGGAAGAAGGACAACACAGCCCAGCACAGGCAGCTCCTGATGAGCTTCCCTGGGCACTTTTGTGAGCAATGTCTTTTTCTTGAGCC
Organism: Pseudotriccus pelzelni; assembly: GCA_035584735.1. NCBI lineage: Eukaryota > Metazoa > Chordata > Aves > Passeriformes > Tyrannidae > Pseudotriccus > Pseudotriccus pelzelni. Next base: position 15,760,318 of record JAWMRA010000162.1, read on the forward strand.
TCACCACAGCAATGTACTGGTGTTGTATTGCTGAAGTCTGGCACTGACTGTACCAAATGTGACTCTTTGTACTGGAGAGATGCCTGTGAATCCTGCTAAGGGAGGCAGTGCAATTCTGTATATGATAAACAAGATCTTACATAAGGTATTACAAGCACTATATGCCCAAATGCCACAAAAAAGCCCATCAGATGGGATTATTTATCACTGACTGCCCTTTATGAAAACCCAGTGTAAAATATTAAATCTGTGAGTGTCTATGAACAGCAAAGGGCATGTTTCAGTGGTATCCCAGGAAATTCACAAGATCAAATAAAGAAAATTGACATAAAGTAGAAAGTGACCATGTACTAGTTCGCTTGGCCTTAATGAGTGAAAGTGTGCCTTGTCTGTGTATATTGCAGAGAGTGAACTGGAGGAGGGAAGGCTGGAAAATGGGTTATTTCTGAAACAGGGAGTTTTCCAGGTTACCGTGAAGGAGAGCTGCACAGCAGAGCTTTCCCTGCTCCACCACTGGTAGTGTGGATCCCAGGTGCAGTTACATTACTGAGAGTGAGTTTATGAAGCTGCTGCTGGTTTGATTCAGGCAAAAAGAAAGGAAAGAGGAGGGGGAAATGATAGGAAATGGAGTAGGAAATAAGATATCCAGAAAAGCGTATGCATTGTAGCCCTCTGAGGTGCTCTGGGTTAGGCACTAATATGGGAAAAAATACCAGAGAAACTTAAGTTTTGTGCTGCAGTAATTCCTGGTTCCAAATCCACAGTCAGATGGATTTGGAACTGAGATTTGCAGTTTGCTAAAGGGCTCTCATACCACTATGATCCAGAAGTCTGCCCTGTGAAATATTATATTAATAAAAACTGTAAGAAAACCTGGGGGAAGATCTTCATCTCCTGAAGATCAGCTTTTCATCCAGAGACTGTTCTATCACATTAATCTGTAAAATAATTGTGATCTGAAAACAAATCTTCTTTGTCTATGTGCAAAAAGCTCTTGAACAAAGCTGCCCCCATCTCCTTACTCTTTACAAATAGGTAGGATTCATTTAAAGAAATTACTTCATAGCTAAAACCATATGGGGAGTGTAAAAGTGCCTCATTTGCTTTTCCTATCAGTACTTGCTTTTTTTCACCTGTATGTGTGCAGAGAATACTGCAGAGATTACCAAATTGCCTAATGCAACCCAAAATTCACTCAAGCCTGTGGAAAGACAGATTTTGTTTTACTCTTTTTTCCGTTGGTTCAGAATACATTTAAATCAGAGAAAATATTTACCTTAAATTAATGTCTATCATGCTGAGAGAATGTGTACTTCTCTGCATCTATACGCAGGTAATCACTAAAAAGTCATCTGGCTACATATGTTGTTTTCTACCTATCTGCTAAATCAGAACTCTGTAAGCATTTATGAGTCCCCCTAAAGGACTCGGGGGCTACGAAACACAACACTTTTGTTGTAGTAAAGCTTACAGGAAAGCTTAATGTATCTCAAGGAAAACAAATTAGGGCTGCCCCCTTCTATCACCTTAGTATAGGCAGTTAATACGCATTCCACATCCCTCAAGGGATGCATTAGACACTGAGTTTTGTTACCTTCTGTGACCTTCTATTTGTTTTCTTTTAAGCAGGTAAGAAGAGCCCACCTGCTGAGGACAAAGTTGTGTTAACACACATGAAGATATTGAGCAATGAAGGAATTCAAAACCCAGGGTTAATCCCAGAGGCTCCAGCAGACACAGCCTGCACTGAAGAGTCCCATCTTCCCGGCGCCACCCTCCCACCGGACTGCCTGGGAAATCCAAATGCAGCAGCTGCACCGGCAGATCCAGAGTGTGCAGATGGCCCAGCAAGCACCGACTGTGTACCCACCCTGCCTGACCTCAGCACCTTCGAGTCCAAGTGCCGGCTTCATAGATTCTCCAAATTTGAATCTGAGGACTCGGGGGTTGAATTGCCAAGCGGGGCTAATTCTCCATCAACTCCAACTGGCTCAGAGAAGAGCTTTGTGCTTCACAGCAGAGACTCATTTTGTGACTCGGGTGTGCTTAGCACCTCTTCTTCTCCAGAAATTGACCATCAGCTAATGAGAACATGTAAAGAACATGCCAGAAAAGTCAGCCTCCAAGATCCAGAGGGCAAAAAGCAAGATGATTACTACAGCCAGGAGGCAGATGCTGTGCAGGGTCCTACAGCTTCCCTTGAAGACTTTAGCGTCCCTCAGGAAGAAAATCCTGATGAACATTTTGACCAGAATGACAAGCAGTTTCCGGAAAACGAACCTACCCCAGAGACGGACCTTTCCAGGGAAAGCACTCTTTCCACCCCAGGTCCCGTAGAAGAGCCAAAGACAATTGATGACAGTTTCCCAGAGAATTTTGGCAGCATGCGAGACCTTGAGATCCATGGACATCCACTGAAGAAGTACCCCACAAGTGACAGTCTGAATGAATACATGGATGAATGCTGTAGACTGAGTGAGGTAAGAAATACCTAAACTGAATATTAGATCTAGGCCTGTCCAAACACCCCAGTCAGGATTCAAGTCCCGTTTGTCAGAAACTAGGACACATCTGAGTGAGTTTAGAATATCTCCCCTGAAACTGCTGTAAGATGTAAATAATGGCAATTGATTTTTAAGATGTCTCTTCATAGCAGTAAAATTCTGAAGTAATTCATAAATATCAAGTCTGGGTAAGGATGACAAATGGCTCTTGTTTCAAAAAGCCCCAGAGTAGAGGATGGACTTGATTCTGGTCTCCAAATGAAGATTGTGAACTTAGTCATCATCCCTGGGGACAGCTGGACTGCTGTTGGGGCACTGAAATTTGGACAGAACTTGTCTAAGGGATATTACATTTTTGTCCAGGCCTGTTGTGTCTTGTTGAGCCAGGAGCAGGGAGCTAATGCACAAATTCAGATCTTTGCAGGGCTGGAGCTGCGGATGCCATTTTAACTCACCAGCACAGCTGTGATGGACCAAACTGCAAAGACATAATTTCAGCAGGTTGTCCCATTCCATAATTCCTCTATTCCCCATTGCTGGGGACACTGTGCCACTGATGAGAGAATAAAAAGCTCTTCTGTGCACCTTCTCCCATAGTAGATGCTGGCAAGCACTTACCCCAGTGCTTTGCCTGAAGCCTCATGCTGCTGAAGTGGCGACAGATCCCTGCCTTGTCTGCACACTGCAGTGGATTCCAGGAACCAGCATCAAACCGTGCATAGTGGGGATTTCTTTTTAGGGCATTCATTGCAGTAATAGCGACAAATTGGAATGGGAGATGGGTGGGAGGAAGCCAAGTAACAAGTGATGTGTGCTGTGCGTACAGTTTAGCCATGACCTCTCTGCCCCAGCCATGAACTATCAGGCGCTGGACTTCCTCTCCAGCATGCCAAAGCCTCTCAAGCAGCAAGGCAGGTCAGAGATGTCCCATCTCTGTTAACATTGTATATCAAGGCAGTACGAGCAACACACAATCCATCTGAGCAGTCTCTTCCTCCCCAGAGCTGTCTCACACATGTCAGAAGACAGATGTCTATTTCTCACAGATACCAAACAGTCAGCGATGTGTTCGTTTGGCAGAGAGTTCAAGAAAGGATCAGAGCAGCAGAGTCTGACCATAAGGAGACTTCATAAAAAGTTACCTAAATTCTCTGTTGCACTGTGGAGGTTTTGCAGCCAGATTGATCTTCTCTGACAGCTCTGTATGCCTGTGAAATTCTTTTAAATACTTTGTGAAATGGAGCCTCAGTTTCCCAAAACAGAGCATTTAAATAAACAAGAGAATAAATTAGAAAGAAGCTGAAGAGGAAATGAAGCTCTTGGTGGCTTATCTCCCCTCCTTTTTAATATCCTCACTGGCTGAGTGCTAAAGCTCTGTGCCCCAGAGCACTTTTCTGTCTTTGTTTTTTGAGCTGTATAAATACAGCTGTGACCTAGATGCTGAGGAAGTTTGCCCCTCTTCACAGAACACCTCCAGGCTGCTGTATCTCAAGAGCAGCACTCTTCAAACTGCTGGGATGCCAGGTAGCACCCAAGCTGACAGGGACAAGAAATGCCCACCAGCTGCTGCACAGCCCTGTGGCTGGTGCTGCTCTGTGTGCTCAGAGCATCAGGACAGCCTCTGGCAGCTGCAGAGCCTTCTGCCCTCACCAAACCTGCACAAGGCTCACCTGTCTTCACTGTCATATAACAGAGGTGGGACACAGTGAGACCTGCTCAGAAGCAATGTCCAGATGATCATCTGTCCACACAGGTGGTGGATCCACCTTGGTTCATCCCAGCTGAGGCTCTGCTTCAGGCGTACTCTGTGGTTTTCACATTTGCCTGTAACCTGTCCAAACAACATGGTACTTAGAAGCCAATCTCTTCTATGGCCTGATGTCTTCTGAGGGACTCAGATACCCCTAGAAATGCAATCAGTGTTGTCTGAAATAAAGCAGGCCAGTACAGGGTATTTCTGCCCTGCTTGGCAAAAACATGGCAAGCCAAATTGCTCCATCAGATCAATTCCTGCTGCAATAATGCTGATAGACATGCAAGAGTGGCTTATATTTAATGCTAAGTGACAGATTATTTAATTGTAGATGACAGCAACTTCCTTCAGTTCTGTTGCTTGTTTGGGAACACAACTTTCAAGTAAGAGGAGAGCAGTTGAGTTTCCCTAGCCCAGCTAGCTGTGGCAATGCCAACAGCACTGCGCTTACTGGCTCACCACAGCTGAGCAAGAATTCAGCCTCTGGATGAAGTTGCCCCTTGATGTCCTCCTGACCTCCCTCACTGCTAGGGCCACTTCCAAGAGAACAGGAAGGAAAATACTGAAAAAGAGAGGCTGGAAACAAACAAACGTTTTGACCGTTTGGATTCAGTTGGTGAATGGCTTTGGCTGAAAATATACATCAAATCATTTCAGTCTGGGATTTCTTAAACAAAGCTTTCTGATCTTTTGTTTTGAACTGTTGTTATTTTGAAATTTGCCTGCATTTGGAAAGATGAAAGAAAGTGGAAGCTGTCAAACACCAAGAGAAAGAACTTTGAAGCCTAAATAAAAGCATTTCCTTTTAATCAAAATTAAATGTTCGGGGTCAGTTTGAAGATATATAGCTTTTGATGCTTTTGCTTTACAAACATTTCCTCACACTTCATAAAGTTTACATTTAAACTCAGCCCATATCCTAGAAGAAGAGAGAGGGTGGGAACATTGTCATCATTAAATGAAAAAAACCTCATTATTCATGCAGTGCAATTTATCCTGGGCCAAAGCAGTCAAAATGCTTCTCTACAGAGTGGTATGGTTCAGGAGAAGAATAGAGCAACCTGTGATGGTCATCCCCATAGCCTGTGTGTGCTGCTCAGAGGAAACCAGGCGCTATCAGCAAGCACAGCCCCTCCTGGACAGCAGGGTGGAGCACTCAGAAATATACAGCGCGATCCCTCTCTTTCCTGTTATTCACAAGGCTCCTGGTGCTGTCAGCTTCCAGTGACAAATGCTTCCCGCGCAACCTGTGGCGTCACTAATCAGTCGCTCCGAGTCCACGATGGGAGGCTCGTAATTATGTTCCTTGGCGGCGGTCAGCGCAGTGACTGTGCTGCCTCTGTACTGGCCATGCTTATGTGGCAAGAGCACGCAATGAGGGATTTGTGGGAGGATGGAGCACAGTATAACTCAAAACTATCCATAAGAGAAAGTGAAGAGCATTGCGTGAAGCGCAGAAACCCAAGTCAATGCAAAATACAACAGACAACTCTTGTCTGAACAAAGAAAATCTTCCCCTACAAGCTGCCCATCACCTTCAGCTCCTGCTGCCAGGTCCAGCCCAAGACAGCTTTCCATTGAGCCCAACTGATGAAAAGCACACCGCTTGTATCCAGAAAATGTAAAAGGAACAGATAATAGCTGAAATGAGGCAGGACAAACTGCTGCTTAGATGGCCAGAAATGCAGATTTTGATTATAAATCTATTGGATAAGGAGCTTGAAAGCAACTGTCATTATTGCAGCTCCCACTGAACTTCAAATCTTTGTAGCTCTCAGATGCTGCAGTGAGCACAATGTTACATAGAGACAAGAGGGACAGGCTTCCACCTCTGCGACTCGGGTAGCCTCAGAGGAAAAGTGATTTTTACACTAGTCAAAATATTGCCTGGAGGGCTCTGGATTAGCCGTAGTTCCCAGTGCAGATAGTGATCCTGTATTTTTAAACTTCCTAAGAAATCTGTGGGCCAGCACAACTGTAGTGGTTTATTGTCAGAGACACATGTATCGAAAAGCTGTCCCCAACACTTATTCAGGTGAGCACTGACAAGGGCAGAGATCTCTTTTTGGTTACACAGATGTAAAGTCAGTGTAGTGCACCTCAACTCTGCAGGGTCAAAACCATAATGGGAGTAACTTAGCACAACACAGCTGAGAGCCTTTGAGTCCTTTTCTTCCAGGTGAGGGTCTGACTCAGTCTCACGTACCTAAAAGCAAAATCCGGCACCTACTTATACATTATGTTGTTACTTTCCTAGAGCAACTTCAACCATTTGATTCATAAATCATGTCTGTCTGATCCTTCTCATCCTTACCTTACAGAATAGTAGGCAAGGTGTTTTTCCTTCTTCATAGGTTTCATCAACTCAGAAATGGGCATACAGCTTTTATTCCAACATTAGTTGACAACTCCCATGTGTAAAGAGGAAAAAATTTCAGTCTTGTTAGGTGAACGTTTTGGGAAGCTTCAACTGGAAGGACAGAGACTGGAAGAGACTCATCCTGGAAAACGTTTGCAGTTTTTCTATGGTTGCTCACTCTTCACTACTAGCATAAAATTATCTCAGGTGCTGAAAGGAAAATATTTAGACCAGAATAGGACAGGCCAGGTTCTATTCACTTGGTATCAGCAGAAGATAGAAAGGGTTGTTTAGGTATTTCCAGTCTATGAAAAAACAAAGTCCTTGAGTTCCTAGAGAGGCCCTCTCTGCGCAATTGTTTTTGGGGAAACCAGCTACATTGCACAATTTTTCTACATCAAACGCCTACCATATCCGAGCGATTTTGATGCTAACAGGCCCTGTGGCAGGGCAAACCAGGTGAAGCAACCACCCCCCCCAAAAGTTTCTACTTTTGCATGCTGACCACTGAGGTGGCTGGTCCTAGAGGAATGTGTGAGCAGCATGAAGTACAGGACAAACAAAAAGAGGGTCTCTAACTAAAAGAGGTCACAAGTGCTTCATGCTTTTTCTGCAATCTAAGTTAGAACCAAATATTTTATATCATCCTCTTCTCCAAGACCTCCTCTGTCCCTTGTACCCTCCCCTTTTGTTTCCACAGATATAAGGGGTTAGATTTGGCTCGGTGTCACCTTAGGGCAATACACATGCCAACAGTCATGCAACAGCAAACTGGCAGGAAGGGGAGTTTGCTAGATGTGCAAAAAGAGTGTGGCAGAAAACTTATATTTTCAAGGATAGTGAGGAACATCTGACAACCCACTGGGACAGCATACAAAAAATTACTGTTCATTTCAGGACTGCTTAAAGTGGCCAAATTTTCAGAAGCTAATACTCATGTACTTTCTGAAAATCATGCTTCTGAAGTTAGGTACCCCCAAATCCCTAGCTGCTTCCAGATAAGTTGGTTATAGTGCTTTTGATTCAAGCTTTTCTCATCAGACACCACACAGGCTTTGGTCTCCCTTTGGGTCCTGGGGCTGTGCCTGTTCCTACTGCCTAGCCACACTGAGTACTCAGTTTCATGGCTGAGTAACTTTTGTCTTGCCATCACTTCTGCAGGCTCTGCCTAAGAGGAAAACTAAAATCATGAATGTGAATGACTGGTTGGCTTGGAGTCAACAACCTCTGTCCCAACCTCAGACACAAAACCATCTGGATATAATAATACCTGTTTATAAATAACGTTGTATCATCATTTGTTTAAAAAGAAGTAAATCCTAATGTTGATTATTTTTGAACACACCATGAGCTTTCTGACATAATGAAAAGACAGGAAGAGTCCCAAGGCTGGCATTTCCCCAAAAATGTAGATTGTTGTGGGAAAGGAGACAGAGTAAGTTTCCTGCTTTTGTAGAGGGAACTTATTTTTTGAAGTAAGATAAACTTAGAGCACTGCTTTTGTAAAGATCGAGGCTTATTTTACTTACCGATATCACACGCACATCAGCAGGCAGCGCCAAGGTGGAAGTGAGCCTCTGCATGTGCTTGTTTGCATCACGTCCGACACAGCCTGCTCACGGCACGCTTGCTGTGCACAGGGAAGTCCTGGGACCAGAAATGGTGAGGTGCAGAGCAGGGGGCTGGGAAGCGTTGTTGCCTTTCCTCTGCCATAGGATTTCTGTCTCTTCCACTGCCCTTGGGTAAGCAGCAGTGAGACTCTGGCAAGTCTTGTGTGAAGAGAGATTGGTAGTAGAGATTATCCTACCACAGCTAGACAGCAAAGTTGATCTTGCAGACTTTCTTCGAGCATCTCTTAAAGACTGAGAAAATAGCAACAGGATGTAAGTTGGGATCTGCTAAAGACCAGCGGAAAGATGTTCTTTCTCTTTGGCAGCTTGGTTCAGATATACGTCTCTCTCAGAAACTTGCCGGTGATGTACCAGTCTGAGTACATGAGACAAAATGTACCCACCCTCAGCTTGGCCACAACACAGCAGATTTACACAACCTGCAGATATGTGCCTCTGAGTAGGAGCCAAGCTCAGCCTCAATACATATAAGTGTGATTTGCACTGAGGACTATGGTCTAAGGGAGCCATACTAGCCCCAGCCATCTATACCATACAGTAGAACCATATTTGTTTTTAAGGGTCCTGTGGGTATTAAAAGACAAAAATTAGTCTGGGAGGTGGAACTAGAAACAGGTTGTCATGAGATTTTCCTCTATGTCAGCCTGCGATCAATAGGAAAAGTCCCTCTGATTGTGGATATTGCTGAGTAATCCAGAAAAGAGCTCCAGCAAACAATGCTGTAGCTCAAATCTGTCTATGACCAAAGCCCCTTGCAAGAGGAAGCACACGTGACTGTAAGGAGTGTGTAGGGCTCCTAGCTGCTAGTAAGAATTGATCTGTTGTTACTCCATGGTCCAAGATGCATTGTCTTTCCAGGTGAACCAAGGTAACAGCAAAGCCCTGGGATCTGGTCTGGGATACCTAGAACACATTTGCCAACTGATTGAAAAGATTGGGCAGCTGCAGGAGCACAACCTGCGTCTCCAAAAACAAGTGTGCAGCTTGCAGAAAGAGCAGAAGATGTGGCAGTTAAAAGAGGTAAGCAGACACCATAGTATCTTCCAAGAAATTTTATAGTCATGGCCCAGATGGAAAGTTCTGTGTGAGGGAAAATGCTAATTTACCAGATCCATCACCCACCTGGGCTGGGTACTCTGGACTTCAGGGAGCCCTTGCCCACCACAACTGGCTTAGTTTTCTGTTCAGTTTTGCTTCCCCCAGATTTGCTTGCTTCTGTTGAGTTAAAAAGCACCTTTCTCACCTTGCGCGATGGCCAGCTCTAAGTCATTAGCTTTTGCTTCTCTACAGTTATAAAATTCCCAGGAACACATCTCCTCTCCTCAGTGCTATCAAAATGAAATCCACAAATCTCCTTAGCAATTGTATTTTGAATTAAGAGATATTTCTTTTCCTTCTGGTTTCGAATGTCAAAATCCCAGAATTTCTCACAGAACAGCACAATGGGAAAGAAAAGTAGTGGTGCTACTACCCAACTCCATGCTTTCTTTCCCTTCCTGTGATTCTGACCTGCTAGATGAAGAATCTCTGACACGAAACATCTCAGTGTTCTCATTTGTCATCTTTATCAGCCAGAGCTAGCTGGGGAATTTGACTGAAATTTGCAAATCACTTCAGTGTCCACCTAAACAGTATTTTTTTGCCCCTGCCTCTTTTGTTCAGCTCTTTTTCTTCAGTCATCACACAAGGTTTACAGCTTTTTTTCTTCCCTGCCTTTCTGTTTATTTTATCACTCCCTAAAGGAACAGAAGGGGTTTGTCACACTCAACTATTTCTTCCCAGCTGTGCTGTGGCGAGTCTTTTATTCTCCCGATAGCGTCATTCTTCCCCTGGTGCTGCTCTCCCACCTGCTGGGACTGGATCTGCAGTAGGTGACTGACTCCTCCTCAGAGCCAAAGCCAAGTTCTGAGTCAGGTTGCAGAGCAAAGTAGCTCGTAATTTCCATGTACCCATCTCATGCTCAGAGGAATGCAGCCTCCTACATAGAGCCTGGGAATTGTTAACACATTTCCTGGAGCTTTACAGCGGTGAATCATTGCTCAAAGTAACTCTTCCAAGCTGCAAACTCATCTGGTGTATGTGCCCCCTCCCCAGCTCCCACTGAAATGAAAGGCACCGTGCTTTCATTTAAATATTTGAAACCTTGATCTTTTTGATACTCTTCAAGATCTCTCAGCAGTGCCTCTGGAGATGCATTTGTCCCATACTGTTCAGTGGATCCCCAGTTGTAACATTCAGCACTTGGAGTGTGCTCTGCAAAACTGGATGCTCTCCCATGTATCTCTGTGGTGCCTGCATCTCCTATATTTGAGCAGCTCTCTGCCATTTTGTTCTTTAGTCATAGAAGAGGAACACTGCTACCCCATTTGCCATGAGACGTGAAGATTGCTGTCCACATCATATTTTTGGAGGGCATCCAAAGGCTCCTTTACAAATCATGTTCACTCTTCATGAGCATGGAAAGGTTTCCATGTCCCAGACATGGCTAGAGAAGACACAACCCCTAAAGCAGAGATTGGTTAGTGTGCTATTAAGAGCTGGTCATGAGGCTTGTAGATAACCAGTGCTCTCAGTGCTATTCTTGAAGTAGTACAGACATCACCACAGAGACTGATGACACTTTGTTCCTGGGACACAAAGGGAACAGTGTTGTTCCCCATCCTTTGCTTTACAGGGAAATCTGTAATACCATCGGCCAAAGCCAGCATCTTTCATCAGATTTTCAAAGCACCTCCCAAAGGTATAGGTAATGCAAAGTGCCACGCTGTTGTGACAATATATCCAGATGAAAAGTGACATTGAAACTGTCAATTGCTTGTCTCCGGAGGTGCTAAACTGGTGTTGGCCTGTCCTGATTTGAAAACCAATAAACAGTTTGGTTCCCTTTCTGCTTCAGCTGGATAAAACTCTTCTTGCTTCCTGTCCTACTAAATTCTTGTGCAACATGGTCACACAAGGTAGAAAATCTCCCGTCGCACCCTACAAGCTACAGCAGAAGTACACCAGCTGAAGTACCGCATACAGTCAGTCTGACTGGTAACATGCAAGAGAACTGCGGCATCCCACCAACAAAAATACAAGATATTGTTGTCTGTGCATGTTCCAAAACAAATAACATTATCTTAAAATTTGAGTCATTGTTATGACGGATCTGTTTATTTATACTAATGCCTTAGCTGCGCAGCTCTGTGTTTATACACTTGTATTCAGTTCTTCCTAGGAAACAAACCAAAAAGATGCTTAGTGTCAGGCAATTTAAGTTAAATGCTAATGAATCCATGAAAACTCTGTTACCAACTTCAGGCTGCTCAGCCTTTTAGAAAATTAAGTAATTTGTCTGGGTTCTGGTGGGTTTCATTACCAGGGTTGGAATGATGGCAATTTGTCTGTGCTATCGCACTGCCCAGTTACCTTGGGCTGCTGCAACCTCAAAGCCTGCATACTTTCTTTTTCTCTGCTATAGGAGTACCTTCTGCAGCATTGCTCCTGTGGAGCTGCCAGCATCTTCTTCAACTCATATCAAGACATGAAAACAATTTTTGCTGGGAGGAGCAGACCTCACAGCCTCTTGGTTCAGACTGGAAACCCATCTGATCTTTCCATCATCCCAGAAATAGGAGCGAACACTGAAAAGCTGAGCAGCTGCAATGGTGAGTTCAGATACATCTAACCTGCCCTCCTGTTTGCCACCACTTGATCAAATAAGCTGACCAGCCACTTTCTTTTTCCTATTTCTGCTTATATAAAGAATAGAATGGAATACTGGGATAGGGGTACTTCCTAAGGTTCAACCTGGTTACCAGGAAGAGGCCTAAAACCAAACCATTACAATGGGAACAGAGCAAGGTGTTTGTAGAACTAAACCTTAGCTGGAAATCCAAGAGAAGCAATTTAAAACGCTTTGTCTATACGTAGGATTTTAACACTGGCTGCTTCACTTGTGCAAATCAGGGCTTTTTGCTCTGCAGCTGTGGATATAAAGATTAGGATAAATACATTATAAAATAGATCTTTCTGTTGGAAACTTAGCATGCCCAAATGGCCCCTCTGTGTGACTTTAAAATCTTCCCAGGCAAGGTAGGATTTGATCTAAGATGGAAAGCCTTAAAAGCCTGTTGTTAGTCTCCTACCCTCTCAAGTAGGCACAGAATACTTTCCCGGAAGATGACTTGTTCTAAAGACCAAGTGGAAATAAGCCCCAGCTGCAAAGCTTGGATCAGAGACCAACTTTTCTAGAAGACTGAGAAAGACTGGGCCAGATGATAAAGCCAGATGAAAAGTCTGGATCCAATGTTAGATGTGAACTAGCTCACTAAGTGAGGCTAATGAGTTTATTTCAAACCTGGTACTTCAGCCTGTCTCTAATACCTGGTGAAACACAGAACATCAGCACACCTCCTAGGAGGACTGAGCAAGGGTGTAACTGGCCTTAGGGATCTCTGGTGCTGAGGCTCAAAAACACCCTCTCCTGGCACTTTCAGAACAGGCTTGGAAGGAAAATAAGACCACGAAGAAAGCCTTAGAAAGTCCTGCCATGGTCAGGCACTTTATTGGAGCATTAACCTTTTCTCCACTGCAGTGTGGCATGAAGACACACATGGTCTCATCCCATTTTTAAATCTTTAGTGTTCTCATCCCATATGGAGTCATAATAACTTGCTGGCAGCACTGCCAGAGCCCATCCTAGCAGGACACTGCTAAGAAAAGTGAGCAAGTCCTTGTATTTTATTGCAGGAAGCAAGAGATACATGGAATCAGGAAAGAGCCAGCTGATGGTGGGGCTCAGGAAGTCATCAAACAATAGGAACAACAAGGAGAATGATTTCAGAGAAGCTGGTAGTATGGCCGAGGGACAGGCTTTTCCATCAAAGGACCCTGCAGTAAGAAAGGTGAGTGACAGGCTTGAAGGCAGACCCTGAGTGGGACCTGTGGGAGAAGCAGAGAGAAGTTCTGCTCAAGCAGGTGAGTGTGGGATGCCAGGGGAACAAACCAACCCTGTCTGTTATCAAGCAGGGCTGGGACACTGAGGGCCAGGGTGTTCTTTGTCTTTCTACTCCCAGATTTAAATGAAGAAGGACTGTCTGTATGCCAAGAAGGGCACAAATGGTGCAGGGGAGAGGAACGCTGCAGAGAGCAGTATGGGTTTTAGCCCTCACCAACTCCAAACAGCTCAGTGTGTGGACTCTATCATAAGTATCTTCACTATTGATGTTAGTGAGATTAAACCAAACATTCATTATCACGTACAAAAATTTTAGTGGATCAATCCTTAGCTGGCCACACTTACTACCAGACTAGCAGCATATCAGTGTAATTAGCTCCAGTCCCTAAAGCATGTTTTAGGGAATCCACATCTCAGAAGTCCAAGGGAGCCAGGATGAGTGCTTTCCTCTCCCTGTCTTTCCCATTGTTTGTGGCTGCCTCAGCACTTTCATGTTCCGGTGGGGATCAGAAGTGCTGAAATGCCAGCGCAGAGACTCTAATCAGAATATTCCCAGCCCAACAGGAAAGAGGAAGGAGTAGGTCTCTCACGGGAAAGACCTTCTCATGAAATTTCCACCCCGAAGTTGTAAATAGGTCACAAACACTTTGGTGAACTTCAGAAATCAAATTAAGGCTGAATTTTGAAAAGTGCTCTGGCTTGTGTCCAGCCAGCTTCCAGAGTATTTTAAGCACATGGGAAGTCCTGATGACTTCACAAGACTGGAGGACCAAGATCCATGCTCTTTAAACTGAATCCTCGTGCTCTTTTGCTACATCACACCTTAATATTGTCACTTCGTATTTGGTTTTATAACCTGAACATGAAATGCCCCATTTATTCCTACGGTGCACATACCATATGGGAATTCTGTCTCCTACGCTCATCCTAAGGGTACTAGGTACTATAAACATGATCTGGCAGTCTAAATACCGAAGAGAGATGAGAGGTGGTAAAAGAAAGAAGGATTGTCACACATGTGAGAGACTGAACAGTAAAGAGATAAAGGACTTGACCAAGGCTATGGGTATATGCCAGGGCAGAGCTGAGAACAAAGCCTAGTCTTTTGCCAACAATGGGAGATGGTCTCACTGGCTTGTTTTTTATCAATGTATTTGCCTTTTGTTTTCAGGGTCTGGATGTCAGCAAGCACATCTCGGTACGTACTGTCTTTGCAGAATATTTTTAACTTGTACCTGCGTTATCAGGGACCAGGCTTCTGTACTGCACAACATTGTACATGAACAAAAGAGGTTTGTTGACCCCTGAATTTACTATCAAAGTAACACACACAAGTATTATGACTTACTCGTGTGGGCCCTTGTTCTGCCTCCCCCACTGCAGATGACAGCCCTCAGAAGCAGGCAACTGCTCAGGCTTTCTGCAGTATCAGCTGTGCTTGCTTTTCTGAGACAACATCAGCACAACGAGGGACTAACTGCCCAGGCCTCCAAAATCCTGTCACATCACACATTAATCCTAGCAGTAAACACAAAGGTTTGCTATTTCCATGAGTAAACAGTCTCGCTTACAGACAATTAACTCAATAGCACAGAATCCTGTGTTGCAGTTCTCAGCTGAGCCTGTGACCTCATCTGAAGGTTTGAACTGAAAACTTTGCAGAGCCCCAAGAAGTTACTGCAATAGGCACTGCTGGGGCTAATAGTGTGGCTGGGCAGCTGCCAGGTTGTGCTCTCAAGGTGGCCACAAATCCTGTAGTAATGGCTCTGCTGGTGGCACAGTGGGCAGGAACCTCGGGACAGGGCAGAACAATGCTCCGAGCTTGGTAATGGTTTGAGAACTTTACTGAAATGGGAATCGTTTCTGCCCATTATGCTAGTTTTGGGGCATGATCGTTTTTGTTCTGTTCCCAAGGTTTTCCAGCCATCAGTTTGGGAAATTTAAACAATACAGAAAAAACATAAAATTAAAATTTTTGATGCTTAGCTCCTTTTAGCTCAGGAGTCCAGATGACCTCAGCCTGGAGAGAATAAACATTAGGGATGGCCTCCTGAGACTCCCTGACCTCCTGATAATCTCTATTAGCATTTCAAACGTGAGGGCCCAATAGCTGTAGCTTGCAGACGTGACAGGGAAACAAAGGCTTGATCTCTTCTAATTCATGGTCCACGAAAGTTACCACCTTGAAAAGGGCTGATAACAGTGCACCTGGCCTAACAGAAAGGATAAGAGAGTCAAACTGCTTTTTTGGGTCTTGTTGTAAAGGCCCCCTGGGCGCATAGGAGTAGGTAGGAAACCAAACCAATCTTTTCCTTTAGTACAGTATAACAATAGGGTAAAACTGCCCTTAGGCAACTACTCAGCACTCACCCGTGAGGTGCCCTCACTCTCTGAACCCTTAAGTCAGATAGAACAGCAGGTCTTAGACAGGAAAATGTTACCAAACAAAATACAAAAAAAGGATGGTGTTAGTCACAATTCTTCTGTCCTGTCTCCTTGTGCCCTATAAAGGTACAGGCTGGCCACTAGGTATCATTGCACAGTGTTAAAAATTCTTTTATGGAACCTGACCCCTATTTGTCTGAAAGACTCTCTTCCCATCACCCTGGAGTACCCCAAAGTATCATATGTTGGCCAGATGAGGTCTGCCAGCAACTTGCCACTGGTCTTTCATGTTGTGGTTTCTTTTTGTTCCCTAGGGAGAGAGCCATGCTTGGGGGAGAATGAAAGATCTTATGAGAAAGACACGGTTGAGAAATCAGAACAAGCTGGGACTGACCTCTGCTGCTCTGAAGAGGTCCTGCCCACAGTTGTACAGGTGAGGCAATGCTATGGGAGATTTTCACTTAGTGTTGGGAGGAGGTAGTAGAAGATTTACCTCTGGTTGTTGAGGCCTGGAGAAGTCCACTTCTTACCTTCTCTCCATTGCATATACTGGTCCTGGACAGCAATGCCATTTGCTTCCTTAGTGCCTAGATGCATTAAGATCCCAACTAGATGTTACTTGTGTGAGAATAATGGAAACATTAGGGTCCCTAAAAGATAGTGCTAACCCCCAGCAGGACAAGGGGATGATGACAATTATCCAGAGCCACTCTATAGTCTAATTATTTGTCTTTCTGCTCCCTCCCAAGCATTACAGTCAAGGTTAATGCTCTCCTTTGTCCACTTTCTTACCTTTCATCCAGTGGAACCAATATTGCACATGATGTGTGATGGGATGGGACAGTCAGGATCAGCTGGATGGTTTCCTGTCAGAGGAAGGGAGATGGAGTTTACTGAGCGTGTGCTCATGAGTGGGACCTGCTTGTTGCTGTAGATGAATATTTGGGTCAAGCACGAGGTCTTATTTCTACAAAGAGTTCCATGCTGGTCCTTTAGGCAAGTTTGTCCACCAGGCTATTTACAGGCTGGCCTCTGAGCTATACTGTGTGGTGCATGTCCGACAGTGCTGCCAGCTACCCCTTGTACAGATATTCCCAGTGTGCTTGCCAAGTTCTCCCAGCTAGTCTGATGAGTTTGGAGTGTTTGTGTATATAATCAGGTAACAGGAAGAGCCTGGGTATCTTACTCACCAAAGCAGGAGCATTACATGGAGCTGTGCACATCCCTGTATGTTTTTTCAGCTGAGGTCTCCGTAACCTTGGGCAGAACAGCTCAAATGTGCTTAAGCCCTCCTCAGATTTTAGCGGGGTGATGGTGGGGAAACAGCAGTTGTTTAAGCACTCAGGAATGTCCTATTGTTCCCCTTAAGACAGCCTGTACCTACCTTAAAAAACACACGAGGAAACTGGGAATCTTGTAATTACAGCTAGGGAAAAAACCTCTGTAGTTCATGGAGTGACTTTTCCAGCTGGGAAAAGCTTGGTTGGGGCCCAAGCACACGTAACAGGCGAACTTCCTCCTATTGTTTGGGAAACTGAAAGAAACACAAAGCAGAAAGAGATCAAACAGTTCCATCTAAAATAGATGGTGAACCAGCTGGGGAAAAAATACAAACTTCTGTGAACCTTTCCTCTAAACCTCAATAGAACCAGGACTTTATTTGGGTTTCAGAAAAATTCTGTCTCTTTAACCTCCTGCTTGGCTCTTTCTCTGCAGCACAGAGGACAGTGCCAGTGTTTTCTGCATGAGAACTGAAGGTCAGATCCTCAGGTGCCTAAACTGATATACTTCCAAAAAAGGGCAAGCCCAATAGCTCCTAATAGAAATTCTAGCTCTCTAGAAATCAGTCTCCTAGACTGGACAGCTCTGGTTGTTATGGAAATGCTATAGTGAGATGCCAAGTGGACAATTTTTAACCTGGTTGTAACCGGGCAGTCCCAGACATCTTGTACACTGATTTTTCCAGGCTGCTTTCTGTAGCTGATGAATAGCCTTTTCTTTTACTAACTTTCTTCTCATGTATATCTACATAGATCCCTTGCTTCTACTCATGCCCCTTTATCTACCTCCATTTCCTTATTCCTTAGCCCTATCTGTATTTGATCTTGCTCTTTTTACCCCAAACCCAGCAATAACAATGTACTGACACTGGCCTGGAAAATTTGGGCACCTTGCTCACGCGGCGCTTGGATATGCAGTTGCCTTCAGGCTCCTATGAAATAAAAAGTTAGGTTTAATGGATCAGTGACAGGCCAGATCAATGACAGGCCAGCAAATGCTGCTGGACAGAAAGACAGACCCTTTGTAAAGCAAGAAAGTCTCACTCGTCTGCAGCTCTTGGCAAAGCAAACCTTGAAGGCCTGATACTCTCAGCATTTAAAGCCACTGTCTTTGTTATAATTTATGAAACATGTTTGTCCTGGATCCTAGTCCTGTTTGTACATGCAGGCATATGGAGCTGGCTGGCTTTTGCTTACCCAGGCTTCCTTGGGCTCCAGGTCTCGAACTGGAACAGGCTGGATCCCGGTGCCCTATATTAACATACAGCTCCGAAGGAAGCAGAGTTTGTTGCTTTTGACACCCAGTCCCACTTGAGTCATTTGGGCAATTAGAGAAAGTCTCTTTGTTTTTGTTTTTGTAACTAGGTCAAAGCAAATCCCCTTTTATGCTCCCACTCTGTGTATGATGAATGATCTGCTCCAGGGCGGTTGTTTTGTTTTTCTTTTCTGTCTCTCTTTTTTTTTTTTTTTTTTAAACATCCACAAAAGAATTCTCATAGTAGAGAGAAAACTTGGTTCTTCTGCAAGAAAGAGGGGGGCCAGCCAAAGTAAACATACTGGCACAAGGCTCTGGTTTGTCAGACATTGTTCTGAACAGGCTCAGGTTTTCATGTCATTTTCTTTTTCCTGGTAGTAGTTTATTCCTGCAAAGCAACATCTATTTTGTGCAAAGGGGCAGAACAGGCTGATGACTGACTTGAGCATGGTGTTGTGAACTTAGGCAGCATATGGACTCAGCTTTTCAGGACAGGATCTAATGTGAGCAGCTTTGAGCAATCCCCTCCTGACATTCTGTGCAGACATACCCAGCTGGCTATCTGTGGGATCTGTAGCTTTAATACAGCTGCATGGGCATGAGCCAACCTCAAATACAGTATTTTTCATAGTAAAGATAATAGTTTCAGTTTAAAGCCACCAAAAGCTTGCTGCTGTATGACACCTACTTTGTGGTTAAGGTGAAGTAATTAAGGAAGGGCAGTGCAACTCTAATATTACAAAACTCCATCTTCAATACTGTGTAGCAAAGGTTGAAAAGGTCCCTAGAACCTCAAACCCAGGTCTAAATACTGCTCTTTACTTGGGAAATAACTACTAAGGGAGATCCCTGTGCTCAGATCTGAGAAACAGACAAAGAATTAAAAACATCAATGCAGAAGTCTGACCATCCCATTGCAAAGAACTAAGAGCTGAACAAACAAAAAAACATACAACATTTAGATAAAAAACAAAGTGGTATCTGACCACAAAAAGAGTCTGCACTGCATCAGTCAGGACTTTGAGTTGAATTTTTTCAAATTAAATATTTGAAGTAAATAGCCTTATATTTTCTGTAAATAACTTTCAAATATTGCTTTTTAAAAAAAACCAACAAACTAGAGCTTTTCTTTCTTAAACAGAAGCTATTTTGCAGAAAGGTTTAGCAGGTGTTCTAAAAGGTTTGTCTCTCATAAGTCCTGGAGGCCTGAGCTAAGTCATTTCAACCAAACAGGATGTATTATACTTATTTCAATCATGTGTAATAAACAATAAACAAAAAAATAGGCTGGAGACAGTCCACAGCAGCTAGCTTAGTGTTGTTCTTCAAACACTTAATTTCCTACTTAGTACTTCAAGCCAGAGTTTTTAACTTCCCTGGGACATTCAATTATTAGTCTATGCCCTGGCTGCCAGCTAGGCAGAAAATACTGTTTGCTCACAATGAAACAATGTTTGTGTCCATCCATTACAGTGTGACTCCATGCCAAGCGCTGCGTTTTGTGTGTGTCTCTTTTTTTCCATGCTGCCACAAATATTTGGACAGCATCTGTTTTGCAATTTCAGACTAGAGAAAGGGAACCTGCTTTGGGTATAGCTTGGATGTGGGGTACAGATGCACAGCATATTAATGTTAAAAACACGGCCAATGCACTCTGACCCCTGTCAAATTCAATTGTATTTTTCCATTTGTTAAGGCCAGATATTATGTCTTCAGAGCTGAAGAAAACTGAAAGGAACTCCATGATCGTTCTGGGACAAAATACAAAGAATGAAAACTTGTGGCCTTTCTGATAAACCAAGTCAAATGGAACAAGGTAAAATAAGTAAAGCAACATGTGTTTCTTTTTGGGTTGGGGGTCTTTTTTTCCTCTTCTTAGCACAGAAATTAGGTAGTCCTGTTCCTTCATCATCAGACACACTCCAGCATGCAAAGACAGCAACAGGTCTGGTTTTTTAAGTTCAGATTATATGGGTTTATACCTGCTGAGGATTGGCCCCCATATATCTTCATTTTCATAGTCCTCCAGTTTTTTGTTTGTTTTTTTTGTTTTCATTTGTTTTTTTATTTTAACCCACAATTTAAAGGCAACTATAGTCATACAGGCTACATCACACAGCCTTTTTAGAAAAAAAATACAGCAGCAAATTCGTTTATCTGCAGTCAGTCAAAAAGACTCCCAAATAATAAGCCAACCAGATGTCTTGGGAAAGAGACAATCTGTCCGTAATGAAGATTAAATGAGAACCAGCCTCAATTCATCTCCCACCTTCCCAACTCAGGTTAAATGCAGAGAAACTCTCCCTAATCTCTCATTCATTGCACATTTCTGTTTCAGAAAGGCAACGTGAGAACACCAAAGGACACAAACCCAAGAACCCCGAGGTTACTTTGTGCAATCTGCATCCTACAGTTGTCAACAGAGCAACTCTGATTTGAGCATCGAAAGGGAAAGAGGGAAGGGGGAGGTTGAGGAGGGTTTGTAGGCAGATGTATGGCTTCACTCCTGAGTATGAAGTGTACTTACGAAAGTCATGGATGAAAATTGCTATTAGCATCACAGCAACATAACCAAGAGACTTTTAAGGCTCAGAAATTCTTCCTTCAGTCTGGGTTAGGAACAGAATTACCTGAAACACTGAAACTTTTAAACTGTTACTGTTTTCTGTGGACCTCCTCCAGCTGAAATAAATGTAAGCTTTACGGGACACAGCTTCATCTAAAGGAGCACCAGGGACTCCTTGCCCAGTGCAGAAGTGGCTGCTGAAAGGACAGCCTCCTCCCTCTGGGGGCCTGAATTGCAGTCTCTGCTTGTTCCCAGCACAGCTCCTCCCTTCAGAGCAACCTATGGCCAGCTGTGCCATTTCACTGGAATCCAACAAGAAAACCAAATGTGTAAAGCTAAAGCCATTCCTAAATCCATTACTGGCTTCCCATCCCGTAAGCCTACTCCTTCTGCAGAGACCCCCAGACTGCAGTACCACCCTACACAGAAGTTAGCATTGTGCATGCTCACTGTAGAGACCAGAGTGAGAGGTACTGCAGGAATCAGCCTTTCCAGAGACTGGAGGGTGCACGCAGGGCAATGTGCCTCTGCTTCATTGGGCAGCCCAGCTCTTATGCTTATCAGTCTTTTAATTCCTGTCTTTTTTTTTTTGGGGGGGGGCGGGGGGGAGTTGGAGAGGAGCAAGGTGGGACACCAGGCTTGAATTCCTGCTTTTAAGTTCCATTTAAGTTCTCTGTCTGTGCAGGTGGGGGCCTGAGGCTGTAGGTGGAGCAGTCATGCTGCTGTGTGGCTCAGCCAGCGGTCTCTGCTGGGAAAAGGTGAGAGGCAGAGCAGAGCTGCAAGGCAGTTATTCAAATACATCCTTTATAAACTGCTGCTCTTTTGGGATACGTTAAGAACGGTGTAACACTGTGAGTGTATTTGGTGGCTGCCTTATTGCCACGTGTTCACTGATTCCAGACTCAAGGAACAGACAGGGCATATTTCTGAAAGTCCCATGGTTGCACTGGTCCCTGCACATTAGCTCTCATTGGTACTAGCAAAATAATTAATGCACATAAAGATTTAAGTAAACGAAACTTGCCACTTGGTAAAGCATCATTCTACCCCATAAATTAAAATATAATTACAAGTAAAGCAATTGGTGTTTAAAAGCTCTCCCCAACCCAAACTTGCCTGGGAACCAAGATTTAAGAAGCTTCAGCAGACTTAATCTTTCAGTAACAGATGCTTCTCCATTGCTCATCCAGGTCAGCTGGAGCCCTTGGAGTCCTCCAAACCACAACAGGATCTTTTCTGGAATTCAGAGCAGCTCACCATGCTCTCCCAGTACTCAGAAGTACTCTCTTCAAGTACTTAGAAGGGCTGCTACTGTTGTTACTTAGCACCTCAAAAAAACCCCAACAAAATAACCAAAGCCCAATTAAAAAGAAAAGGGTCTGTGCTAACTGAAAGTTAGCACCCTAAAGTAGGTGCTGTCTTTAATGTTTCAGTTATAGCTGCTGCTGCAGGACTTTGTTATTCACTGTGTATCTTGCTAGCTTCATCCAAAGCTAGAAAGATTTATTACTTGATTATTCTGTGAATAATCTATATATCTTCATAAATACAGGGAACAAAAATCCTGCATTTACATATACCCTCCATTATCTCTCCCTCTTTCCAGAGACTGTAAGGAATGTGAATCAGTGCAAACTGAATTTAATGTGTTTTAAGACGTAGCATCATGAACTGGTATTTCCTACCACCACCTCCATTCATGTTATAAGTTTATTGGTTTGGATTTTTTTTTTAACTCATATGAGCTAGCACTCTTTTTTTTATTACAGCATTATATTAAATATATTCATGTATTTTCAGAATTAAATGTATTTATAATGTGTAACATACTGTATAGTTCTCTACTCCACAATGCATTGTAATACAAGCATAAGAAATTTAATAAATGCATCACTATTATGATAATTGTCTTCAGAATTTATTAATGAACACCTGGCTTGTACTATAGCAACTGCCACACCTTTAGGGTTTCAGGTTAGCATAGCTGGTCAGGAAAAGAATTGTTACCTCCAAGCTTCTAAAGAACTTTAAATCTGGCAAAGAAACAAGTTTGCTCTTTTGAAGCAGGTGCTGTACTTAAAGATCTAGAGGGCAAAGAGAGCTTTGGAAAATTCAGATATAGCAGAGCGTAGGTGTTAACTTTGAGCAGCCCTGTATTAGGTGCTGTTGCTGGGCTTTGCTTCCAAAGCCACAGAGCAGGCAGCCACAGGCAGCACGCACACCACTTCCAAGAACCAACAAAGGCACTAGGGACGAAGTGTGCTGATGCTCAGCACCAGGGGTTTCTTTCTGTAAATCTGGGTTCAGTGGCAGCACTGCACAACAGCCTCAACTGACAGATGGCCTCAGGGCTGCTTTTCCTCAGCTCCTTCATTCCTAGCCAGCAGCACCCTCCTGGACAGAGCAGCTTTCGTTCACCTACAGGAGTCTAAGCTGCTGTCTACAGCATCTCAAAATACCTTTAGTTCAGTAGTACAACCAGGTGGTACAGAGTGAAGCTAAAGGGTGCTGACACGAGAAATCACATGCAGGTACTCAAAAGTCAGTGAGATTCAACTAGAGAAAGTAGAGGCCTAGAAAAAAAAATAAGCCAGAAACACACCTTTGAAGGTAGAAGGAAAATACACTTTCACAGAAGGAAAAACTGCATAGCAGGAGCCACGAGAGCCACTAAAAACCCAGTGGAGTTGGAGACCAGGCCAATGCAGCAGAGGAGGAAACCTCCACGTGGCCTTTCACCCTATGCCAGGGTTTCACAGGAACAGCTTACATCTCTCTGCTGCTCCTGCCCTGTCCTCCTGACCAAGTAGCAAGCCTTAAACATGAAAGACTCCCAGAAAATTAAGTTCACTGCTCTGCTTACCCACTTGGCACTGCCTGCAGCCTACACTAAGCAGCAGGTCCATTCCAGTAAGACCCAGCTGTGCACCAGAAGGGACAGTCCCTGCTAGGAAATCCATCGATTCCCAAAGGCTATTGACTCAGAGCTCCCTGCCACTGTAGGATGGTTTAGCAACACCATGGAGGGCAGCAGGGACTTGGCTTTCCTAGTCCCTTTGGCATCCAAGCTCTCTAAGTAAATATTTCTGTCTCCCTTACTGAGGGATAGGAAGGCTCCAGAAGAAGCAAGTCAGGCTTTAAAGTCTTTGCTTGAACACTCAATTAAGACCAGTGCCAGAGCACCCTACCTGGTGGGCTGAAAAGGTGTGGTTTATATTACTCCTCTAATTGCCCAGTTTAATTAACACTACAGACAGCTGCTAAAGACTAGTCATAAGGCACATTATAAGTTTTCACTCTGCTTTCCCAGACAGAGCTCCACCTGTACCAAGGTCATTTAATTGCTAGAGGCACTCCCTAAAGGAGGAGGCTGTTTGACCTACCTTCAGCTGAAGATTGTTTCCAGCCTATGATCTCTTTCACCCTCCCACTATACAACTTGGAACAGTCTTTTCTTCTGATTAGATTAAAAGCAGGCAAGACTAAATCGCTGCATATCCAGAAAGTACCAGGGCAGAGCAGTTCCGCTAGAAAAATAAAAACATGATTCCTGAAGTTTCTTGGAGTAGGAAAGGAATTAAAAAGCAGATTCCATCACCTTAACACTCTCTAATCACGCAGCATGGAGCCTAATTAAAAAGAACAATATCTGCTACCTCAAGCAAGCTACTGCTCAGTTCTTTGCTTCCATGTATAAGAGCTACTCTTCCCTTTTGAAGGTTCCAAAGGAGTACAACTGAGATTCTTCTCCTGCCTTAACGGGGGGAATTTCTGATTAAGCCTGTGGGGGAAAAAAAAGGGGGAAAAGGGAAATACATTTTTCCTTCCCATCAAGGAGTACCCCATTAGCTATTAGGGGATCTCAGAATAAGTCTAAGCACCAGAGCTCCCCAGGCTGGGCAGGAAGGAGTGGAGCCCTTTTCCTCCTCTCTGGTACCTCGAGAGTTTTGCTGTACTGCTTTCACCCACGACCTCAGAAAGCTAAGAACAATGCCATCCAGCTGCTGTGGCTGACAACACCACACTGAACTGCCCCAGTGCTTAAAACAGCAAGTTTTATTTCTCATAAAAAAACCCAAACAAAACACACTCCCCCCCCGACCCCCCAAAAAAAAACCCACAAAAAACCAAACTAAACCAAAACCCCACAAACAAAACAAACAACAACAAAAATACAAACAAAACCCAAAAAACCAAACCACCAAAAGAACCCCACATCTCGGGCAATGTTATGCCCACAGTGATGTCAAATAAGCTTTAATCCAAGAGCTTTGAAGACTCCTAACTGCCTGTTCTCACATGAATGTTTGAGATTAATCTTTATTAAAAGTTTGATTTTTTTCCCCTGAAGTTCAAACCACCTAGGCCCTTTAGGTATTTTTTCCCAGTTGGAGTGATGTTTCCTTGTTCTCATTCCCCAGAAAAAATTCATATGCCGCCTTCTGTTTCTAGGGAAAGAGATGTAAGTTCACACATACAGCATCAATAGAAAGGTCCGTTTGTGCAGTGCTTTGGCATCCTTGCTTTCTAGTTCTGGCACATGAGGACAGCCCTGACTTACCTAGTCACTCAGGCAAGCAGGCAGTCTCCAGCTCCTCTGCACAGTCATGGTACGTCCTCTGCATTCCCAAAGGAGGAGTAGCTGCAGGATCCTCTTTTAGTTGGTTTTGATGTAGTTCTACTCAGTGTTTGAAGGGAGCAGAGGACAGTCACTGAGAGAAATGCAGACACCACTCAGCATCACTCCTGCCTCAGTCTGCAGACCAGGCCATGACAACAGCTCTCTCTTGCACCCAGCGGACAGTTAACACCAACCCCAGAGCAGAAGAATTCCAGAGAGTGAGATGAATTCAGAGCATCTGGAAAGCTTTCACAGCCATTGGGATAGTCTTACAGCTATAGTCTCTAGGGGAAGTGGTACCACAGACCAAATGGTTTGACAGCAACTTTATTGCAATTCATTGATTTCACACGTTGCTGACACCTTCCTTTGCCACAGCACAACAGCTACAAGGACCATGCACAGAACTGCCCCAATTCCCACAGCAGCAAAGCTCAGAGCCCACGGGGCTGCAGCATGCACAGCTGTTCCTGTAGGGGAGAGACAACCCAATTAATGCTCCCAGTGAGACAGAGATGCTTTCAGGATTCCATCTTTCTGCAGAAAAGCCTTAGACTAGCCCTCTTCTCCAGACTGGCTATGCTGGGCTGCCACACTTACCAAGGCCATCCTTAGCTGTGTCCCATCTTAACTCATCTGGGAGGAAAATCACAGGGCCTTTGCTGGAGACTTGGGAGGCACCTTCCTGAAAGTGATGCTCAGCACTCCTTTTACCCCCTGCAGAGCAACGTGAAGGTTGTAATTGAGATGTAGAGCCCGAAGGTCAGCTTCTCAACACACACAAGGCTCTGAAGGCCAGTTTCCATGTGAGTCCACACATAATTAGGAGCTCATGAAGACCGCTGCCCTTTTGGCATAAGAGCAAGGGCCTTTAGTCAGTGGAAAGGAACAGCAAATGCCTTGTCAAGCTGTCCATGGCTCAAGGGAATTAGTCCATAGTCTATATGTCCCCTACCCTGCATCTTGGAGGCTAGACCCTTGTTGCCCCTTTGGATAGGGAAGCAGAAGGGTAGGACACTTACTGGCTCCAGCAGGACAAGTGGTGGTGCAGGACTCCTGTACAGACCGGTGGCACACTGAAGCACTGCAGTGAAGGTACACCTAGAAAGAATGGAACACAGCCTGGAATCACTCAGGCAGTGTCTGTAGACAGGTGATAGCCTGCTCTGATGCTTTGACCCCAGCCATACTCTGCTCCACTATGGCAGAGAGAGAATAGGAAGAGGAAAAGCAAGAAAACCTGTAGCTGGAGAGATAAAGACAGTTACCTAAATGAAGAAAAGGAGAGAGAAGAACAAAACCAAAGCACAAGTGATGTAAAGGCAAATCACCCACTCTGCTCCTACAGGCAGACTGGTGTCCAGACAGTCAGAGAATCAGCTACACCGGACGATGAAATCCCTCAGTGTTTATTGCTGAGCATGAAATCATCTAGCATGGAATATTCCTTGGGGTTAAGAGACAGCAGAGAGACAAGAGCGAGCCTTGGTACTATGCAAGCACTATTCTGCAAACAGTGAGAACATTGGAATGTTTTCAATAGTTTGACACAAATCCAAAAACACAGCAACGTGTGGACTGCCATGAGAAGAGTTAACTCCATATCATCCAGATCTAGCACATTTGGTCACAGAAAGAAGGCAGGTAGGTTGGTTTGGTTTGTTTCAAATCCAAGCTGTAGCCTTGGAGCCCTCTGGTGTCCGCTGCAAGGTGACTTCGGTATCTTTACAGTACACCTTCAAACTCGGTGAAATCTGGCATTACATCACTTCTCCCACCCACCTGGGATACAGCTGCCCGAGCGCCACTACACTGAGACCAGTGTTGGATACAGCTGTGACCTGTTTTGAGTATCAATTGGTTCCAGGAGTGCTGAGCAAACAGCACAAGGCATGGTGAACTTCATGACTTAACTGTGCAGAAGGTCACGATATTCAGAGCCCAGATGCTTCACAGATACTCAAAGCTATTTCAAGTCATTTTAGCTAAGAAATTTGGTTTAGACAGTATTGATTAGCATAGGAGAGCATACAACCTTAACTAATTCACCGGAACAGCTTAAGCAATGAAATAGCCCTTGCTTAAGTAAACTACTAACCTCCTAGTAAGCTCATTTTCTGTCACACACCTCCAGCGATGTATCTTACCTCTACCACATTCGTGTCAGGGAATAAAGTTGCATCAACCTATCTCCTTTTGTTTCAGGAGAGGATTTACCTAGTCTTTGCTCCTGCCACCACCTTGCCCCCTCTCCCCCTCTCCCTCACAAGGAGGCCAAGCACTTCATAGCTATCAAGTGGCTCTTATTGCTCCTGTTTGACTTGTCCTCAATAGGAAGCTAGGCAGCCAGAACAGGATCTTACCAGCCCAGAGAGCTTCTCTTGGGAAGCGGAGTCCACAAAGGCGAACATGTAGAGGGTGAAACGCTGGTAATGAGAGGGGAACAGTAGTCCTGAAGCAAAACTCAGAGGCACCAGTTGTGTCTGATAGTTGTCCCCTGCATAAGGGCACCTGAGAAGGAGAGGTGAGCAGTGAGAAAACAGCAAGTTATTCCCCTGACGCAAAGTTGTTTACAAGTAACTTACCCATTCACCAAAATAGGCCACTGCAGCTGTTGCTGGGGATTGGTACTTGGTGTGGCCCAGCAGTGGTGCAGAACTAAAATCAAGTCTGGGTCTGTTCTCTGAAGGACCTTGACTTCCACATAAACAGGGTCTCTCAGAGTCTTCACAACAGGATAGTCACTGTCAGTATAGTAGGAAGTATAGCTTCCATCTGGAACAGAAGAAACCAAAGAGCCATTTTAGGCATCCTGAGAGCATCCCTTATAGCAGTATTTGTAAGTTCCCACAATGGCTGGGAAATAGTGCTGGATTAACCAGTCAATACTCCATTATTACTCAGAGACCAGAGCCCTGCCCCAAGAGGCTTGAGTAGGTCCTGTAAACTTCTCCTACCTGAGGCAACACGCAGCTCCAAGGACAGAGGACCTGGCTGGGACACAGCAGGGAGTGGTGACAGTGTAAAGACCTGAACACTCAAGGGAATGGAGCTCCCACTGATGGAATAACTACATCGCACATGTAACCTGGTAGGACAGGAAAGCTCCAAATCAGGCAGATAAGAAAAGTCACTCTGATATCTCCTTTTCCCAATATGGCAACATAATATCTACTTTAATTAGTTATGCTCCTAGTATTCCTAATCTTCCTTGCAACACTTCCTTTTAAGAAATACTTGAAATTCTCTTTGGATTTCGGATTTGAGAATCTCCAGAGTGTCACTGATCAGCACCAGCTTTATTCCCACTAACTAGAGACATACCAGTCCTTAATTACTCCAGTGCGCTGCTGTAAATTCAGAGCTTGTGACAAGCAGGAATTTCTCCAGTAACATTGAACACCATGGCACCCAGCAACATCACCCCCAGGGTAATACCTGAAAGTGCTATCCCTAGTGACAGAGGCAAGGTTTGCAGTCTTCACATCCCTGAATGCCACCAACTCATTCTCATATATGGCCTGGTCTCCAGACACCTGGAATGACAGACAGGCACCATCACTGTGGTAAAGTCAGGCTGGATCACTATAAGGCTGGAGAAGAGCACTTAGCCTCTGGAAGTCTATAGGGTGTCCATTAAGTAGCCAAAGCCACGTCACGTCGTTCCAGGTCTGCAAGCTTCTGCTATTCCAGCCTAGTGACAGCTGCAGCTCTTACCTGAAAAGTGGTGCCACAGGCAGAGAGTGGGAACTGGTACACAACAAATGCATTGTTTTTCACAGTAGGAACACAGCCAGTACTGTGTCCACTGGCCAGTTGCACCGAGTCCAGGACAATGGGCGGCAGGGTCACGTCCCGAGAAACAGCAATGGAAAACTGGCCATCTGGTGTGCAATGAGCTGTCACTGGAGGAAAAGATATAATCAGTCTTAAGCTCAGGGAGAAGAAAGATGGAAAAGAGACTCAAACATCACAGCAAAGATGAGGCCAGCAAGTTTTACGAGTTCTCCTGCCTTTAAGCCCTGAAACAATTGCTAAGCATCGCAAGACAAGTGCAACCAGCTCTAACAGCAACATCAATTCTGGACATAAACCCAGCTCTGTTGCAATACACTTGAAAAGGCTGGACACCTTAATAGAATGTGGTATTCTTGACAGGCAAAAACATAGCCCTAAGCCACCTGAAGGACTGAAAATAACACCAATCCTGCTCTGACAGCAAACTGAGCCATCCTGTTTTGATGCAGCTCAGCAGGAGGGGAGGACAGCTGCTCAGGCTTACCTGTGTTACCAAAGTAGCAAGGATTTACCCTGTCTCTAGTGTCATAGCAGCAGCCTTGCACTTCGCAGTTTCCCTGGCTGACAGGCAAGGAGGCACACGCCAGCCGATCCTGGCTGGGAACAGCCGAACAGATACTACTGCTTGGAGCATCTAGGGCTGGAAAAAAACAGCAGGAGTTTGCAGCTAAAGCACAAGAGCAGGGGGACAAAAGACAAAGGACTTTGGTGGAAGGTGTCCTGGTGACTGCACACAAATGAAGAGAAATTAGAGTCAGGTGAGGTTTAAACATATGGCCTGGAGGTAGCATGGAAGCCTCCTCAAAAGGGACATGCATTTCCCTAGAACAGAGTCTCCCCCAGAAACCATGTACAGGAGACTGGACTTGTATGAGATACATCAAGATAAAGTGTTTTGGATCAACTCTTGGTAGTTAGAAAAATCATTGAGCCAGAGACTAGGTACAATCTCTGAACTTGCAGGGACTCAAGCAGTCAGAATATGGTTAGGAGACACAATGAACATGTTCACCTGCTGATCTTGCAAAGTTCCCAGCAAGCTGGTGGTTCCTGTGTCCAAACCCTTTTCCAGGGAATTTTCTGCACAGCAGTAAGTCCCCTTTCCTAGCCCCCAGACTGACTAGGAACACCACAAGATACAAGCAGCTGTCGGAATCTTACCAGGAAGGTCCACAGGGCACCTGAGCAGCGTCTCTTCATGAAGAACCTTTTGCCCAGCAGCATCTGTTCCTTCAAGCCCAACCAGCAGAAGATAATGGCCGTCCTAGGGGAAAGCCACACCAGTCATGGCAGCCAGAGCAGCAATAGCCACAGTCCCGGCAGAATCCGTAAGTTCACTCACCCATTCAAAGATATAACAGCCAGTATAAGAAACCAGTACTTTCCTGGAGCCATCTGGAGTCCTAGATACCAACAGCCCACAGGCAGAGTCATTCTTCAGAGCATGTGCCTTCCCTTCAGTATCTACAGAAAGAGAAGACAGCAGCAGTGGCTTTAACATCACACATTACAGATAAGGTCTGCTACAATCCTACCTTTCTGTAGGAAACAGGAACCTAGCCAGTATTAGGGTCTGGAACAGCAGGGGTGCACGTGAGAGAATCCAGCAGCCAAGACCGTCTAGATCCAGGTGCAGTACTTCATCAAAACCCTTGACTACTGGGTCATGTAAACAGCCCTCTGATTATACAAGATGCACTGAAAGCTGTTCAGCAACACTTCACATCAAACCCCATTCCTTCCTCCTTATTCCACACATACCTCTGCAGTGTGCAAAGATATGGCTAAAAACGCCTCTTGACACCACCCTCACTTACCCCAAGTAGTCAGCAATAATGAAGCATTCCCTTCCCAGCCCGGGGGTAAGGTGAGCTGTAAGCTTTCTTGGCCACAAGTCAGCAGGGTAGGATCAGAAAAAACACTACCACGAGCACCTGCAACCAAAGCCAGGGAACCAAGAAACACCCAGAAAAGCACAGCACCCAATACAGCCCCAGACTGTCCTGCAACACCCATCCTGCTCTCTTGCTAAGGACCATGAAGTAGGTGTCCTTAGCCTAGCCCTTTTAAATTGTGGAGCCAGCTGGGATCTGAAATCCCTGAATTGTCCAGGTGGGCCCAGCCAAGAAGTTTAGTACCTTTCATTGCTCTCACCTGAACCCAAAAGAGTGCTTGCACCCTTTGAAGAAAACCACAGGGCAAGAGCTGAGCTAATGTCAAGAGATGGGTCAGTATTCATACTGTAGAGCCCCAGCAGGGTCTTCAAATCCTTTTTGTCACTCTGAGTTCTTCCAATGGTTGCTCTAATTGCTCATTACAAGGCATGAGTGCCAGAAACTGAGTGACAATGCTCTTTTGCTCTTTTATTCTTTTGAAGCTGACACTGCTTCAAATGCCAAACATAGGGTGCTGACATGAAAGCACAGAAATAGCCCTTCACATGAAATCTGGAGGAAACAATGGAGCTCAGGAGGCTTTGCAGACCTAAAAGGTGGTGATTCCCTGTAAACACTCTTGGCTATGGGCTTAACAGCTGTGTTTGCAGTGTGGTTGTGCAGGGATAAGCTGCAGGACTGGGCTAGGCCTGGCTGGCAGGTGGCAGGACTGTATGCTCTGTTGGACCCCCACTCCAAAAACTGGAGTTTTGCAGTGGGACTGCTGGCATAACCTAAGCCATCCATGTTCTTTTGTATTCTGCTTATTTCTTTGGGAGTAGATCAACACACACACATCCCAGCACGGTGTGTGCATTAGATGTGTGGGATTTCTAATCTTGACCCTTAATAATGCACTTCCATTGGTAGCCACTCATGCTTCTGCCCTCATCAGACCCTCCAGCTCCTGGATGTCTGCACAGCACTTGTCCCTCCAGCCAGTCCTCACCAGAGGCGTGATGGATAGTAGCTGAGTCTGAGGGAGCCATTTCTTCTGCTCTTCCACCCAGCCCACAGCCCATCTTTGCTCTGCAGGTGTACAAGCCATGATCCCAGCTGGCTGAAGAACGTCACTGTGCCTACCCTGCCCATTGCTAATTTCATGCACCAGGCAGGATGGCTGTTCCACAAAGTATAAGAACTTTTGAGCTGCTCTGCACAGCAGGAACCCAAGCAAATGGATCTCGATGGACTGTGGTTTGAGCAGCACATGTAAACCAAGTGTGCTCACTACAGTGCCTGCCTGGGCACTGGGCAGCCACGTTGGACAGGCACCCAGGGAAAACATTTGAACTTTGTCCGGGAGAGAGGCTTCATCTCTGCAGAAGCTGAATCTTGTGCTTGCTCAGATATCACCACCTCTTGCTTGAGTGCTGAATACTTCATTTGACTGCATTACCTGCTGATAATTGGGTAAAACGTAACAAACAAAGTACTTTGGACCTATAGGGAGGTAGCTTTAATTACACTATAACCCATCAATACTTTGTTTATGCTGACAGGAAAAAAGGCTACATGGAGTTGATGAATAATTCTATATGAAACTACCCCGGGAGAGCTGTAGATCCACCAAGCAATATCTGTGCTACGAACAGTTTCAGGTAATTGCCCTTTCCTAATACACACACACACACTGGACAGGTATGAGAGGCTCTTGAAATGAGTCTGAAATTCATGGAAGTTAAATGCTTTGTTTGAAAGAAGTTGTTATACGAAATAGGAAGCAGCCTGGCTAAAACACGCAGGTTTCTCTCCCTCACAAATCTTTTCCTCACCCATTTCATAATTCTCAGCTGTAAGCACCAGTTTAGACAGCACCCAAGACTACCACAAACAGGGCATGCAGAGGATGAAGGCAGGTGAAGCAAACATCTCTGTGGTCCACTAGCCTGAAGCTGTCAGTGAATCAATGGGAACAAGGGAACTTTACAGACAAGGTGGAAAGTCCATGACTGCTGTTAGCTGGCAGCTACCTTGTGTAGCAGTGCAAACTCTCATGAACTTTACTTTCATCAGATGAAAGTCCATAAACCTGCATGAACTTCCATGAACTGCTCTGACACCTGAGCTAATGCAGGAATTTAGGCCAGCAGATCAGCAACTAGCCAAAAGTTGTTGATAATTCAGTTTTCCCACCAAAATATCTAGTGTGGGTCTTTCAGAAGTGAAATGAGATTTAAAAAGAACAACTAGCAACTTATTGCACCTGTGCAAGAGAGCGAGGATGACTTAAGAACTCATAGGGAAGGGAAGGTACAGAAACTTTTGCAAGGGATGGAGATCTTCACTAGCACCTCTGAGTGAAAAGGGAAACTCACATTAGCACACTCCAACTAAGCACTCAGTTCACCCAAGGCCTCTTGCTAATTCCCACCAAGTCCTACATCCCCTGTCCTCGCAACACCTGATCAGTTGGATCTGTCTGCCTGCAGAAGTGCCGGAGTTCAGGAGAGACAGAGGCATAAGGCCAGACTGAGCAAGCTGAGAACAACCTTGAGGGTCCTTTCACCAGACATGCTCTGCTGTCTCTCAGAGCATCTATGGACCTTCCAAGGCAGCAGTTCCTCATAGTGAAGTCAGACATAACAAAACAAGAACTTGTACATGCCAGTTTCCAGCAGTAGTTTGGGTGAGCTTCTTTGGTCATTACAAGTGCAAGGACTAGTTGCCAGGTTGCACTAACCTATAGACAGCCTCTGCCAAGTGCATCTTTGTCACAGTTTGGGAAGCCATTCCCCAAAGACAGCCTCAAGTTCTTAATTTCTCTCTGCCTGCTTTTGTCAATCGTTTTCTCCCCTAGGAGACCTTGAAGAGGTCAGAGTCCCAAGGTCTCATCCACTTTTCTTATGTCTTTATCTCACCCAGCAAGCTCTTTCTTGCCTACTGTGATGTCTGGAGACCTTTCTGCCCTTGCTAGATGGATATTTTATATTTTCCTCTCTTGTGAGGCCAGACACCCTTAGGGAGAGAGACTGAGGCATTTAATTGCTGTGCACTGAAGAGAACATGTCTGTATGTCCTTTGGTATGTGACATGTAGTGCAAACTCTACCAATGTCAGGAAGATTTCAGGAACGATCAAGGATGGCTCACATCACTGAGAGTTTGCATTATTGATACTGAAGAATTGAAATCCCAAATGGCACTGAAGATGCTGCTGTGAGAGGGAATGACTGTGAGTGCCTCAGTACGAGAGTGCACCCTTAGTGTGATCTCTTTAACAATTAATTGTAGGTTAAACAGAACAAGATTTATGAGCACATTATAAATTTCTTGGCCTCTGTTGGCCTCTGGAGTTGTCTGAGATAAGGCATGTCTTCAATGACCAATTAAAAGCAATAAAAGTCTTAGTTTCATAACACAGACCAATCTAACAAATCATTGACCAGTAACACTGACTGACTCAGCCACGTGACCCAAAACCTGCTCTTGAGCTAACACAGCCCTTCAGTATATAAACTTGGAGTCTGGCAGCCAGAGTCACCCTCTCCTGAACTGCAGAAACAAATGGAGCTCCTGGGAGCAGCCACTGTTGTCCTCCTGATTTGCATTGCTTGCCTGCTCTCCTTTGCAGCATGGAAAGGGAAGTCTGGAAAGGGGAAGATGCCTCCAGGACCAGCTCCTCTTCCCGTTCTGGGTAACTTGCTGCAGGTGAAACCAAATAACTTGGCCAAAACCCTCCAGAAGGTAAGGCCACTTTCTTTTTCTCTCTTTCTTCTGTGGGTGAGAAATGTGTGGCACCTGTGCATGGGGACAACTTCTGGCTATAGCTTGATGAATTGCAATCTCAGAGGAGCAGCAGAGTCATGGGGATTGCGGCTGCTCCCCCTTGTTGCTGTTGCCCTTGTTGTTCAGGGCCAGATAGCTGGGACTCCTCTTCATAGCCATATTTATCATGAGAGGACCAAATCTTGATGTTGCTGGCGTGTGAGGCTTACTGCCTGCAGGGGATGCAGCAGCAAGGAGACTTTTCAACTCTTCTTCTCTATTTGCTACGTGGCCATGTTCTCTCTTGCATTTTTACAGCTCAGTGAAGAGTATGGACCAGTGTTTACAGTGCACCTGGGCTCTGACCCAGTGGTGGTGCTGCACGGACATGGTGTGGTGAAAGAAGCTTTGGTTGATCGTGCAGACGAGTTTGCTGCCAGAGGACACATGCCAATAGGGGACAGGGCCAACAATGGATTGGGTATGTTTGCTGGCTGAGCTCCTTCTGAGAAGGGAAGAGCTGAGGGTGTGTTCAGCAGATTAGAGCTGGAATGTACTATGCACAAAGGAAGACTCCAGGGCGTGGGTGCATCCCACCTGGAGAAGGGAAGGCAAAGTGGCTTCCACCACCCAAAATGGGGAGGTAGCAGAGAAGTGGAGCCAGTTGTTCTCAGAGATGGGCTGGGAAAGGACAAGGGGCAACAGCCACCAGCTGCAGCAAGGGAAATTGTGAGTGGATGTGAGTGATCAATTATTCACAAGGAGGTTGGATATGTAGTGGAGAAAGCCAGAAGCAGACAGCTGGACTACAGAACCTCCAGAGATTGCCTCCAAATCACAGGACTCTGTGACACTACCGTGACAGTGCTCTCCAGAGACAGGATTCTCTGTCACTGTGAGCCACTGTTCATCCCACACCCAGCATGCCCAAGCCAGGTGTTCCCTCTTCCTTCTTCCTCTGCAGGGATTGTTTTTAGCAACAACGAACCGTGGTTACAGGTCCGGCGGTTTGCTCTCACCACTCTGCGGAACTTTGGAATGGGGAAGAGGAGCATTGAAGAGAGGATACAGGAGGAATCTGACTACTTGCTGGAAGAGATCAACAAAACAAAGGGTATGGACCATTTTTAATATATCTTACATTTGAAAAAATTTACTGTTTTAAGAGAGCTCATGTCTTTAGCAAAGAACTGAAGTTCCTATGGATTTGGTCCATGCATCAGATACCCCTCTTTATAAAGGTATAATAATTTCATGTTCATGTACTGTTCTCTTTGGAGGACCCTTCTGTGTCACTCAGAGACTGTGATCTGATATTTCCACTAACAAACAGAGTTTGGATTACCCACAGTAGCCATAAGTAGACATAGTTTTGCGAGGTTTTTTATAGTCTGTAACTTTTCTGAAATCACAGGAACACCTTTTGACCCAACCTTCATGCTGAGCTGTTCTATCTCCAATGTCATATGCTCCATTGTCTTTGGGAAACGATATGATTATAAAGACAAGAAGTTCCTGGCTCTGATGAACAACATGAACAACATCTTTGAGATGATGAACTCCCACTGGGGACAGGTACATTCAGTAGCCATTTCACAGTGGCAACATTCTCCCAGAGGAGCAGGAGGCCTCCCTCCCAATGAAGTTCCATTTTAGTCTTTTAATTAGGAGCCCATGAAATGCTCTGCTGCACAGAAGGGATTTCACTTGAGAGCAAGAAGCACCCTCACCAATGGAATTGTCTTTGCTAAGTGCAGCTTCCCAATAGTCCTGAACACCCTTCTTCTCCAACTTTAAGGTTCCTACTGCTACTGAGCAAGCCCCTACAGCCCTACCAGACTGCCCAGACTCACAGTCCTTCTCCTTGGCTCAGCTGACGGGGTTGTGGTTTTCCTTGGTTTTTTTGTTAATATCAAAGGATGGGTTAATGGTCATACTATCAACCTTCCTGTTTCTTTCCTTCCAGCTCTACCAGATGTTCTCAAAGATCATGGATTACTTGCCTGGCCCACACAACAAAATATTTGCAGAATTTGATGCTCTCAAAGCCTTTGTGGCAGAGGAGGTGAAGTTGCACCAAGCCTCCCTAGATCCTAACTCCCCCCAGGATTTCATCGACTGTTTCCTTAGCAAAATGCAGGAGGTAAGGAGACAGCAGACAGCCCCAGCTCAACCCCAAACAACCAAACACAAAATGCTGAGTCCATTCCCTCTCATAAGTAACAGACATTGGGACGATCCCTTCCCCGTCACCTGTGCAATGGGAAGACCTATCCCAGATATTGCCCATGCTAGAGCTTACAGTTCTGGGTCCGCATGCTCCCCAGCCACCACTACCTGCAGTGCTTGGACAGAGAGAGCTTCATCTGCTCTCACCAAAACACAGGGACATTTTCGCTGTAGTCTTTCACTGGAAAGCAGTTGGTATAGCAAGGGCAAACAAGCACTTGAGTACCATTCAGTGCACAGCTTGAAAGAAGGTTGCTCAAGGCTGTTTGAGTTTACTGCTCAAGGTAGCATTGCAATGCCCCAGATGGTGCTGCACTTTAGCAAAGAAATGCAACAGCTCTAGGTGAAAAGCAAGGCCTGGGATGACATGAGAAAGGGCCACTTTTGTCAGCCAGAGAAACAACCTAGCCTTTTCCCTAGGAGAAAGACCGTCCCAATTCCAGTTTCCACCTGAAGAACCTGATAACGAGCACCTTTGACTTGTTTATTGCTGGAACTGAGACAACTAGCACCACTGTAAGATATGGGCTTCTGCTGCTTCTCAAACATCCAAAGATACAAGGTACCAGTTTGTGATCTCTTCCTTTCTAGCATTTTCCCTGGGCTGGGCACATGCCTACCACCACATCCTTCTCCCAGCTTTTCATCTCTCTCTCTCTCTCTCTTTCTCTCATAATTTACCCAAATGGACAAAGTCCTTGCACTGTCATTCCTTATGGTGGCCAATGGAGGCCCCTCAGCTTCACTGGCATCATCATCAGCTACAGTCCCCTCACGGCCTGGCACCTGACTATGTCCTCACCTTTATCTCCCAGTACTCCTGTTTAGCCAAGTCAATAGAAGAACTTTCTTTGCATGGGCAGCAGTGGAACTGTGTTCTAGTCAACACCAAAACCAACATCAATGTTCCTGCCATCTGTGACTTGTAAACAACTTAGGGCAACCTATTAATGTATCTTTGGTTATATTTACCCGTTTTATGGTTTGTGCCTCTCATGACAGAGAAAGTTCAAGAGG
Organism: Pseudotriccus pelzelni; assembly: GCA_035584735.1. NCBI lineage: Eukaryota > Metazoa > Chordata > Aves > Passeriformes > Tyrannidae > Pseudotriccus > Pseudotriccus pelzelni. The sequence goes on from JAWMRA010000162.1 coordinate 15,798,299, forward strand.
AGATTGACCAGGTAATAGGACGATCACGAAAACCGTGTGTGGCTGACCGGACCCAGATGCCCTACACAGATGCAGTCGTCCATGAAATCCAGCGCTTCATCTCGCTTATCCCCCTGGCTCTTCCTCACACTGTGACCAAAGACACCCACTTCAGAGAGTACGTCATTCCTAAGGTTAGTAGGCAAGCTCCCTTAAGTTCAGGGAGGAGGTGGCAGCACATTTGCCCTTAGGCTGTCAGTTACAGCCAAAAGCCAGAACTGTTGTGGCCTGACCTTGTTTTCACCCAGACCTTCATGAGGGTTTTTCTCAGGCTTCTATAGCTCATTTTCACTCCCTTGTTGACACTCCATGGGCCAAGACTAGAAGAGTAGTGCTGACCAACACATTTGTTCCCTTGCTTTACATATCTGCAGAAGCACAGTGGGTTCACCCAGAGCAGCAAAGTCATGGAGCTGCTCACTACCATCCAGGACAGCCTATGCACATGCTTGGAAGCAAAGTCAGTTGCTGGTTATTGAGCACAGAAAGCTCCTGAGCCACAAGGTGCTGGAGGTTATATTTCCATTCAATGGAACAAGCAAAACCTGTTTGCTCTATTCTCACATACTTCCTGAGGTAGTCTCTGCTGGCCACTGCCAGAGGCAGGTTGGTGGATTAGAGCAGCCCATGGCTTGACCTGACCCAGTGCAGCAATGCTCATTGTTTTTCTGGGTGACTGTGAGCAGCAGGGAAACAGCAGCACATGGGCTGCTGGCATTGTGATTTCCAGCTGTCTGCATAAAATCAAAAGGCAGGATCCAGAGGACTGCTCAGCTTCCAGCAAAGAGCTTTTCTGTCATCACGGTTGATTATTCCATCCCCCATCAATGTCTGGTCAAGAAGAGGAAGAGGATTGTGGCAGGAGTAATTTTTCAGCAGAGGGGAAGTGAGCTTCATTTCCACAACATGGTGTGCTTTCACTTTTTGAGGCTCACAGAAACTAAGGGACATGGTGCATCTACAAGTTCATTATGGTGAAACACTAAGAAAGAGGAAGAATTAGCTGAGGTGTCCCCTGATGACCAGAGCAATGTGAGGATAAATGTTCTGGAAGTGAGAGTGAGCATTAGGGAAGAGCAGCCAAAAACTGTCACTGCTGTGGCATCCACTAGGGTCTCCCTGAAGTTGCCTCCCCAAAAGAAGGGTCCCCAAAGGGAAACCAAAGGCACTGGTAGGGCTATACTGGGAATCTCAGTTTTAACTCGGCAGGTAGTCGAATTGAGTGATCTAAGTTACCTCCCCTTCATGTTCTGCTCTTCTTGTGCTACTTCAGGGAACCACAATTTTTCCTGTCCTCAGTTCTGTCCTCCATGACAGTAAAGAGTTTGCAAATCCATATGAGTTCAACCCTGAACACTTCTTGAACAAGAATGGTACCTTTAAGAAGAGCGACTTCTTCATGCCCTTCTCAGCAGGTAAAGCACAGGCTTTCTCTTTTTCTGTCTGTCAGCCTTCTCCTCTGGTGACTACCCTGCCTCTTCCCAACATGGTCCCACTGGTGCTTCCTTGGGGCTCACTGCTCTCTGGATAACTCTTCCCTGCTGCTCCCATCTCCAGTGGCATGTCCCACCTTGTTCAGGCCTGAAGGCTTCTCAAATCTCCTACTAGGAGTTGCCAATGTAATGACATGAACGGGATCCACTGACACTTTCTAAAACACCTGTCACCTTCCGATACAAAGTCATCCTGAACCAACCTATCTTTCTGTGCTAGCTCTGCTTTTCCCCAGCACTTCTACATGCAGCCGCTCACCTAAAAATAGCCCCAAACTTCCACTTTTTCATCTGTGCTTTAGGTCCCCTTGCTCTTTCTCATCTTGACTTCTGTGATGTTCTCTCCATGTTTGAGACTTCTCCTACTCCTGTTCTTCCTTCATACACCCATCCTAACTGCCAAAGGTCCCACAAATTCTTCTCTTGAAAATGTCCTTAGCAATCCTGACAATCCCTCACTGCTGTGGCTGTGTGTAGTAAATAAAGCTATGCAACACATCTGCTTAGTACAAACTCTTGTCTACTCAGAAACACCTACTAAGTGCTATTTTGTGTTTCTACTTTCAGGAAAGAGAATATGCCCTGGAGAGGGCTTGGCACGAATGGAGATATTCTTACTCATAGCCACCATCTTGCAGAACTTTACCTTGAAGTCTGTTGTTGACCCCCAGGAGCTCAACATAAGCCCAACACTGAGTGGAACAGGCAACGTACCTCCTGCCTACCAGCTCTGTGCTTTCCCCCGCTGAAAAGCACTAAACTGCTCTCTACAGTGTCCTCTGCCTGGCTATCCCTTTACATCTCCTTTACTGAAACCAACAGCAGGAGCATTGGCCCACCTTTCCCAGGTTCCAGGAAGGCAGTCCAAACATAGATATATGCACAGAGTAGACAGCTTTGAAGCCTCCCAGAACTCCACCCCATCACAGGAGGCTGTGGGTGACATTGCAGCCCCTTGCACTGATGCTCTGTCACAGGATCCTTGAGCACAGTGGCTGCATCAATCAGCTGGTTTTCTCACAAACACAGATCCCGTGGCTGCTCCTGCAGCCCGTGTCCCACCAAGATCATGCTTTGCAGACGGACAGCGCTGCATGTGTGTACATTAACAACCAATAAAGAAAAATCTATTTATGAGCATTTGAGCTGTTATTTAATTTGGGGTGGGGCAGTGCCCACATCTGCTGCTACACTGCAGAGTAGGTCTGCAGTGCCTGAGGCCAGCACCCTGTGGGAACGGCTGTTCCTCCCAGGCAAGGGTGTTTCCTTCCTCATCCACTGGGCTCATTGCTGCTGCCTGCAAGGATCTGAGCAGTTGCAACACACCACCAGTCAGGAAGGCTCATGGTGTTGGAGGGGAAGGGGGTACTGCAGCCTGGGGGCTTTCTGCCAAATGAAAGAGTGCATTCCTGTTCTCTGAAGGTTGATGCAAAGGAACTCAGTTACCTGAGTATTTGGGCCTGCAACCACCGCTCTGGCCGCTCTTTTCTACCATCAGTATCACTGCAGGGATTTAGATGTTCTTTACTAAAATGAATTAATGTAGGAGAACAGCAAAACCATCTCTTTCAGATAACCTGGGGTACTCCAAGGGAATCTGATTTTGCTTCTACAACTCAGAGGCATGATTGCAAACAAGTTTTTTCCTCATCCAATTACTTTTAGTCTTGGTCTCTATAGAATTTCATGTAGGCACAAAGAGAAAACTCTCCTGTTCATAAACTGCAACTGTGTGACCCCTGGTGTCCAGGAAAAGAGTTATGTCTTCTTGTTATTTCTGGCCCCAGATACAATTCAGTGCTTTTCTTTCAGTTAGAGGCTGGATGGTTTTCATAAAAATATTCCACCACAGATGATTCTCTTCTGGGTTCCCCTGTTCTTATGGGCCTTGGTTGTGTCTGGATGTTCAGTTTGAGGTGTTTGTCTTGATCTTCATTTACATAGATACTTGTTGTCCCCTGCATCATGGTCATATAAAAGTCCTAGAGGCAAAATATAATTTCTGTAATTGGTTGTCACAAGGTACTCAAAAACTGATTGCTGCAGAGAATTCCCACCTCCCTTCGGAAACGTTTAGCATTATTTTGGAGGAAAGATCTTATTTGCTTACATCTCAGATCCGTCCCTCCTTCTCCCTCAATTTTTTGCCCATGAAGGCTGCAGGGCTAATGCCCATGTACACTAAAACAATGGCAAAGCATTGCTGACCTCTCATCTGGGACTGCATCAAATGGACAGACATGCAACCAGAAACAGCAGTCATGTAGGAGACACAGGCAAGCATGGGGAGGAGGTTACGATGAGCTTTCTATTGGTCTAGGGCTACTCTTAAAGCCGGTCCGGTGATCAGTAACTCAGCAGCACGTGTGCTATGTTGACAAATTAATAGATGGCTTACCTCTGGAGGCCTGGGAGGGGATGACTCATATTCATGTCCTTCCTGCCAGTTGGGATGTTGATTCGTCTGAAGCAATGAACAAAACAGGGACAAACAACATCTATCAACAAGTCACAAACAACTGCACGAAAAGCACAGGTCAGTGAGAAAATGTTCTGTTACTAAACAGCTCCAGAATGCAGGACGTACTCGGGGGATAAATAACCACACAGGGGTGTGGTTATTTGGTATAATATTCAACATATTTTAAACTGGATGCCAAAACACTCTTTCATTTGGAACGATGACAGGGTCCACTTGACACCTGCCCATGAGAATGACCTTGCAGAGGGGAAACATCAATCCCTGACGGTTGTCCTTATAAGAACATCCAAAATCTATCTGGTCTTTTAACATAGGGGAAAACCTTTGCTTTCACATTTATACTTGAGAGAAGAGAGGAGAGAAAAAAGAAAAAGGAGGGAAGGGAAAGGGGGAAGGGAAAGGGGGAAGGGAAGAGGGAAGGGAAGAGGGAAGGGAAGAGGGAACGGAAGAGGGAAGGGAAGAGGGAAGGGAAGAGGGAAGGGAAGAGGGAAGGGAAG
>JAWMRA010000162.1:15802909-15827124 GCA_035584735.1 Pseudotriccus pelzelni
AAGGGAAGGGAAGGGAAGGGAAGGGAAGGGAAGGGAAGGGAAGGGAAGGGAAGGGAAGGGAAGGGATGTTCAACAACAACTACAGGAAAATCGTCTCCCTCAGTATTGTTACCTTACTTGCTAAAGTAAGGAAACAAAGATCCAACAATGCAAAAAAGCTGGTCAAAAACATCTGTAGGCTGGTAGGGAAAGAAAAGAGGCCTTTTAAGTGGAACTGTCAATATCTGGTTGCCAGAATGCTTCATGGCATTCTTCCTCTGTGGGCTGGTTGACTGTCTCTTTGGTGGTGCAGATGATTTTTTCACCTCAGAGATAAAAAACATGATGCTACAGAAACTCCTAACTCTGGAAACCCTAGCACTAGGGATGTAGGCAAAGAAGACCCACCCCATGGGCTGGAACAGAGGAAGCAAGTGATCAAACTAAACATATTACAAAACACCTTGGCAATGTTTCTGGAGCCAAATAACACCATTTGTAGCGAGAGGATGATTTCCTGTAGGAAATGAGAGAGAAATCCACTGAAGAACAATGGTGATAGTTCGTGAGTTTTTAATTTCCTGCTATTTAAACAGACCACTTGGCAGTGCCCTTTCAGTATTTTAACATGAATTTTTCTTTTATCCTTATGAACCCTTCAAAGTCTAGGCTGAGGTCCAGCCTGTGAGAGACAGAGCAGAGACAATTGGAGAGTCAAGGGATGTGGTCCTGAACTTTCCAAGAGCTGAAGAGGGTGTTGAATCAGGTTTCTGATATGGAGATCTAGGCTCAGAAGCAGCAAGGCACCCAGCAGATGGAAGGTAGTCACCTGATTCCTGCTGTAGTTCTTCCACTGGAGAATACAGACCACTGCCAAGATGATAGCAAGGACCAAGGCCAGAATGCTGGGTATTCCTGCGGCTACTCCAACCACCCAGGGTTCATACTAACTTACAAAGAAAGACAGTCCAGTCATATGCATGCAGTGTGGTCCTTTAACACAGAGTTAGTAGCTGAGTGGCTTGCCACAGAACAGCAAGAAAAGCCAATACGAGGAATAAACCTAAAGCCCTGCATCAAAACAGTAGCTTCCAGCCCAGCTGGACTGTGAACTGGGGTGGACAGGGGAAGCAGAGGTTTGACTGCAGAGGGAAAAAATTCCATGTAATCAATTGCATTAAACAATGAAGTATACTCTTACCCCAGAAGAGCAATCTGGCTGAGCAGTTGCATTTCCAGATGTCTGCGCAGAAGTCTAGAAATAGATGGTTATAGAACATATACAAAGAGTGTTTCATACAAAGCAAGCAAGGGGAGAGTCAGCAGCTGCAAGACTCCAACAATAGCATGTGGTCAGTAACACATGGAGCACCCAGCTGTGCTCCAAGGTCATGGCCTGTACTTGCCAGTCATAACCAAGAACCCAAATTCTCCTCCTTCCAACAGTGTCTCCGACTGAAGGGAAGGAATATATGTTTTTCCTCAAAAAGGGGCTTGAGGCTGAAAAAAAGCATATACAAAGCTTATACAAGAGATAAGCACAAATATATCCCAGAGAAAGTTGGACACAGAAGGAAAAGCAGCACAAAGGGAAGTGGGAAGCCCCAGAAAAGATGTGTTTTTGCAACAGTCTGCTCTCTGTCCTCTCCATGACGCTGGAGGCAGCCTTGCCTAGATGCAGGGCTCCAGCAAACCTCGTGTGCCCTAACACAAAACTCTGGCATTTTCTAGCCATTGCGAAGTGTCACACTCAGCTCCAAATTATGGGGGTGCTCCAGCGAAGACGAAGTCCACCACACAGGCAGCGATGACCACAGGTGCCTCTCTTCTCCCCTCTCCCAGACTGACCCACCATCTCAAGCTGACACTGCTGCAGCTGAGACCTGCAGGACCCAGCATCCACCCCAGACAGCCCTGGGGAGAGGGCTCTGGGAACAGGCCGGAGGTCAAGAGCTGAACGTGTCTCCTCAAAGGCCACAGGCCAGATGGGTCTTCTCTGGACCCCCGCAGATAACAGATGCTCTGTTTAACAAAGAACAGCCATGATCAATACCCACATCTACAGCCATCTTTCAGCAACTCAGCAGTCAGAAAATTGCCCTTCCCCATTCTGAGGCAGGCTGTGGCTGGGCTGATTGCACACACTGGCTATGATTCAGCATCACAAAAGCAATCAACTGATTCCTGGCTGGATAACAAAGCAGTGAAATGCCATTGAACCCTGACTGGGAAGATGCAAAACCAGAAGGAGTTTGTGCATGAGAACAGAGACTACATTTCACAGTGCAACAAGCAGGAAGGTAGGATTAGAAATACCAGATCTTTTCAGGCCCCCAACTTTTGGTGGTGAGAGAAGAATCTTGTGTCTTTTATCAAAGAATTGGCTATCACATGTATCTTAACTGAGTGTCAGGACATATAAAGGACCCTCTGGTAACTGCTGTGATAGCTAGTGCCCTGCTCCCCTCACCACCCCCTCTCTCACTGTGAGAAAACAGAAATGAAATCTGAAACAACACACACATTCCCTTTGGTGTAAAGAGCAAGAAAGAAGTTCCATTGCATTACAGGCTTAGCAAAATAACTTCTAGCTGGATCTGAAAATTTTTAAAGAAACAGGAAAACGGGCACAAACACAGGAATCTGGGTACTTTAAAGCTCTCACCTTTATTGCTGCAAAGTACCGTCAGCATCATTAGGACAGTCTGTCAGAAGATCCACATCAACACTCACTAATAAAAGTAGAAATTCCTCTTCCAGAATTCCACCCCCCAGCTCCTACAGTTAACATGATGGTGTGCAGCCAGCTGTTCTTCATCCTAAGTATTTACTGAATTTACTGTTGGATTGTAAAACCATGAGAATGACTTTGATGTCTCCTATAGGGAAATAAACCAAACCCAAACCAAACTCCCAAACAAATCAAAACAAAGAAACAAACAAAAGCAAACCAAACTGAATAAAAAAAAAGGGGGGGGGGGAAGAAAATTAGAACTGAATATTAGCAATTGGGAGATGCTTCTGGCCAGGTGTGGAATGGGGAGGGGTGCTTCTGAAGTGACTGGAAATGATAACATGCGAATATAGTAATTTGGGCAGAACAGGGCAGGCATGCTAGTTACTCCAGAGAAAACAAAAACTCTGTCATGCTTTTGAAGATATGAGGAAACATGAACTGGTTTGCCTGAATTGTTTATACCATGTAAGGCTTCTGAGTAGTCATGGCCTTATTGTTTAATTATGCCGGCATTTACACCGACAGCCCCTGAGTGAGAAAGGATAAGGCTGTGTAACCCCACTACAGTTTGGGAGCTGGAGTACAACAGTAGCTTGTAAATCAGCAAGGACTTGCACCTGCAACCTTTGAGTCCCAATCTAATCTCACGTGCCTGCTTCTGTAAATTCAAGGACAGATGAAAATGACAGAAACACATTAACTCCTCATTGACCAGATTGTTCCCACACATAGAAAGGGAAGTATTCAGAAGAGTCTCTGTTAGATGTGCTGTCTGTCAGTTAGATGGGATATTAAGACTCTGCCATCCGGGAGGAATGTAGAAAGGTGCTTGAAGACAGTTGAAAGCTGCTCTTAGCCTCTTTTGCTGGTGAAGTATTACTGCTGGAAGCAATACTGGGCACATTATATGGGGAGCTCTGTGGGCAGCTAGGGCTGCCTGCAGGGATCAGTGCTAGTGACAGTGTTGAGAATAGTACTGAGGAGAAGTTTAGCTTGAGACATGGGTTACTGGGACAAGCAGTTACTCTCCTATAATCCAGGGGCAATTAATATTCATTTCTGTATGAAACAGCTCTTTTAAGACACTTAGGTGTGAGCACTAGTCAGTCCCAGAAATGTGTAAGAATTAAATGAACTGAAGAGAAAGAGCAAAGATGCTGAGGTCTCCCTTCCAGCTGAAACTGGTTCTCTGCAAGGTGTCAGGAAAAGGGCAAAAGAGCTTTGCTTTGCATTCACAAAAAGCCAGTAGAGAGGGAGCCCACAGACAGCTGCCCTTTTTCTGCCTGCAGAAGTTCTGTTGCCATTTACTGAGGAGGGAGAGCCTGGTTCTTCAAAGCAGAAGGTCAGTACAGTAAAAGCTTGTGAACAGCAGGTTGCGGAGAAGAAAGGCTCAAGATGCAAGTCATGAGAGGTTTGGATCAGTCCAAGTCCTGTAGTCTAGGAGTGGAGCACAGCACTATGTGTTGAAGACCATAATCCTCAACAAAGTCAAAAGTTCCAGAATTTATCCTCCCATTACAGATACCAGCAGGAGATTTGTTTAGAAATGTAGCCTCTATATGCAAACAATGAATACTGTACTGGAAGTTTAGCTTTGGCCGGCTTAGCTACAGGACTGAAGATGTTGTGAAATGCCTCTTGGCATGCAGACACAGCTAGCAATCAGCCACTGAGTGAAAAGGATCTCTTTCAAACTTCTTAGAGGTGCAGGTACTGCTGCATCCAGGCTGCCAGCTGGGAATGAAATATAGCAGACATTTCTCACCCAGATTTCATACTGTGCCTTCCTTGGACTTACTCTGTGAAATGCAGCTTTGTGAATAGCTGGCTTGTTAATTTGAGATTGGATTTTCATACCTGCCCCTTCTCTGAAGCTGTAAATTTATTTCTCTCTTCTTGGCTAAAGACAGTGCACTTAATGAACTTCATTATTATTTCTAGGGCTGTGCACGCAGGTTAAGTGAACATTTGAAAAACGTTTGAAAAGAAGGAGCCACATCAATAATATATTTACATATGATCACCTTTCTCAGGTCAAGTTCTTTGTGAAGCTACATTTGTATATGCAATGGAATAGGTCTGTTACTCACAATAACCTGATTGGTAGCCCTTGATTTGAGAAGAAATGTTTTTCCTAGCTTATTCCGTCACAGTACCTGACCAGTGTTAAACACTTAATTGGGACACAAGAATACAGACCATATAACTCCTTACTTAAAGGAAAACCTAGTTCTGCCCTTAAATCTCCAACAGTGACTTGCAGGGCAGTGGGTATTTGTGCCCTCTTTTGACTTTAATTACAAAAATCAGGATTTGGGATATCCTAAGACTTCATATTTGGAAACTGAAGTGTCTAACCTCCTATCAAGCAAATAGGGAAGGCCATAGCAAAACACTGAAAAATATGCTGTTTCTTTCAATTGTCCCATGGTTTAAAGCCAGTGTCTCAAGTCACTTGCAAAAATAGATTAGTATACAAGTTTGTATGCTAGCCTCATTAGGAGAGACAAGGATATCCTTTACATGAACCTACTGACCTTCAATTTAGTTCCTTCAAAAAAGAAAGCAGAGGATGCTTCTAATCCTCCTGATTAAAACTCCTGACCATTGCTCTGAAGTTTCTAAATGTAAACTGAATGTAATTAAATATTGTGAGATCTTTCTATGCCTGCACGGCTCCTGCTTTTGCTCACAGATTGCCCTGACGACTCCACAGTAACTTTTAAGGGTCTCTGAGTACCAGTTGCTCTGGTCAGGTAGGTTTCCCCACAGCATTGACTGCCTGCCAAGACCACATTTTGGGTAAGAGAAAGCCTTTTACTGCAGCTGAGGGAAAAACCAAACATCACAACCCTTCCCTCTCCCTTCTTGCCATTCAGTAACTCATAGCATCCTGCAGACCTGGAAACAGAAGAGAGACCACAAGGAGACGGGCCTCTTCCCCAACCAAATCCACATCACTGGGACCCTGCATCTCAGTGCAGAGAGCCTCTCACAAAAGGGAGGGGAGTTGGATAAATGCCATTAACACACATCCGATGATCAGGTGCTCTGGATTTACTTCTCCGTTTTAGCACAGATGCTTCTACCTCTCAGCATCAGCTCTCCAACATACAGATAATACTCCCTTTCCCCTAGCTTTTCTTGCACTTGCTAAAATTGTGATTGCTGATGGGCAAGGACCACTCCCTCTTTGGTGCCTATACAGCTCCATGAGTAACAACTCATCAGTTCTTGGATGGAGCTGGCACAGGCCATCCACTGGGTAGGGCTGAGGAAGAGAGACAAAGGGAGATCCCAAGGGGACCAATATGGGAAAGTGAGAGAAGATCAACAGAGGTTAGAGAGATCAAAGCCATTCATGTATTATTTCTGTTTCTATGCCATTAACAAGTAACTGTGCTGCACTCCCATAAGTCTTCTGTTGAGCAGTGAATTCTCATGGAATTAGTTCATTATTACATTTCAGAGGAGAATGTTACTATAGACTCAGACTCAGCTAGCTGCTAGGAGGAGGGAGATGTCACTCTCAGCCACTCTCACCTGGCCGTTTTGAAACAGATACCAGTGCATTTCAGCTCCCAGAACAAGAAATATCCTCAAGGGTCCACTTCATGATCCAAAGCACCAGTCTCCTCTTTGCTCCAACTGCCCTAAGACCAGGAAATACCTCCAGGACAAAAAAGCTGGGGCAGATACTAAAATCCAAGCAAATATCTGAACCTATCTGTTGCCCCATAAGGAAATGCACAGCTAAGGATCAGCTTGACTGATCTGGTCAGGGCAGAGAATGGGAGGATTAAACACCTCAGGGAGCTTTTCAACCAATAGATAAGCAGTTCCAGGGGCCTCACCTCTCCTCCTCTTTGACCTTCTTTCACTACTTCCATCCAAACAAAGCCAACCAGCTCCTACTCACCATTTTGCTCTTCTCCCCGAGAAATCCCTGCATGCAGTAACAGCAGACTGCCCAGCCAGGCTTAGTGCTCGTTTTAGGATGAGTTTCTCTTCCTCCTAATACATGAACTGCGGACCTGCAAAGAGGAAGAGACGATGGCATTTTTCTTGGGCTGACTCAGACAACCTGGCTGGGTCCCAGCACACCTGACAGAGCCAGGTCCCTGCCAGGGGCAGGGTCTAGCATGCACCTGGGAAGCTGGGCTTCAGAGCACTGGAGACTCCACCTCTTCTCTGCCAGAAGGAGGGCAAATAAGAGCTCCTGGCTCCAAGAGGATGCTTAGGGTGAGCCACAGATCAGACTGAGGGGAATCCTGCTTTTGCTTTCTAAGGCTAGCACTTTGTCTGCCAGAGTACTTGCTGGAAATGCCAGGACAAAGTGAAGGATTTCTGCTGGCTTGATGCTGAGACCAACAAGCCTGTCTGGTCTGAGGCATTGTTCTTTGTGAGTTGTGCCACTGGGTACTTGTATTTTTAAAGGATGAAGAATCTTCTGACAGACAATGGATATTCCCTTCATCAACTCACACATGGTGACTGGATGGTCTTTCGGGCACTTTCTGGAAAATTAAGTCCTGTTTCCGTAAGTAAATAGAGAAAGAAAGGGCCAGCCCTGTCACACAGCGCTGGTGGCAGACAGTGTGGAAAGAGATATTAAGGGAACATGATAGTTGAACAGTAGAGAAACTACAAACCTGCAAAAGATCTTTATACACACAATAGGTAGATCACGCACACAGTAAGAACCTATCTCGCTGCAACCACAAATATCTGTGTCTGTCTTTAACAGCTGTGACTCCAGTTCATATCCACCTTCTATTTTACCTCCCATTTCCCACCGGCTTCACTCGGGCTGCATCATTTCTAACGTTTCAACGTTGCTTTGGACTGTAACTATCCATGTGACTGAAGACTCACAGGTGTCATTTTGGAAGTCATATCTACCTGCTGTTTTGACTGACAGCCTCTAGGTTCATTCCAGGGTCTTTCTGTGCCATGGAACTCTGATGCAGGAGGCTACATGGGGATGCTTATTCCTTACTTCATCTCCGTTGCTGCTTTGTCTTTGGGAACAGCTGGGAGGAAATTCAGTCACCATGAAGGTTTGGGTAGCTTTGACACACCACAGGAAATGTTCTGGGTGGTGGGACACAGATGAACTAGGTATGTGTTGGGGAAAGAACACAGACATTGTTCTCAGCAAGCAGGGTAGACATCAAGAACTAGACAGAAAGAGGAAGAAAGGCATTTTAGGTTCTGCCTGTCAGCATTTGGCTGCCACAGTGCGTGGGCCACAACTTTGCAGTAAGGAGCATCTGCCTCATGCTCATCCTGCTGTCCTTTGCACAGGAGTTTCATGTCTATGTCTTTGGGACTGCTGAGGAAGGCCATAGCCTGTAGTGTAGCAAATGAGCCTCATCCTTTGAGGTATACTTATGGACTAATTCCCAGATCCCTAATGTTTATCACTGCAGATCTGCCTCTCTGCCCACTAAAGTGTGAGTGCAGAACACGAAACAACGATGTAGCCCTCTGGCAGACCAACTTCTTTCTCTGGCCCACTTACTAATGTTCTCTTGATTGCAAAAGCAAGACAAGCCTAAAGGCTCACAGAAAAGCGCTTCCTGCAGAGAGTAAATCCCAGCTGGTATTAGCAGAAGACACAAACAACAGTTGGCAGAACAAGGAATATAATAAGAAATTTCCTCCCCTTGGAGAAGTGGAAAATGCATGAATACAACAGAACGTGCAACCGAATCCACAGTTTTTAATGAATGCAGAGACTTGCTCACTCATTCTGGGCAAGTTACATTTATGATTGCCCCCACACCCTCCTCTCCTCCCCCTCTAAAAAATTATTTTAGTTAGTGAAATGTATAAACCATACAAATACCAGAATACATACACACACATCAGAGGGTCTGACTTTTTTTTTTTTCTTAAGAAAATTTCACATGTTTAGAATTATTGACTGCTAGGTCCAGTCAGTACAGCAGAAATATTCTACAGAGATCATTGGTTGAAATGCACAGTACAACAGTTGTGAGCACACTGTCACAAGAGACACCTGGATGAATGCTAATGAGTGTAGTACATCTCTCAAACCACATTGCAAGTATCTGAAACACACCAGTCTGGGGTAGATGGGAAATTACTAGAACAAGGAACAGAGATGTTAAAGTACACATCTACAGCTGCTACAGTCACTTTTCCCTAGAGCCATTGCTGCCACTAGAGGATCAGGAAACTTGAACTGCTGCTTGCCACCTGAAACTTTGCTTCTGTTTCACAGGCATTGATGTCACATTTTATTTCCAGACCTGAGTCACTGTAATTTTGCTTGAACTGGAGCAAGGAAAAGAAGGACAAACACACACCTCGTCTAGCAGTGCTCACTTTCTCAGACCTGCATGGTCAAACAGCTTCAGATCAGAGGTCTTGCCTGTAAGAAGGCCTCAAAATTTGAAAAAAGAAACAAAGCAGAGCTAAAAAAACCCCCAAACACAAAAAAAAACCAAAACAGAGATAACATGATTTTATACAGTCTGCAATAAAGCTATAGTCAATGGTACAGTATTGTTCACTTTACATTTATTAAGGCTTTGACTACTGGTCTTCTACATGCACATTTTATATACATATAATCTTCCGTGTGTGTGTGTGTGTGTGTGTGTGTGTGTGTGTGTATAAATTACTTTACTTTTCTTGTTCTAAGCAAGAAAATATTTTCATGCATTTGCTTCTCCTAGTATTCACAATACTTGGACCATATCCTATTCAAGGATTTCTGGAGAGGGCTGTATCTATTTATTATCCATCTGAAAATGCCCTCATCTCCAGGAATGTCGTTTGTGCCTGACAGTGGCGCTGGCCCCATACTTCTCCACAGTAATACACCAGAGAGGAGGTGTCACCCTGGAGCCTGACAGCACATTGGTTATGTAAACATAATAATCCTTGGATTATAAATACTTTATTAAAGCTAGCACACCTCAGCTTTCAGCTCATAATTGCCCATGAGTGCCTTAATGAAACATTCAGAATAACGTCTTTTTTTAAACTGCCATATCAACAGTTCAATTACAGTGGTTCCCCCAAAAGCGCAGTTTTCCCTACTTTTTCCCAAAGAAGTGTCAAGCTACCTATTAAGTCTTCAAGCCTGTGGCTTGGTAGCTTCCATGAGCAAACAAGAGCATGTCTGAGCCTTATAGCCCAAAGTGCTCTAAGTCACCATCTCACTTGTACCCTTGCCATGAAATTAAGAGACTGGGCTACGCACCAGTGACGAATGGGGAAGAAGCAGAAACCAGAAGAGCTCTTCTGTTCCTATTCCCATGCCTGCAAGTTGCACATGTTTGACAGGTTCCCACAGCTCACCAGAGCTGACCCATAGCATGGCCTGTGTCCCTCTCCCTCAGGGACACCCAGACTCCCTCTGCTCCCTTTGGTGAGATGCTCCAGCTAGCTGATGTTGCAGAGCACTCCTGTGTTGTGGTGGGCAGCCCTGGGGAGAGCAGCTCAGCTGTGAAAGGGAAGGGCTCACAGGGAAATGATAGTGAGCAAAGGAAGCAGTGAAAAGAAGGCTGAGAAAGCAGGCATGGATGGAGTAAGGACGAGAGATTCCTTATTTAAGATAAGACCTGGACTGCTGCCACGGTCCTCTGAGCTGCCTTGCTTGGTGGTGTAACTGGAGCATGCTGTCAGCATTCCTGTTGCTAAGCTTTGCCACCATCACAGAAATCATGCTTTGCATCCCACCACAACATTTCCATGTCAGCCACCACCTTTCCCTTGGGCACTGAATCAAAGTACCTCCATTCAATGTACATCATGACAATTACTGCTAATCAGACACTGGGCCTTTCTCATTTACTGGGATCCAAGTAGCTAGAAGCCCTAAAGAGACTATCCCTGTCTCCTGCCTTGCTCTCCACTCAACAGTAAGCAAGACAATAAATAGAAGAGACAGAAGGAGTGATGAATGTCCAGCCATCTGGTTGCTCTCTTATTGCACAGAGTATTTTGGGCTGGTAGGGGAGAGTGGGTGGCTCAAAAAGTCCTTTGAAAAAATCCTACCGGGTGTCTGTCCACATCACCTGCACCAGAAAATATGTTCAGACAGCTCATGTGGATGCTTGGGGAGTATCACCTAGAAACAAGATATGCAAGAGATGAAGGATTTTCTCAATTCAAGTTCAGTCGTCACTCAGCCTCATGGCAAGTTGTGCAAAATACAATGTTTATGCCCTGGCAGGTATGATTAGAAGACAATTTTTTGGTCCTGGGTACGTTAACAAGAAAGGGTCATGCTAATAATTGCAGAGGCAAACCTTTGAGACTGGATTTAGTTTTAGTTACAGAAAATACTGTACACTGCTTTTGGCCAGGTGCACAGAAGCTTTAAAAAAAAAGAAGGACAAAGATCACAGTTAAATGCCTCAATCTTCATATGGGGAATGTCTGTGAGGAACAGTCAAACTATTTTCTCATGTGCAATGCATCCTGAAATTTGGTACTTATGTATCGGGCATGAAAACCTTTCTTGTTGATGGTGTCATCTGTATGGAACCGAATCATGATGGAATCCCCTGCAGAGTAGATTTCTTCCAGAGGCTGCAGAAAAGGAAAGAAGACAGTACATAGTGGTCAAGTCTACAGACTAAATAACTGTCTGCACTATGATGATAGAATTTAAGCTCACAGTGAAGACAGATTGGCCAATAAACCTGAAGACTGAGCGCTCAGTACCTCCTGCTCTGATCTGCCTTCCTAAGTGTATTTTTCTTGCTCTTTATATTTGAAGACTGATGCCAGTCCAATCTACAATGCCAACTCTTCCAGTTATTTTTTTCACAGGACTTTCTGGATATTCTTGTTCCAGTCTTCAGGTTTACTCTAATTTGACATTGTCTTTTCAGGAAATGACACAATATAAACTGGACCCTGTTTGGCAGCTGAGGCTCTCCCAGGGTTCATTAGCAGCAAAATGACTTAAGTACTTATCTTACATGACAACTCCGATTATCTCCCACACTGTTGTGAGTTGCTACAACGTCCTTGTGCTTCTCTGCAGGACCAACACTTTCCCAGCCATTCTTCATTTGTCAGTATGCAGGCAGGTACATTACTACTCTGCTACTCTGAACTATTTCACACTGAGCTGCTATGCCTTTGTTTATTTTCCAGACCATTTCACCAGTTTGTGAGGACTTCTTCCACACCTACTCCCTGATTGTCTCTCTTTAAATTCAATAAGAATTTTCTCCATTTCATTGCTGAAGTCAAACACAGACCCTCTGATTTTAAAAACCACACATCATCACTCATGCTAGAGTCACTTCTGTTAACAGAGTTGCAGGTAACAGTTTAGGAGACAGCACACCATTCTAGAGTCAACAAGCAGCTCTGTAAGTCCCTCCACCGTTGGCCCTTGCCATAGCACGGCCGCAGTGTAACCTGGCTTCAGGCAGGAAGGGACTGAGAATGAAACTGCCCTTTGGAAGCCGTTTCCCACATTTACACATCACTTTTGCAGCAGGGCTGGGGCACAGCAGTGTAGCAGTCTCATGCTGTTGTACATGGCCCTGGGCTAAAAAGGGACTGACAGCACCGTTTTCCAGCCAACTCTGTGCATCAGATAAAATGGCTGTGATTTCCAGCCAAAGAGGAAGAAGCAAAACCCGGTCACAAAGCATTCTCATTACCAGTTTGTGACAGCTGCCCCTCTCCAAAAATGGTATGACGGTATTCTTTCTTGCCACCCCCAGTGATCCCTAAGAAATCACCACCATCATGCCTTACCCCTGAGCCACAGAAGCGTCCCAGACGGGGTGCAGTGCTGTCGTAACCATCATAAATCTCCATGTAGTCGTACCCACAGTCAGCCTCCTCCTCAATCTCGAACATCTGGAATATTAGCTCCACCCCATAACCATCTTCAGCTACAATCACCCATTCACAGTTGGCTTGACCTGGGTAGTTGTTGTCCCCAAACTGAGCATGGGAATATAGCTCCTTAGTTTGTACTTCAGCCTTTAAGAGCCCACCACACTCTGAAGGAAGAAAAGGGCACAAAACAGTCTCTCAAAGGCCTTACCTCCCAACAAAGACTCATCCCACTTTTGGGCCGGTCATGAGCAGAGAAGACCTCCAGCTTGAAGTACAATAGGGAAGGTAATTAAACACTGCACCAAACTACCATAAAACAGTGAATTCTCGAGTCACCCATGAATCCACAGACCCACAGAGCTAAGAGAAGCTTGGTTCTTTTGGTACAGAACACGCATGGAAAGAGCTGACCAGTTTAAACTGGCAGGATGGGGTTCTTGACACATTATACTCTGGGAAAATGTATTATTTTAGAAAGCAATTGCTTCATTCTTTGCACTTGTCCTGTAGCTGAAATTCTCCAAGTATTTTGTAAGCAGTAAGTTGAAGCACATCAAAAAAATGGGGAGCAAAACAATCCTTTTCTGCCCACACAATATACAAAAGTAGCCCTGTGTTTGTGCAGAAGGTGTACTTTAACAGAGTTTTGCTGCAGCCAATGAGGAAGATGCCTGTTCACCAGTCTCTCAAACACTGCCACTCAGAGCACATTTCACCTGTTTACCATGGCAGGGATTTCAAAGAAGTGAATGTTGGTACAACACGCCCACCTCTGGGCTGCCACAGATAAGAGGATCAAGCTGTGTCTGCACACAGCACAGCTCTGCTTCTACCATAATCAAATGTGGGCCTGCTTTGTGTGTGGGCCAGTATGTGGGCTAAATTGCACCACCTCCTTTTCCGATGGTTGATGTGGAACAGAAGGGATTGTTGCTCAATCAAACACCTCCAATTTAAACAAAAGAGCATGAACAGGAATGTCCAATACCAAGAGACCTCCGAGTTGTTACAGAAGCTGATATTTATGATATTGTGCCAGCAATGGTCTGAGAACTGAATATACAACCAGTTAAAGTTCAGGCTAAGCTTATTTGGGAGAAAACTGTGTCTGGTTTTGCCTAGTAAAAAAATGTAGTGAGACTTGATGATATCTTATGACACTGGAGTATTGGCAGGCAACCAGCTTACCTGTGCTATGCTTTGCCTGGAAACCTCTCCTTTGCACAGAAGCATCAGAGTAAAACCTGAGGAACATCTTGTTGGTAGAAGCCACTACAGGGTCTGGTTTCTTGCTGCCACAGAAGCGGCCAAGGATAGGTGACTTGCTGTTGGGTCCATCATACATTTCTAGGTGGTCATAAGCACATTCTTGGTGCTGTTCAATCTCAAACTCATTGAAGGTCTACAGCAAGAATATGGAGAATTAAGACAGACATCTGTAAATCTGAGTATGTGATTTAGCAGAGGATGAAATGCCAAGTGAGAGATAGATCAAACAGTCCATCTGTCCCACTCCTCCCACAGAGCAGTGTGCTTTCAGACAAGGGTGGCAGAGCTCAGAATTCCATATCAATGTGCCATGTTGCCTTAGCTTTTCTGCCTCACATAGGTGCATGACAACACTTATCAACTGCAAGCCTTATAAGCATTTATTTTATTCCACTGGGAATCCTGCCCAGCACACCAAATGGGCTGATCTTCAATATTACTTCCATTGAGCACAGTGGAAGTAATGCACAGGCCATCTGCACAGATTTGAGCATTTCCATAAGGCCATGTTGTAAAATGGCCCTGATGCCCCTCCCTCAGCGGGGCTGGGGACCAGCTCAGCCACAACCTTATTTAGATACCACCCCAACAAAGTGGTTCACAAGGAGAGGTAGGGGTGGATGGGCATGTTATTGCCTGTAAACAGAGGGCAATACTTCACAACTGTCATCTGCTGGAGTCTCCTCTAAGCTGCCTCTCCCCTCTTGGTGTCCCTCTTGAGACCTTCTGCCCTTTTGCAAGCCAGGGCAGCCTCCCACAACACTCTCCTCCAAGAGCCCCAAACAGAAATCTGTGGGCATCAACCTCCTGCTCACACAGTGGTGGCAGGAAGTCAGTTGAGCTCCTCACAACCCAGCCTGCTTCTCCCCTCACAATCCTGCTCTCTGGTCACTCACCACTTTCACTCGGTGGCCAGGTGTTGCAGAGATGTCCCAGGTGCACTCTTTCCGGCTGGGATACTTGTCAGGCCAGTTGGGACTGCTCATCATTCCCTCCGCACCACTCAGCTTGTGCTCACAACCAGCTTGAGAGAGTAAGAGCACATTGAGGCAAGTCTCACATGGGAACCCTCTAATGTCCTACATGCTCCTTTCTGCCCACTGAGACCCCTCAACAGGGCAGAGACAGCGAAGGCTTCAGTCACCAAACAAGATCTTTTAGTATTACTGCATAGTTCTGTTGGGTTTGTCCTATACTTTTTTGTGATAACCTGTCAGCTGGTGAAATGGACCATCTCATTCCCCCGGGCCTCATTAACCTCATTTACTTCCTCACTCCCTAATTATTCTCCTGCTCCTCCATCTCACCTGCCCTGCTCCCAGAGCGATGGTGTCAACCCCCTCCACCATGGTGACTCTGGTGCTATCTCAGCCTTGCATTGTTTTGCCAGCTTGGAAAGCTGAATCATGGAGAGATCAGACAAGGATCAGAGACTATACACAGGAAGGCCGTGGCAGCACACAGCAGGGTTATTGGTGCAGGAAGAAAGGTAATTTTGGCACCAGCAAATGGTGCCATTTTTTTCTGACTCAAACACAATAATTAAATGAAGCAGCAGTGACCAGTCTAATGGTGATGTCCCACAATTGCTCCTTTTGCTAGCCCAGCTTCTTATTTCCACCCTGTCTCCCCTGTGGCAATATAAAGTACAAGACTGGGGAATGGGTCAGCCCCCTATCCCTTTTCCTTGGGCAGTTTTTCAGTTGGGGCTTTTTAGTGCCCCAGCCTGTTACATTGTACAAACTTCCACCACAGGGCAGAAAGGACCCTGAATCAAGCCATGCTTGAAGCACCTTGGCTTTCCTGAGGGTAGGAAGTGGGGACCTTACCTTCTTTACAGTCATGGCCATTTTCATGCAGCATGAAGCCATTTCTGCACTGGCATATATAGCTCCCAAAGGTGTTGATACATTCGTGCTGGCAACCACCATTGTCTTTGGAGCATTCATCCTTGTCTGGGCAGGATCAAAACAACAAACACTGAGTTGACAGTGAGGCAGACTACCACAGTCACCAATTGGGAGCCCCGTACCCAGGCTGGCAGATAGCAGTGCAAACCTTCAACCTCTACTGCTGGATTAGTCCAATCAGCTTGTTAGCCCAGATACTATTTTCTTCAATTGTCTATCATTTAATAAAATACATCACAAATGTATTTTATTTTATAATGTAAGTTTAATAGTTAAAGACTCCTGTCTAAAAGAAACCTATAGCTGTTGTTTCATACTTTTAAAACACAGTCCAGGAAAAGTATCACATAAATTCACTAGCCTAGGCAAAAATCTACTGGCCAGCCTTTACACTTTCAATTTCCTGCGTGCTCTGATGAGCCCCCATTTTTAAATAGCTCTGTCTGAAAGCACAAACAGACAGATAGGAAGAAGATCTAAGGTATGAGCTGCTCTCTGAAGCTGAAATATGCCCCAGAGGATGTTCAGGACACTACATTCTTCAATCTCACTGTTCTGAGCATAGGATCTGCTCATAGTTTCCAGTTCAACTTAACTTATGAGCAGTTTATCTCCATTTTTTCTTGGGACACTGCCCTCCCTATATCTCATTAACCCCATCTGTCTTCTCACTCCCAAACATAATACCAGATGAAACATACCCACCTCATCTTTCCTCCTGTTAGATTTAATAAGTCAAACGCCTAGCCCTGATTCTACTCTGCACCTGTCTTAATTCAAGGCCATTTTGCCTGATCATCCGCTGCAAAATCATTAATACTCTTCGGTCTCTGCTGAAAAGACAGCATGAAATTGAATTTCTACTTCCAAATGTCATACAATTAACCTCCAGAACTGCCTGCCAGCAAAGGCCATCACTGACACAAAGTATTCAGAACAGAGGATAAGGAACTTCCACTAGCACACATTGCTTTGATGGGAATAACAGCTGTATAGAACACTACTAAAAATTTTCTAAATCTTCTAGTTTCAGAGGAAAAAGCTTTCCTTTAATGACTCTAGGATTGGGTTCCCCATTGTTTTCTGCTGTGGAAAGACTGGAGGCATCAGTGCAATCCATGCATCTTGCTGACACCACACTGTGAAACTGGACCATGCAAGGCATTGAGAAACCAAGATGAACGTGACACAGCACAGAGCAACCATGCTTTAAAATGTAACCATGTCAGGCTCTGCCTGATCTGACAGGAGGTTGAAGAAAATTCATCAAAACCAAGAGGTTTGGTCAGAAGAGAGAGCTAAGCAAGTGAAAGGATGCAGCCACCTACCAGAGAAGTAGTGAACTTTAAAGCCTTTCTTGGAGACCGTGTTGTCTGATTTGAACTCCAGTCTCATGTTGTTGCCATAGGATGTGATTACTTCAGGCTTCTCTGAGCCACAGAATCTGCCATGTAGCTTGGAGTCAGAAGCCAGTTCACTACGAACCTCAACATAGTCATATTTACAGACCTGACAAGAGAGAAGATTTATTTAGTAGTTCTGTGGACTTGGAACAGAGAATTTCAGAGGAAGGGGACAGAGGCTTCACTGAGAAGGAACAGAAACAGTCTTGTACTCAAACACACTCCTAACTTTCTCAAAATATCCTCTGTCAGTTTTCTCATCCCTTCCCTTGTTGCCCTGGATTGTGTTTATCAGAACAGCAATGGTTCCATTTAATTTAGCTAAAATAATTTAGCTTATCCAGGAGCCTGACAGTGTTGAATGAACTTCAGCAGCCTACTGAATTAAGGAAGTGCCACTACTCCCATTTACAGTGGGGAAAATGAGACCTGAATGCTTTGTTCAAACTCCACCCTGCCCTTGGCAGAACAGAGAACAGACTCTTTTACTGGTATTTCATTTATCCTTGAAGAATTCTACTTCATTGTTCATTTTCAATTATTTTCTTGCAAAGGCAGCACTGGGGAAGTGGGGGATGGTACACCTATTAGAGATGGAAAATACCTACAATTATGCAAAACTGGCAAAGAAAATAAGCCCATTGTGCTGGTTTTGGCTGGGGTAGATTTATTTTTCTTCACAGTGGCTAGTATGGGGTTGTGTTTTGCATTTTTCCTTAAAACAGGGTTGATAACATAAAGATGTTTTTGTTGTTTCTGAGCAGCACTTCCAAGTCAAGGCCTTTTCTCCTTCTCATACTGTTCCACCAGCAAGGAGGCTGGGCGTGTGCAAGGAGTCTGGAGGGGATACACTCAGGACAGCTGATCCTAACTGACCAAAGGGATATTCCAGACCATACAACAACACGCTCAGTATATAAAGTGGGGGGAAGAAGGAGGAAGGGGGAACATTCAGAGTGACAGCATTTGTCTTCCCAAATAACCATTACATGTGATGGAGCCTTGTTTTGCTGGAGATGGCTGAACACCTGCCTGCCCATTGGAAGCAGTGAATTAATTCCTTGTTTTTCTTTGCTTGCTTGTGTGGCTTTTGCTTTATCTATTAAATTGTTTATCTCAACCCATGAGCTTTTCTCACCTTTACCCTTCCAATTCTTCCCCCATTCCACTGGGGGGAAGTGAGAAAGCAGTTGTGTGGTGTTTAGTTGCCAGATGTGGTTAAACCATTACACATATTTATAATAGAACAGCTTTAATCCTTCCACTCTATAGAGAAAGCAGATTCAGATTTCAAGGAGAACAATCACTGTTATTGGTGTCATTATATCAAGGGCAGGAAAAGAACCAGAAGCTCTACCAGTAAGACAGAGCCTCCTCTTCCTTGTACCCCAAGGATTTATCTAGTTCTGAGTTAGCCAATAGTCCCACCTCTGACATGCAGAGACTGGTTACGTACATCATTGCCTTCCAGATCAAACACTTCGAACTGCAGAGAGATCCGGTACTGGGCTGGAGCTACCACCTGCCAGACGCAGTTTTTGTTAGTAGGATATTCCTTGGGCCATCCAGGGCTAGTAATGGTCCCATTGAGCTTGGTGATGAAGCCCCCACAGGCAGCTAGAGAGGCAATAAATGAACACAAGGTTTACTTGGTTCTGTTCAGACACACAGACTGGGCCACAGTGTTAACTAGGAGATAAATCAGATCTGGATTGGTTCAAATCCCAGCCTCCAGAACAGGTTTAAAATGCTGGCAACTGTGAAGAAGACAGAAATCTCACCTGCCGTAAATCACCAGTGAAACACAGAGTTAGGCTGTGTCCCTGAGAGGCACCATGTAAGACTGATTTCCTTTTTAATCTCTCTTCTTGGGCTTACTGTGAATCAGTTGACTTGACATGCACAACACAGTTTTAAAGGCTAACTCGATAAATTCACCTACGCTCAGTGCTACAAACCTTACTATTTCAAGTTTATCAGTTACAGAACAATTTCAAGATAATGGAATCCTAGGGAAGACACCTCTGTCAAGTCTTCAGGGGCTTATTATATGAGGACTGCTTCTTCTCTAGGAAAAATAAATTACAAAGTCAAAGACTTAGCTTTATTATCCCATTTTAAAAAAAAAATTTAGGACATCTCAGCTTCGTCCTCTTGTGGAAGGGCAGGGCTTTACCTCAAAGGAGTCAGCTTCAATTTGTTCCTTTGCTGCAAAATTCTATTTGCAATGAAGCAATTGTTTTTTTCTATTTTTCTTGCTGTTTCTTGACAGTAATGAGATATGGCCACATCTTCAAAACCTACAGGGACAAAAGCTTTCTATGTCTTGTTCTCAGCACCATTTTGCATTAAGAGAACTAACCCAAGGGAGCAGCTTCAATATAAATAGTGTAGCAAGCGTGTCTGGAGAAACAAAAGCCATTTACTCCGTTGTATATTGCTACGTTTTCAAAGACTATCCTTTCTGTATTGCCCACAAATGAAGTTTAAAACAGGAGTGAAGTTTAAAAAACACTTGCCAAGTTATAGTGGTTTGCCCTAGTTATACTGGCTTGACCACGTTATACTGGTTTGCTCAAAATTGCAAGGAATTAATAAAAAAAAAATTAAGGTAAAGCTTCCAAAAGCCTTTTGCACACACCTAACTCTGCCCTCAGCAAGTCAACAGCACTCTTCCCCAAACAGTTTGACAAAAGCAGAAGTTAGGGCAACCTGGATAACTTTGAGAGCACCACTCACAGGGTGTGGCGCCCCCTTCATGTCTCAGCTGACAGGCAGAGCTATGAGACAAGAACAATGGGTGGATTTTCAGCACATCAACAGCTGTATTGTTGGTAGGAGCAAACACTTGTTGCGTGAGATTAACAGTATAAACAGAAAGCTGACACAAACAGTTTCTATTGAAGGTGTGGGACTTTTTCCTTCATAACAGAGCAAGGGAATTTACTCTTCAGTAGACAAACGTCTGTTTTGCATGCAGACAAAACATTGATATTTTATTATATGAAGCAAACATTTTTCAGAAAAAAAAAATCAGTTTTAGATTTATATACTTTTGGGCCACTCAGTGGTTAGGTTATAATGCCTATCCTCCCTTATGCTGTACTGTGGGAGATCTGGTCTGAACAGCAATCTCTGGCCATGAAGGATAGCTGGTTTTAGGGACGTTTAGCAGTAAGAAGCAGAGTATTTTCAGTTTTTTAACCAAAACTTGTTTTTCAATGGAAGATGTTGACAAAAAGTAATTTTTTGGTGGGAGAAAATAAACCAAAACAAAGAGGATGTAGGGGCAAGAAAAATAATCTCCAAAGGCTGTTAAATTTAATTATTAGCCATAGTACCCATCCTATAGACAGATGCCTCAATCTGTAGTTTACTTACCTTCACAGCCCCTTTTATCAGCTGTCAACTCATAGCCAGGCTCGCAGGTACATTTGTAACTGCCCAGTGTGTTCTCACAGTGCTGCTCACAACCACCGTTGTCCGGCAGAGAACATTCATCCACCTCTGTCAGGAGAAAACCAGAACAAGTCACACTTTCCTGACCATCCTAACCTGATACTCCTCATGCAACCCTTCCAGACAGAAGGAACAGAGCAATAGCTGCTCGTCTGAGCCCATGGCAGTGGGCACTGCAGCAAACCTCACAAGTGCTAAAGCACTCCTAAACATGAAAACATAAAGGACTATTTATTACTGTTAGTAACAACTAGTGCTTTTTCTAGACAAGAGGAGGGAAACAGAGGCTCCTGTAAAGACTTGACTGCCTTTTGTTCTCATTTGCCTATTTTCTTGTTCTGTTTGTTTTAAGTTCCCTATGCTCTTGAGTGACAGAAACCACCCTGTTATGGTGCCCACAGTTAAGGGAGCTGAGGGAGGTCATACCCCACTGAACAGGGTGCAGCAGAGGAGCTGGGAGGACACGCAAGTAGTTCTGCCTTTTCATAGGCACATGAAGTCTCGCTATCCTGGGCTTTGAAGTCAGGCTCTTCAATCACTTCTCAACAACTTGAACTGACGTTTTAATATACAGATAGCCAGATGTCCTGGCTTTTCACCCTGACCCCTGATTCCACATGCATCCCTGAACAGATGTTTTTATGAACAGGGGGTGGGTTGGCCTCAGCTAGCAGCCAAACTCCCACCCAGCTGCTGGTTCACTCCCCACCTCCTCCCACTCCAGTGGAACAAGGGAGAAAATAGAACGAATAGAAGCAAGAAAGCTTCTGGGTTGAGACAGGCAAATTACCTAATAATTACTGTTGTGTTAGATCCCACTTTGAAACTTCACAGGTAGCCTGCAGGTGTGTCTACCCAGCTTTTGCACGCTGCCCTCAATTCTGCCCACAATGCTAGAAGCTGGCTAAAAGTTGTGCAGCTGTGTCTACTGTGATGCTTGGTCCAAGCACATACACTCTGCTCCTCAGCTGAAGTTACTGCCACGGACTTAGAAACAACCTACCCATCCAACAGCTACAGGGTTTCTGGTTCAAATATGTGAAGTATGAGCAGACACTGGAAGATCTAAGCTGCCAGCAAAAGCTACACAGAAAATACCTGTCTGCAATTGTCCTACTGTGCACGTTTACACATTTTTACATTTAAAAAAAGAGAAATAAATTTATTTCTCATTATCTGTACCACAAAGAAAGCACCCCAGTTCAGCTGTGTAACTTTCTTCCCCTACAAATTTGCAGGAGAACCTCAGATTCTAGAGAATGACTTGCTGTGTCTCCATGTAGTGCTAATCCCTGAAAGACATTCTGCCACAGTCAGCCTGCACTGTTCACTCCTGAAAGAAGCCAAAATGTCTTTAGGAAGAAGTACTCTCTGTGTCTTTATGGAACCTGAAAAATTTAAACAAGGAAGTCCAGACACCATGAGAGTTGTTCAGGGACTGAACTAAACATGACAGTATTTGCAATCACGCTTTGTCACAGCCCATGAAGACCTCTCAAATGTGCAGGACAATGGACTCTGTAAATTAAACTTTATTTAACTATTTCTTTTTTTTTTTGCACATAAGTGCATGGCTTAAGAATTATGGGTTATAGATTATGAAATCTTATGACTTGAATGGTGAAGAAATGAATTCATGTGATAGACTAATCTGAGCAAAGGGGATTGAGCCCTGACAGGCTTGTTTGCTGTATTTCTTAATGAGCTCATGAACTAAATTTTAATTCACAGAGTACATTCTCCTGCAAATTTGAGAAATCTAAATGGACCATGACACCCTTAACACAAGACAAAAATTAAAGGAGAAAGGACTTTTGCAATCCAAATATTGGCATTGCAGCTATTATTTCTGTACAATTGTCACTGAACCTAAGAGAAACATGACTGTCTACCTTGCAGCAGTTCTGCAGGTATTTTCCCAAGCAGTCAGGTATTTCGTTCTAGCCTCCATCAAGTCACCAGGAAGCTGGTAAAGGACCAGCTCTTAAAAAACAACAAGAAAAAAACCACAAAAAAATCTTAGTCTTAATCACATCTTCCTGAAGAGAATCTCAGTTTAGGAACACATTTGTCTCTTAAAGCACTTAGATTTTTTTTCTGGGACTCTCTTTGCAGTCAGATTTATCATCTCTTCAGAGGCTTCTTTTGGAATAGAACTTAAGCATAGAGTTGTTTTTAATACTCTTTGTGCAGTATTAGTACCTTATTTGAAAATGTCAGTGCCCCCTGGCATGGCCAAATGGAGGTGACATTCTGTCCAGCTGTGCCACACCAAGTGTTAGTGCCTGCACTGATACTGGCCCAGCAGGCTTTCTTTGTGCCCTAAATCAGGGAGGCGGTGTTTATACCTCAGTATCAAGTAATTTGTATGTAAATTTGATATTTGCAGTTGCACAGAAAAATCTCACAGCTCTTAACAAGTAGATACAATGATAATTGTTCATTTAGGGATGGCAGTAGTTTAAGGGATGAATCGTACCCAGCTTTGACTGTGAGAGATACTAGATCACATACCTTTAAAGAAATTTGCTGCAAAGCCTGCTTTATTGATGGTTGCATCAGATGCAAACTTCATCCACACTTTGTTTGAACTGGATTTGATGTCTTCGGGCTTCTCGTAGCCACAGAAGTGGCCGATCAGTGGGCTGTGTTCAGTGAGGCCATCCCGGATCTCCAGGTAGTCGTACGAGCATGCGTCGTGCCATTCAATCTGCAACAGGAAAAGTGTGTGCCTGTACCTCGCTAGTATGGGTTCTTCAAGCCAGGCTAGCTCCCCAGACAGACTTTGGCCAGAGATCAGCTCCCCAAACAACTGGCTACAAGGTACTTGCCTCATGGCTGCCACTGAGCTTTCCTGCAGTTGGAATTGCATTCAAGACTAGGCACATCTCAGTTCTACCACAGTTTTCTGGCTATCCTCTGGCGAAATCCAGGCCCTGACTGTCTAAAAACTGCTTTTTCATGAGAAGCTGTAAGAAACAGAGCAGAACAACTGCAAACAAAAAGGTTCAGGGAACAGCTGCAGGGTCACAGCTAGGAGCTAATGGTATCAGCCCTTTACAGGACAAACATGGTAAGTGTACCCAAGCTACAGCAGTCTAAGGGATAGATGGGATTTATGCACCAGCTAAGGTCCTGTCCACTCCTGTCTGTGACATATATATCAGTTATCAAAGACCATTGGGAACCTAACTAACAGTGTAAGACATCCTATAACCAGTAGGAGAAAACCTTCTGTGAGCTCTTCAAAGCTTGTTTGCCATCTGGGAACATGATGTTTCTTAGGGGAGTCACATCCTTCAATCTGCCAAGCCCCAGTGACATGAGAAAGAGATTTTCACCTGGATTGTGACTATTTACTTTCATTTTACTATATGAACATATAAGGACTCATGAGCCCTTATTTAACATCATCAACACTTTTGAGTCCCTTCTAACTATATTTGTCTAAAGCAACAGTTTTTGAAAACTCATCATATTTAAAACCTGGCTTCAAAATCTCTAAGCAAATGTCTGGTGAGAATAAATAATATTCTGAAGTAAGTAATGGCCAGTCTTCGCGAACGAAGAACCGGGGAAGGTCTTTACACCTTCCAGCCTGCGCATTGGATT
>JAWMRA010000162.1:15827224-15891054 GCA_035584735.1 Pseudotriccus pelzelni
ATCCCTGGCTGGAATCGAACCCAGGCCTTGGCGGTGAAGGTCCTGCGATCTAACCACTAGGCCACCAGGGGCTCCCATTCTGAAGTAGTTAAAAGATTTTTTAAAAAATTATTATTTACACCACTTTCTTCTTAATTTTAAAGGACCTACAGAGGCAAAGTAGTATCTGTAATATAATATACAATGACATTTCTCACCTCAAAGGCTTGGAATGTGATTCCTATGTGAAAACCCTCAGAAACTGTGATCTTCCAGATGCACTCTTTGGAAGGTCTGTAGTCATCTGGGTAATTGGGAGATTGGATCTGGCCAGCATCTTTCTGAATTTCTCCACCACAAATAGCTTAAAAAACAATGAACAGCAAAACCATGAGATTGCAGGGTTTTCCATAAGTAAAGCCCGCTCCTAATTCAAATCTGTATCCATATCGCCTGTTATACAAAGGCAACACACAAGTCATGGAGGTTTTTACAAATCTAACATCTTGCCTTAGTGACAGTGTCTCCTGTCTTGCTGTGCCAATACCCCTAGAAGCTGAACTCACAGGGACAGAGAATTTTTATGAATTTTTATGTTTCATACTCCTAGTTGCCTTCATACCTACTTGAAACCTGCGAACAGCACTATGAACCAAGAAAAGTTGGCAAAAAACCCCAACAATAAAAAACAAAGTTGCAAATCTAATCCAGCCACACGATGGCAATATTAACAAGCACAAGTTGAGCTGTTCACCACCAGACTGACGGCTGTGCATGAAAAACTAAGTTTCACTGTCAAATATGAGAATGAGTAAGTTTCAAGACCAAGAACAGAAAATTCAGTGAAAACCTAGTTTAATAAAAAACTGGTAGAGACATCAGACAATAATATTATGTATAAAGACGATAGCGTTTCAACAAAATTGTCTGCAAGACTACATAAGAAATAAAAGTAAGATCACAGGCTAAACCCTGTGTTACCCCATGATGCATGACACACATGTCTACAAAAGACATATGAATGTTTTGGTTGTGTTCAAAGTCAAGCAGACAAGAAGCACCAGCACTAAGTGTAAGACACATGGTACTGCAATGACACCTGCCAGACATCAACCATCCTCACCCTTGGGTTCTCCCCACAATGCATTGTATTAGCAATTCAGATGTGGGTCTCCCTATAGTGTCCTGAAAATTGCTTGCATTGGATCTTGGGTTTGCATTGTAAGCTGTTAATGTAACCTGGTTACAAGCACTGTTTTATTAGTGCAGTGCTACAGTCTTAGAGAATAAGTGCTAAAGCACCACCAAACAGTTGCACCAAAAAATTCAGCTGCAGAGCACAATTTAGATTGTAGTTTGAGTTCATACATTCAGAGCTACAAGTGGTGCTTGAGAAAGCTCTGAGGGACTCTTTAAAGAACTGTCTCCCCCATCTAACAGAAAGAGGACTATGAGAGCAGAGAACTGACCTTTTTTTTTTAAGAGCCATAAAACTGACAGCCAACAAATAATATTTTCTCCATCCACTGCAGTAGTTCAGACAACTATACTTGGAAAAGACTTACGGTAAAATGGAAAAAACATCTGCTGACAGACCCTGAGAAGGCAATAACGATGACAAATTTGGGACTGCCAGCAGTGCTGTAGGGCAAAACTGCCAAAATCTTCCCATTTTGAATCTTATGAAAAAAAGGGGACAGAATGACTGAACTAAGAGGACACTTTCCCTACATTATCTGTCATTTAGTATGAAGTTATTCTACCATAATGTGACTACAATGCTTCTGCCTCTTTCCTCCTATCTTCTGAAAATTCTTGGTCCAGGACTCAAAGGAATCCCAATCCAAAAATCAGTCCTCACCCACAGAGCTTCCAGTAAAGTTCAGATGCACCAGCATTTACATGCACTCTTACTAAAGCAGAAAACAGAGAAGCAGTGCTAAAACCCACTTTGGTTTTTTTAGTACGTGAGGGAGGAGTTCAAAAGAAAAAGAGGAACTAACAGCAATACAGAAAGATTTTGGACGAAAACTGATAAAAATTAAACATTTATGGGCAAACCTTCCTGGAAATAAAAATTACTTTTATTGCCTAAGCACAGAAGTCACAAAACAGCTGAGCAAGCCACCTGACAATTGAGGAAAGAAACAAGCCATTACCAGAGCTTGCTTTAGAGGGAAATAGGGATTAAGGAAGATTTTTAGAAAACTTGCCATTTCAGCAAATAAATTATGGAGAGAGATGCAGATAATCTTACTACCTGCTGCTCCGACAAGAGGAGGCTGAGCTAAGAAAAGAACTATGCAATGTGCCAGCACTATTTCTGTAGTGCAAGCTGGTTTCCACTGGTCATACTCTGTGCTTGCTCTCAGGCATAGCCAATGGGAAATTTCTTGCAGGAAAGGGTTACATAAAAAAACAGTCTTGAAAAGGCAGGGAAATATGAACAGTTGGAATTTGTTTGACCACTAGATGCACATTCCACTTCCAGTTGCTCTATTCAAAAGTCAAGTGAAGCAAGCATTGCTCATATTTACTGAACCTTTAGGGATCAGTTATCAATCAACAGGAAACATGGGAAATTATCAAGAGAAAAGAAAGTCACTTTCCAAAGTGACTCTGGAATGTAGTCAATGTAAATTTATTTTCTTCCAATATCATTTAGCAATATTAAGCATGATGCCATATACACTAGTTTGATCACTTCTAATTCCAGCAAACTACCATAAAAGGGGTGTTACAAACCACATGGTCCAAGCAACAGCTGCTTTTCAGAAGAAATATTAAAAAAGAAAAAAAAAAAAGAAATCAGGCAAGATACCTCTGTCTCTGGGGGAACAATTCCTGCAGAAACCAGATATTTCTCCTGTGAAACAGATTTGTTAGCCCCTTACTGCTGTGAAATCCTCATGTGCTTTATTTGCACTTCCCCGACAGTCCCATGTTTGCTTCACTTCCCTCTGTTAGTATCATTATTCATGAGTTTATTGGACACTTGGGCACTGGGCTTCCAGCATCATACTTGTTCCTGTGGCTGAAGAAAGATGATGATGCAGTGTCGGTACCAATATAGTCAACCTCAACACTGTTGACAATGCTGGTACTTCTAAGAAGATGCCTGCTGCCCGGAGAATAACGGAATCATTATTGTAATTAAAAAAAAAAAAAAAAAAGCGCATGTACGGGAAAGGGATGTTACTGATTTGTAGTAACTGTGGCAGTGTTGCTCCTCCTCTGAAGTGGTTTCATCATCCCAGTGCCAAGCAAGTTTCTAAAGTACGTGACCTGTAGAAGATCTGACATGCTAGCTAATTTCCAATCTTCTGTAAGTAAAACATACAAGGGAGAAACAAAAGAACAATCTTTGCACTTGAGAAAAAAAAAAAAAAGAAAAACACACCAAGACAAGCTATATTAAGTGATAGAAAATGTATGGTCCCAACCAGAACTTTGCCTACTAAAATAGTGAAAGAAACTCCTGCTACACACCACACTGCTGCTTGCAGGGGCTGATTAGAGCAAACAGAACCTGGCCTATGTACAGAAGCTATTGCTTTGTGGTGCTCTCCTGTTGTGCCCCCCAAAATGTGATGATCTATTTGGAAGATCCATGACTTGCCTACTGAAACAATGCACAAAACCTGCCAATTCCCCTAAAAACAAAAGCATGGCTGTATCTAACCACCCAGTGCAGCAGAACTCCTGCTGAACCCATAAACCCCCTGCATCCCGTTCTGCCTGCTCCATACAATGTGACAGACTTCTAGCTAAGGGCTGTACCTTCATAGACCACAAAGAAGCCTTTCCCCAGGATGTTACTGCTGCTCCGGAACTCGATCCACAGCCTGCTGTCCGTGGATATTACTGGTTCAGGAATCTTGTCACCACAAAATCTGCCTACAAGGCAGGAAAGAGACAATCAGGATCTCTGTGATCTCCTGACTGATGGGCAGCACAGTGTAACAGGCACCTGTGGCTCCAGGAAGCAAACAATCTGCGGTTAAAGTAGCTGTGCTTGTGGAAAACACCCTTTCATTCCCATCACTTGTGCTTTTGAATAAGTTTCTGTGTCCCCCTGCTGGGAGCAGAACCCAGTACTCACAGATGAAGCCTCTGTTACCCTGGTAAATTCAAAAGGGCTCATGCTTTGATCACATAAGTGGGCAAATGAGCTTCAATGAACTATCCCCAGTCCTTCCAGAGATGTGACATTAGGGAACATTCTTTCCACCTACTAGGCCTTGGAAACTCCTTCAGCATTTTGCACCCAAGAGCAAATTGTCTAAGTCAAACCAAGGGCAAGACAAGGCCACCCTAGTGAGGAAAAAAGTCTTATTCTCTGCTCAGCTTCTCCCAGTTAAGTTTCTGCAGTCATTTAATTGCTTTCAAGAGAAAGAGACCTTTTTGCCCCATGGTTCCCCCAGCAATAAGCTCTCTGGCATGCACCAGCACTGGCAAATATCCAAATTCACGAATAAAGGATGAATCTTGAAACTGAACAGCTGCAGATGCATCTTCAGCCCAAACAACCTCAACAACCCCAATTTGGTGCTCCTCTACCTATTCAAGCCAGATGCTCCTCAAAGAAATAGAGCAAGCACCAAGTATGCCCTGATAGTCCTGCACTTGGGTCAGGAGCTTGCACGGCGCAAACGTGGTTTTTCACTTCAGCTGACATCAGCAGTGAATTCAACATGGTCTTGGCACCTTGTCCAACTGAATCCCACTAGGATTTTGACAGAGGCAGAGAACACTTCTTCAGCTTGAATTCAGTCAGGACAGTGGTGAGAGGGATCTTGGCAGCTTTGAATAACCCCCACTGGGTAAAAACCTGGTTAATGCCTGTCAGCCTCTTTGTTCCCATTACCTGGCTGGGAATGGCAACTTTTTTCTCTTGCAGAATAACCCATCCAAATATTATCCTGAACCCAGCTTTACTCAGCTACTGCTGTGCCCTCAAGCTGCCCAGTACTGTTGGGATAGCATGACAGCCCCTCCAGTGTACCAATAGCATCTCCCACCTCCACCCCCACCCCCAAAAGGGATGCTAAAAACCACATCAGTGCTGCAAAGCTCCTTCCTCTAGAGTCACTGAGCAACTGCCTCCTGGATTTAGACTTGGAGTTTAACAAGGGTGTCAAGAAGAGGAAAAGCAGATGAGGAACAAGAATGAGCAAGCTCCTCAGAGTGTGATAAAGGGCCCATTCATAAAAAGTTATACACCATTTAAAGGCTGGGTTTTCACACACTTCCCTGGGAAAATATGCAGCACACATGTATATTTTCTCTCTGCAAGAAGCCTGTGCTTTCACAATTCACACTAATCCCCCTCCCCACCCCCTGCTGAATTGCCGTCTGTCTGCCTCTTCCGAGCTAATTTCATGGGCTCAGCCCCATGCGGGAGCCGTGGCCACTCATGCAGCGTTTCCTTCCAGATGGAAACACTCCCAAGTCCACCTGCACTAGGGGACGGGGAGGTGCTTGGCTTCTGAAATACCTTTAAATTACTCTGTGGAAAAAAAAAATAACAAGGAGCTAAGTTGCAGCTGCTGGAGCAATGTTACCTGACGCATGTGCAGCAGAGAACAGCAATAAATGCTGCCAAATCCAAAACAGGCAGGAAGCAGTAAAGCCAGCTGCCAACTGCAGTGAAAGGTAGGCCCACGGCTTCAGCCTCAGCACCTCCCCTGGTACCAGGGCTAGGATGTCCAGTAGGGCCAAGGAGAGCACCCAAACCTCTCTAATTCCTCTGACCCAATGCTGACTGTCGCAGCCCTGTGCTGCAGCATGGGGCACAGCCACTCTAATACAGATGGGGATGCTACACAACCTGATTTCTTCTTTCTTTTCAAGCAGAAGGAGCTGTTTGCAATGCAGCATTTTAGATGTTTGAGACATCAAGGTTAGGGGATGAAGTCTGGGTCAGAGCCAGTGGAAAAGTAGGTGGGACTCCTGAACCACTCAAGGTGACAGCAGACTTGCAGTAACAATTGCAGGAGGCAGAGTAATAGGCAGGATACAGAGGATCTGCACGGCTCAGAGAACAGCACAACTTCTGGGAGTGGGAGCAGGAGCAGAGCAGAGTCCTTGCACAGTTTGACACTCTAGGCATGGTCTAGCAAGTTCCCTGCTAGGAGTATAGAGGCTCAAAGTACAGAGTACTCTGCATTTGTAAACACAAATACTTGAGAAATAATGGCAGGAGTTTGGGTCAGGAGCTGTAGGACAGCTGCTTCGTTCTGACTGCCTGACAGTTCCATCTCAGACTTGGGAAAGAGCAATAATAAAACTCCAGAGACCACATTTTTAGTCCCAGCCAGGGCCCTGACTCACTTCCCTCCCTGCATCCTTTCTCAGGCTGGAAAAGGAAGGAATAAAATCTTTGCTACCAAAGGCCTTGGAGTATGGATCATTTGGAATGAATACAGCACACAAATATCTCTGGATGGAGACATTAAGGGATGGCCAGTGCACTGGCTGGACATAGGGTCTTCCCAGGTAAACGAAGGTTTGTTTCTGTTTGTTTTCCCCACCCACTCCCCAAAGCATCAAGAACAATACACGAAAAGCAATTAAAATGAAACAGGTACTCGCCCAACAACGGAGCCTTCCTCCAGTAGCCATCACGCACCTCCACATAATCGTACCAGCAAAGGCGACTTTTAAACAGGTCCATTGATGTGAAATTTAACATAATCTGAAAGGAGAGAGTACACATTTCTCTTTGTAGAGGGAGTTACTTTAGAAAGCAGATACTACACATTGTATTTCATCTCTGCTACAGTGCTGCCTAAGCGAGTATGCAGGAAAAGACAGTCAGGCAGTTGGTGGGATTTGTACATCAGCTTTCCTCAAAAAGAAAGGTTTCTCCAAGGTATTTTAATGAAACCATGACAGTACATGACAGCAGATAACTCTTCACAATCAACTCTGTAGTTAAAAGTCAGTGCTCCTCAGTTACTAAAATGCTACTTAAAACACCCCAGTTTGGATTTTTAAAATTAAAAATTGAATCTTTGGTTTTCAGTGAATATCATAGAGAAAGACAAAACACACTTTTGGGGTCTACACCTTCATATAAGTGACATTTGTAAGAAAAATATAATTTTGCTGATTAGGTTCCACAATCAGATCATCACAATGATGCAATTGGGTTCAGTGGCTTTACCAAGCACAGCTTAGCATTAAAATGTTATTACTTTGGTCTCCTTCCTCACAGCCCTTGGTCTGGGTCCATGGAGGTCACCGATGGGGTGTACTTGTATCTTTTTCCTCACAAGATTTGACCCATGTATTCATTTACATCCATAGTCTGCCACAGAAACGTCATTAGACTAAAGCAGATGTTCTCTCCCAGAATCCTGACTGGCAGCCCAGAAGACAGTCTGCAATGATGTCACTCACTTTTTTCATGCTTTTGCAGTTTTCTGACTTTGGACAGCAAAAGGTTTATCTGTTTCTGTGCAGATGAATGCTACAAGCCCAATACCTGTTCTCAGCTAACACCGCAGTGCTACAATGCTACTTTGTACCAATCACTGCATTTGATTAAACAGGTAAATTGAAGCATTCAATCTGATTTATTTTCTTTTTTAACATTAGTGGCTAAGTATCCAAACCAACACAACTCTTCTGAAGAGGCTGAGAAGCAAAGGGAGAGTTTACAGTAAGATTCCACACCACAAAACTCCCAGTGCCACAGTTTTCAAACCCAGGCGGCTCTTGGCCCTCCTGCCCCAGCGATGCTCTCCCTGCAGCTGATGGCAGGAGCTCAGCATGGCATGCAACTGGGCTTGCAGGTGACAGAACCAGGTCCTGGAGCCAGGCAGCTGTTGCAAAACGAATGAACTCTGCACTCTTCTTTGTCCAAGTCTTAAGCATGTGTTGAGGGTGGTCCTCAGCAAAGTCACTCTGCCAAGGAGCTCCCAAGCTGGACTGCGCATTCTTGCAGCCTGGTATGGCATGAAAGGCCTGAAGGGCTGGTGTCACTGGATTAAGGAAAGATTTCATTTCTACAGGAAGATCAATAAAACGGAAAGAGCTAAGAAGAAGGTGGACAGGGTGGGTGATTGATGCGCAGCAGGGCTTGGCATTTCAGAGCGGGAACTGGGAGTTCCCTGACAGGCATATTATGCCTGTGTGACAGGGGCAGGCCACAGATGTCACTCATGGCTCCTTGTGTCCTTCAAGGACCCCAGATGGCTGGCACATTTTATCTAACTCATCTGACTGGCACCTGGCTTTAGAAGGTGAGCTCAGCTGGAGATAGCAGGTGACAGGAAATGTCCATACAGGGTTCAGCCTCAAATTGAGAGGAAGGATCAAAGATCAACACACAGTCCAGACCTGGGAGGGGGCTCTGCTCCAGAAGTACCTCTTCTCTCCTCAGAACCGTGTATCCCTGACTCCATCTCTGAGAGGACAGCACTGGTGCTCAGGAGCATTTTCAGGCTCCATCCCTGCACCCCAGACATACAGAGATCTTCTGGCAGCTGCTAACACTGTCATCACAGGTGAAACCACGCGTGAGGGAAATGCAGAGTACACCTTGTGCTGGTGTGGCACCTACCTTCTCCCCTGGGGTCACCGAGATCCTCCAGACACAGTGGGAATAGGAGGGGTAGCCATTTGGAAAGCCAGGGGCTGAGAAATTACCTGTCGAGTCTTGCAAGGTCTCTCCACAAGCTGCAGGAGAGGGGAAAAAACCTATCAAAAAGGAGTGACTCTGAAAGACATCAGGGCCTACCAAAACCTTTGTTCGTGACTGCAGTGTGTGGGTTGGCGGTTGGTACTCTAATGATGCTCATTCATGGTACTGGGCAAAGGTCATTGAGCACCTGAGACCTTTCCAAAGGGGTGATGTGAAATTTGTCAGAATTTCTAGGATAGAAGATGATCGGTGCAAGGATATATGGGAAACAGCTTTTAAAGAGGCCACCCTTCTTACTTCATCTTCCTTCCATGTGCCAGCACTTTCGGGTTTCCACTAATCAAATGCAAAGTATTAACCCCACCCCACCTCACAACCCCACAATTGCTGCCAGCAAATCTATTTTCCCTTCATTACAAGCTGCTCAATGAAGTTCTCCTTAGTTACCATTGTTAAGTGTCTTTTTGGGGGCTAAAACATCCTAACAAAAGCCGGGCAAGCCCCACTGCCCTCATGCTTTGGCTGCTCTGCACCTACCCTACCATCACACTGCACAGGACAAAACGTGAGCATGGCAGCCCATTGCTCTCCAACTTCCCATTTTGTAGTCTGCTGCAGTTGATGAAATGTAGATCCCACAGTGATTTTCAGGAAGCAGGGAACATGCACATGCATATGCTCCTTTAGGGAACCACAGCGTCCAACATCTGGGAAAGCTGTGACTACCGTAGTTCCTGCTCTCTGAGCCAGGAAGACTGAGCCATAACGAAGAGTGACCATGTACATCCGCAGAGCAGCTGACTGGCTAAGTGGGAGGATCACAAATATCAAAGCTCCCATTTGCTTCAGAGTGCCCACTAGGCACATCCGAGTACCTACTGCAAGGAGCAGGGACCTTGGCTTGCCTGCTTCCCAGTCATTTTTCCAATTTCATAACACACAAGCTGCCCTTGATCTGCAACTTGGTTTCCTCAGAGACGGTAAGGCAGCCCCCAAAAATCCCTGATTAAGCAGCAGTGCTTTGAAAGATCCGACAAGGCCTTCCTTTTCTCATGGAAATGCCAGAGGTTGTTCCTCTGCTTGATGCTATCACACGCTAATTTTGCAGCCGTGATTACATTTAGATGGGTGGGTTGGAAGTGGAGGTGAAAAGAGACTGATCCCATTCAAAAAGTTTGATATCTTCAAACAGGGGAGTTACCTTACCAGAATGTCTTAATTTTCCGAAAGAAGCCTGATACACAACTTGACAGATCAGATTAGGTGAACAATAGGTGGGGACACAAAAAGGGTGTTTTTAATAATTATTTTTTTTAATAAAGAAGGAATTCCAATCCATAACTCACCAAGATAAATTAATGTTCTTTTTATCTGCTAAAAAAATCTATTGAAACAAATATGAAATGATAAAGAGAGCTCTAAATCACAGGAAACACATGCAACATAACCATAGTGACATAGGGGATTATCTCCTCAGCTGAACCACAGTGAAGGTGTGAAGCGAGCAGGTCCAATAAGGCCACTGTTTGGTACTTCTAGGATCCAAGAAACTGAGCAGCTAGAAAGCAACAGAGGTGAAAAGCAAAGTAGAAAGGTGAATGCTTCAGAACCCATTTGTAACTGAAGTAGCTGAGTGACAGGCACTTGCAGCTCGTCAGCTGCTTACTGGCACACTATATGTATTTGAAAATGCCCAGAGGATTGGAGGAGATGCTATAATGCAGGACCATTCTCAATTTTTATTTTAACCATTCCTGCACAGCCTCACAGGACTCTTTCCTTTAGCTCAGCATGAGATAGCAGGATGAGTTTTTTAAAAGCCTTTTGTAGAGACTATAGTCATCAAATCCTCAGCCATGCAGCCATAACAAATCTAGCATTAACTACTATGTAGCAGACTGCATCTTGCCTTCCAGAAATTCCTTCAGCAAATTTCATATTGTTTCACCTGGCTTGGCACTAACTTTAACCCAGCAGGTATAAGCTTTGAGGAATTAAGAGCAATTTAAAACAGCAGGGTTTTAGAACGGACAAGCTAAGCAAGCCCTAACTGTAGCAGCCACATGAGCTCCAATCTAATGAAGTTGGAGAGCCTTGTTTCTTACAACAGACACAGCAGTTGTTCTGGCTTAAACCAGTGCATACTTGTAACTCATCCTCCATCATACTAGCTCTTTTTTTGGGGAGATATTATTAGGCATTCTCAGATGGAGACTCCCTTTTTTAAAAGGGAAGCCATCTGCCATTCAACTTCTGAATGATGTTTCTGCACTTTACCTAAAAATCCTCAGCTTGACTACTGAACAAATTGTCCTCAACTTAAAGTCTCATTCAGACCCTGCTTGAACACACAGTTGAAGTCCTTTGGTTTTGAACTCCCCTGCTTTGTATTTTGCAGAGGTACAGAACTTTTCAAGCTACAGATTCAAACGGCAGATGAAGATGCTAATGTCATTAAATTACACTGGACCTCCTTTCAGATGCAAGCTGAGTATAAATTTTGATGCAAAGAGAAATAGAAAACCAAACCAGAACAACAGATATTTGAAAAAAAAAATTAGGCTTAGTAGGCTTAAAGCTGTAATCATTTTGCTGCCAAGTACGTTCTGAACTGCAATAACCTCTGCTAAAGCTCTGCGGAAAAAAGTAGGAAAGTTCTACTTTCCAAATGGAAAACTTGAGACTCAGAAGGGTCCTCACTTTAAAGAATGTTGCTTTGTAGCTTTTAGTTTAACTTTAACCTCAGGCCAAAGTGGCTTTTCAGCTTGCCCCAAGAAATCTAAATCTGTAGTTGATTCTTCCAGCTATGGGAATGAAAAGCCTGCTTGGATTAATTCTGACTCAATCAAAAAACAGTGCGAAACAAATCAACCCCTAAACTAACCTGTGAGATAATTTTTCAAGAACAATGTTTTGTCCTACCAAAAGCAATTTAGAGATAATTATGAGTGGTAAAAAAGAAAAAAAAAAGTTAATTAGAACTAACACACCTAAGAAAGTTATACCACCCACTATAAGCTAAAAACAGTGATCCCTAAACATTTGGACCCCGAAGTCCTCAGAATTCATTCTAGATCCTTATGAACCCATACTTTCTGACCTGCACATGGATACAGAGAAACAGCGGATTTGCACAG
This sequence comes from Pseudotriccus pelzelni, assembly GCA_035584735.1. Taxonomy (NCBI): domain Eukaryota; kingdom Metazoa; phylum Chordata; class Aves; order Passeriformes; family Tyrannidae; genus Pseudotriccus; species Pseudotriccus pelzelni. Next base: position 15,838,991 of record JAWMRA010000162.1, read on the forward strand.
CAGCTACCCATCACTCTCCACAGCCTCACAAATGGTTTACAGAGCAGTGCTAGCCACCTACTCACTTAAGATGTGACTCTATATACTGGTAAAACTTAGTCCTCATCTTCCTCACCTTCTCCCCCCCCTCTTTGTGACATGTTTTTTTCTAGAGGAGTAATCACTTATGATCATATTAGGTTTATGATCAAAGCCACTCTCAACTGAACTACTTACTGGCCAGACCAACCCATTTAACCTTCTAGGCTATGATTGCAAAAGTCTTTTTTTTCTTCCCTGCATTATTACAAAAGTTACAGAGTAATTCTGCAAAACTAGGGCAATTCTCTCATTCTCCAGTATCTTCTCATGGATGTTGATAACCTGCAGATATTCAACAGAGCTTGTTAAATTTTCTACCTCCAAGTGTCACACCTTTTCCAGTTCCTTCCCAGTCACTGAAGTCCATGCCACAGGCACCAGGCTGGGTGCCATCTTTGCTTGAAGCCTCTGTTTGCATCCTCATGCTCAACCTGTCCTTAAGTCTGGCAGATTGCTTCTCTGAACTCTGGTTTTCTCTATTAAACTATTCGGCTAAAACATGGCATAAACTTTCATTAGCTAACATCTCCAATTTAAAAGCATTCTCTTGTTCTAATGGATTAATCTAATCTCCCAGTCATATCTGTGACCCCAATGTTCTTTTTGTCCATCTTTCCAGACCCCATACAAAGTAGGACCTTGGTATTGGTCTATAGTATGTCACACTTACATACATGGGTTCTCTATCAAAGCTGTTCCCAGTTTATCAACCCTTTGGCAGCAGAAAGAGGGATACAGCCCACTCCTGAACAGCCCAAAGCACCAGCTTCCAGCACTCAACTGGATGTTTCACAAATCAACATCTTTGAGCTTTCTTCCATGTTATCTCCCAAGCAACACACCATAAGCACAGAGACACACATGGTTTCATTAAGGCTCATTCCTGGGACAACAACTTTATAAATTACAACAGATATTTGATGATTGGTGTGTAGAGACCCCAGTCTACCAGATATCCTTCTTTGATAACTCCTAGTCCCCACTCTGTGGTCGTGTACAATGATTTAATTTTCTATGAACAGAACCTACACTGGACTAACCTGAAGCCCTAAACCAAACAAGAATACTGGCGAAGTACTAATAGGAGACACATGTTAGGCAAAGTTCACTTCTCCCAGAGCTTCAGCCTGAAGCATTTGATAGTCTGTATTTCTAGAGTCTCTTTCCTCAAAGGGATCATTAAGATGCTCTTGAACTACAGTGCCTTCCAGATAAACCATATGTCTGCAATAAAGCTGGAGCCATCTCCACAAGCCATATTTACCTGGGCATTTGTACAACTTCCTTGCCTGAGCGATGTCTCCCTGACTCAGGCGAATACGCTGCCCAATAGTTGGCCGGACCCCATTATCGTCACGACGGGGGAGGATGGTGTCCAGGAAGACTCCTCTAAAGGGAAGAACAGAGAGACACAGAGCAGTGAAGCAGGGACAATGGCACGATGTATAGAAGGTAACCCTGGCAGGCCTCCCACATCCCATCCCCCCTGACCCTATATTCCATCCTAACAAATAAGAGTGATACAACTTGTGATAACTGCATGTCTCAAGACAGACTTCTCACTATAGCAGACAGCTTCCAAATGTGCAGGCAAGTTTGCCAAGCCAGTAAATTCATCTCTGATGTCCCAAGATTGCTGCTGCCTCTGTTTGAGTATAGACACATTCCTTGCCATAAATCAGAAAAAGCAATTAAATATTCTTGCAGAAGGTTCATGGCACATCTGGCTCAGCACAAGCACAGATTGGATGTTTAAGCCAAAGGAGGAAGGGGAAGGGGAGTTTGTTCAGTAGCAGATGAGGTTGGGCTGGCAGTGACTGGGCCTGCCACAAACAAGAGAAAAAGATCAAGTGCTCTACGCTTGTTCTGCACAAGTTTCCAAGATGGTAACTCCACTTGTGTCTGCCTCTTTTTACTTGCTACTATTTCTTCCATGTGCTTCATACTCAGGAACCCTTTACAGTACTTCTGATCTCAGTGCAGTGAAGGATTTAAGCTCAGGCCTCACTCCTATCAAAATGCACTCCATGCATCCAAGCAAGGGCTTGCATGCAAGGGAGAACCCCCCAGGGGAGAATTAGGACTTTAGGGAGGGAGCGAGACAGAAACCTAAACTCCAGGTTGGTGAAGTCCAAGCTCTTGCAGGCAGGCTGTCCAGTCCACAGGAACCTTTTCACTGCACCCCTGAATGACTAACAGGCTTGGGGTTACCAAAGCTAACAGTGAGCTTAGACTTCAGCATCAGCTCAGTGAGGCAGACTGCTCTTTCTGAAGGACAGGATACAACTGTCTGTAGAGTCCAATGGGAAATCAGGGCAGAAGCAATAATTTTAGTGCTGCCTAATCTTGATACAAGAGTCTTCAAGTATGGGTTATGCACTAAGTACACAAGTAATTCTGTTCATTGGGCTGCTCAGCTGTGTAAGAGCCTTGTGAAGGAGTTTTAGAGGATTTTTTTTAACATTGGTTTAATTTTAAGTAAATACTGCAAGCAGAGTATTTGGATCACAGCTATCCAGAGCTGCAGTCAGTATTATTGAACAGAAAATATCATTCTATGAAACATACTGTCCTGCGGAGAAAGGAGGGGGGAGTTTTAAAAACTGGAATCAACTCTTGCATGAGAGATGTTTTTTTCCTGAAATAGAAAAATTCCTGATAAGCACCACAATTGGTACTTGCAAGATCTGAGGTGAGTCCATCAAATTTTGATTTATAAATTCAGTCTGGTATTCTACATGCCAGCTGCATTCCTTGGGCTGAATTTACGTATTAAAAATAAATCATCCAATTCCAGAAACACCACAAACAGAGAAACAGGTTAGTTTGCTCAAAGTACATTTTCAAGCCTCCTCAGAAACTCACAGAAGAACTTGGCATTTGGCGGGGACATACTTCTGTGGCCTCTGAAATTATTTCTGCAGATCTCCCAGGTCAACCAGGGAAGAATGACAGAGTTTAACAGAAAAACCACCACTTGCACACACAAACTTTTGATTCTTTTTCCCATTCCAACCCTCACAACTGTTTACTCACAGCCCTCAGCTTTCTGCACATAGCATACACCTAGGGCATTGCTCATACAATGCAAACAGCTCACAACTTCAAATTACTCTTATTAGCTGCCATTTTCTTTCAGAAGGCTGTATTCTAGGCTGAGGCAGTAAGGTTTTTGGTTCTGCTTTTTTCTCCAACTGAATTTTGGACTCCCTTCACAAGTATTGCTGAATGTGACTCCCAGTTATGAAGCAGTAAGTGTAGTTCCTCTCATTTTACCATTAGAAGAACCAAGAACAGAGGAGAGAGTCTATCTGGCCCAAACCACACATATTCTAGAAGTCCCATGCTATCCACCCAAACCCCATCTGCTTAACAATACTTAGAATGTGAAGTTGCATGTTTGGTGTATGTCTCTAAAAGTACAAATACTTTGACTAACAAATTAATAAACACCAAACAGACATTAAACAGAGCAGCTCAGGAAGTCTACCACCAGAATCACTCTTGAATAAGATACCTAACCCTTTCCTCCCAGAGGTAGGAAAAGAACACAGGAATCCTGGATGCCCCATTCTCCTGCTGTCCAGGCATGGGCAGAACATGCATTAGCTGCCCAATGCAGTGGTAAGTCAAGCACAACAACCCACCATTCCTGCCAACTAAGAACAAAAGAGTTTGAGAAGAGACTCAGAAGAGTCATTAGCATTAGTCATTAGTACCCTAAACGTGTACCAATGCCATGAAATTATCAACTGATCTCAATAAATGCTAAACATCCATGCTCCAATAGATAGGGCAACAGATACAGGTGCTTAAACAACACTCAAGGAAGCAGATATTCAAGGACCCAGCTGCAGGCAGCTACCTTTTGTTCCAACTCTGTATTTATATCCTCATGTGCAGAAGAGAGACAGTAAATGCAGTAAAACCTGTGGAGGATGTGTATACATCTTGTGCAGGATTAGGATGGTGCATTGCAAATACATCAGGAAGACGTCTCTTGACATGCAGGCAGTGCTACCTGTGTCCTGTTTTGTAACTCCAGACATACAGACATACTGCCATTTCTCTAGCAAGCAGCTTAGTAAATTAAGGTAACCTACTCTTTGCTTAGGGCTCTGTGGAGGTTTAAACTTTCTTATTGCTAAGCTGCCATTTATGGACCCTGACAGCTGTAAAAGAAATTGTTTAATGAGACAGCGATATTCAGTTTAGATTGCTGCCATGCCTGTAAGGAATGCACTAGGAAATAAAAACCTGAAGCCACATTCTGCAAAGCAGGCAACTTTCTGATATAGATGAGAACAGAAATTCCCATGGTAAAAGCTTGTTACTGCTGTCATTACAGTCTCTTGTGCCACACTCCTATTCCTTTTAGCCACGCAAATGAGGAATGTGCTTTGCCGTTGAAATGAAAAGGAGGAGTGACTCCTACAGCAATTCTCAAAAGTATGCCTGGAAGTAATTTCCACTGCTAGGACTCATTGCGTCTCAGAAAAACGGTACTTTTCTGTCCTAGCTACAAAGTTTGGAATAGAAAGGGGCCTGGATTTACAACAGCACTTGCCCATGGCAAACACTGTATAATTTGCTACCATCAATGCTGGCAGAAGTTAAAACCACCAAGGTTGTGCTAAGTGTCAGCTAAAAATTGCTACAAGAGAGTAAGTCACAGACATGGCTCTGTGCCTTTCCCCTCCTTTTCACTCACACATCCCATCTCTGCTGGTCAGGTGCTCGTTCTTATGTGGGCTTTCTGCTGTCCTAATGTATTAACACACCCATTGCAGCCCTTCTTTTGCAGGGCAACACAGAGACTCTCTCCCTTTCCTACCCACTGATCTTAAGGAATCTTGCTGGAACTTAATATTTTCATGGGCTCTGTGCTTTCGCCAGTTTTGGTTGCAACCGGCCAGCACTCACAAAGCTCAGTAAGGTGGGCAGGAGATGTACATACACCCAGCAATCTCTACTGACTGGTCAAAGCGTCGTTCCCTTACGGGAGCAGATGTCAAGGCAGGTCTTGATAAAGTACAAGCCTGTTCCCAGCACTGCCTATTTCTGGTGAGAGCACAATTACCCCACAGAGGCACTTAGTGCTCAGTTCAATTACTGCACAAAGACTGCAACTGGGGTGAGGGTGGGTCACAGAAACAAAGGGCTTAAAGAAAACAGACTGAAAAATCCTATCAAGCACCAATTTAAATTTGGAAGGTCTCTTGCCATTTTTATCCCATTTTGGCCCAGCAGTGCTCTGAAGGACCCTGGTTTTCAGGAGACACAGCCTCAAAGGCATCCACAATATAAACGGTGGTAATAACTTAATCCTGCTTTTGTGCAAGACAATTCTAACCATTTAGAGTTTAGCAAATGCTGGAAGGGTCCAGCAGATGCCTCAATGGAAGAAAAATTGTTTGCTTTGGATATCTGATCCAAGGAAATCTCTGGAGGCTGCAAGACACCCTTGCCCAGCCACCATCTCCTCCTGCCAGAACAAGTATCAGTGATAATTTTCCATTGGTTGATGTGAAGCTGCAGAAACAAAAGCACAAAACAACAGGCTTGGCCCTTTCATACAACTGGGAAGTAAGAAAATTTGAAAAGCCCCAAAGACACCTTTCATTTTTTGAAACAAAAAGTTGTCAAGAGTGTGAATATTTCCACTCTGCCTTCCAATCCCTTTACTCATAGTATGTAGCGTTAGAGAGCTCTTAGAAAAGAACAATAGAGGGATTTATGAAAAAAACCTTCAAATAATGCAGCAAAATTAAGCTGATCATCCAGTAACTCTCATTTCAAATCCAGGACATAAATAACCATGTTTATTTCACCTCTTTATCCAGTAGAGCAGTCTGATCAGAAAAGGGGCTCCATCTGGAGGGATGAGATAGTAGTCAAGGCAAATAGTCTACACAGAAGTTGGACAGTTAGTTTGGACAGTACTGATAACTTCTCCGTGAAAAACCCACTCACAGAAAACTACACAGCTGCAGAGGCCATGATCTAAAGAATATGCATAAATAGTGAAAAAATAAAACAAACCAAACAAAAACTCAAGTAATTAAAGATCATGATCTAGAGTTAAATTTTCCCTTGGCACAGGCACTGGAGACTCTGAAGGCAATACTGCAACTCCAAAGCGTAAGTTGGATGACCAAGACATTCAAAGCTTCTTTTAGCATTACCCACCTTGCACATGGGCAGACACACACACAGATACACATGTGCTGCCTGGAAATGTTGCAAAGAATGTTAACTTGGCGCTGGAAGGTCTCTGAGATTACCAGTATTATTACTGAGTGCGTATAGTGGGAAGAGGAAAACAGAATTCCACAATACTGCACCCACCTTGCTTTTTCAAATATTTTTCATGCTTTACAATGCAGCAGAGCACACTGCTGCATATCTCTACTGCCACATATGTCTACAATAGATCATAGACATTCTAGGCTCTACTTATTCCTCAGAGCCAACCACAATTACCAAAAGTAGTCCTAAGACATGTAACCTTGGATTATCACCTGGAGAATGTGTTCCTAGCATAGTGCATGATGCTGTCAAAGTCATAGGTCTCTCCTAATGAGTTCACTTCCCCAGCTTCCATCTTTAAAAAGTTGTACTCTTGACCTGTGATGACAAACAAAAAGGAACAGAAACAAATCACTTAAAGAGAGGATAAACAAACAAACAAACAAACAAAAAAAACCCCCTCCTACCTCTGGGAGCCTGAAATGAAAGAGATGCTCCTGTGTTCTAGCAATTCCAATTGGAGGTCCGAAATCCAGCTATTTTGACCCGTATTTTAGACAACGACTAGCAATATTTGTTTTTCTCCATCCCAGCTCACAAAGCACCAGGGATTTCCACCCTGTTCCAGCAAGAAAGCTTTCTACCCACCCAAAAGCCAGGTGGAATAACCTGAAGTGCAATTTTACCTTGCTGTATGTTCTCTCTGATGATCGTGACATGCTGGTCCCTGTCAGGCCGTGTGTGTTCATGCCAGAAACCTACCACATGACCCAGCTCATGAGCCACAATGCCAAACTTGTCACAGTTCTTTCCAATGGATATAGCCTGAGGGCCCCCTCCTCGTCGACCCACGTATGAGCAACATCTGGAAAAGAGAACACACAAACCCATGCAGCACATCAGTGAATTGAGGAAGTTTGAAACACAGGAACTCAGGGTGGCATCTGGCAGGGTTCAGGACAGGCCAGCAGCTGCATACACTATACTCACATACTTATACGTATATGTAAAGACAACATAAAGAAAAGAGTGCCCATGCACTCTTAAATGTTATCCCAGAAAAAAGAATCCAGAAAGAGGTAGCACCTTCTGAGCAAATACTAAAAAATTCTAGCAATCCTTACCGTAAGTGAACAACTGCATCTTTGTGATGTTTTCTCTAATGTAGCCATTGGTGAAAGTCATTTGTCACTGTTTGCAATACAGGCAGCTGGAGGGAACGCACGCATCACTTACCCACATGTTCTGTACGTGAACACAATGAAGCTCTCTTCATCAGTTCTCTCCACAAATGTCACACAAGTGTGCTTCTCCCAATGCCTCATTGCCTGCTTAAAGACAGCTCTTTGGGTTCCTGAAATAGAAATCAAGAGCAAACAGTGATGGCCTAGCTTTCAGGAAAATCTCTAATGGACTTCAATCTGGATATGGGAACAGCCAACTTTTCCAACAGTTCCTTGTGCAACCACAGGCCTCGCCTACCTCAGGACAGAGGTTCCCAAGGATCCAAGTAATTTGTGGGAAAACTCCTCCAGCGATTTCCCACACATTTTGAGACACACATCCCCAAGCAAACAGGGAGAAATATTTTCACTACTGACCAGTGAAATTTCCCCCGATCACATAGGGGATGACCCCGCCTGGCCAGATTCTCTCAGCCCTGGATGTGGTTGCCCTGCGCACTCTGGGAGAGGAGTGTGTATCCATCCCAGACTCATCTTCATACTCCTTCCTCTTCGGGCTCCTTGCAAGCGTTGTGTTCTGCCTGCTGTCTGCAAGACAGAGTGGCAACACCATTTAAATTCTCTTTAGTTCCACCTGTAGAGCTCAGATAGTACCCTGGAGCTTCAGAAAAAAGATAAAAAGAAAAAGCAAGGTGTTAAACCAAACCAGAAGTGATAGCCAGATTTTCCAGTGATTTTTTTGGGGACTTCGAGACGGTTAATCTGTAGAAAACTGACCCTTCTTGTCTTTGAGCCTCCATATGCAATATGCCAAACCCGTTCTCCCATAAAGGTGTAAGAGGACATCCTTCCCTGTCTCTAGCCACTCACCCTCTGCAACAGCAACTTCTTAGATGGGGACACAGTACCTAAACAAGGGGAACAGGAGGTAGGGATCAAACAAGCCCAGACATCACTGTACATTCTTAACATGCCCTACTCACCCAGACCTGCAGAGATTTGTTCTATTAGGGCTGACTTCACAATAGCCACAACTACTCATTCGAGTTGGCCTTGGAAGAAGGTGACAGACATCTTACACTGAAACCTGTACTCAAAGTATTACTTTGGTTTCACATACCAGGTCTCGGGTGGTTTGGAAATCTGCAAAGATCAGACAGTCTCTGCTGGAGGAGGGATGCTCAGGATGGAAAAGCTGAGACATAAACCTCCATCCATGCTGATTCTCTTCGTTGTAATGAAAAGGAGCAAAAATACAAAAGAGAAATACAGAACACATCTCATTTGTATTTATAAAGGGCAGAGGAGCCCTGGCTGTGTGGTGCTCAGTGCTTGTCTTAAAACCTGCCAGAGGATTCACACAGGCTTCTAGGCAGACCTTGTGCCTTGCCCTGCATCTGTGCTGCTGCAGCTCTGCTTACATAGAGTTGTGCTTACGTGAGTTGCATCTTTAATGTAATGTAGGTCTGACCCAAAGGAAATATCCTCTACTCCAAGTTTCCTGGCCGTTCACCCCCTATTTGCTGTGCCATGGGCAACTCCAACCCTCAAAGCAGCCATGGTCTTGCTGGCCTTTACTAGCATGTGTAAGGATTGTGTAGACACACCACTTCTTAGAAGACCTGCCTGTATTGCACAGCCAATGCATTAGCTGGATGTGGGCAAAGGAATAACAGAGCACAGGGGTTGCTATGCCTTCAGAGAGTGCTGGCTTAAAGAGTCACATGAAGGTGAACTTCCTGTCACCCTGAGGAGCAGCACTGCTGATGGTGGCTCCCCAGTGCTGATGGATCTCTCTGAAGTCCAAGATCTAAGCTCCTGTTGTGGTCTTGTGATTCGTATGTAAATCGGCAAGACTGGCTATAGCTTTGCCTCCAAAGTCAGGGACATGGGCTGCTGGATTATGAAAAAGCACAAGTCCTGCTAAGACCTTCCTCTACTGACTAGAAGGCCTGCTAAGAGCCTCTTCTCCCATTCATCCCTCCAGCTGAAGCAGCAGTAAGCAAATCACTACTGTCAAGGTTGAGGGGATCAAAATAATGGGAAGGAAATTCAGGCAGTGCAGGGAGATGAAAAGAATGAACTTTAAACCCTCTCTCCTGCTTCAGCAGGTCCAGCCCTTCCTGCTGAAGACCTTGCTCTGAGCTGCAGGACAAAGACAGGAATTTGCCTTTTGTTCCTCTTCCTTCTGAGCATCTCCATGGCATGCCTGCCACATCTGGCATTTCAGAAGCTGCCCCATCCCTAAGCCAGCTGCTGGATGCTGGAAGGCAGATGCTCTGCGGCTGGGAGTTCTCCCAGCAAAAATACCACCTTCCCCTTCTTTGCATACATCTGGTTCTGCTGCTACTAGGCACCAGCACAGGCACTGCATTACGAGGACTACAGTTAGAAGAAGAGAGAGAATCTCAAGACAGAATTAGTCTTGTCTTCCATTCACAAGCTGCTCCTGAGGCTGGCCAAAATCTCAATGGATTTGCACACAGACAGCTCCTGCCAGCACAGCCAAGCGAGGAGTTATCTGCCCTGCGCTCTCCTGTGCCTGACGCATCAGGAGCTCTGCACAAAGGACCCCGGGTCCACACTTCTGTATCACCAATGCTCCCATCCCTTGCCAGTAACACACTTTCTTGAGCAAATTCTCTGCAGCAGTCCTGCAACAGCTCTTGGCTGCTCCAAATTCCTGTTAAAATTTTCAGCCTTTAACAACATCAATTTGCAGTGATCCCTGGAGAGGCCTGACATGTCCTTCTAGCAGGAGCTGCTTGTGGATGGGCAGGAGTAGTTGTCATTATATCACTTGGTTTGGTTATTTTTTTCTCTTTCATTCACTTATTAAACTATCTTTATCTCAGTCAACGGGTTTTCTCACTTTTGCTTTTCCTGCTCTCTCATGTATCCTGCTGAAGGAGGGGCATAGTGACTAGGTGCTTGGCTTCTGGCTGGGGTCAAGCCACCACACTATACAAGGCAAACCCACCCTTTCAGAGAGTCCACCAACAGCAACAAATGCAGATGACTGAGTAGGGCTGTTCTTCCAAGCACAGAGGCATATGCATGCAAATAATAGGACAAAATATGTTTTTAGAGGGGGTAAAAAAATAAACAAAAGATACCCAAAGGTCTGGGTGGGGTACCACATTACCCTTTTTAACTGCCTTGTTACTACGATCAGTTGAAGTGGCATTCTCACTTGACACAAGAGACTGTTCTCCCAGGCCTCCTGCAAGGGAAAAAAGAGCAGAGACATTTCTGGTGAGTTGGCTGGCAGAGCTATGATGTGGAAAGGACAGCAGCTATCAGTGATGCCATTTGGGGGGGTTTGCTGGCCGCAGAAACTGTCTGCTTTCCCTGTATAGGGAGCAGGGATTAAATGCCTGATAAGGCTGCACTTTTTTCCTGGATTTGTTTCTAGCCAGCAGTGACACCTTGCAACTCATTACCATCCCATTCCTTAGTTTCCCCTTATGCTGAATAGAAAGTCTCTTCTAGGGAAGGTTAATTTCATGGAGATTTACTGAGAACAGAAACTATACAAGGATGGTAGCAATAGTAATTACCACTATTAAATCTCAAATTAGAAAAGGTACACTATCAATGCAAAGAATGATCTACATTCATACAAATACACTCTTATCAAATCAATACATCTGGCCTGAATTAATTTTAATCTGAAAATAAAAGTCTTTCTCTGTGATGTTAATACATACTGGCTAAGCAGGAAGAACTGCATTGTTAGTCCCTGGATATTTCTTGTCCTTCATCCAGCATCAAATACCCCTCTCTGTTTGAACAGCCCTGCCAGGTACACAGAGGTCCCCAGGTTGTCCATGGACATGCCTTCCTCCAGCTCAGTCACCAAAACAAAACTGGTTTGTCCCACTCTGAGAGCCTTCCTGCCTGGCTTTCCTATGTCCTCATGGAAAACTGACTCATGGTGTCACCAAGACACAGACAAGCTTGGAGAGGGATTTGACTGCTTGATGTTACAGCTACTGGGCACAGAAACCACAGCAGTTCCATAGCATCTTTGTATCAGCACTGTGCCTAACCTTCTCCTTTCCTCCAGAGAGCACTGCTGCTTCCTCTCCCCACCACCCTTCCTGCTAGGGAAGGGAGACAGGGTGCCCTGTCTATAGATAGCCCCTACCAGTCTTCTAAACGCTCAAGTACTGCAGTACTTGTCAACAGACCAGGACTTGATTTTAGTTTTTTGGATTTTATGGTGTAAAAATAGGATATTCCCTCAATACTGTACCCATTCTGCCAGAGAAAAAGATTTAAAATGTCACCCCCTTCCAGAAACTGAGTAGAACAAATAATAACTTGTTCACACTTCTGTTTGAAAGAAAACCTGGGCAGCAAGCCACTTAACAGTCACAGACCCAACATGGAAAACTAACTACAATCTCTTTGGCAGGGAAGCTTTCCATGGTGACTGTAGTAGGAAGGAAAAGTCAAAAATGGTGCCTAGGGTGAGTGAGCTCAACACATGAGACAGTAAGATATATAACAGATAAATAAAACTTGCACTGACTACATTTGCAGCCTTAAGAAGGTGGCGCTGATGTGACCACTGTTATCTCTCTTCCTCCTTCCCTATCTTGGTATCCTGGGTCATCTGTGATCAGAAGAGAGGTCAAATGAGCTGATCTCTGCAGAGGTATTAGCAAAGGCAAGTTTATGCAGTCTTAGTGGCAAGGTAAAGCATAAAGAGCATGATAAACCACCACATGCAGAAAGGAAGATATCGTTATCCAGTACTGCTGGATGTGGTATGGACACTTTCAAGAGGATGTCTCACTTTCAAGACAGCTGGACACCTTCCAGGCACTGAACCAGTCTTGCTTTGCCAGCTAGAAAACTCGCCTTTGCTGTGGAACTGACTTCTTGCAAATCCTTCTCCAGCCACTCCACGGGGGAAAAGGTACATGCCTGACACCTTGGAGAAGAACTGAAAGGATCAAACCTCCAACATTATACTATCATAACTAATTAGAATATTGGGAAAGTGATGATAAAAAACAGCAACAAAATGAACCAGAATAAAATAAAATGCTCAGACTGTCAGCTGGCTATAGGTTAGGGCTTCCTGGTCCAAGAGACATAGTAAATCAAGGGATTGTCTCCCAAAGGAAGTGCCATAGTTTAACAGAGCTTGACTGGACAAAAGCCACTAGATGTGTGAACAGAAACAAGCCTGATTCAACAAGATGGATTGCTCTGAACTCTATCACCCCTTTCCAGCCTCAGTGTCCCATCCGAAGATTTCCCTTTGTTTTCTTTCATGCCCAGACCTCGTCACTTCCTTAAGCCCAAGCTCAACAAAAGTTCCTCTTCTCAGTTAAATTTTACATCCCCAGGACTTCTCATCACCGTCCCCCCCCCAAGTATGCTATTCTTCACACAATATCCCATTCCATTTAAAGGAAACCCCAACTAGCCATTCATCACCAGAATTATTAATGCATGCAGTCTTTGCTGAGGCAAAGGATAATTTTGTATTTCTAAATAAATGCAGCTTGCTTCCAGTCACAAACAGATTGCTTCTTAATTGAACTTGGGAGGTGAATTATATGGTGAATTAGGGAAAAAGAACAACTCTGTATTTAGTGAATTGTTCTCCTAAGAAGGAGCTGTATGGGATTGAATTGCAAATGATGGCACCAAACCCTAGAGCCGGGCCCCTCTCCTGTGCCCGAGCTGCTGACCTCTGCCGTGCCGCAGTGCCATTTGCGCACACTGCTTTTCCAAGCTGGGAGCACATTCTTTCCCAGAGATCAGTGCAGGCCTTGGTTTCTTATGCAAAGAAGAAGTTTGAATAAACTAGTGTGACTAATGAAATCTACAACATCTTTGCATATTTTGTCTTATTGTAGCTGATGAAAAGGGAGAGCACTACACAAAGGCCAGATATGGGTGTGCAGATATACCGGATATTTTCAAACATTACTAATCTCACTCATACAGACAGGGAGCACCCACAGCCTTCTCTCCCACAAGGGTGTTTTGGAAACAAACATGAAAAGTTTGGAAGATCTTGTTCTGATTCATTTGAGCTTTGAGATGTCTCCAATCATCATGATGCCTAAACATATTCCAAAGATTAAAGTGACTTGACATTTAGTCCTATTCTGACTTTTTCCAAGAGCGGGCTAGTGCAGGATCCTAGAAAAACAAAGATAAGTAACTGATATGCCATAATCAATAAATAATATAGGTTGCAGGCAATGCGCAGATCCTGTTGCCCCCTTAACACATTCAAGTTGTACCTCTCTGTTGGACTACACTGTCACATCCAAGAGCAGAGCATTTTCCAGTGTTACTGCTCCAGAGCATGAAACGCCCATGCATGTATTGAAGCCCATTACCTTTGGAAACACTGAAGAGGAGAAGGGAGATTTTCAGTTTGACACCGTGCTCTGTGCAAAGCCAATAAAAGCCAGCTTGGTCTACCACTTACAGCAATCTGCAAAAAAGCATGCCATCAAAACTGTACTATTTGCAGTTCCCTTGTACCCCACTAGCATAGGGCATAAGATGTGCAACCTGGAGAAAGAGCAGAAAGCAGGGTCCATCCAGAAACCGTACTTCCCACAAGAGAGGGTGGGACTATGAGAGTTAGTAATATATCAGACTTGAAAGTCTGTCTTCTACAAGATGCAACTTAAGGTTGAAGGTATTTATTGCTGTGCTTTTTCTGCCATTTTTTTTAAGCCAGGTGGTCTGAACCACCAAAGAGGGGCAATCAGATCCCTTGCTATCTAAAGCTTCTGTGCTTGCTTCCACTTGCTTATGGACCACGAGGGGCTTCTTATTTGAAAAAAGAAGAGGAAAGCCAGGCAAAGCATCGAAGCAGCCCAGTGGTGAATTAGGACACATGTAGTGGGCCTAGAAATACCTAACACCCTCCTGTTGAGTCCCTCTAAGACTGAGAAGTAGCTGACTTCTAAAATGTTTTAGCACCACCTGTCTTCTATCTTTTATCTGAAAACACTACTCTGGGGCAAGATGAGTTAATAAAAAGCAAGAAGAAATATCAGTCTATCCTGAGTTATGTCAAGTTTCATTTTCAAATGATGCCTATCTAGAATTTGAGTCTAAAACCCAACCAACTGACAACAGGAATTGTAGTGGTCTGATCAACTGCAGTCTGAGAACGTAGAATATTCTTACATGGGAAGTGGGATGGGATGAAGCTTCATCTTTTTTCCAAACTGTAAAATTTCACATTAAAATCAAAACCACTTTCAGAACAGGTCCAAGCCATGATAATTTTTCCTCTCCAGACCAGAAAAGAATCTCTTCATGTTCATTGGGTTTTCCTTTCCTTTTCCCTGGTTGCTGTCCACACAGGGAAAGGGAACCACAGCTGAATTTTGAAGGTAGATACCACCCTTACATTCATCACCTTTGCTGAGTACAAAGGAGTTCACAGGGAGCACTGGGACTTTGCCCGATTTTCCCATTTTTCTTATTTAGCAGAGAATAACTTGGCTGTGCACTTAATTATTTGGTCTCAGGTAGATTGAACCACAGCAAGACTTTTTCTAATATATCTTATTGTGGACAAAAGGCCACTTCAGAGCTGGGACACAACCCAGTGATAAAAAAATACATTTTAAAAATTCTTAACAATTTCACCTTTCCTACCTATGCCTTAGAACACCCTGCTTTCATAGTCTCATTCAATATACATGTTAGTCACAAGCTACAGCTTAGAGACCAGATTTCAAACAGAGACTGCAATGAAGCATCAACAAAACAACGTAGTGCAGGTAACATTAAATACTCATCACTGTTCAGAGTTTCAGTTCTGGTGAATTCTGTCATATTATGACCATCAGTAAAGCTTCTGGAAGAACATGATAAGTCAAACGATGTTACATACAGCTTTTTAAATTTCTCATTAACCAGTGGTCAAAAACTGTTTAGCATAGAAAAAACTTTATTGCACTGGATTTTTATTAAAACAAGTTCTTCTGGGAAAATGCATTCAGAATGCAGAACAGATGTTTCCCAGAGCTGGTGGAGAGTCTATAGCAAAAACCTTTCATAAACCCCCGGGCCCTGGAGATCTGAGCAAACGATTTGAGATATATCCTTCAGCATTTCCTGTCAGTGGAATAGCTGAAGTTCCCTCAATTTACTTAAAGAAAAATAAATTAAAGAAGGGAAGAATTCTGAACCTCAAATTCCCTACAGGAATCTGTTTTTCATATTCAGAGTAAGCTGACTGGCTGCAATAACTCAGGAGAGTCCCAAGGTCCCGAGGCTTGACAGGCAGATGTGTCATCTCCACATCAGCTGCAAATGCTTGTGCAGGCAAGGACACTGGCCTCCCAGGGAAGTTCATGAGAAGAAGAAGGTGAACACAGCTAAGCAAATGCAGGGCTGCCACAGACATGAGCTGTAAAGCACTTAGTGGACCAGGCCCTTCTGCTGGCCAGCCGTGTTTGGAGTGGCACAGCAGGCAGAGCAGAAGTGCAGGAAGCACTTTCTTTTTTCCCAGCATGCTGTGTTTTCTCTGGGCACTCCCTGCTCTTCTGGAAGTGGCAGCATCACTTTTACACTGTGATGCACCTTGTTTTTAAAGAAGGGATTCCAAGAAAGGGGACAACGTCTCCACCAACCTTTCAATTGAGAGTTAATGCTTAAGGGGAACAATGCTCTTGAGACAAGGAAGGATTGGGCAGACCAAAAGGAGCCTTTTTCTCTGGCCGTAACAAGTACCTCTGCTCCCTAGCGTAAAAAGGCAGATAAATGAGAGATAAAAGAAGAAAAAGTTACCCACAGTCTATGTCATCTCACTGATTTTTTCTGTGAGAAAGAGTCCTTCAAGTACAACACTTTTACTGAGGCAAGGGAAAATCAAAAGCTAAACTGAATACACAAGTACTTTGGCCATGTGCATGTCTCTACTGTTTGGCCAGGTCCTCACACACAGTATAAGACTCTTCCCCTCCCAGCATATCAAACGAGTAATGCATAGCACCAACTATCCCCAGCCCCTTGCACTTGACTTCTTGTCAATCCAATGGATTGAAATCTATTCCTAAGGGCTGTCTGCCTCACCACTACATTCCTCTCAATTCACAGTAATCATCTCCGCTCCTTGTCTCTCTTCTGAAAAGAAAGAAAAACAAGTGAACCTGCAGGCAATAAGGAAACTGTAAGAGCTGGCTTAGGTTTGCCCATTACTATCCTAGCAGGCAGCACCAACCCCCCAGCCCCCTTCAGCTGACATCCCTTTCCTTCTGACTTGCACAGTCTAATTGCTTCAGCCTCAGCTCACCCTGGGCCCCTCTGGAGAGGGCCATGCACTGCTCCCTGCGCTGCCTCACTGCAGCCCCCTGCCCCACTCCAGCTGTGGGCTCCCAGAGAGAGCCCGGGGCTCTGTGCAGCCCAGCCAGATCGCTCCTCCCACTCAGCCTTCCTAATCCTCTTGTTTTCCCCCTAACGTGTTTATACTGGATAAAAATTAACTCAAAATGAAAACACTACACTGGAAGCTAAATTACGTTTGAATGCAATTAAAACTCCTTCCATGGAGAGTGTGTTGTTCCAGAATAGAGACCTTTCTTTCAGTTCGCTTTCTGCCTAGATATTCAGACACTCATAGTCCTGGAGCTTCTTGGAGAATTTTTGGTGCCTTCTTACACCCCAGGAACCTGCATCAGGTTTAACAGGCAGCTGAGCAGCCTAAGTAGATATAGCTGAGACATCCCATCTGCTTGGTTGCCTATCAGCTCCATCACAGTTATTTTAAAGGGCACCTCAAAAAAACTGCCAAATCAGGGAAGCTGAGGCATGAACCAGCACTGAGGCAGGACAAGTGGGACTTGAAAAGCTTTGGGAGCGCAAGCCAAACGTAGCCACTGTTTAAGTAACCTTAGGCCATCACTTTCCCCAGGGTCCCAACTCCTTGATGAAACAGATGCCCGAATCATTTGCTGTCATTAAAAGAGCCCAGGGGAGCTGGGGAGTAAGTGGTAGAGGCACTTTCCTCACTGCAGCGAGCTGCCCCCTGACAGCTGCTGGCAGAGGCACTGCCCTGTCCATCCCAGAGACAGCTGCAGTCTACCGGGCACTCAGGTCTCAAAACCTGCCACAAACTGACTCCAAGATTCAGCAACACCAACAACTGAAGAAAAAGATTGGCTAATCCCCTCCCTAACAGAGCCTGATGCATCTCACACTCCCTTTTCCTCTCTAGGAAGTAGAACAGCAAGATAATCTGAATATTTCCTTTTGCTTCTGATCTTTGCCCTGGAGAAACTTGTTACCCTGTCCCTGGGGCTGTCCAAGTCACCATCTGGCCTCAGAACTACAACAGCAAACACAGTCCAGTGTTCCAACCTAAAACTAATTTGCTTTCTTTCCCCACTTGACAGCTGAATAAATACTTTGTCCTCACCATTTGAAAAGGGGAGCTGCAGCAAAGGGTTTTTGTCCACTGCAGCTACAAGCATCAGCCTTGTCTCCAAATTAGGCCTGAACAAGCAGGCTCAAAGTGAACACATTTCTTCCACAAATGTAACCCTTTTCTGTTCAGAATCAACCTCGAGCAGTTTACAACTTTTAATTTATTTGTTGTTTGCTATATCAAGCCATTTTGGCAACCAGTTGCTTCTTGGAACTTCCAGTCATTTTTCTGACTGCTTCTTCTATTTTGTGGGCACAGCAACATTCCTGCTTGAAAGGAGAAAGCCTAAGGATCAAGCCTGAGCATCCCAGCCAGTCTTGCCGAGTGACCCTCCTGCAATGACTGCTCTCAGAACTTATTAGATCCTACTCTTTCACTGACCATTTCTGCCTCCAAATTCACTTGCGTAAAACACTTGCAGAAATGACAAGACAGCTTATGCAGTTGAGACAGATTCAATTTTTCATTTGAGAAAATATTCAAGGAAATTAGGCATTTGCCCTGCCCTGAAGCAAATGTATGATTTAGTGAATTCCACAGTTACTGGCTAAGTACTGTCAAATTTTACAATTAGGGTAATGGATTAAATTTTCAGTGTAATTTCCATATGGATAAACTGATCTCCTCAAGTACATTTGCCCATGTGTTCCCTGCATCACAGTTAATTAATATAAAGCTATTTAATAACCTCCACTTAAACACAAAAGACCATTCAGACTCTTCTGGCATCAGTAAAAGGAACAGCCTCCAAGTGTGTTACACCAGCTGTAAACAAGAGCAAAAGAAAATTTAATTAAGAGTGATCAAGAGCACGACAGTTGCAAACAGAAATCAGATGTTATAAATGCTACATGATGACTACCCCAGCTCCTGAAAGGGTTAATAATGCCATCCAGCAGCAGCTTCCAGGTGGTTGAGATATGCCTAAAAGACAACTGTGGGGATGGGGAAAGCGATGGGGCTGGGAGCCAAACCCAGGCAAAGTCAGACAGGGAGCAGCAGGGATTCGGCATCGTCACTGCTGCAGCTTTGCCCAACACTGATGGTGGCACCACACTGAATAGGAAGAAACTATAGACACAGGCTGTTTGGAAGCAGCTTCAACCATGGCAGCAATGGATATAATTTCTGCAGATGTCTTTGGGTGATTAAACAATGTTAATTGCTCATTAATAAAATCCATGCTCTTTAATTTCTGAAGTGCAGCATTTGACAAGAGTGACGCTGAGTTAACTTGCCTTCCTGGCTGATTTCTGAAAGAAGCATATGAATTGGACTGGCAAGATAAACACAACTAAACTTTTCCACTGAGGATGAATAAGTGGCAGAGTTTGAAATAGGTGGGGATTTTTGTTACAATGGAAAAAGCTTTATTGCTCAGATGGATTAATTTGATCAATATTGCAGAGCTCACAAAATCATTTTTAAAACCCTATGTAAGGCTGAACATTGACTGCACTGCAGAAATCAAACCACTTATTTTGATAGGTGGAAGGCCACCATCCAGAAAACCTGATTTCAGGGAACAGTGCATTTACAAAACAAACTTTGTGGTGCATGTGACCAGCTTTCATAGGGAACCCAGGCAAGAGGCAAATGAACATCTTACTCCATGGGGAATGCAGAGCAAGTAGTAGGGCTGTGTCATTCAGGTTGTGCTCTGCCTATTCAGGTGTATTTAGCACTTATTGCTTGGGACTGTCTTTACCCTGACCTGCAGGACCTTTATCACAAGCAAAGGGGAAAAAAGAGATAGACTTCATCTCCCTGCTTGTCACAAGCCAAGTCTGGAACACCACAGCCATCTGTGTGAAGGAATGCTGCAAGGAGGTCTGTCCTCTTTGCACGTACTTGTCCCACACTTTGGCATCTTGACTTGATCACCTTCTCTCCTCTCCTACTGTCGGGCACCAGATTGGCAGATTCTATTCCTGTGACTAGCAAAAGTGCATCCCTAAAATCAGCAATTAGAGGGAAAATAAACCTCTCAATATTTTCCAGAAAGGACTTCAAGCTGTCACTCAGGAATCCAAAAAGAAAAGCATTTCGAGCGAAAACATCAGACCTAAAGATTAGCATTTTCTATCTGGAGAGTCTTAACTACAGGGGGAATTAGAAGGTTCATCAGCTCAGGGTCATAGGACTTCTAGGCAGTTATCTTTATGCAGGAGAAAATCAGGCAGGTCTGAAAAGGTTGCAAATAGGATTGTAAAACTCTGGACTGGGGTTAAAAAAGCACAGTATCTGCTTTTCTGCAGAAAGAAGATTCGTTGCAGAAGGCTTTCACTGTACAGAAATGTGCATTTGGAACAGAGTAACTCAGAAAAGCAATGTGAGCAAGAGCACTCTGAACCCTAAAGGACTTAGTTCTTCCAAAGGGGAGCTCCTGCCTTGCCTTAGCAAACTGCAGAACTGTGGGAAATTCATTTCATGGTTGCCTGCTCTGGTAAAACCCCTGATTGAATGGACTCAGAAAGGTAAACATTTGGGCTAGTCATAGGAAAATCATTTGGCACAGCAATGAAACCTCAGCATCAGGCCAGGCATTAGGCATCTACCTTTCCACTCTTGAGGCCCCTCTTCCTGTTAAGAAGCTGCATGGATTGCAAAGAGACATCCCTGGAGTGCACATCACATGTTGTGGAAAACTGAAAGGAAGTATGGAAACAGATGGACAGAGCCCTCAGACAGGTCTGTTGGAACCAAGATGTTCCTCTACCCACATAGGAGGAAGCAACCTTCACTTAAGATTTCCCAGTGGAAGAGCAGATCCCTGCAGAGAGTTCACAGATGTGGGTTATGTTACCTCACGTACATAGTTATTTGTGCTGCTCCTGGCCAATTATAACCAATACAGCTCAGATTAAGCTAGCACAATCCATAGATTTGCTCTAAGCCTAAATGAATTAAAGGTTGGGCCCCAAGCATCCCTAAATTCTATGATTCTACAATTCTGCAAAATCCACCAATGCCGAAGTCCACTCCTTCTACCCTGAACCGACTGACGCTACAGTAGAGCACCAGATATGAGTTACAAAGGAAAGACCAGCTGAGTTTGGCGTGCAAGTGCCAAGTCAGCTGAATTTAAGAGTCTCACCTTTGAATCCAGAAATCAGATCTTCCCTGGAATCTCAGTCAGTCAGGGACTCAAATCCCCGGATTTTGCAGTCTTCTAAAAGTGCATTTTGCACTAAATTAAATTTCATTAGAAACACTTCAGTAGCATCAAAGAGGCTCAAATGTAATATGCAACACTACTACTGGCCATAGCCCGTCTGTTGAGCAATTCCTCACCAAGTGAAACAGCAGAAACTGCTTGTGATTGCCACTAGCACCTGAACTGTATCACTAGAGAAGTCTTACTCTCCACCAAAGCTAAGCAGCACAGCTCTTAGCAGGAGAGCTGCACTCCAGCCACCTGTCCTGCAAGAAATCCCTGCTTACATGGGAATCAATGCCTTGCCTCAATAATGCAACCAGCGTCAGTGACCTTAGGCATCTTAAACCAAGCAAAAGCAAAGCATCCTGTTGCAGAAGGGCCCTTGTGCAGGTGGGGTGAAGCAGCAGAGTAGCTGCCCCGCATTTTCGCAGCACACTCAAGAAGAGCAGAGCTGTTGCCAACAAAGCAACAAAGCTGTTCCTATTAGGACAAGGTTTAATGCAGAACTCTGGCCCGTCTCATTTGCCAGAGAATTATTTGCATGAATTTGCTGTCAGAGCCTCCAGTCTTTTGATTTCAGTAGAAAGCCTGGGTTCAAATATTCCACTGCAGTGTTATCTGAAGTACTGCTCACTCTAGCTAGCAAAGGTGCTCTGTAAATCTGTTCTGCCAGTCATTCGTGGCAGTGTGAAAGCCTCATCAAGGCCTTCAAGCCATGAGCCTAAAAACCTCTCAGGATGAGAAGTAAAGAAAACCTGTTTTGACTGTTCTTGAAAAGCGTTCTTGGCGGCAGTGGCATGCAGAGTCAGCTCCTCAGCAGCAAGCTCAGCACAGTATGGCATCAGTGAGGGCAGCCAGACTCCCCTGGCTTCTGATCTGCTGCTGCCAAACCCTGAAGAGACAAACTTGGCTTTCTCACTCACAGAGGTGCCTTTCAGGACTATAAACTGTGTCCATGATACAAAAAAAAAAATCAGGAGAAGAGGTAATATATCAGAAAAGTCCTCTTAATCCCTAAAATGCCCACAAAGACTTAAATGAAGCCAATTAGTATTAAACAGGCACATACTTCCCACAGGCATGGTAAGAAATAAGGTCTTCTTACTCTGTGGCTAATGCTTCAGCAGATAATCAACATACGTCAGTGGAGTCATTTTGGGTCCAAAAGAGAGGTGACACTGTGCAGTTTTCCACCCTGCCTGTGGATTCTCTTTTTTCCCATTGCAGTAGAGCAATCCTCAAAGCTTTCAGTCAAGTTTCTTCTAAATGAAAATTATATTGTAAAAGGAAATATTTTTACTAGCATTTTAGAACAAAAAAATCTATGAGAAACTTCTCAAAACTGAAAGGAGTTGGTGATGCATGGGCTTGCTGAGATGGCACTCACTGGTAGATGTCCAGGTACCAGATTAATTTCATTATGTTTTGAACCATTACTGTTTCTCTGTGGGGCCAAATCCTAAAGGTATCCATTTCAACACCACTGCATGAGAACACCTGATTTTCATAGTAAACATAACATCTAAACTTAATCCCACAGAAACAGAGATAGGAAGGCAGCTAACTTAAACATTTTAAATGCAAAGACTTTCATTTTACCAATGTCCCTCATTGTTTGTCCCTTCTAGCTGCAAAACATTTTTAAGGGGGGAGGAGAAGTCCACTGTTTGTCAGATTTTATATGGCATTACAGATGGTAATAATAGGATGAATAAGTGAATTAGTGGGGATAGTTTGGTCTTCAGAATCTCTCATAATATAAAGCAACACATAAAAAGATCACAGGGAATTCTCTGAGTTTAGGAGATTCTAAGGAGAACAGTCAATGAGGGGAAAAAATAAATATTCCTGGTTTAGAAAATTAGATCAATCTTATCTCAAAGAAAGCTCGAATGTGCAGCTTTGAAACAGTTGTTTTGCCAGATCACTGATGACTGTAAAACTAAGCTTCAGGTAAAACAGAGCTGAGATTGAGAGACCTGTGTAAAGGAGCACAGAATATATAACTGGAATGATCTAAAATTGGGTTGGAGAACAGCACCTTGGAATAAACTTTCAGAGAAATCATGAAAGGATCTGTACAAGAAATTAACTAGTTGGTAGCTCTGAGCCCTCTTCTAAGAGCACCTCTCCTGGCATTAACTCAAAATTATTTTGCACTGCATGCAAATACTCTCTTCTCCGGGTCTTAACCACCTCAGAGATCAACATGAAAATCAAGAAACTACTTGGATTAAATGGGCTACATTGAGATGTAGACCACTGCCATGCCTGCTTTTCCTTCAGCAGGATCTGAAGAAAACTCCACTTTTATAACTGCACCAGAGAAAAATGCTTGCACACAAGATGCTATTGCCAAGCCTTCTGCAGTTTTCAGCTGCTCAACCTGTACTCTTCCATATAAATTCTTGGAAAGGAAGCTTCTTTGGAGTAGATGAGACTGCTGACATGAATAAGGACTATAAAGTCATATGCTGCACTCCAGAAAGCTTTAAGTCCATAACACAGATAATGAAATTCTCTGTGCAGTGTTGATTCCCTGTGTGACAACTCACACAAAAGAAACCAGACATACCAGACAGAGACATCCAGCCAATGCCAAAGAGGAACATCATTGCTGAAGCACTGAAGCCAAGTACCAAGGAGACAGCCATAACCATAAAATCTACGTGAGCAGTCTTCGAGGGGATTGCCAGAGAGCTCTGAGCCAGCATCCCTCAGAGGGAGGAACTATGACCCTGCTCTGTGACTTCCCCAGGAAGAAAGTGCTCTTTGGTCCACTGCTCTCAGATACCAGGAATAAAACACTAGTGCCAATATTTGCTGAGAAAATGCTTGGAAACACTGAACTTCAAGGCATCCCACTCACAAGCAACCTCACAAATTTTTAGGGTCTGAAAAGCAATTACAGCATTTCTGCAAGCAGGAAATTAATGGAGAAAACAAGCTTCGAGCACACTCATGCTGTGAAGCTCACAACAGAGATCTGTGGCAGAATCCAAACACTCCTCAGATTCCCTGCTCCTCTCTCTCGAGGACCCAGGGAAGTATCTAGCTATTTTCTAGACAACGACTGGAAGAAGGTGAAGAAGGGAAAAACTTGAAACATCTACCAGTCTCAGCCCTTACCAGCCAAGGCAAAGCTTTCACTAAGGCAGATGCACATCAGTAGGATTCAGAGAAGAATCATGTGCCCCATTACCCCTAAATATATGATAACCTTGTTCTTCTTCCAGAGCCTGACAGCTACAGATGCTCCACACAAGCTATTAGACTGTATACCTATAAACAAGTAGGGTTATACCTATAAACAATTATATAGGCTTACACCTATAAACAATTAGGGTGTATACCTATAAACTAACAGTGTCAAATGACACAATTTTTACTCCTCCTCCCAGCTGAACATCACTTTCTGGGAACAAGGAAACAACACAGGGCAAGAAGAATGCCTGGCTAATAGCATGTTCAGAACTGCAACTCCCAGATACGAAGTGCCTGTGTGTCTGTATCTACGTATTAAGTACTTCCTCCGCTATACAACTAATCCGATTAACAGCTTTAGGAAACTCTGAAATGTTATAATTCAAGGGGTTCCATTCATAAAAGGTCTTAGGCTGTTTCTGTACAGAGGTTGCATTCTTCCCACTGGAAATAAAGCAGAGAGCAGGATTTTCTCCCAGGGAAGAATGAATCCCAATCCCCACCACGCTAAAGTAGACCACCCTCTTTTAATTCACATGAGTGTCAAGCAAGCCCCATAAGAGAAGAATCAGCCCTTCCTGCCCCTGCAGAGAGCCCCTCACAGGGCAGGTGAACACAGAGATCCCTCTGTGCGTGCTCTGCAGAAAGCATCACAGTCACAGGGGCTGTCCATTTGTCAGCTTGCACTCCCAGGGTACAAATGAAGCCTGCCAGAGATGAGGACAGGACAAGTGAGTGACATGACATCCCCATTCACCTAATGCAAAAGCACTGTATGATGCACCAGCAAAAAGTGTGAAGAAGAGTCTAGTCCAACCACATAACAAGAGCCATGACTGTAAGAGACCAGTGGCTGCATTACATGATACAGATGTGAGTTATAAAATTCAGTTCATTTTCCAGAGGGCATGGGTCTGGCACCAGTGCCAAGCAAAAGAAATGTGCTTGATATGACAACGAAAAAAGTTACCAGAGAAAACTGATATAGTCAGACATCATCTGGCTTTGCTTCCTCAGAAGTGTCGCCATCTAACTTCAGGAACTGACAAAGGGATGTGGAAGAGATGAATGCTGCCTGTCCCACTTACTTAGTCCTCATTTTCTGATTGATATTCTGCTCTGAAGGCAACCTACTCCTAATAACCTATCACCTGACAATGTGTCACAGCCCAAACCATGACATGAGTGGGCTAAGTGACATAACAATGCAGGAAAATGGCATTTCCAGGGAGCTATCCATAATCTGAAGAACTGGACAGCCCTCATCTACTAGTAATTTCAGCACCTGCATGAGTTTAATCAGTTACATCAACATCTAAAGTATGCCTGTGTTAGACGTGTCATCTTTTGCATCCATCCCAACAGGAAGCTGGAGCACTCATCCCCACAACAAGACCTACACAGTGCTTAATGCTCTGAAGCCACAGAGAGGCAGTCACAAGGAAACAGAAGCAGCCACCAGTGCTTTCAAATTATATATGAGCCGAGTTGCAGGGGGGACAGGTGAACATACAATTTCACTGATTTCTGCCTCTACTCAAGCTTTCACCCTAGTTGCTAACCTAGAGGCCAAACAGCAAAGAGAGAAAAGAAGTTTGTCCTGATCTGCTCTGTCTCCAGTCCCTCTGGTATCTCTCTGAGATCAAATTCCCAGAAATTTCTCTCTTGCACCGTTAAGTGGTGTAGAGGCAACAACACTGTGGGGAGTCCTCTGAACCCACTGTAGAACATTTCAGAGGCTGTTAGAGCTGGAGTCCAGTCAGAGCTCCTGAGTCAAGAAACAACTTTGGTCTGGCATAAGGCTAAGCATACATAAGAGTTGTGTAAGGGGGCAACATAAGCATACACTTTACAGAAAATCAACACAACTGTTTACCTATTTCAATTAGAATATCACTTCAAGGGCAGTCTGTACACTGGACTGCAGTGGGTTTTGCTAGATAGATAGCAAAAAAAAAAAGTGTTATTCCATAAAGATAACACAGGGAAAGAAAAAGGAAGAGCACAGTAAAAGTCAAAACTCTTGCCACATAGTGTGGATCAACTTCAAACACAGTTCTGTCCAAAATGGCAAAAAGATAGTTCCTCAAAGAAAGAGTCCAGTGCTGTAAATTTGAAAATCTTCTCCCACAGACAAGATAGGATTTGGCTACATTAAACTGTGACTTGTGTTTTATTTAACAAAGTTCAGAGGATGTCATCCTCAGTGCCGTAACTAAGCTCTGCATGCACCACCCTGGCTGTGGGAACAGGCATCAGAAGTGAAATGGAAGCCCTCACTCCCTAAGGACAAAACCAAGTGAAAGAAGGCACCTCCCCAGGGTTACCCTTACCTGAAGTGTGTCTTGCGTTGCCATCTGAGTGTTTTGTTAAGTCAACAGTTCTGTCTACTTGAAACAGCTTCAGATCATCTTCATCTAAAGCGATATCTCCCCAAAAGGCAGCTGGAGAGAAAAAAAGCGCATTCAGTTTAGTTTTTATTTTGGAAGGAAAGTACAGTTCCCAGGGGGCCTGTAACACACCTAAAAGGCAATGACTTCATGGACCAGAAAAAGGTCATACACTGCTGCAGTTTTAAAAGTACAGAGTGGACACTGGTGGAAGCCAAGTGACAGCACTTAATTTACAGTGTAGATCCACCAAGATGAGATTAGCTGAGATTCCTTGTGTTACCGGTCTGACTCTCAGCCAGCTGGTGGTACTCACTCTTCATTAAAGTCTGAAGAAGGTTTGTCACTGGCATTGTCCTAGTTCCTATGAAGGAACTAGCTAAGTCACAGCTCAGATCCTGACTGAGATGTGGCACCCACACCATCCCCTTGCTAACAATGTGTGTAAGATGGGAGGACAGCAGTGAAGCACTCAACCTCAGCAGCATGTATGTAAAGGCTACAGCCTTCAGGACCTCACACACACAGTTAGCACCCAGACATACTACACTGGTCTCAATCCAAGCTGAGAGCCAGCCTACCGTTTCCACTTTGCTGGAGAAATACCAGTTATTTGCCCCCTTGTGGATCAGTTACCTGGATTTAAGTTTGCAGGGTTTTTAATTTTGTAAAAATCTTTGACTTTCAGCCAAAAGTCAGGAAAGTAAGATAAACAAACTGATAACTTGACATTCACAGCTCAGAGAAACAGACTAGAAACCATTTGAGTGGAAAAAATTATACCCCTGGAGTACCCTGACTGAGTTGATGCCGCACAGTGTATAGTTACCATTTTGGGAATTTGAACAAAATAAACACAGGCAATGGGGCAGTTGACCAAGCATAACAGATCTTTGAGAGATAACAAACAGATTACAAAGAGAGCTGTTAAAACTCATAAAAGAAGTCTGTGTAGGCTGATGAAAAATTAGAAAAATCAGAGCAAATTAACTGATGATACAGTTCAAGAGAACTCAGACAACGAACAATACTAAGTCACTGTCTGCAACAGTGACCAGATTTGATGAAATTGCTTTTTTCTTCTCTTGTTAAGTAAAAAACATTTACGTTATTTGAGGGGAAAAAACATCCCATTGCTACACAAGCAACATCACTGATCAAAGCCTGTTAGGCCTGAGAAACCAATGTGTTTTACTGATCATCTCACTCATATTGCCAAGACCAAATGGAATACAGACCTTTGCCTGAATATCAGAAACCTGCAATCAGATCTGTGTCAACTGAATAATGAAAAGTTAACTCAAGAGTTTTCTCTGACGCAACGTGGTGCTGATTCTGATGTGGCACTTTCTTCCTCTGTTCTGCATCTCAGCACCTCAGTCAGCACAACATTTGCCGGTGTCACTGATCTGGGATGTGGGCATGGCAAGAATTCTTTGCCTGCTGCCTACTACAAGCAGCAGAGTCCTGGCACGAGCAGAGGGTGTCCCTTCCCTGGGACAAAGCTGTCCCCTGGCTACCTGGCCACGGCAGGGGAATGGGAGACAGCCTCAGAAGAGGCTGGCTCCAGCTTTCTGGCTGGGTCTCCTTAACAGTGCTACCAAAACTCAGCTCCAGAAGAGGACACAGTTAGTGAGGACAAACCTATACACAGACTGACACCAGTTATAACTAGCGGAGAACCTCTGTTTGCTACACAAACACAGAACTCAGGCTCTCCCCAGCTTCTGAGCAATCCAAGCCCTCACTCAGAGCAGAGAACTTAAAACACTGTCAGGTAACAAGTCTGTGAGCACAGCCAAACATCCCAAGCTGATTGGGAATTGTCAGTGGAAGAAAGCAGTGACTTAGGCTCCTGTAACTGCGATTTGAAGAGAAGACATTTTATCCATCCAGAGAAATTAATTGCTCAGGACAATGTGGCAGTCAAGAGGCAGAGATGCAAAAAGCATCCCATGCCACCCAATTCCCTCCCCAGCCATGTTTGGTAAGTCATTACTATACTGGCCAACTACCACCCCCATTCCCTCCCCTCCTGTCAAACCTACCATTCCATTGCAGCCCCAAAGTAATTGCCACTGCCCTGGGCTCTCTGTGGCTCTTTTCCATTAGTACCATGCAGTCTGTTTCTCAGGCCAAGGCAGCCTATCTTTCACAGCACATCTTTCAGGGCAAGCCTGCAGCGTGGATTTACATCAACAGAATTGTTACGTTTTCCTTCCAATGGAAGGCAGCAGATTTCTCCCAGCCCTAGCAAAGGAATCTCTTTCTGTTACAAAGCAATACATCATCCTGAAAGATAGCCCACTACAAAAGCTGAATTTCCCTAGCATTTTTTTCCAGCTCTCTGCAGTCCCAGCGTGCTCCAGGGGAACCATGATTTATCACAGTCCCCAACCAGCTGAACAACTTTCCATACTGGAAGTCCCGGCTGAGAATGCTGCACTGCAACTTCTCCTATGCTGTCAAAGGCCCCTTCCTAAAGACACAAGCCTGAAAGCCTGCCTCCATTTCGACGGAGCCGTCCCACAGGAAAGTACAAGTACGTTATTTTAAAAGGTCACAAGTTCAGAGACTGCTGGCAAATGAAGCATCTCAAATCTTCCCTTCTGATTTCCTTTACCAAGGTCTCCTTTTTAATTTAATGTGGGAGGATTTCCAAAAAGAAAAAAACAAAAACCAACCAAACAAAAAACTTTAAATCTCCAAACAGCAGGCTAACAAGCCTGGAAACCAGTGTTTCTCTTGGCAGAGCTCTGCAGTGTACACCCAGGTGCAAACTCTTAAGACACAGTGCAATAGCGTGCCAGCTTTTCTTTGAGAAGATGCTTTAATCGCTCTGGATAGTAAGAACAGGGCAGCTCTTGCTGAGGTTGATAGAGCCAATATGAGAGAGTTTGCTTCTATGCTGGACTAGTAACCTGCACCAACCACCTGAACGCTTAACCTCACCACCTCCCATATGCAACTGCACGGTGTTTGTCTGCTGGGGCAAAGGGGAAGGACGACTGTGTTTGACAAATAAATTCTGCATCCAAATGAAAAAAGCAGTTTGGCAAGCTGTGTTTTCAGGACATTTCTGCCCCTGGAAAACAGTCCACATGCTGGTGACTGAATTGTGTGCTGAGCACAGGGGTTCCATGATGCCAGGGGAGTATGGCAGATGGCACTGGAAGAACACCTCCTTCTGGGCAGAGGACAGGCTCAACAGTTTCTCCAGGTGTTTCCCCCACATAGGGCCCAAACCCACCAACGTCTTTGCAGTCCTCATCTTCCACAGTAACATTTTGGGGAGTTCCTAGCAATGTGATAGCACACAGTGTCTTCTCTCTAAAAACTTCACTGCTCTTCCCTGCAAATCATCTCCAATCTGCTCCCCCCCCCCCCCCAAACACCCCCAAACAATTCCCTTCTCCTATTCCAGCCACCAAGCTGGAGCAAAATTTTCATCCATTTGCCTGCCATGACCTCTTGTCAGGAAGCCCCTATTCCAACATGAGTATAGGCTACAGATTTCCCCTGATGACAGGAATCAACCAAGCAGTCACCTTCTGCATGCTATGGAAGACCACTGCAATTTTCCCTGTAGCACCCATCAGGACCAGCTGTGACAGAGACTGATCAGAAAGAGAGGCCCTGGAAACAGGTACACATGGCCTGCCAGGAAAGCTGCCTCCATCCCACTCCACCTCAAACACAGACTCTCTCACTCACTGAAGCTTTTATTAAGAAATGGCAGGTTTTAGGTGCTGACTGGGATCTGAACCTGGATTGAAGACTATGTCTTCCAAATTGAGCCAAAGCAGCCCGCTTTCTAAGTTGTGCATGTCACCAGCTCAAGGACCTTGCCTGAATTTGCAGCTGGCTGGCACAGCTCACACTGACAGACTTCCTTTCAGTTCTTCTAGCACAGCTCTAACACAGTTTTGCTGCTCTTGTTGAGCAGGTGTCCCACAGTGCAGTACAGCAATAGGCATGGAAAACAAAGAGCATTGTGAACCTAAGTAGATGCTTCAGAATTGTTTCATCAATACTCACAACTTAAATCCAGTTTTCACTTGCCTTCACAACCTCTGTGTATAGATGATAGCTGGGTCCCCAAGCAGAGGTACCTCATGACTACTGGTACCAGTACAGACCGTAGTGGGTTGACCCTGGCTGGACATCAGGCACCCACCAAAGCTGCTCCCTCACTCCCCTCTGCAACTGGACAAAGGAGAAAAAATATAATAAAGGGTTCATAGGTTGAGATAAGGACCAGGAGAGAACACTCACTGTCACGAGCAAAACAGACTCGAATTGGGAATATTAGTTAAATTTATTACTGACAAAAGTCAGAGCAGGATAATGAGAAGTAAAATTAATCTTGAAAACACCTTCCCCCAATCCCTCCCTCTTTCTCAAGTTCTACCTCCTCCCCCCCCCCAGCAGCACAGGGAGAAGGAGAATGGGGGTTACAGGCAGTTCATCACCAGTTGCTTTTGCTGCTGCTCAGAGAGAAGATTCCTTCCCCTGCTCATGCATCGGGACCCTCCCACAGGAGACAGGCCTTCACAAATTTCTCTAATATCAGTCCATCCCACAGGCAACAGTTCTTCACAAACTGCTGCAATGTAGGTTCCTTTCCGTGAGGTGCAGTCTTTCAGACACAGGCTACTCCAACATGGGTCCCCCACATGGCCACAAGTCCTACCAGCAAACCTGCTCCAGCATGGGCTCCTCTCTCCATAGGTCAGCAGCTCCCTGCTCCAGCATAAGTCTCCCATGGGGTCACAGCCTCCTCTGGGCTCCACCATGGGCTGCAGGTGAATCTCTGCACCCCGTGGTTCTCCATGTGCTGCAGGGACACAGCTGCTTCACCACGGTCTGCACCATGGGCTGCAGGGAAACCTCAGCTCCAGGCCTGGAGCACCTCCTGCCCCTTCTTCTGCACTGACTTTGGCGTCTACATTGTTGTTCACATGTTCTTATCCACTCTTCTCTGGCTGCAAATTTCATCTGTACAATAACTTTTTCCCTTTCTTAAGGATGCTATCACAGAGGTGTTATTGTCATTCCTGATTGGCTCGGCCTTGGCCAGCAGCAGGTCCATCCTGGTGCTGGCTGGCATTGGCTCTACCAGAAATGGGCAAAGCTTATGGCAGCTTCTCACAGAAGCCACCCCGGTACCCCCCTTGCTACCAAAACTTGGCCACAGAAACCCAATACAAAAATACACAAGGAAGAAGTGTTTGCACAATTAAACTTGACATCTCCAGTTCTGTAAGCATCAACAGATGCCACTATCAGGCAACCAATACAACCTACCTGCCTCAGACTCAGCTGTGTCACCTAAGTGGTGAGCCACACCATCTCTTCAGGTCTCACAGTGCAATCAAAGGATGTGCTCTGAACCCACCCATGAGGTCAGTCTCAAGTGTATTTGTAAGACACAATGTCTATCCCCACCCAGACCTCTGCTCTACATCATCTACATTATGAAAAGATCCTAGTACACCAGTTAGTTCTTTTTGTTCTAGAGCTGACCGTGCCATATCCAAACAGCGTAATGGAAAAACCATGTCCCTCCCACCTGAGCAACATGAGCTACTGGCAAGGAGTGCTGGTCATATGTAGACACAGTAACACATGCCACCTCCTGGCAAACAGTAATATGACTATTCATGCACTGGCAAAACCACACCAAGTTATTTTTGACTGTTTGCTGATGCTTCCCAACCTGACAGGTCTGAGTGCTGGGTGATTTAATTTTCAGGGCTGGCCACACTCTCATTAGGGCTAACACTCTGCAGTCTAGCAATAAGAAAATAAATCAACAGATCAAAGTTCCCAGCATCTCCATATTTCTTTCCTTGCAGGAAGACAGGTCTGTTGCTGAACTGCCTGCTGGCACAGGGACCAGAAGAACAGTATTCTGAAGTATGCTATGATTTATACCTTCAAGAAAAAAATTCAACTGCTTCCCCAAGGCAAAGTAACAACTATGTCGGGGGGGAAACAAAGCCTCAAAGTAAGTCAGAAACCAGCACAAGAAGAGAGTGAAAAAAAGCTCAGACCAAAACTTTGGAAATAGAGCCAAGTCCTGAGCACTGCACACTCAAGCCAAAGGAAGATGGGAAACGAGTGGCAGCAATAAGTGAAAGAAAAGCATCACGACTGCCACATTCAGCCATTTCATTTTTATCCAGATCAGTTGGTTTCTCCTCAGTAGAAAAGATCAGAAGTTTCCCACTGGCCAGCTTTGGGGATAAGCTGCCTGGAAGGCTCTGCTGGCAAACCCCTCCAGTCAGCAAGGGTGTTTCAAACTAGAGCTGGGATACCTGGCAATAGGGACTTGGTGATTCAGTCTTCAGTGGGAAGTTCCCCTGTCCAGGGAGCACATTTTATTTCAGAAATTAGTCTCAGTTTGTGTAGGAACGTCTATGAAGATGGTCTACTTCTAAATGGCAACAAATATTCCAAAATCATCAAAATTTCTTGGGAGTTAGAGTCCACATTCCTGTCCAGACTTCTGCAGAGACCTAAATTGCCTAAATTATCATTTGTAGTGCTCCCACGGCACCCTTTCTTGGGAAGTAGTCTGCAGGAGACTGAATTAGGCCAGAAATTCTGATTCGTGTTCAATGCATTTCCTTTCCTGGAAAGTGATAATGCAGGAACTAAGAAATAGTTTGGGCTTGAGTTTGTCCAAAACTGCAACACTTGAGCCTACACAAGGCCCAGCTTTGCTCTGCCTGGGCTGAATACCATGTTTTTTTAACCAGGAACTGAGAAATAATGCTTGCCATAATTAGGTTAGGAGAAAGATATTTTCATTTGAAAATTCATAACTCTCCTGCTGCTGGTTACTTCCTCACTCAAGGTCTTCACCTTTTCCACTTTGACATGGCAGTCACTCCAGTCAGATGAACCCATTCCTGGTAGGATGAGCAATGCAGGAGGGCATATGTGAACACAGGGTCCTGGAAATCCATGCCACAGGCAGCAAAGCAGCTCCCTCTACGGGCTCTGAAATGGTTAAACACCTGCACCTTTATGAGGGAGCGCTGCAAGGGGGACGGATGTCTGCTGCTCGAGGATGCTCCCCTGTAACATGGTGTGCAAAACCCAAGGAACTGGCTTAACCCCTCCTGCTTCCATGGGAAGTAAATTGAGCTGTGTGAGCTTCATAACACTTTTGCTCTCTCTTTTCTGCTCTAGCTGACAGTGTATGTTCCATGGCAATGCTGACACGAGATAGGGATCTGGCTGTGCATCTCTGAATTTTTCTCCCTGAAAGCAGTATGCAGTTTGCACGGTGCCTCTTGGCCACATTTTACATGTAGGCAGAAAACAGACTTTAGGAAGAAGCTATCATAGACACAGAAATGCACGTAGCTTGATCTCTACCCCAAATTCAGACAGACATTCACAAAGACACCCCAGAGGCAGTTAAATTCACTTGGAGACCTCACTCCTCTGCAAGTGAAACCAAGCTCTGCAACTCACTCAGCTGTCCTGACCAGGCAACCTTGGCCCCTTCCTGCTGCCCGAAGGACACAGGTATACTTCCTGATTCCTGTCCAATCCACCACAGCCAGGATGCTTTGCTCTGCTGAGGAGGGGGCTCGATTTCAGCACTTCATTTTCTCAAAAGCCAGGAAGGGCTGTCAGATACAGCTTGTTTCCAAGCACGGGCAGCATGTCCCACCCTGTGCCACCAATTCAAAGTGAGATTCTTTCCTTGCAACTTATGCTAGCTCAGCATTTTTCCCCCTCCACCCTAATGTCTAGCTCTCAACTCGATACCACCCCCTCCCATCATCTCATCCTTGCATGGACTTCTCTCCATTTGCAATTGCTCAGTGTTTGAGGAAAGAGTCTGCACATAAGGTAGGCTAGAAAAAACAACTCTTTTATTGCCCTTAGACAGTGGACTGTGAAGCAACAATCTCTCTCAGCCTACTCTACATGTCCTCATCCTGCCTAGTGAGCGTATTCAGCCATCTATTACGGAAACCAACAGAGGAAACAAACTTCCAGGGCTGCCAGACCTTGGACCACTGAGCAGACAGCACAGCTTTTCTCTTGTGATAGTACAGTATGTAGAGAATTCCTCTTGCCCTGATTATTTCAACAGCATCAGAGAGGACAGCCAGAGCTTCTTTTCAGAAGGACAAGAACAGAAAGCTTCGTATTCAGCCAGGTTTAAGGGAAGCTCCAGCATCAAAAAGAATAAAGGTGCTCAAGGGAAATTTTGGGAGGAAGTGCTCTAGTCACAGATAGGTAGACCCTGGCAGGCTGAGCTGCATCTCAGCTTATGGGAGTTGGCTTCTGAAACTCCATCACAAAGACAAATCCCTGGTGTCTCTGAAGTCTACCCCAGAGAGGGAAAGTACTACACAACAGCCCAGAAAAGCAGCTGGTACAAGCAGGAAAATCCTCTCACAAAGATAGCACTGATCAGGTGCAGCTTTTCACAAGAAGTACAGAAAGGACACAGATGGCAGCTGTATCACGATACAGAGAAAGTGATGTCACATACAACTGCCTCCCTTTTTGACTGTTAAACAGTGGTCCAGACAAGCCCTGCCCTCCAACAGCTTTTGTCATACCCTGCTCAAAAGTTATTCTGATTAAATAAAGGCAGCAGACAGAGAAGAGACCTAGGCACAAGTACCCCTGCCAACACCTCCACCTTGCAGTACATACAGCTCTCAATCTTAACAGAAATGGGAACCAGGAAACAAAACCATAAGCAGATGAAAGCATTTTGTGGTCTGATCCGAAAAGATAGGACCCATAAATAGCACAGTGACAGGAGAAAGCCTCTTCCCCAAGTGCCTATGAAGTGACCCTTGTTAGCTCAACCTGCAAGGCAGCAATGCTGACTTAGAAATCCAGCATTGCTTCAGCTGCCCTTTAAAGAGCAAGAGACGGCAAGGTTCTGGGCAATGAAATCCAAGAATGCCTTTGTCAATTAATTATGGAGAAAGCTGAACCACACAAGCCCCATCTCACCCCCTCCATCATTTTTGCTGCTCAATATAACTTTAATTAATCTTTCCTTTGGCAATTTGAAGGAAGGGTGAGCACGATGCAAACACCCACTGAGTATTAAATTGATTTCCTGTTTTATAGTCCTCTTTCCCTCCCTATTGGCCCAGCTGTGATTTGTGCCCCATCCCTTGGAGGCATTTTTTCCACGCTAATATAATCCAAAGCCCCAAGCAACAATCGCATCCAGAGAAGTAACACTTTGCACAGTCCATTGCTTCAGCCCAGTCTCTGCCAGCACAGAGCACATTCTCTCTTGCCCCCTTTCCTCCTCCCACCATGAAAATTCAAAGCAACCACTTTGTTTCCCTACTTTCATAATTTTTGCTTAAAAAACTGAAAATGTTTTTGTCCTAAATAACTAAGTGATCAGGTCCCTAATAGTTTCCTGCCTGCCATTTGTAGCAGTGCATCTCAATTACCAAAACATTAACATAAAGCCTCTTCCACTGGCAAACACCACCTCCTGGCTGAGGTACCAGTCTGGTTTGATATTCCAGGTATCTGGACCTAAAACCAGAAGGAAGGAATACAAAGCTCAGTTGAGGTCCCAGATAACTTCACGTACTCTCAGCAAGAGACAGTACCCCACTTTGCACTTGCTGGGCTGAAAACAGGATCCTTAGCAGGAAGCACACCCACAGTGCGCAGGCAAAGATGGGGGTAGGCAGGAAAATAAGGGAAACCAGCTGTGCAGCAATAGAACAAGCTCTTTTCAAAGGACTTTCCCCTTTGCTTTGTGGGGAACCCAGGCCCTGATTTTCAGCTGTCAACCATTTAAGGGTGAGGATGGTTAGGGATCACCTTCTTACCCCATCATCACCTGAAGGACAGCCACAGGAACTGGCTGCCAGCAGTTTCTGTCTCAGGCATTCAGATTCTTGTTCAACACTACTGGTTTTGACACCATGAATCAGAAGACCTTGACCTAAAATATTGCACGCCCTTCAGCGGCTGTCCCACAGGACTTTGTGAGCCTTATGGTCACCAGCTTCAGTCTTCTGAGAAGAGACATCCAGGTCAGACCTTCTCCTCAGGTAATTCCCATACCATGGGACTTGCCCTGGATTTATTCCTCAAAATTAAGCTGAGAAATACAACCTTAGAGATGACAGAAGAAAAAAACTGTTCTAACTCTAACTTCACGTGGAACAGTTCAGTGGTTAAGCCCAGTCCTCCCACTCGTGACATTTCACTGGCTGTACTCACAATGCAAAGCGAACCATTACTGCTTATTTAATTGCATCATTTGGGGAGAGATGCTTTTCCTTCAGGTGGCCAGACACACTAGGCTTCAAAACCTCACTGTTCTCACCCCAAGCACTGCAGTAGGTGAATGGGTGACCCCAAACAGGCAGGAAATTCACTGCCACCTGCCCATACACTGAAGAAATTGGCTCAAAGCAAAAATGAACAAGAATCGGGGCCATTAACTGAGCTGCATCCTCAAAAAAGAAAGGTAGCAACCCAGGCCTGCTTAGAGCAAACTTTAAGGCAGGCTGACAATTTAAAACCACATGGTCCTGGATGAAAGGGGACAGTTCATGATAGATCACATCTATTCAAGGGCCAGACGAGGAAAGCAAACACAGGCTCATTTTACTCATTGTTCTTCTTCCACCAACACCAGGAGAGGAGTGTTGCAGCACTGTTGGAAGAGAAAAAAGAAATGGACAGCAGGCAGGAAAGAAATGAGAGCTATTTATGGAGGATAGCTAATTTGAGCTGTTTACAGACTTCCCCTCTGAAAGCTCGGGTATGGGAGGGTGGGCAGAGAGGTGGTTTCAGCCATTAAAAATACAACGTGAGAATCCATTAATTTTCCATAGAAACAATGTCGTCATAGAAGCGAGACAAATCTGATCAGTCATGCAAATGTGCTGATGTTAAATTCTCAGGCCTGGGTGGGGAATTTGGATTGCCAAAAACACAACAATGAAGAGATCAGAATGAGATTAGTAGCCAGAGTGGCTGCAGCACTGACAGCATGGTGGGGGCATGGGATGTAACCAAAGGCACCCCCAGGGTACAGTGGAGTTCATGCCTTAAGCCAGGCACAGGTGTCCTAGCAGAACAAATGAAACAAGCCACCTTTGCACGAGATCTCAGGAGCAAGGCAGATGCTGCATTCCAGCTCTGCAAACCAACAAGGACCACAGCTCACTCCACGCAATGAAGGGTTCAGCAACCCACAGGACTGGGACCCTCACAAGCTGCAAAATCACAGCATCAAGGAAAAGCAAGAGGTGACTGACAGCAAAAGAAACAGATGAGTGCATCTCATAGCATAACACAGTAAAGCAGTAGGCAATTACAAATTTGGAGAGAACTGTCCCAGGCAAATGCTGAGCTGTGATGCAGTCTGAAATATGGCATTCATGTTGCGTTAATAAGGGGCAAAACCCAAAAATGTTTTTTTCCCCTCCCAACAAAAAAAAACAAAAAACAAAACCGCAAACAAAACGAGACCATCAGATTTGATCTCCTTTCTTCCTCTTCTCTCTAAAAACCTAACTTTAGAAACACTCTGTAGAGGGAGATACTACACATGGAAAAGTACAGAGGCACCCTGAGTGGGAAGAATGGAAATCACTCACCCTAGCAGAGAAGCACAGCCCTTCTTTGCAAAGGATCCAGCCACCATCTTGGACTGGCCTCACCACAGATATTTAGGAGTTAAAAATAACCTTGCAAAATTAAGTGCTCCACCCCCTGCAGTACACAAAACACTGCTAGAATAACACCTGCAACAAGGATGCTTCCAGGTGAGTCTCACTATCAGCAAAGAAACATATGACTAAAACAAACAACAAAAAAAAGAAGAAAATAAAGAGACGTCAAAACAAATCCCAAGAAATGTTTCACACAGGTTCATCTATAAGCCAAAGTACCACTATTTGTCATCACAAACAGCTGTTTGGTCCACTTCTTCAGTTTGAAAATGCAGTGGTTTAACATTTGAAGCCTTTGATGCTACAGAAATGGGAACCCCTGCCACACAAGGGCGGTTTATGCTCGTCAGGTGGCTGCTGCTGTACTCAAGCCTGAGAAGGGCTCAGCCCACCAGGGTCTGAGAAAGGGCACTGGCACCCCTATGTGCATCTCAGGAAACTCCCCAGACCACCACCTTGCCCGGAATCAGGCATTTACCAAGTAACTCACTTCGGTCACTGAAACTGCTCTCTAGTGTCATGTAATCCAAAGAGCTGGCTTTCCGAGAGGGGGACAATCCTGCAGGATACAATGATGCCCTATATGGGTACTGTGCTGATAGCTCAGCACAACACAGCCCAGAGCACAGGCTGCTGAAAGGACACTTAGTTCAGAGAGACACTTGGTTCCAGAGACCCTAAACCGGAACATGCCCCTCCGGTAATTCCCTGTCTGTTTTAAACTCCTACAAGAAAACCTGTAAAAAGTGACTGCCTTATCATTTATACAGAGTAAACAGGACCTCTTGCTTCCTCTTCTATGTTCATAAGGCTTTCCAGCAGCCTGTTCAAATACCTCTCCGGATTTGCACTATTAGACGCATGGCAGAGGATCAAGCCAGCCTTCCTGCTCCAGCCAGCGCTCTTCAGGTCTGCTTCACAATGGTGAGATTACAAGTCCAGCAGCAGCACACCCCTCTGTGAATACTGCACTGTGCAGACATCCCTGTGCAGCACACGAAATCCCACTGCTGCCCTTTTAGGAGGGATTTGCGCTCTGCCATGGTGTGACTTTTGGGGATGGCCCTGTGCAGGGCTAAGCATTGGACTCAATGATCCTTGTGAGTCCCTTCCAACCCAGCACATTCTGTGATTGCTTTAGGTGGTTCTTTCTGATGTCCCCAAACCTCTTTTTTCCCTCTCAGCCCTATCTGCAGTGCTTCCAATACTGTGCCTTCACTGCTTTCTCACCTTTTTCTGAATACCACTGCCATAAATGTTCTATTCTTGACTTTCAGTGTTACTGTCTCCCATCAGCTAAACTCAGTTACCCAAACATCAACAATCACTGCATTCTCAGTGACTCCCACCCTGGTCTATCCCATTGCAATTGGCATGTATAAAGCCAATGTTCTCAATATTCAAGGTCATTTTTTATTGTCCCAGCCACACACACTGCAGTGAGCATCTAGGACTGTGTAGCAACACAATCCTCCCAGTGTACAGAGCTCTGAGGCTTCAAACTTCAGGGGCTGTTGCAGCTCATTGTAGAAGCATCAGTTTTGGGTGCAATTTCTCTCCGTACAAAATTCCTCTCAAGATTCACACCCAAAAGTCACAGCAGTCGCAGTTCTCTTCAACAAGATCTCATTATGCTCTGTTTACTAAGGTTTCTCAGAATTGTGCAGAATTGTGCTCTGATCACACCTCAGAGCTTTAAAGTAGGATGTCGATATACCAGCATACACATGAAAGACACCAGCAAGAAAGTCACGGACCCAGTCTTCTTTTGACGCAGCTGATCCTGCACCAGCAGTGAGCAGCCATGAAAGCAGTGAAAGGTTAAGTGTCATTACATCCATTCATCTTATTTATGTACTAGGTGCACATGAGAAGTCAGTCTTTATTGATACATCCTTTAACACACTGGTTGCCTGTTTCACTTCAAGCACTTAAATACATCTGGGTGAGGATATGCTCCCATTCCCCAAGTGAGCCAGCTGCACCATCCACTAGCTCAAACATCAGTGATAAAAGCCTGCTCAAGAATATGCATCTGTTTCACGTAGGGCTCATACAGCTAATTTAAACAGTTTCCATATGTTGCCAAAGGGCTGTGACCAAATGCTACTTGCAAATAAATGGGGAGATTGTCTGACTTCCACAGAGAAAAGTTTCATCTTGAAGCAACAGCTCCTTTGTTCCCAAGTCTGCCTGGGCTTCCCCCAGACCCTTCCACAGTCAGATGCTGCTGACTGGTCCAAATGCTGCCTCCTCCTGGGATCATGCCACTGCAGCAACACACTCTATGGACCACAGTGGGCAGACTTTGGAAAAGACCTGTAACGAACACCTCAACACATGCAGATCACAGAATCATAGAATGGTTTGAGCTGGAAGGAACTTTTAAAGGTCATCTAGTTCTACCCCCCGGCAATGAACAGGGACAATTTCAACTGGATCAGGTTGTTCAGAACTCTGTCCAACCTGACTTTGAATGCTTCTAGGGATGAGGCATCTACCAGTTCCCTGGGCAACCTGTTGCAGAGTTTCATCACTATCTTATCAGGCCAGGCAGTGCAACCACCTCCTGCTCCTTATTACAGAAAAGTTACTTACTCATAGGACAGCCATGCTTTTTGCTCAACCCTTATCCAGATATTTCCATCGGGCACCAGGCTTTAACTGTTGGAACTCCTCAAAGCATAAATGAAGCTCTGTGGCTTCATATAAGCTATAATTTCACATCCCCACATTTTGCTGTGCCACCTGAAGTTAACATCTCACTTTTAAAGTACCCACAGTGGCTTCCTGCTCAGTTCCAGCCCAGCAACAGGTCACTTGCCATACCAGAGCTGGACCACATCCAAATTAATGATTTGTAGATGGGAGGACTGTCAGCAAGGCCTTCACTCCAAGAGGTAGATCTAGTTGGGGAAGCAGAATAAATACCTCTATTTGGAAATGCAGGGGAGGCTATTAGAAGGATTTAAAAATTCAAAGGGGAAAGTACGCAGATGCCACTATTTTCCTTGTCAACAATAGCTTCCCTGCATGCCAAGGGAGCACAGTGCAGAGCCTGTGCCTTCTGGAACTGGCCTTGCACAGTAAAACCTGCCTCATGTCTTCAGACAGAGCTTGTTGGAGCAGGCACCAAAAAGGTGCCCCAAAGAGCCATCCAAAGATAGGGTCCTCATCTTGTCCTGAAGAAGTGAAGCAATTTTTTTTTTGTCACAGAATCCAGGATAGAGCTGGATGTCCCAGCTCCCCATCCCATGCTCCACCATTAGACCATCTGCTGCTGCCCAGCACCAGGGTTCCCTTCCCTCTCTTGAGGCTGAAGGGTTTCTACTCCTTGCCACTTCACAAGACAGGCATACTACAGGAAGGGCAGTCAGACCACGTGAAAGATGAGAGCATCCAGCCCCACATGGTCAGACACATGGAGCTGTCTCCCCCTGCCCAAGGCAAGGGGATCCACACTCACCAAAGCTATCCTACTCCTACAGCTAGTGGCCATCTCGCAGCATCTCCTCCCTCTTTGGGGAAGTTGTCAGGGACCAGAGTCACAGTTAACTGAAAAATCTTCCTCAAATCTGACGTTGGGTGAAGTACATGAAAAATTACTCATGCAATTGATTCACACGGTTTCCATCATTCATAAATTCCTATGCATAAAGGGGAGACATTGGATTTGCACATAACTGACTCGGACAGCTGCAGATTTCCAGAGGCACTAAATGTCTGCAGGCAGAAGCCACTCTTCATGTAATTCTGTTAAACAGCTGGAGTGAATGGAAATGCTGTGCAATTCAGCATGCTAACAGCAGCCACCTCTGCTTCTTCCACCATTAGTGCAGGGTCCTCTCCTGTTCAGCCTCTTCCGGTGGGTCCAAATTTCAGGAGTTATTTCATGCCCTGAACTCTGCAGGAAGCCTGGAGCACATGCAAGTGTGAGGCTACAGTAATGGAAGGCTGCCCTCAGAAAGTGCTAGGAATGTATCAAGGCTCTCCATCACAGTCTTCCTCGCTTTTGGGGATATAACGGCAGAACATACAAGTCTTCTCATGAACAGAAATCAGTACACTGGAGATTGGGTATAGAAGAAAAATCAACACACTGCCATCTCCAAAGGCAAGATGGTGGAATGCATACAAAATATAATTGCTAGTAGATCCAGGTCCAAATCGGAATCAAATGCTCTTAAATCAGGAGGATCTCAGGTGGAAGCTGCTTGCCATTTGGAGACCCTTCATGGCATTCAGCACTGTATCACATCACAGAATATGTGAAGAGCCAGCAAAAAAATATAGTGTTCAGTAATTTGAAGGAGGCATTGTTAAACCTTCATCTTGCAGGGAAGGCCAGAAAGAGAGATCCGTTCCCTCAGGCATCCAGCAGGTGATATTTAATAAGGCTCATGTTTCATGCATATGTAAATATGGTCTACCTTTCACACCTCCATAAGCTGCCAACTCAGTGCTTTCCAGTCACATTTGATTGTCAATACGGGAAATCTCCTACAACTCCATGAAAACTGGAGGGTCTCTCGGGGAAGATTAACTACAAACAATGTCCAGGCAAGCCAGCAGGATGAGACAAACACACGCACAACAGAAATCATCTCAGTGTAGATAGTATGCACCTAGCAGAATTGTTGATTATACTCCCAGAGGCAGCTGGGTTTACCTCTGCTTCTCTTCTTCCTTTCCCATCACTTGTTCCTATGGTCTCTCCTCTGCTACCACAAGTCTTCATGTGACTGGAAATCAACACAGTAAAAAAAAGACTTGGTTCTTAGTAAAAACCAGTTTGTTCTCAACCAGATCAGTCCCTCTGTGCTCAGTTCCCACAGCTCACTGATACTGGGAGAAGGAAGATGGAAGCAAAGGCTGTCTTCCTCAGCAGCAGCCGAGCTTTAAGCCAGAATACAGTGGCCATAACTGCAGCATCAGTGGACATGGCTGGTTCAGAGAGCAAAGGAGCCCTTCTGAGGCAGTGGATGGACTTCTACTTGAGTATGCCCATCCCTCCCTTTCCAGCTTTGTCCCAAAAGCAAGCCATCCATCAGAGATACTCATTCCGGGCCTTCACAAACACAAGATTACATTATAAATATTAACTATGTAAATATATACTTATACACCATAAACGCTTCTGCTGGCCATCCCTCTCTGAAACACCTCAGCTGCACCCTGTGCATTAGTCTGGTCTGTGTCAGAGCTCTGCTCCCCACTAGCAGCAGCAAGTACTTGGCACTTTTGCAAGTGATCCATATGTCAAACACCCAGAAAAGCACAAAGGTAATGAGAAGCTTTTTTCATCCTTGCTCAGTGTTTACCTCCCCGGCTCTGCAAGAGAAGAGAAAGGATCCCTGTCATCATCAGTCCCTGCACTCTGCTGGATCTACTCCTGAAGCAGTGTCATGCAATCACGTAATTATCGACTATTGCAACACGTAAGCAGGGTTGGATTGAAGGTATAAAAGCAAACCTCAATTTTGACATTTCTCAGCCTTAATAAAAAGTCACAGTGAATTAAGACAACTTTTTCCTCTGACAAGCTGTTTATGCCCTCTGGATAGCAAACAGTCCTGTGTCAGGAGTCTGCCTGCCTTTGAAGTGGAAGATTGCAATTTGACAAAAGCAGTCAGCAAAGGCAAGAGGGGACAGAGCTGCTTTAAGGCAGTTGCCAGGATTTAACAGTGCCAGTAATGTCTCCCTGTGTTAGCCTTGCTCTGAGACAGTGAAGCCCTTTTTTGGCTCAGGCTCTAAAAACACATCCCAGCCATCAATGGCACACCAGTGTCAGAGAAAACTCCAGCCCAAAGAACTGCAAACTAGAAACTAGCTCCTTTTCCACAGCCTTAGGCCAGGCCTTACCATGAACAACCCAGGGCATCAGCAGAAGACAGGATCACCAGCCCCGCCGGAAAGAAAGGAAGGCACCAAAATAGAAAGCGGCTTGTTCACTGCAGGACACTTGTGCTGGGTTAGAAAGAGGAGTCATTGCTCAGGCCTTTGCTCCAGTGGCTGCTGGTTTCCAGTCTCTCCTGCTCCTCCAGAAGATGCCATAGACAGGGGATTAGCTCAGCAGGGGAGCCTGAGGGAGCAGCAGCAAACCCCTTTCCCTCCTGTCATTAGCAGAAAGGATGAGCAAAGAGATTTGCCTCTGGTTCACCTGCTCAGAGCCAGCTCTGGATCAGTGGAAAACAAAAGGCAGACAATTTCCAG
The DNA here is from genome assembly GCA_035584735.1 of Pseudotriccus pelzelni. NCBI lineage: Eukaryota > Metazoa > Chordata > Aves > Passeriformes > Tyrannidae > Pseudotriccus > Pseudotriccus pelzelni. The sequence goes on from JAWMRA010000162.1 coordinate 15,883,606, forward strand.
AAGGACTGCCCCATTAAAAAGCATTTCCACCTATTCAATGCACTACATTAAATATACATGCTTCTGCCATTAGCAGAGAATACCGAGTACAAGGTATCTGAAGGAGGTGCTCTGCCACTGCATGCTTGCCAGGTGCCATCAGAATGAGAACAGGTTGTGAACTTTCACAAGCTAGGAAGTGCTCCTATCAATTGCCTTTAAAGCTGGTCTTCCTGAGTCACCTCTAGCTCCTAAGAATAATTCCAAACCAGCTGAAAGCTAGTTACAAGCTCATATGATCTGCTGCTGAGAAGCACTAAGCAACTCCTACAAGGTGTGGAGCATGGCTGCCTGCTACTGCCCTCAGTCTTTACCCTCCTTTTCCACAGCCAGTGTGATCTCAGAGTTGTTAAAGAAAGATTTTCCTGCAATAGCAAAGGATGAGCATTTTCTGCTATTAAAACCAGCTGAGGTCCTCTGAATCTCCCCAAGTCAAGAGACAACATGTGGGAAGTTTTGGTATAAAGGGAAACAAGAATGAAAATGGGTAGGCAACACTAACGAAACCTCTGAGACGCCAGATGCACTGACTCACAAGTGAATAAGGGAAGAGCAAAGGGATGCTGCAGTTAAGCTCTGGCACTTCTCATCCCAGCAGGCTACAGATGCTAAAAGCTTATACAGGTTCAGAAAGCAAGCAGATGGAAGATAAAGCTATCCAAGATCACTAAAGACAATGAGCCATCTCTGGACTGGGGCTTGTGGAGTCTACTGCGGTCGGTCAAACTTTTTAGATGTACCACTCTGTTTTACCATGCTTTTCTACTTCTCCACTGGCATTTACTGCTACCCAATGGAGTTTGTTTTGAGGCAGCTCAGTCATTCTTTAGTATTAACAGTACATTTCTAAGGGATCATTTTAGCTTTAGCAAAGCCACAGATATAATAGAACAGATTTATAAAAGGCCTTTAGAAAGTATTTTCTGAGTCTTTATCCTTACCTTTTGGCTCGCAGCTAATGTTAAAATTCTGGTCTGAACTGCCTTTGGTGGAAAAGGATAATTTTTATAGAGGGACTTAAATAAAATGGCAGGATGTAACCATCTCTCTGGGATGATACTTTTCTTAGTCACAGTAAAACATGCACTATGTTGGACACTGAATGATACAGTAAGTTTTATAAGCAGGGAATAATAATGTGGTTACCACCTAGGAAACTACTGAAGATGCAGAGCCACAGACCAGTCCTCATGGTTGGAAAACTCAAATTCCCCCCACTTGTAGTTTTATTTTGGCCCAGCTCAGAGAGGGACCTGCCAAACCCCAGAGCACCACAAATGATTTTAGAAGTGGAAAGGTGTTCAGAACGCCTCGCCTTGAGGGTCCAACTTCCAGGCAGCAAGAGGGGGGAAGAGAGAAAATGAGTGGCTGAAATCAGCACAGACACATTCAGTTTGGCCAAAGCCTCCAGCAGTGGGATTTACCCAGAGCTTAAAGCAGTTCTCTGCGACTCTTTGTCACAGGAGTGTAGGTACAAACAAACAGTAGCTGGGACAAAGGGAGGCAACACACATTTTATTAGTAAAAAGTTAGTCGGCTTAAAGTGAGCAACTAAATAAGCAAAGCTTACATTAAAGTGACCCACCAAGAAAAGATGCCATGGAAATAAAGTTATAGGAAATACAATATAGTCTCTATGTTCTTTTGTAATCCAGAACGATAAATATTCATGATTCTGGGTTAATGGGGTACGCAGCTCTCAGCTACCACAATAGTTTTTTGTTTTTTCTCAAGACCATGAACTTTGGAACCATGAACCTGAATTTCAGGACTCTGTATTCATGCATGTTAGCAAAATTCTGGGCAAGGCAGGGGGACGGAAACAACGCCAGGACCGGCTTGTGACAGTGTAACGGAGTTTGCCTGCAGTTTTTGATAATGAGTAACAAGAGCTCCAGGATGCACAGATGGTGCATCCATCATCCTCTCTGCCTCAACACCAGCAAAACGAGGCAGAGAAGAGGCACACCACCTGCAACATAACCCCATCCTTCACCTCCAGCCCCTTCAGGACATGGCTCATTCCAGAGTTTCTCTCTCCAAAGGACAATGGCATCCTCAGGCCAGCCCTAAAGGAAGCTGCAGCTGATGGCATCGCACAGCAGCACCACGGAGCAGAGGAGAGGTACTTCCCATGTAAGAAGTGGAAGACCTGCATGTCCCTGAACACAATCCCTTGAGGCTTCACTTTAACTGGAAGGACACTTCGACGTTCTGAAAACAGTCCTGCAAGGAGAGGTTGCTAAGATCCAGCCCTGCATTCACACCAGAGAGCAAACATCATTCCAAAGCACATTTTCAAGAGTCCCAAGCCCCCCCGAGCCAGCCCTGCATCCAGTTGCTCCTTTCATGGTGCCACCTTCTGGTGACAGCAACATCACCAGCCTTCCCAATTCTGCTATGAGACCTTCCAACATCTCTACTCCAACTTGCATTAATATGTACAGATTACCATTCTCCCTTTCAAAGTATGTCAGGAGACTCTGGGGTTAATGAAGGCCATTAAGAAACTTTAAAAACAAACAAACAAACAAAAAACAACCAAAACCCCAAACCCAACAAACAACAAACAAACAAAAAACCAAACACCAAAACAAAACCCACCAAAACAAAACCCACAAGAAACCCATCACAATCACTACATATAAACTCAAAGTTCAAAATCTTGAAAGCAATAAGAGGAAAAAAACTTTAAATGCTTGATCAAATGCATTTTAAGACATTTGAGCTGCTTGTGTTTTTTTCCTCACATCTACTCACAACTAAAAGCAAAAACTATGAACCAGTAAGGTCTTCAGGAGTTTTCTAGTGCATCCAACACACCAAAGAATCCACCCTCTTTACCTATAAAACCTTCCCATTAGCTTTTGCCTCTTCTCCTACATAATGTAGTGAACCTTGAAAGCAAGCCTTCAAATAGCCTGGCACCAAAGAGCCTGTCTTGCTGAGAGCTGGGAGCACAGCTCTCCACTCTGTGCCACTGTGGATCAGTCTGCTTGGTCTGCAAACGGAGCTCATACCCCTTCACAGACCCTTTGGGGTTTAATTGCCTGTTTTAGGGAAAGTGAAGCCTAGGATTTGGAAATAAATTGGACCTGTTCTTCATGCATCTTCCTTTAGAACAATCTAGATGACAACCCTTGCCACAGCAACCTCTGTTTCTCCTTTGGGCAGAGCTCATCATTCTGAATAGCTGGACCTGATCAGCACTTAGGACAGGCAGTGCAAAGGCCAGCTATTGCTTCAGAATACACCTTCTTGTAACAATACAACAGGCTAAGAGAAACAACAATACTCCCTTAGATTTTCAGCCTTTGATGCTTCAATTGCATCAAAGGAGGAATTTAGCAAGAACCATGAAAGTTGAGAAATTAATACAAAAGGCGAAAGTGTGCTTTGGAAGAAAAACTATTTCTCCAGCTATTGAAATATCTGCCTTGAATCATAGAAAGGCTCTCTCTAATAATCAAATACATTAGTAAACAGCAACAGCCTTCTCAAAAAGAGGGTATCTTGTTGAGAGTGCATGCATTTAGCATTTAGGTTTCTAATATTTTATATTTGCAATGGCTGCATTAGCACAGAGATGGCTGTCCAGAGGGAGAAATACACAAATGTGCACAGTAGAAGGGGAACTGGTTGGGAAGCACACACTTTTTTCCCCATTCCCTGTATGGAACTTTGCACTGAATGCTGACACCCCCATGCTCTCCCACTCAGCTCCAAGGACATGCCTCTTCCCCTCACACTTGCCATAATGTACCTCCATGACGACAAGTCAGTGAAACAACCCAAACCTAGCAGGTCCTTCCATTTCACCACAAAAGCGTGGGGATCCAGCCACTGCCACAACCCAGGAGGACAAAAAGAGCAGGCATGTATGATGGTTTGAGGGTCCCCATTTCATACATGCTTGTAAACACCATGGCAAATACGTCACACCTCTGCCAGGAGATGAGAGATTGTACAGTGGGCAAAGAGAGCAAAGGACAGAAAATGTTCTTTTCAGCATCAAAACAAAAGAGGGCAGCCAGGAGGTTTTATTCCTCATGTCAACATCCTATTACCAACCAGCAGTTTGCCTTGACAACAGCGCTTTCCAAGAAAAGGCAGAGACTTGGGCACTTGAGCAATGGCCTTAGGAGACCAGCTCTTTGCCCAGGAAACAGTAAAAAAACCCAAACCAATGCAAAACAAAAAAACCAAAAAAAACCACCAAAAAAACAAAAACCAAAACCCAACCAGCATATCACATATCACCTTCCTACTGAAGCATGACAAAGAGGAGAATATATGGCAGAAGAGGCCAACCAGGGGAAAAACAGAAATCAATAGGATCTAACAGAGCATGACGGAAAATCACTTCCCCCATAAAAAGAGGTTACTTACCAGGTTAATGAATCTTTTCTGTTCTGTACTTAGACACCCAGGAAATGGAAGGGGTCACAGGAGCAGTGTGGGTGGGAATGCAATCCCTAGAACATGCTTTCAAGAACAATCAAAGGTTAGAGATTAAATCCAGGCAGCGGTCAACTGCACAACACACCAGCACTCGATACAGGGGCCAGCTGCAGCTCAGAGCCTCACTGAGCAAAACACACTTCCAGCATCAACAGCACAGCAAATAACAGGCTTCTATTCCAGGGCAAAAACAGACTGGCAGGCCACCCCTGCCCCCTTAAAGGGTCAGCCCTAAGAGCCAGAGCATCTCTGCCTGCCCGGGTCAGCAGTACCAGCACAGATGAAACAAAATAGTCTGTGTGTCTCTGATGTGAGTAACTGCAATAGAAACACAGAAAACAGACCAAACCAGAAATCACAATGTGCAAATAACTCAGAAAGCTCTGGGCTCAGTGGCCAAAACTTCTCAAAACTCACTCTTATATAAAGAGCTGTGCCTTAACTTTGTTGGGAACACACAGGCAGACAAACCAACAAAGAAGCATCTGGCAGGGTACAAGCTCTGCTGATCACAGAAGGATGAACTAGACCTCTGGAGCATCCAGTGCATCCAAAGCCAGATGCATACAACTTTGAACTTTCTTCTGACTGGAGCCCTATTGACATGCCAAATAAAAGAAGCACAGACTCTTGTTGCTTTATCACTCCCCTGCCCACTTCTAGTTTGAGCCACTGACAATAAGCAACCCAAGGAATTGATCTACTTAGGTCCAGGGCATTTAGTGAAGGAAATACAGGTGTAAGACTTCCATCCTTTTTCAAAGCCACTGAACTCGTAGGTCACTATATTAGGTTCCCCCACTGCCTGCAAGAATCATTTATCAATGGATGTTTCTCAGTCTGGGGCCTCTTGACTCCAGTACAGCTCAAACACCTCTGCCACGCAGCCCTTGTGCAAGCTCCTCTTGCAGCAGTTGCCTTGTTTGGTACCCACTACCCAATTTCTGTCACAGAGACATGGATAACACAGCCAGAAATCCCCTTTGTTACTCGTATTTGATGTAGCTGTAGGGTAGTCTCATTGCACAGGGTAGTGGTTCAAGTCAGAGTTCCGTGTCACGTCATTTGCCCGAGAAACTATATCACAAGCTCCAAAGCAGACGTAATGCTGGCATTTCTGTAAAAGAGTGTTTTGACTTTGCAAGTCCAGTGAGTTCAAGGATTTTTATATCTGAGGAATTTCAAAGCAAAACCAATGCCTTACTGAACCAATACCTTCATCACACAGCATCCTGCCAACACACACAGCAGTGTGGACAGACCTGCACTTCCAGAGCAGATGTCTGCCCCCAGAGCAGGGACCAGCCCTTCAGCCACGTACAGCCACTGTAAGTGGGAAGCAGGGCACAGTTTGTAATTACGTCTCCTTCAAAGTCAGCTCTCTGAAATGAGCACATGAAATTCTCACCTGAAATTCAGCACACAGAATGCCAAACAAAACAGCCAATTTTGTCAAAGTTCTGAGCGACTGAAAGCACTGCTGATTAGGCAATACTATTTGCAGGCAATGCTATTCAAGTTCACAGTCACGCTGATGAAGAGTGTGAAACTACGAAGACCTACAGCTATGACATGAGAAGTGGAGGAAGGTAATTCTCAGTACCCAGTACTGTATCAACCAGCTTCTTCTAATAAAGACACTGAGGGACTCAACTGTACTCCAACACCAGCTTTCAACAGGAAGAGAGAAAGCACTCAGCAAACTTGAACTTCTGTCTTTTAACACTGTGGTATGGTTTGCTCTGTGAACAGCTTTGAGGTTTGTGGATGGAGAAGTTTAACAGATGCTTTTTGCTTGAGTGCTGACATTTACATGAACACAAAGTGACTCGAGAGGATGCGAATTTCCATTTGGATCTAAAGCTGATCTGATTCATGGACCAGCAGCAGCTGTGGGTCTCCGACAATTTGTACCACTCAAACCAGTCTTGAGAAACCAAGATTTACCAATGCCTCGGATTGCTTGTGGGCTTCCTTCTCATCATGCAGTTAGAGACGTCTCTCCACTGCAAGCCAGGCTGACACAAACTGGCCAAGAAAGAGCAATCAATCATTGAGAGTTCTTTAATCAAGGGCTTCCTTGCACATTTTAGCAGTTTCTATTGGCAGGGAACCTTCCTGTTCAGGAAGTGCTAGAGTGGGTCTGAAATCAAAGTACAGGTGCCCTTGGAGATCAGCATTTCTGGGAGCTCAGCTACAACAAAGAAGAAAAAAAATAAAGCAAAACACAAAACCAAACCCAGAAGACCTAACAGCTGAATCAAAACAACAGCCAGTTTCTGCTCAATCATCTGTCTCTTCTGAGACACATTTCAATGCTAGTTGAAAGCAGTTTTGTTGCAGATTAAGAGCTGCAGTACTCATGATGCAGGAAAACAAGGTCATTCAGTGTCAGAGGTACCTCTTTCCTTCTGAGCTTTCCCGTCTCCAAAACACCACATTGTCCTGTCAGGTCAGTGTACCCCCAGTCCCAGCACTGCCTGCTCAGCACAGGCAGCTCTGGACTCTGAGTCACAGAAGCCAGCCCTACTATTCCCCTCCTGTTCCTCAAAGGGAAGGGGAGGTGGGCACAGCAGCCCACCTATTACAGCAAACAGTGTGTGGCACAGAACTGGCTGAGCAAGCACAGCACAGCAGGTAGATTCACAACAGGACTGCTGTTCAGTGAGCAAGGACAGAAGAACCTACTGACCTCTGGGAGTTACTGCTGGAGTGGGAGAGGAGATGGAGCACTCCACAGCCTGGGGGAGAAAGCACTGCAGAACACCTGAGGCAGAAACCATAGAAGGATCTGAGAAATCCTCCAGGCAGGGTCTGGAGAGGGCTCCAGCGAACGGGAGGTGGGGGAGCATCTGAAAAGGATCAGTAGGAAACACAGAGGGAAGCAGGCAGAGAGCACAAAGGTCTCTGCAGCAAAGGCCACGGGGGGGGGGGGGGGGGGGGGGGCGA